>CM056193.1:24343136-24943136 GCA_029692085.1 Gymnothorax javanicus
CCTATTCAGCGTGTGATGCCAGATGTGATGTAACTGACAATGTCACTTAGCTAGTGGCTTAATGCTATAAAGGGTGACATTGTCAGCTAAGTGACATTGTCATTGTTACATCTGGCATCACATGCTGAATAAGAATGTGTTATTTCACCCTTTACAAAGCATTACATTTGCTTGTTTATGATTTATGAAGACATTATGTCTCATTTATGAAGCCATTATACTACATGCTGTATAAAGCGTTTATGAGCAACACTTCATCTGAAGTGTGACCCTGTTTGTTTTGTATTGCTTTGTTCATGCCTTCTGCTGCGCAGTAGGCACAATAAATACAACCAAGTCCATCCTTCCACCTGAGTCCAGTCCTCAACTTCCTGTCCTCCGTGCACCTGAATTGTGTGCAAAGCACAAACTCTTACTGTGAGGAATATGACATACCAGCTCCATTACCTGTGATATGCATACTGAAAACATCCTCATGGAAGTGATTTGACACTTTGTCATTGAAAAAACAAATGAATTAAAGCAAGTCATTTGGCATATTTAAAATCATTCTGTTACTCTGAGACAGATTCTCTCGTTCTATATTCTATTTGTGTTTTAAGGCTGCTGGTGGGAACCTTTGGCAATAGTTCAGAGGAGTAGTTGTGTGCACATTTCATCCAAATTAGGCCTGGTGCTGGATTCACATGTACCTCAAGCGAAAAAATAAAAAAATCTGCACACTGGATTAAAGCTCCCAAACCTTTATTGATGACATGCAACGTTTCGATTACTCACAGGGTCTGCATTTGCCTGATGAAGACCCTGTGAGTGGTCGAAACATTGCATGTCATCATCCTGCCTCCCGGGATAAAATCCTGGTGCAAAGATGTACTGTTGTGATTAATTGCGACCCAACCCCCCCCCCCCCACAAATTCTGCCTGTGACAGATGCAAGCAAGCAGCCAAAGCTGCCTAATGAGAAATCCTGCGTTCCATTAAACAACGTCACATGGAGTTGCGTCATGTACACCTCACACCATTAGGTAAAAGAGTTCTGTGTTGGGTGCACCAGTTTTCCTCGCTTTAAGCTCCTTGAAAACTTCCTCACTGCTCACACTTTGTCTCCTTGATGTGCATTTTAGGGATACTCCATGATGTCAGCCGGGGAACAATATACGGCTTACGGAAGATGAGTGAGGGAGCATAAGTTAGCATAATGCAAAGCACCCCAGGATCCTCAACCCAACCTACTGGACCCTTGCATACAATGGCCAATATTATTGCCAACTGCATATTGTTCACTGTCAACAATTCAGTCAAAGACAGCGGCGCTGTCAAATTAATTGAATGAGCCACCCACTAGCACAGTAAAAGACACATATTTCCTGTTTTTTTTTTTTTTTTTTGTAGAATTCTGGAAGGACAGTGGATCAAAAATCGTGCTGAGGTGTTTTATCTTTCTAGAGAGATGATGCTCTCGCATGAAAAGGTTGGAACAGATTTAACATTACATTCCACAATATTAGAAGAAATTGAGAACATTGCATTTGAGGAGTCAATACAATTTTCTTTCATCTTCTGGGCTGTCGCCTTTTTCCCCTCGAAGGTAAGACCAAAAAGTTGAGGGGAAAAAAAATAATTTTAGTGTCCAGCCTTGGTTATTGTCTATAATCCAATTCAAAGTCTTTGGAGGGAATGTAATTGGTTTGCTTGCTATCACATTTCAATCTGGATCAATGGTTTTTTGGTGAAAAAAAATCACATCCTGTAAAATAAACCAGAAATTAACTGACGACCTCAGGGTCTTTGAAGTGTAATCTCCACGATATTAAGACTTACAGAGGGGTAAAACATGAAATGTAATGTCAGTAACGTAAGTCAGACAAGGTGAAACCATTATTAGATTTAAAACTGCACTGTTGCTTTATAATTTTCAAACCCAGGAGATGTTTACTTAAGGAACATGAGGTTTGAAGATGTTTGAAATAGGAGAAATTAATACAGGCAATGAAGTGAATTAACTGGAACAGTGATTACTGGTGAATAATGAATAAGTCATGAATGAATTGATAGTAACCAGTAGTACCTTGGCAAAAAAATTATGACACACCTGCCCACTTTCTAATTTATTGTATCAAATACAGAAAATATGGAGGAAAAAAACAAACATCCAAGGTTTTTCAAAAAATATATTTATATTTATATTCTGCCCTTTATTTCCAGTTTCTTCATACTTGAATGGCAATCACTTTCCACCTAATCTTTCAAGCCAAGGGTGTATGCTGGAGATTTGCCTGTTTCCAATTATGTCGAGAAGCAACAGGAATGTATGCAGTCTGTGGCCATTGACTGACAAACTCTCTCAGCCCGTAACAGCAACAAGCTACTCAGATGTGCCACCACAATCCATCCAAGATTCACTTCCCAATTGCATGTTTTAAATAAATGGCGGATGAATGATCCAATGATCCATCTGTTCTTGTAAAAACTGGAGAAAGCAAGCTAATTGCTTCATTTGACTCACCAAACTTTTTTTAGTTTGTATTGCTGTGGATCATCATTCTTCTTGCTGTTGCCCAGATTAATATAAATTGAGTTATATACATTCATTGGCCATGCACACATTTTTAAATTTTGGTTCTGTACTCAAGCACTTTGAGTCTGAAAGGATACAATGGCAATAAGGTTGGAGCAAAGGCTGTCAACTTGAATTAACTGTTTATAAATGACAACGCCTTTTGTTCATAGTCCTCCTCATTTGTAGGTTCAGAAGATAATATTGAGCAATTTAATATACTGAAAAATAAAGTAATCATTTTTAACATCTGGCTGTGTATCCGCCTCGTTCATAGACTGCTTGAAGTCTGTGACCCATAGATACCACCAGATGTTGGCTACCTCCCATGATGATGCCCGTCCAGGAATATATATCCCAAAAGCTAAGTTGCTAACAACGTTAAAAACTTACTAAGTTTGAACCCGAGCTCTACTACCATAGTTAGCAGCTAAGCTTTAGGGAAACATGCCCGGGGCCAGGACTGCAGCCATATTCAGCTCCTGCTTGTTTATCAGACTTTATCCCTCCAGTCTCCTCTTCAGCATGTAAAATGCACGATTAATTTGATTCAGACCCAGTAATGAAATGATGAAAAAATGCATCAAAATCCAATTAATTATGGTAGGTTGCTCATGGTATATTGTCCCATATGGCTTTTGTTTTTTCTCTTTTTTTCACAGCATATCATTGTTTTTTATAGCTGTATTCATTGGGGCGGAACTGAGATTTCAAGCAATAAATGTAAAAATATTGAGCCACCATTCCACAGAGTCTTTACGTTTTTACGTGGTGCCCATTTTTTAATTTGGGATATACTTAAGATGTTGAAAATCTTTTACAGATTTCAGTTTACTGCCTATTCGTCCAGATGTTTTGTAGTGGTTTGGTACTAGTGGTAGTCTGTTTTATATTCTAATGTCCTCCATTTTCCTCCTTTGGAATTTGAAACCACCAAATGTCCACCCTGGAGGAAAGCTAGCATTGAGTGGGTAATCGCTCACCGATTGCCCCTGTGGTTGTGGGTGCTTGTTCATTATTGGGAAGAAGAGATGCAGCAGTCACCTTGGGAGCCCCTCTGACCCTACACCCACCGTATCTCTGGCGGGATGAGCTAAATGGCAGTCGTCTGCTGCCCACTCCCCATAATGTCAGCTGAGGACATTATCAAGGATTCAGCCTGTAAGCAGTAAGTAAACATTTGTTCTTTCTCACGGCATTGCCCTTAACAGACAGGGTTTTATGCTTAACCTTTCGATGGTGCGCACATACTGTACATTCCTAGCACGGCGTTAAATTGCTGACCTGACAATCACTTCTGGTAAACAGAAGCTGTGAAGCTATGGAGTAAAATGAAAGAGACTAGGATGGGGAAGAAATGGGAGGAAAAAGAGTGAAGGGAAAAGAAAAGAAGAGAACAAACAAACTTTTCACTTTATTTTTTTCTGGCACACAGTCAACCAATGAATAGCAGCTATGATAAGTGTAGCACCTGGAGGAGCATTATTGTTGTTCCCGGAACAACAGTTAGAAGATGATATCATGTCCCATACATGCGCTCCAAAACACATACACTGAAAAAAAGTTGTCGTAAAAAAAGTGGTTTCTGATCTGCCTTAAAATTTTATGTTCACTGAACTTATACTGACAAGTAATTCTCAATTCATGATCTTAAATTCAGTAAACTTAAAATTTTAAGGCAGGCTGGACTATAACTTTTTTAAAATTAAAACGACTACTTCTTTTTACAGTGACAAGTACACATACACAAAAATGTTATTCTTCCACAGTTCCCTGATACCAAACCCAAATCATAACACCGCAATGGCCACCATTGTAGTTGTGTTAATTTTGTTGCTCAGCTCTTTGCTCTGGTTTTTGGTCTGTTCTGGAGTTTTTATGCAATCTGGTTTGTCTTGTTGCAATTATAAAAAAGGACACTGCTTTTAGAACATTTTAGAAAATTCTTTGAAGGGTTAAAAGATCACTTCTGTGGGAATGGTTCTCTGAAAAAAATTGCCCGTTTCATTATAGACTAAAGCAGGAAGCCTTTTAGCATGCCCCAAGAACCAACTGACGTTATCGGATTTGACGTTCCTCGCGGTTTGCTCATCTCAGGAGGTGTCATTGCTAGACTTCACGTGTCTGTCATGACTCTCTAAATTAAATCAGAAATGTTTTGTGGACGGAAAGAAAACTTATTATTCTCACTGTCTGTCAGGTTTGTGGTGGTTTTATCACCTGTCAGAATACAGGGGTGCAGAGAAATTCATGTTATCTTAAAAATAAGAAAATTTAATTTTAAGGCTGGATTGGCATATTAGATGTTCAGAATTAACATCTTACAGAATGGCCATCATTTAAAAAAGCCCATTTACTTATTAGGCTTGGATCGCCATACTATGCAATATCAACTGTAAATGTTTTCAGCAATGTGTTAATTCCGATATGTTGTTCTCAGATCCCTCATACCACTTCTATTAGGGTCAAGTAATTGACACAATGATTCCAATTAGTTAATATTTTGTTGAGTAATTCAAAGACAATCAGCAAGTGAAGAAAACCAGGATCACTTTATAATAAGGGGACATGAATCATGTAGTTATCATGCATTACTTCATGCATGATTCACTCATGAGTTCATCATGATTCATGAATGATTTCATGCATGAATGCATCATGACACATCATGGGCTCTAAATTAAATAGACCAGGCGCTTATTCGTGTCTGGCGCATGCAATGACATCGCCCGCGCCAACGGGTGTGTCCAGGCGTATGTTGCAATTTAGTGCCATGAAGCCTGGCGCAAAATACTCCTCTGTCCGCCTCGGTCCCTCCTGCTGGCGCAAGTGGCAAAATAGATGTGTTTGGGTATAACACATTCTTAGTCAAATCTTCACCAATCAAATGAGCTCCTCTCCTCACCTTTAATGTGTTGGAATATATTAGCCTCTGTCCTTTGTCTGCATGATGCGTTAATGTTGCATTTTACTTTGCTGCTTCAGGCATGTTTTCTGCACCGCTTAACTATATTAAGCATTACGAATATGAGTTAGCTGGCTATCTAGGGCATTCTGGAATTATTACCATTAGCGAACTTGAATGGAATTTCAAAAACGAAACTTAGTCAGATCATTCAAACTTATGAAGCTGGAATGAAATTTTTGACGGTTGCTCATTTATTTCTTCTGCCTGCATCATTGGGAAGAAAACGATGGATTACATTCCTATTATTACACCCTGTTGCTGCTTAAAATTTTGGGATTAACATGCATGGACAACAATGCAAGATACGTAACACATTTATTTTCAATATGTGATCTTAACTCAATACGAGATCATAGCAATCAGGCTGTATTCCTTTCCCCCACTAAAAACGATAAAACCTAAGTGACAATAAATAGTAGCCTAGTATTAAGCCGCTTTCACACTGGACGTTCAACGAATTTTTTTTCATACAGATTCAAGTTGAACACAAATGTCTCGTGTCCCAAAGTCTGACAGGGTTTTAATATATCTCCGTGCCCGACATCGATTATTGTTTTTAATTTCTTCAAATCTACTTAATGTTTTAGATATTAAAAGTGAATGTTTTGATAAGAGGGCTCAGCTCTTCAAGATGAGTACCGAGAATTTCAATCAATGTTTCTGTTTAAGCTCTGCTCAATAAAGTGAGTCGACATTTAAACATTGGCGGCGGGACAATGTACAATGCCTGTCGGGACATTAAATGCAAAATACTCCGTGTCTGACAGCCAAAAAAAAAAAAAAAAAAAAAAAGGGTTTTTATTAGAACAGATTGATAACGAAATAAAGAATAAAAAAACATTTTAACAACAACAGAACATCCAATGAACACTGCAATTTATTTATTTGCGGGCCATCTTTTTTGGATGCTCTGTTTGTTGTCCTGGTGATATATTTTATTCTTTATTTATCCCAATAAATCTTTGTTCTCATATAATCTTTTACTTTTTGCTGGCTGCCTTACATGGAGTATTTTGCATTTCATCCTCTTCAGTCTTGATCGTGCATGCGATAATTTATTCACACTGTCAATGGTCATGGAATTGATTTGCTCACTGACTACAAGCACTATTTTATCTCCGGTTTAGAAATAAAGATTATCTGTTCGATCCATCTGACTAATTTTCAAAAGAGAGACCAATAAAGACTGTTGTATATCTTCAACGGAAGAAAACACACTAATAAAAAAGACCAAGAAAAGTCAATAGCTATCAATTTGCATTTTGTGAAGGCCTAACACAAATATAAACCAAGTTTGCACGTCTAATAATTCCTGGAATACTCGAAAAAATTAGAACTTTTATGACTTTTTTAACACGAAGATATATTAAAACCCTGTTTCCGACTTTCGGCGTCTTTTACATTGACTTTGACTGTAATCAGTCTGGGAAAAATTAAGTTTGAGTGTGCAAGCGGCTTTACTGAGCATAGAACACAAGCATTATATATAGGCAGTTTGTGGTTGGCTGAGAAAGATGTGAAGTCGTTAGTTTGCATCACAGATTCAGCTGCGTTGATTAAGCCAGGTGGAGTTTCCATTACCATCAACAGCCTTTAATCTGACATCAGGACAATCGATATAGATACTATAATTTATGTCCTGATTCAGATGAGTTACTCAAATAGTGGTTGCTCTAATTATTTATTGCATCGAAATGTGCCTGACATTCTGGAAACCTGCCTGTGAGGTTTCGGTGGCGTGTGCGCACTGTCACGGTCAGCCAAATTACCACTGCACAGAAAGTAAACCAGGTTGGAGCAGGCGAGCTTTCCTGCGCAACTTCAGCGAAGACTTTTTCTCTGAAATTGTCACTGCGTCTTGATGAATATGTGACACCTCCCCTACTACGCCGCCACACCCATCTCGGCGCCTAAAACGTCCGTCTACCAAACTGCCAAAGTGGCTGAATCAGTGTTGCACCGCCTGAAATTACCACTGCGGGCTGCACCGTTCTTATTTTTGTTTTTCCCAGTTTGTGCGCCGCTCGCCAACGAATTGCCACCCTGCGCTGCGCCAGAAATTAGAAAAGAATGAGTTAACATGAATTCATGCTTATTCATGTCTGAATTCATGCAATGACATCATATCAACCAAAGCATTACTTACTATTATGAATTCATCATGAATCAAAAGTAAGTAAGCATGATCATGATGAGTTCATGGTTCATTAAAGACAGTCGTTTCACTTTTGGCAGAATCGAAATAGATGTTTTCATTCATTACTTCATTCTTACTTCATGTATTAGCTTCCCATGAATTAATCATGTTTGTGCCCCCTTAACTAAAGTGGTGGGTATATTAGCTTGTCATTTTTGTCATTGAATGCCATGAATTAAAGCTTAATTTCTCATGAATTCATCATGTTTATGCCCCCTCAACTAAAGTGGTGGACGTATGGTAGCTATCATCACAACATACAGTATAAATGTACAAATGTTAGTCTATTGGGAATATTGAACAACATGAACTGAAGGTTAGTTGCTCATGAATTCATGGCCCTACAAAGACATAGTTCACTTTTGGCAGAATTGCAATTGATATTTATTTGGACTTACCATCACTTTTTGAAGATTCAATATTACAGTGAAGTTATGTACTCCTTCATGCATTAGTGCATACTGATTTAATCAATTAATTCATTCTTACTTCATGCATTAGCTTTCCATGAGTTGATCATGTTTGTGCCCCCTCAACTAAAGTGGTGGCTATACATGCTTTTATCACAAGAGATGTGAGAAATGCTATTGCTAAGGAATCATTGAATGTCATGAATTAAAGCTTACTTTCTCATGAGTTCATCATGTTTGTGCCCCCTCAACTAAAGTGGTGGACAAACGGCTTTCATTACAACAAATTTGTCAAATGTTATTGGGAAAGAATCATTGAATGACATGGATTAAAGCTTACTTTCTCATGAGTTCATCATGTTTGTGCCTCCTCAACCAAAGTGGTAGCTATACAGTAGCTTTCATTACAACAGATCGGGCGCGCGGGAAGATGTTTGAATTAGGGGGGCTGCCAACCGAAAGTAGAAGAGTGACGTCATTTAAAAAAAAAAATTTATTTATTTATTTATTTTTTTTTAAATAGCGCTGCATGAGGGCGTAATGACAATGTTAGTCTTTGCAACAGCGGTCATAGCAACTAGGGTGCAAAGGAGTATTAGAATAAAAGAATACTCGTCATATAAATCATGACCGATTACAAAAAATTACAATTTATAATCGTTTTGTTGTCCTGGGGCCTGAATTTTTTCTACATTTTATCCCAATAAGTTCCTTTGTTTTTTACGCATGTGTCATTTAAAAAGCTATCATGCTTTTGTTGCCTTATTTGTTTCATCCTCTTCAACCCCAACTCCTGGTAATACTGCCGGGATTTGCCTGTCTCACACATGATGGCTCACAACCCCTCCCAGTTTGATATCGCATGATTATTATTTATTATTTATTATTTGAATTAACAAGACCAATACATAATCGTATAATGATTAAGAAATTACTTATGAGGAAATGACCAAGAAACCACCGACAGGCTACATTGAAAACGCAAGCGTAATTGTACGGATGACAAGTAGCCTACCCCCCCCTTCTCATAAATAAAACCCTCCAAAATATAAAGGCGAGCCCCATTTTAAAATTGTTCTGGGAAATTAACTTTTTTAAGCTTTTTAGGTTGGATACGGAATTATTTCCCTTTCACTGAATTCCATCTCCCGTTTCAGCATTTTTTACATTTAGAACAGAGACATTTTCCTGTCGTGTTCTATAAAACATTGGCGCAGAAGGACTTCACTTTCTAAGCCTAGCTATTATGCGCCGTTTTATAAGCCACAGGAGGTTGTCAGCCCCAAAAATAAACAAATAATCCTCGGACAAAATCCTCCATTTGAATAAAGTGATTCCTCGCATTAGTAATTTTTAATTCAATCAACTATCCTTCATGAATGTAGCTTGTCAGTTTCGCTAACATCCAGGCAGCAGACTAATCCCATAAAAGGCGAAAATAATCGTGCCCTTTGGGATCATAATCAGCATTCTTAAAATTCTCCCGAACTGGCAATTTTTTTTGCATATTTTTAAAGCAGGTAAGTTAAAGCCATTCTCGAGTTTTCGGTAAAAAGTGCATTCTGTCACACAAGCTGCTGCGATGCATGTCGCAATGATGGTTCCCTCTGAGTGGTATTCCTTCATGGCCCAGGAATTTAGTCGATCTGAATAAATGTTACAACACTGTCCTTGCAGAATGTTGATTCCAAGTTGCGAACTCCCAAAACATAGCACTGACTGGAGTTACTTAAAGCATCGCTAACACACGTAATGAATCAGAGTGCAGGTCTGACAACTCATGCTGACCAAGTTCTTACTTTTGCCTTTTTCCCAGTTGCTAAATCCCCCTAGCAAACGAATTGTCACTGAGGTTGTGTAGATAAAACAAAGAATGAGGTCGATTTCTTTAACACAATGCAATCATCGCCATTTTCAAACAAACCTCATTGAAACGATCTGTCAAATCACACCGTGCCGAATTCGCTTCCAGGAAATACGATGTTCTCTAGAAAGGATCCCGAGTGCACGGCAGCGCCTAAGTGAGTGAGCCGCTGCTGATGCTCTCTACCGGAGCGACAAGCTAGCTAGTCCTGGGTGATAGCTATTGCGATGATAGTAATGTTGCTTCCATCATTTGTACTGTTCTTTCATCTCTCTCCACGAGTAATGTAAGTGTTTGTATCACTGACTTTAGTTTTCTCTGAAATCTTGTTTGGATGAAAAAAAATCAGATATCCCTGTCTGCTTGCTGTTCGCCGTTTTTGCTTGCCAATGCATTTGTGTCCGTGCCTCCCGCTTCTTTGAGAAAGCGTTTCCTCAATACATAAATGAATAATTTGAAAATATTTCAACCCAAATTTTTTAAACACAGGTATTTGACACAGACTGTACAAAAGGGTTTTAAGCCAATTGATGCGTTAATTTTTCTGTTTTAATTTTTACTTTTAAAATTACTGTGATATCCTAGATGAGCCTGCAGCCGACATCAGGAGGGGCTGCAAAAGGGAGGGGGGGCTGCAGCCCCGGCAGCCCCCCACTTCCCGCGCTAGTGCAACAGATGTGTCAAATGCTATTTGGAATTTGAATCCTTGAATGACATGAATTAAAGCCCAATTTCTCATGAGTTCATCATGTTTGTGCCCCCTCAACTAAAGTGGTGGTTATAGGGTAGCTTTCATCACAAACAAATGTTGTGTTATTCAACTAGGAAAGTTCAAGAACATGAAATAAAGATTAATTACTCATTACTTCATCATGTTTGTGGCCTCTCAACTAAAATAGTAAATAGGCCTTTTTTTCCCAACAGATGTAATTTGTTCTGAAAGACATCGAGAATACAAATCAGGCAACTTAGGGAGTTAAAGGTGTAAAATAACACAAAACTATACAAAAAATGTAATAAAAATTATTGTGCTGTTCAATATTTAATGGACATTAACGATGGAACAAAAGATCACTAATGACAACATATAGAGTAGTTATCAAAAGCTACAGAAATTTAAAAAAAAAAAAAAAAACATGGGTGCCAAGACAAAGGCCAAAGAACCTGTAAACTATGCGCTGCTTGACTGCTACTGCCATTAACAAAAGTGAGACAAAGGCATTTATAACCATTCTGGTACATAAAGTGGTTACTTTCACAGATGAGTGATTTTGAACATCTTTTTCCCAGCAAGAAAATGTGCAGATTATTGGGAGAAAACATAAACTGCTGTAGTCTGGAAGCTTTACTAAACAGATTTTTTTTGAAGTGTTCCCTCAACTAAATTAATTGTGGAAGATGTCCAATAAACTTCCCTCAGCTTTTTTTTTTTTTTTTTTTTTTTTTTTAATGGCGGTAACCGTTGGCTCCTGTTCACAGAATCCTCTACATGTTTCCGCAAACTGTTTCAGGCTATATTTATGTTTAAAACTTGCTCTTAGAGTAGCAAACAAGTTGGGGTTAGTGGCATGTAACTCTGCTATTGGGGCTTGATACACTACAGTGTTTCTGTCAGTTCCTAATTTGGCGTATGCCTGGGCCTTGCTGATCTTCTTAACCGTGACCATCTCTAGTACCTTATGGTACCTTTTCATGGCATCCTGGATGAAAACGTCTATTTTGATTCTGCCAAAAGTGAAACGACTGTCTTTAATGAACCATGAACTCATCATGATCATGCTTAATTACTTTTGATTCATGATGAATTCATTACAGTAAGTAATGCCTTGATTGATATGATGTCATTGCATGAATTCAGACATGAGTAAGCATGAATTCATTGTAACTCATGATGAGTCATGCAGAAATAATGATGAACTCATGAGTGAATCATGTATGAAGTAATGCATGATAACTACATGATTCATCACCCCTTATTATAAAGTGTTACCGAAAACCATTGTTTGACTTGGTGAATTCATCTTTGTAATTATCCCAATGCATTATTTCTATTCCCATTTTACCTCCCAATAAGCTCAATTTATCATCCTGAATGTGGATCACCCAAAATTCAGTCATTAGGTTTATGAAAGTTGTTTGAACCCTTACATCCAAATCAATTTGATTTTACTAACTAAAAAAAGTTAGAAAAACAGAAGTGGCATTTATAGAAACTGGATTTTTGCATTTACTCAAGTTAATATCCTTTGATATTAAAAGTAGTTTGATAATCTGTGACATTTAAATGCGACTAATGAGCAAAAATATAAGAAATCATGAGGGGAGCAAATATATATTTTTCAAAGTACAATAAACTGAGCCCAAACATTCTCATCCCAGATGATGTCACATTACACTCGAGAAATCCATCTAATTTTATTGGTTAGAAGCTCAACCCATCCCAGAGTTAAGATAAATCACCCCCTGCCCCAAAACGTTCATTATGGCTACACCTATACAGTCCATGAGGAAGCTCTTATGAGTCTATTCATCAATTACTGTTACACATTTTATAATCTGGATGTTATTTTCTTTTTTTCATTCAAACTTTGGGGGATGCTTCAGAACAAATTCAGTCTTGAAATACAAAGGTTGATTCTGTGTTCCCAGGAACTTTAAATATCACACAGCAAAGATGGCTCAGTGGCCTGTTGCTGTCACCAGGTATTTAGTTGAGTCCCAAATGAAATGCCATTCAGCAAAATTTTGTAGACTTTATACAAAAATATAGAGTGACTTAACAGAAAATGACTGAATTATTTTTAAAGTATATCTCTGTCCTATGGCACACTCATGCATAATTCAAAGCAAAATTAGCTGCACACCAAGTGCAAACCCTCTTTATCCAAAGTTAATGACTTGATTCTGCATTCTCAATGAATTTCATTCCAGGTCGTAGATAAAACAGGTATAATAATTTAGTTGTTGAGGCAAAATAATTATTGCTCTGCCTGATGGCTGATTTTCTGTTTCAAAGGCCACAAGAATTCATTCTGCACACGCTAGCTCTCTAGGGCTCCAGAATTATTTTGTCTGTGCAGCCGGCAAGAACTGTTAAAATTGGGTCATGCTAAAGGTTTGTATTTTCTTCTCGCTGCAAACTTAAACATGTTTTCCCCACACATTTCTCAGAAAATAAAAATATAATTTAAGACCGACAGGAAGGGAACACACCGCAATGTTCAAAAGTAGTCTGGCCATCAAGGTTCCAGAATTTCCAAAAATGTTCTCACAGATCTTGCATATCTGTACCTGAGAAGTGTCAATGCGCACAAATAAAGTCAAAAATAAATAAATAAGCGAATAGATAAATGAAAGTAAAATAAGCCTTTTGTAACTCTCCCGGTATAAAAAGTGAGTGTATATCGCGCACACAGTGCCTTACACTCACAGCAGTAGTGAGCTACTCTGTTTTGAGATATTTCATAATCCTGTGGGTTTTGATTTCAAATCTGATTTGGCAACCTAAGCCTACAAATCAGAAGGTGCCGGATTAAAACTGAATCAGATGGCAGAGCTCCATGAGCAAGGTTAGATATCACTGCATCAAAAAAATAAAATAAAAAATACAATGAAAATGCATTATCTTTCTACCATCAGTTCTTAACATTCTTTGACACACAAACATTATTTGCAGAGCACTAATTTTGAAGAGGAAGGGTAATTACTTTGAAGCACAGTGCCATATACTTTATTACATACAGCCTTATATTTATTATCTGGATAGTTAAACACTTCTCATCGTTTTAACTTTGTATGCCACCCAATAAATTTGAAAGGAAACAATCAAAGCAGGCTTTTAGCATTAATTGTTCAAAAAAAAAAATTGATGAACCATGTAGAAACTACATGCATGTTATGCACTGAGGGAGCTGTGCATAAAATGGGTGTAATTCCGAAATGTTATTAAAAAAATACTTGTCTTTTATAGAACATTCCACTTTTTTGCCTTAAAAAAAATTTTGGGTTGCTTTTGTAGCAAGCTTCCAAGCCATTATCCATCCACACTGTGAAGTGTTGTCCAATGAGTTTTGAAGCATTATACAGAATCTAAACACATGATATAGTCCTATAGTTATTTAGAATTCATCCTCCAGCTTGTGTAAACAGTCACATCACCAGTAAATACAAGGGAACCATCTCGACTGGCAGCCATACATGCCTACTCTGCAAAGGTGAGGTGGCATGTTCTGGATCATGAGCAATTGCTTCTGTTTTCCATACTCTTATTTTCCCAACTGCATGGTAAAAATAGTTCTTTGTCTCATTTGTCCTAAACTATACAGGCTTTTTTTAAAAAGATATTTTTCTGGCAAATACCCACTGGTTTACATCATGAGGTAAACCCTCCGTATTTACTCTGTTGAAGTCTTCTCTTGACTGCTGACTTTGGCGCTGATATGCCTGCCTCCTGGAGTATGTTCTTGATCTGGCGAACAGTTGTGGGGGGGTTTTTATAAATATAAAATACGAAAATAATTATTCTATCATCCACCACGGTTTTCATCTGTGTCTTCCTGATCTTATTGTATTCCCATGCTCCTCAGTGGTTTCTTTCTAGTTAAAAATAAACCAAACAGCTCAGTTGGCCAAAGCTTATGGTTTGTCTTTTCTCGAGCCCAGTCTCATCCCAACGCATCATACTGTATAGAGACGCTACCTGACCAAGCGTCGATATATGACACAAAAGGAGGCTTTTGGCGTCCTTATTTGACACCAGTTTTAAACAAACCCTACCTCCTAACCCCTAACCCTTAACCTGAACCCTAACCCTAACCCTAAGCATCAAATATGGATGCCAAAAGCATCATTTCTTGTCGTACGTCGATGTTGTTCAGGTAGGGTCACTATATGACAAGTCGGCAATGGAATGTGTTGTTTTCTCTGGTGCATAAATCTAATGATGGCTCGCTGAGCAGACAAGCAGACAGCTGAGCAGACAATTGTCCAAATAAAACCCTTAAAAAGGGGCAGACCTCCTTAAAGAATGGCAATTCCCACAACCCCATTAAGGCAGAATGTCAGCACTTATAATGATCTCATTATTCATTATTTAATTTCAACTCTAATATTCCAGAATCGACAACTAAAATAACTATAATGCTGTAAATGGCCAAATATTTATGATTCTAACTGCAAAAGGGATTGCGCTCATTGTAGACCTCCTTTAAAAGCAAGATTTTATGGTCCTTGGGAATGCCACAGCAGAGAAACCAAATTACTAGGTAGAGGGATAACTAGCCTGGCAAAATGTGTGATTACAGCAATAATTACAGCTAGAAATAATAAAAAAAAACAAACTGTTTATTTCAAGGCTTTTTATTTTGGCCAATCATGCAATGCAACTAAGGGAGTTTAGCCTGTTTTCCCCATGAAAGGAATTTAATTAAAAGAGTAGAAAAACAATGCTAAAGCCTTTCTATTAGGCTCGGTGAGTGAGGGAGAGGGGGAGGGGGGTTTGATAAAGAGGAGGGGTGAGTGGTTATCAAGACAGGAACAGGAATTGAGTGCAGAGAACACTCATCACTCATGCTACTGTGTAATGTTGTTGTTTTTTTTCCCCAGTGGGCCTCCTTGATTGAAACGGTGTGTATAGTGCCTGTCTGGTCACAGACAGCCCAGATGATGAGGAGGAGGTCCCCAGTTGACCTTTCCAGTCAGTGAGGCAGCACTGTAGGATGGTCAATGGGAGAGACTTATCTATGTGGTGGTATACATTACTGGTTAGGTGCTTGACTAGGGTCTAGCAGGTTGGTTGTGCAAGGCCTTGGCTGTCCATTGCTTTGAGGGGGGATTTACTCTCGCCTTATCTCATCAAAACATATGCCCCTTCATCAAAAATATTAGCTCAATGACAGTAACGTAATCACCCATGGGCCTGCCCTAGTCATATGAGGTCCAGCTAAAAGAAGTTATTTTTACTGCATATGTCAATTGGATCATAAAAACCATGTACATATGGTGTACATATGAACATATTTTACCTTAAGGTGTCCGTCATAACACAGGTGTAGAATGTGTGTTGGGGGCAATGGCAGCTCGGATGAAAAATGTCATTCTTTGTTTGTGCGGCTGGGGCAGCGTAAGACCTACCACCTCCTTCATGCCATTCCTCAAAACATACAAATCAACAGCATTATGATATGCTGGTCACCCATTTGTTCATTTTTTAGGATATATGACACAGGAATCATCTATGAGGTATGAACTCCTACTACATTACATACGCATTTCCACCAGGCACGGGTTTCCCACAAATTTCGGTTCTTAAAATGAAAGTGTGTTTAATGAGGTACTTAACCCATGACGGTTTTCTTCTTATGCAGATCTCACAAAAACCTATAATACAAACACTCTTCAAATAAACTTGCAAAACATTCATAGGAAAACATTACTAGTTAAAATTTGACTGGGGGATTCCTCAAGTCTCATTTTTAGTCAATCAATGTTGCAAAAAAAGTGCTCCGCGTATGAGACCACATGTTGTTGCTAAAGGCTCAGTCCCACAGGGCATTTTTTTGCCTCAGCGATGAACTCCCGATGGAAATTGATGAACCTTGGGAGGAGTCAGGAACAGGTTCCTCGATGTCCCGGGGAAGCTTCGGGAGCGTCACGAGCCATCTGGAACCATCGGGAGGCATTGGGAGAACTGCGAAAAATTTCAATGCTTGCATTGAAATTTTTCCCGATGTGTTCCCGACGTTTGTCGGGAAAACAGGCCGGGGAGGCCTCGCCGAAGCTTTCCAGAGCTGCGGGAAAGCTCCGGGGATGCTTCCCCGAATGCATCGGCGAAATATTGTTCTCCCCGAGGCATTCCCGAAGCATCGGTGATGTCTCGCCGAAGTATCAGGGGACCTACGGGGATATTTGAATCTTCGGCGAAAGTTCGGCGACCTATCGGTGACACATTCCTGATGTCAGGGTTGCATCGAATATTTGCCAAAATTTCGGCGACGGTTGAAAAGTGCATTCTTCCCATGGCGCTGATTGGCTGGATTTTGCATTTGCGCGCACTGTAAGTACATTTCATAAAAGTACATGCCAGAGAGAGAATGATGCTGAGCCCAAAATGTGCATATATTATAGTGTAGCCAAACACAGTTATTTTACAGGGCTGCCAACTTTCTACGCAATCTGACGCATACGGTGTAAATTTCACGCATTTTGAAGGCGTATTCACCGTAGTCAGCAATTATTCAATCAACGAATATTAATGAGATTCTCACGCGTAATTACAGTCCTAGTGAGTGGAAGTGTCAGTTTTGTTATGGTGGATTTCACCACGAGTAACATGGAAGCGATTGTGACTCCAAACGTTGTGCGCTTTTCCTCACTCAGGGGTTGGAAGCAATGTGTGTGTCTCATGATCGTTTAAATTGTTTAAACGAAATAAGACCATTTGAAACATCTTTTTGCAATTCCATTGCTTCCAACCCCTGTGTAAAGACAAACGTGAGTCATAATTGCTTTCCACGCCTCTAGTGGTGAAATCCACCGCAATGCACGTGAAACTGCATGGTTAACTTCCATGATCAAGGACTCAATTCCGCATGAGAATCTCTTAAATACGCGTCAATTGAGTAATTGCTGACTGCGGCATGGGAACGTGAATGCCTCTAAGAGGCGTGAGACTCACGGCGAATGCGTGAGAGTTGGCAGCCCTGATTTTATCAATGTTTTGTCCGGGTGCCAGGTCATCTGTTGGACCAAAATAAATTAGTTGTGTTCAGCTCCACTACAGCATTTTACGGAAAAACTCGTCAACAAAACCATGAGAACCAACAAAGAAAGAAGCATTTCCGTTTGCTCAAATCATAACTTTATTTACATCAAGAGAAAAAATGAAAAGCTTAAGGGAAAAAAAAACACATTTATCCGCGGAAAATAAATGACCCAAATTGCAGGTCCAGCCTAGACACCTGCAAGAAAATTAAATATGTATATCCAGCCACTCAATTAAAAAAAAAAAAAAAAAACAATAAATTGTTGATTCATTTCTAAAGGAAAAGATCGGGCCGCTGCAATACAGATTACACTCAAAAAAATGAAACCCTATGCATAATGTTATGTCTACTGGTTCCACGCAATAGCCTTGCGTAACCTTTATTTGACTTCTAACATTTTTGGCCAGTTTAATTAATTGCATTGAGTGGAATGTACTTAACTCAGTTTTGTGGAACCAGTTGACATAACATTATTGAGTAAATCTAACATTTCATAGGGTTTCATTTTTTTGAGCGTATAACAACCAGATGCGCTTGCCGGACGCAAGTCACGGTCAGCTAAATAAAGCAATGCCCGACAGCCTTCTCATCATTAAACAAACTTCAATTATATATCAAAATTAAGAGAAAAATTAAGGAAACAAAAGTGTGAAAATAAAGGCTAGAGGGGGAATATGAGAGGGGGAAACAATGTTCAAAGTAACTCGGGGCAGGAGTAAGTGGAGTGATGCGAGTGATTAAAAAAAGAAACAGTTTTTGTGGTGGGATGAGTTACATGGAGTGCACACGGAGGTTAGAGGATTTTTCAGTAAAAAAAAAAAAAAAGTTCTTTCCCAAACCCTGTGTGGCATCTCGCACTGGATTCCCATCCAAACTGTTCGATAATTATAGAGGCTGGTTGCACTTTGTAGCTCGCTAGAATATATACCTCCCCAATAACCCTTCCCCGAGGCACCTGGCATGGTTCGCAAGTACTCACCGATGCATCCCCTAATCTACGGGGATATTCCCCCGATGATGTTTAAAATTTGGGGAAGCGCCGGGGCACCTTCGCATCGGAATTTCACAATTGAGAGTCCATAATATGATGAACAGATTCAGATAATCTCCAGAGAAAGTGGAGCAATCTTTGTGTGTAAATGACAAGGCCAAATACAAATATTGGATGCATGTGACCTTCAAGCTCTTAGACTGTACTGCATTAAGATCAGACATGCTTCAGTAATACACATTATCACATGGGCTCTAAAATAATCTTGAGTCAGAGGCAGTTCATCTTGTCATCATCAAATGCAAGTTAAGACTCCACAAACAAAAAGGAAGCCATATATTAACCCATTTATCCCCAAATTTATTTTCAAAGTAAAAGTTACATTTTATTATCCGATACGGTGCACAGTGAATGTGTATTGCTAAGCTGGGTTTACACATAGGCACGATGCGTTACGAATTTCATTTTACCGTCATTCGTGGCACATTCGTGACATTCGTAACGTTACATAACGTATCTGAATAGGGTTCTTCACAGCACATGTCAGTTCGTGACATTCGTGATATTCGTGGAGCATGTTTTTGGCTGCCAAAAAATCTTCCACGAATGTCACGAATCACCCTCGATTTGTGGAGTTCGCAACTGAGCGTGTTGATTCGTGGTGATTAGTGGTGATTCGTGATAGAGCGTGACAGCACTCGTAGTGTATTCTTGATTGTTCTTGGAACCCATACTGTCACATTCTGTATATTGCGGCCAAAAATAGCATCCACAGTGCATAATATGCTCTACAGGGGTGCTAGACAGCAACATTTTTCACCGAAAGTAATGATAAAATGCATACGGAACGCAATTTTAAAGCTGCCGCGATTTATAAAGCCAGTCGATCCCAGAGGGTGGAGGTGGTGGGTGGTGAAAGAGCAGGAGCAACCAGTGTCAGGTAGAGAATTAGAGAGGAAAGAAAAGTACAGGTATAAGCCGATATTAGGTGGGGGGGTGATACAAGCAGTTGCAAAAGTATGAGGACATTCCTTGGTCTGATTCTGTGGAGCCATATATATTTGGGCGGCACGGTGGCATAGTGGTTAGCACTGTTGCCTCACAGCAAGAAGGTCGTGGGTTCGATTCCGGCCTGGGGCCTTTCTGTGTGGAGTTTGCAGTTTGTTCACGTGGGTTTTCTCTGGGTGCTCCAGTTTCCCCCACCCACAAAAACATGCATCATAGGAACACTCCTATGACTAAGGAACTGGCTTCAGAACTGGAGTTGGTCCCCGGGCGCTGCTCTGTGGCTGCCCACTGCTCCTAACTATAGGATGGGTCAAATGCAGAGGACGAATTACCCTACGGGATTGAATAAAGTGTATCTTATATACCAAATTTGCCCGATTCGCAACATTCGTGACAGATTCGTGACAGAACGTGACGATTCGTAATGGCGCGCAACAACGCGGGACAATATTCGCGACCGTGCGTAATGATTTGTGATGATTCACCAGCGATTCGTGCCATTAATCGTAACGCGTCGTAACAGTTCGTGACGGCGCGTGACGCCTCTGCCCCGAATCATCAAAGTCAATTCAAATTCGTGATCCTTGATCACGAATTTAGATTCATGGCATTCGTGACTTGTCGTCGTGATGTGTAAACCCAGCATTAAATTCTGGTGGAAAATAATTATTTTGTCGTCGAGGACCCCACAATTGTATGTCCCATTACAAATGTACACACATCGTTGAAAGCATATAAAAACATCATTCTGATAAAAACATATTTAGATAATGCTATAATCTCCTATTTTTGTTTTTGGTGTTGTACAGAAATGTATCTCAGAAAAAAATGGCACGCTCCCCTTTTCGAGCGTCGCATAGTGCTGTTACAGATTCAAAAATTCATGCAAATGGCGACCCCCGCCACTGCTGTAAAGGGAGACTACTCTCATAAGCACTTTTTCTGAATGCAAGTTACTTTGCTTGATTAGCCCACTGCAGCTTAGTCGCAGTAACGCATTCATTTGGGTCACAGGGGTTAAAAATGTGCTGCGACCCAAAAATGGGACAGTGGTCATTAATGGGTTGACACTATTCAGAAGCACTGCCGACTTCTCCGGGCTCAAGTGCATCTGAAATGGACTGATGCAAAGTGGAAAAGAGTGCTGTATCTGATGGGTCTTTCAATTTATTTTTGGAAATAATGGACATTGTGTGTGGTATGTGATCGTGCCAGTTGTTCATATTGTATGTTTTTTGTTGGACCCCCTTGAAAACGAGATGGTTCATCTCAAGGGGCTATCCATTAATAAACTTTCAAACATCTTTTCTGAGGATCGAAGAGGAGAAAGACCATACACACGGTTATCAGTAACTTTTTCAAAAGCCAGTATCTGTCATGGCCTGGAGTGCATGAGGGCTTTTGGCATGGGCAACTTGCACATCTGAGAAGGCACAATTGATGCAGAAGCTTGCATGCCCATTTTAAAGCATGGACATTTTGGCACAACTTTTGCTGCCATACAGACATCATATTTTCGGGGACGTCACTGCTCGCTCTGTAAAGTTGATGAGTTAACACATTGCTCATTTTGGCTTTGTACTATATTCAATTAATACAGGCATGGGTGCAAGACCTCCGTCTAAAGACAGATTTCCGTCAATAATGAATTCTCGGTTCCGTCAAAGTCCGTTATTCAGCACTGTGCAGGTGCGCAGTGGTGGTGGAAGAAAAATAATGACCTGCTCGTGCTCACTAAGTAACATCTCACCATGGAACCTCCCAGATTTCCCATTGGAACACCTCAATTTATGTTGCCGCCACTAGGGGCAGTATTTCGAGGCTAGAACTGGTACTTCATTGTGGACACTAATGAGGAAGACAAAGACGCATTTAGGTCAGTAAAAATGTGCAGAAGCGTGGAATATAATCACATATCACCATAACATTTATATGTACGGGGACTTTTGATAACGTTGCGAAATTGTTGCTATGCATTGGTGTGTAACAGTAATGTTAAGGTCACGCGAAGCGTCCGATCGAAAATCTCCCCAACCGTTTATTTTTTAGAAAAATCCGCGTTTATGAAAAGTGCTCCTGTACGTGAATATTAGTGTGATGTTTATTTCGGATCGAATTTTGAATGCAGTAGAGGGTTAACAACATGTTCGAAGACGTTAGTAGTTTTAGTTAGCAGACTGTAGCATAGTTTTAATCTAATAGCTAGAGCTAGCAGTTATGTACCCGCGTTTTTTAGGCAACGAGTTTGCGAAAAATATAAAAAACGTATCCATCTAATTCCTGAGGGCGCTACTGTAGATATGATGAGGGGTGCAACTTCTGGCAGAAGTAGTTTTTATCATTAGTTTTAGTCAAGAACAGCGGCGTTTCTTTCAGTTAACTTAGCGATTGCAGCTCGTTTTTTTAACAAATTAACTTGCTTTTCTTAAAATGTCCCTTCAGAGCTCCAGCGCCTATTGTGCTGTTCGAGGCTGAACTAACAACCAGAGGAAGCTAAATTTATGGTTTGATCAACAGTGTTTTGAACATGCACCCAGAACATAGGGGATTGTCCTTGTGTTCAGCGAAACGGTTTCCATCGCCTACATACAGAAGAGGAAGCCAGAATTTGGCTGAAAACCTGAATTTGAAAAGACCCCCGAAAATATTAGGAGCTCATTTCATTATGTCGACAAACAACGATTCCTACTTTATGGCTAGGCTCAGACAGACCGCCGCAGAGGTGACACTGGGTCCTCAGAAGCATTTTGACAGCAGTGCCAGGAGAGCACAAGGTATGATTTCACGTGTAGGGAGGACAGAAAATTGTTGTATTCGTCCGGTAATGCCAGTCAGTGTAACTAACGTTTCATCCTGTACAGTTTAAGATGAGGCTGTAGAAGTAGCAATAGTCTACTACAATTTAAAAATAGCCGACTCTGTTCCAAACAATAGTCTTGCACTCCAAACCTCATTTCACTAAAATTAAAAGTATGGGAAAAATGGATTCACTGTGTTTTACATGTTGTAGTATTGGATTAGCTAGCAACTTAATACCGTATAATGTAGTTGGCTGGAGTAGAGCTAATTTGACTCGTACTGTCGGATGGCTTAATTTACTCTGTATAACAATCCATTACGTTTCATATGTAGAGCAATATTTACCACTGAAATATAGTGTTTCCTGCATAAATATTCTCAGAAAGTACTTGTATATCTGTTTTAAGGTACATAAGGTCGTACACTACCTCCTTTAACAAAACGCGACTGACCTTGTTGCTGTGGAAGTACTGCATACGCTTCGGAGCTTTGTAGATTGTTCACAGCTTCGCAGTCTGTGGCAACGGAGTCACTAATGTAGGCAAATGCGCTAGTGAGGCCACTGCTTCAGGTCGTTCTTCCATTCTTCGATAGTAGAAGGCAGCGGTACCGTAACTTTATCCCATCTGAGGGCTAAAAGGTGATGTTCCCTCATATATTATTTTCCAATTGCTTAAAAAAAGAGGATTCGCGTGAGCCGCTACCATAGTAAACAGCTCAGTGACAGGATGCAGCGGAAGTTACGCCCACTATTCGCACAAGGGATCATGGGACGTGGGAATAAGGTGGATAAAAAGTCCCGAATCTTAAAGGGGCAAGTTTCTTAAAGGGGCAATGCCACTTTTCCATAGTAGTTTTGTGTTTTTTCCATACTAAGCATGGCAGGTCGAGCAAGACTTCTGGGTAAATGACAGCAAATAATTTATTAGGCTAAATTGAAAATATCAGGGAGATATTAGCCCAATGTTTTATCTATGACAGCCTTCCATACCAAAGTACACAGAAACTTGCATGAAAACAGCCAACTCAGATCAGTAGATCTCAATGCATAGCCAACTTTAAAAGTAAATCTTGGCTCAAAAAAGGTTGGGCACCCTTGCTCTACATCAATGCCTATACAATGCAATATCAATGAATTTAATGGACTGATACTAAAAATGATACTTCCATCACCATAATCTGATAGCATATTATCATTGTGGAAGATTATTTGTTGCTTGATCTAAACAGAGGGCCATTTACCTTAGAACCTGTCAGAGCTTTTCTAGAGTGTTGTTTTAATCACATTTGCACATACAGTACAGTTTGTATAATTTTGTACATGAATTCACTCAAGTGACTGGAATATCCTAAATAATAATCTTTCTGATATAATGAAAAAAATCAAAATTAGAGAGCAAAGTGAAGCAAATTTACATATACTGATTGCTTACATTACTTTTTTTTTTTTTTTTTTTTACTGTTGTAGCTCTGTATGGTAATATAATGTAAATTTCAAAAATGTTATCTTTTTATTCATGCAACCTGATAAGAGTTCATTGTGTCTTCCCACAAGACACTATTTGCCTCAATACCCTTACACTTTTTTAAAAGGAAGCATTAAACATTGGCACAATTTAGTGCCTTTTATAATCTCAAATTCTTGGCCAATCTGCCCTGAGAATGCACCAAATTTGACCATTTTTCAAAAATTTTCCGGGGGGGGCATGCCCCAGGACGCCTCTAGGGACTTTGCACATTTGGCGCTTGTCACTTCGCCCATGCAAAAATATGTTCAGTCAAAAAAATTTTTTCAACTTGCACCCATGTACAGGGTAAAAGGGACTTGCTAATTACTGCTTGCTTTCTTAATTGTACATTTTACATCATGTCTCAGTTCTTCTGGAACTGGGTCTTGTAGATAAAATCTAAATATTGTATTATTTTCTACTTTAGTTTAGCCAGTCATGAAATGATACTCAATGGATTATGGATCTTTATGCACCAGTCTTTTTTTTTTTACCCTCTTTGACTTTTATGGAGCGATCATGAGTTCATAATTACACTTAATTCCACTTATTTATAAGTAAATTATAATAGATAAATAATTTATTACAAACTTATAATCACATTAAATTTTTATGACACATTTTTAGATTCAAAATCTAAATATTAATAAAATATACGAGTTATTAAAAAAAAAAAAACTG
The DNA here is from genome assembly GCA_029692085.1 of Gymnothorax javanicus. Taxonomy (NCBI): domain Eukaryota; kingdom Metazoa; phylum Chordata; class Actinopteri; order Anguilliformes; family Muraenidae; genus Gymnothorax; species Gymnothorax javanicus. The sequence goes on from CM056193.1 coordinate 24,367,883, forward strand.
GATAATGACCTGTGGGGACATGGGCACCCCAGTCCCCATGACTTAAAAAAAAAAGTAAATTTCATGCAGATCTATTCCCCTCACGTGCTGTCTTTGTTACCTCCATTCTCAGCAGATATATTCAAACACTTCAGCAGTGCCTAACACCAGTTACACACAACGAAATAGCACAGGAATGTTAACGATTCATGCTAAATTAGCCGGTCAGGGATAGCATTTCTCTCCACCGTAATTACATCCAGTCAGCGGCATGATCCTGACCTATGGTGATGAGCAGAATTAATGGCTTTCTTCAGCAGACAGGAAGATCTGCTGTCGCAGGAGTCTGGCCCTCTTTAAACTTTGCCCTCTGCCTTTACTCCGAGATACGGCTTGGCGAGGCGTGACTGTGATTGACACTATCCTTTTTTTCCTTACATAACCCCGTGTTCCACTCAACCGGCTCATTCCAGAATCGATTTTCCGAAATCGTGCCAATATTCACTCAGCTCTGAGACTTCTCAAACTATCGTGCGCCTCTCACACACACTGCAGAATTTCTAAGTGATAAGCAATGCCTTGGTTCAAATAAGGAATGAAGATACACTGAGGACTAATGAGAAAATACAGACACTACAAACCACAAGAGAGAATTGATTGTTGAAGATTATTTTAACAGCACAATGCATTTTTTCATTCATTTTCTCATTATTCCTAACAATTAAGTCTGTGCTTTTCTCACTCTTCCAAAAAAAAACCCACATAAATAAAATAAATGAATAAATAAATGTAAAAAATAAATAAAAAATACACCCACACATGGAGGACTAGGAAGAACTATGGAAATAGAACTCAAAGGCCACTGGTTGGGCTTGGGCATAAATATGAGATTTATATAAATAGGAAGCAGACGAATACCGCTCAAAGGCGTCCTTTTCCCCCCAAAATCCAATAATTCCATTGATAATAAATGGAATCTGTCCCATGCAAGATTTTGCTCGGTATTGCACCAATTCTGGGTGGTTTTGCAAGAACTGAAAAATGCAGTCTGTAAGAATTACGGACTAAAATTGCCATTCTCATGTGGGTTGATGCAATCCCCATGCGCACAAACAAACCGAGCTTCGTATTGTTTCAACAATAAACTCTGAAACAATGCTTTGTTCTTTTATGCCGAGAAGCAAAATATGACAGCTGGCATGGCCGGTTTTCACTTTTATGTTAAACTAGACTCAATTTGAACGATCAAAGCCAAAAAAAAAAAGGAAAAAAATCTACATTTTTTCTTTGATCTATATTGTTATGGTCCTGACCAGGAATCAAGTGCGGAGGCGGAGTACAATCCAACAGGTAGTTTACTGACAGCTGATGCAGTAATGAAGAGGACAAAACCCCAGAGGAAGAGGCGGGAACGGAACCCCAGATAATGACATCACAATTCAGTACAGATTTTATAGATGAAGCTTGAGCTGCCAGTCGCTGGCCAGTGGCCTCCAGAGTTACAGCCAGTTGTTGTGCAGACTTCGCCAGCACCGAACTGTCCCACAGGAGGATGGAGCAGCTTGAGGGGAACTCAGTTCCAATCCTGATGACTGCAGAGGGATTGGGAACTTGTTCCTCACAAACTGGACAGAGGAACGCACTTGGAGAAGTTAACAAAAGCGCGAACCCTGGACCGTGCTTAGGCTTGGGAGCTCATTCTTATAAACTGGAACTGACGAACTGACTGGAGTTGGATTAACTTGAACGTGGTCTCAATCCTGGACCCTGATTAGAATTGGAAGTTCGTTCAAATTAACTAAGTAATGAGAGTAGAATTCAGGAACTGCTGTTGCTAAAGTACAAGTTGCATTTACCCAAGACGAAGAGTGTATGCTAGAATACTGACTGGTTCTGAGCGCACACTGAGAAGTGGGCTTAAATACCCGTCACCTGACTAACCACGTACCGAGATGCAGCCATGGGTGGGGAGACACATGTAGCATAGACTAATCTCACGAGATATACGCCTAATATACGCACAACTTGCTGAATTGAATGAGACACAAAAACGAATTCGCACAAGGGTTTTGATGCTACATGTTAAAAACATTTTTTCCAAGGGACCAGCCCCAATATCTCAATCTTTTTCAAATGTGTGAACTTCTGCGTGAATGGATATACACTTAAAAATAATAAAATAACAGCAAACAACCATTTATAAAAATACATATGAGGAGTTGAGATGCAAAACCCACAAAGTCCACTCAATCTCTTTTGTTTATTATGCTGAGTAAAAAAAAAAAAAAACCTCAACTTAAAACAAAAGAGGTTGAGTGGACTTTGTGGGTTTTGCATTCCAACTCTTCATATGTATGTATCAAGAATCTGCATGTACAAAATAGGGTATAATTTCCGGAGCAATCTGGGAGTGGAAATAGTTTGGTGTTGTTTTTTCCCTGATGTGTATGCCATTTATCTCTATTATATACATTGTAAAAGTACTGCAGCAGCTAATTCTCATGAAGACGTGCATGTGAATATTTTACTATTGAAATTCCTTTATGTTTTCGCAAATAAGGACATTTTAACTAATTGACCTACATGCAATAAATACATTTCTTACATTATTTGCTATTTTCGGCTTCTGTCTTCAGTTTTTAGGGATTTCTTTTTTAAAATTCAACATTTTCTTCCCATCCATTCAATGAAATACTTTATTGCACTTCATAAATTGTACAGTATAAAGTTCACTCAAGAAAGTAATATGGTAATTGATAAATGCATGGCCTCTTCAGGTTCTGGCTATCATCAGTCAAAACGGCGAACTCAAATGAGCCGCATTTCTTATTATCCTCAGTATGAAAGCCTGATTTGAAGCAAGAGCAAATGCAAAGCAGGAAAATAGGCTCAAATTCAAGACTCAAGCAACATTGTAATTAGCACTGAAAACTAATTTAAAAACAAGTAAACACAGCAATAATTGCAGATTCTATTTTTAACAGTTCAGAGCAAAATTGAAGCACTTAGATTTATTTGAACTTATTACAAACACCTCTAGACTGAACATATGCCACTCGCGAAATAGACTCTTTTTCTTTGTGATCATGTCTTACAAGTTTACGTTACTTTCTCCACAAGTGGAAATAATCCATGCTAATGTCTTGACACTTACTGATTTGTTTTGTCAGTACTTAATGAAATGTATTTATTCTAAGCCTTTTCACATTATCGATATTAACTGGGAGCTGAAAGCCAAAATATGTGCAGAATAGTACCTTAATTGTGAATTTGCAGCCATGCCATCTCCTCCTAAAAACCTCAAGAAGGGATTCTGAAAAGGGTTGTTTACTCCACAAATTCTGCTTAGCATTTTGCCAGAGGTTGAACAAACATAGTCTCTCTTTCACTTGTGTTTCAAATCAAATCTGTTTTCTCTCTCAGTCTTGGTCCAATCCTCTGGCGGATTATCTTCAGTATATTAAACACACACACATATACACAAACACACACACACACACACACATGCGCGGGCACACACACACACACACACACACACAAGCACACATATATACGCAAACACACACACACACAAACAAACAAACATACACACACAATAGCAGATATAACATTATTTCAGAGCTTATTTTAGTGGCATTCTGTCCTGAAATCTGGGGTGGCCTGTGTTGTACAGTGGTCATATACTATGTACATAATATGACAGAGAATAAAATGCTGCTCTGCATTATAGAAACTCTCACCAAGGCAACTACAGGAGGATAAAAACACAAAAGAAAAACAATAATTTATCCTGTAATGTTAAGATGTTACGTTAAGTTATTGATGTGTTACTAAGTTTTACAACCAGCATAAAATTTTGACTTGAACCATAAAATGCTGTCCACAAGTCTTCACCATTTGATTCCAAATTCATCACAGGCCATCAGGACTCAAGGCATAACACATCTTATGGACTGGTTAGAGCACTTTATTTTTCAATCTTCTTTGGCTATTAAATGATGGACCTGTGAAATCTTTTATCAAATTTTATGGTAAGATCCATTAAGAAAAAACCCACCCATGAACAATTGTCTGATATGACGAAAAGTGGCTCCAATTTAAAATACTGAACAAATGTATAGAATAGTATATTATTTTATCAAAATGTTACAGTTTATATATATAAACTGTATATCTTAAAAGCTTCTAAATTGGCTTTGTGTCAGGACTTGAATACCCGAAAAATTTGGCCCACACTTATATTTACACTGCTCTGGGTGCTGCTATCAGCCAAAATTAAAGTTGACTCAACTTTAAAAACATAAGGTAACCAGCTGTGAAGCATTTTTGAGTTGGCTCATCTTCAAGCATGGTTCAAATTACGGCGGGATTGGGGGGGTCTGACCCCCCTAATTAAGACTTTAACCCCCCTAAAAGAGGTAAAAACAACAAGTTGGGGGGGGTCAAAACATTTATCCTTATCCTACCTATCATCATAAATATTACATTATATTTCTTATATTCATGGCTGGAAGAATCTTGTAATACGATTTCTGACAATGGACCATACCATTAACACTGACCTTAGCTAAATGTCTTGTTTGCCTGTATCACTCCCATCAATGGCTCGCGTGCGTTGCACCAAACGGTGAAGACTACTGTAAGTAGCAATCTAGCTAGTTCAATACACTTTAGCTTCTTTCTCACAGAGTTTCTGAATTAAACTGAGTCAGGTGTCTATGAATGAATGCTGAAGTGCATCTATGGCTCGGCATTTTAGTATACTGTAAATAGAGGATCTCTAATGAGTGAGCCCAAGATATCGAATTATGTATGAGATGAGAGTAGCAATTTTCGTTCATTCCAAGCCTTCGTCGAGGAATAACGTTAAACAAAAATTACCACTGGAGTTTCATAAATTTGACATTTCGGACTCACAAATTTGAGATCCTGTTTATCCCATAAATGTCAGTATCGCATTATTTGGAAAATTTAAGAAAAGCGTTAGCTTCTAGTTGGCCATCTATTCAAGTCCATAAGATGAATAATTACCTAGCTACCATGCTAATGCTTTTTGCCATTAAATTAATAAATTCTAGTTTTACACGATAACAATGACTCGTTTAACTTATTAATATAATGGCAAAAGCGATGGCATGCTTGCTAGAAAATTATTAATCCCATTGATTTGAATAAACCTCAAATTAGAAACCAGCACTAGCGATGGTTAGCCGTTACCAGCAGGAGGATTGGTAACGGTACCCTGTTTGCCAATGATCGGAATCTGATCAATCGGGACGCCAGAAAGCTGTATCACACGCATAGACCGCATAAAAGGATTGCACGTGTGTAACACCAGACCTGTATCTAATAAGTTGTATCACGCCGAATTTTAAACATTTATGGGATAAAATGTCATATCTAACGCTTGCTCTCACTGGTGCTCAGTCATTATGAGCTATGAGACAATGGAGGATTAGTTGTACAGATACGTCACGTTTTTACATGAATAAAAACAGTGGTGGAAGAACTACTCAGATCCTTGACCTAAGTGAAAATATCAATACCATAGAGTAAAAATACTTAACTACAGGTAGAAGTCCTGCATCTAAAATCCTACTTAAAGGTACACTAGGCTCCCGCAGATTTGTTACAATTTTTCAAAATTCCTATTCTACCTCTACAGTGATCGATAGAGCTATGAAACTCAAGATGTTTGACACTGGAATGAAAAAAATACGTCAATCCTGTAAGGGGCAAGAGCTAAAAAACAACAGCCAATCAAACGTACGACCAACTCAAATGATTGGAATGATACAGCTGTAAATGAAACCCCACAGATTTTCAGGCGTGGCTTTGGAAGCATCACGGTGCGCTGTGATTGGTGGTGGGCGTAGTCGCAGTGAACTGCAGGATTTGAAAGTTCCGCCCTCAAACCCCCGGGCGCCTAGTGTTACTTTAAGTGAAAGTAAGGTATTAAAGTACTGGTTTTACTGAAAACTGTACTGTGACTGATGTATTAAATAAATGTAACAGTGTTAATGCTGCTGAGTGAAGGCAGAACCAGCATTCAGTGTGGAACTGGTTTGAACTGCCTTGAAAAGGTGACAGAATAAATCTGAGAGGTTGCGAGATGATGGATTGGGTAGTTCTGCGACATAAATTTGGATTAATTTTTCAGATTTTTTTTTCTTTTTTGAATGGTAGTAATATTGGAGATTTTTTTACCTCTTTGGGCCGGAAACAGTTATTTATTTGAAGTCATGTGAAGGGAAATGTCTCTTTGGTGGAACTGTAAACTACTTATAGACATCTGAAATGTGACAAAGAGACTCAAATAAACGCAAGTTTTTTGTAAGCACCCACAAGCCAAACAGTATGGGAGCCACTGGTTTAATCCTTAACAATGCAGTGTAATTTTATAAGATTATCTAAGTAGTATAAAGTAGTGGAGTAGAAAGTGCAATATTTCCCTCTGAAAGTAGTGTAGCGTATATATATATATATATATATATATATATAATATCATCATCATCAGACGTTGGGCTCTAAATTCGTTGAGCAGGCGTGGCGCAGGCACGGCGAATGGGGGGAATGCCGCCAAGGGGGTGTATCCCGGCGTATTTTGCAATTTCGTGCTCGGCGCAAGTACTCCTCTGTCCCGCCTCTGTCCCTCCTGCCAGCGCAAGTGGCAAAGAGGGAGGAGAGAAGGCATGAGTGGGTTTAACACAGCAGAGTCAAATCTTCACCAATCAAATGAGCTCCTCTCCTGACCTTTAAAATGTTGGAATAAAGAAGCCTCTGTCCTATATCTGCATGATGCGTAAATGTAGTATTTTACTTTGCTGCTTTAGGCATGCTTTCTGCACCACTTACGTCTATATTAAGCAAACATCCGACAAAAATGGGAGCAAAGTGAGAGAGAAAAAAGGAGAAGTATCTCATGGAGCCAAGAAAAACAAGGCACCAAAAATAGTGCTACACAGATGGAGAAGATACAAAGGCACATAAATCCTTACTACAGATATCTTCGGCTAAAGCGCTTAACTAAAAACAGACACTCTAGCGAAGGAGGCGTGGCGGACTTCCGGCTTATGTAGAGTCCGGGGAGGCACCGCCCAAGTTCAATCAGCCAGCTGGTTTGAATCCGATTGAAAAGGAATTCGATCTCGTCCCGGGACGAGAGCCTCAAAGAAAAGTCCTAAACACACGCACACCTCCCAAACCATGACACGCACTCTGTCTTCAAGTTCAAAGTTCTTTCAAAAATGAGTTTAGGTAACCACTGGGACTTGAAGTTGAGTAAACTCAAAATAGGTTTTTACAGCGTAACACATAAATGCAAAGCACAACATTGTGATCAATTGTGATCTTGTGCATTGTGTTCTCTAAAAAAGTGCCTATTAATTAATAAATAAATGCATGTGTGAACTAGGCTGCCGTGGCGGACATATTGTTTGACTGATCGCAGTGAAAATCAATAGGGTCCATCCCCGATGTAATAGCAACCCACCCACAAAATTCCAGAGATATCCGTTCATTACTTTTTGAGTTATCTTGTTCACAAACAGACAAAGGGCACCAATCACATAACCTCCTGCCAACTTCGTTTGGCGGAGGTAATGAATGAATGAATGAATGCAAAAGTCCAAATCTTTTACAAAGCTTCAGAGCATAGTGAATGAGCCCTGCATTTGAACATCATGACCGCAGTTGGAACCTTCATTGTCTTTAAAGTATTCTGTGGTAAGCTTCCCATTACATTCCATGGTCTGCAATTAGCTTTAGCACAGTGTTGTTCAAGCACAAACCTCTTTTGGCAGTGTGTGAGAGGAGAGGTCATGAAGGCTTGTACATAGCCCACAGTCTTGGAATCATCAGTCACAAACATACGAGCATCCCAGGATTTGGAGCTCCGGACTCTCGCCTAGAGTAGCTCCGACTGCACCCTGACACAGATCCTAAGATCCACGCCAGGGAGGCAGATGCCGCCATTGCTCGAGGCTGTTGGCCCGGCCGGATGCGAGAAAGCCGCCGCTTCCTGATTGCGAGGTGTTGTATCGTTTCCGGGGAAGAAAGTCGCAGATAACGCTCATCTGCCTCTCTCCTTCTGCCTCCTTATGCCGCTCCGCTGGCGGTTAATTTTGAGTGATTACGGTGGGATTTGCCTGAGCACACAGAGAGTGCGGCGCCGGGCAATCTGGCACCCTGACAGGCAGGGTTTATCTGCCATTTTGCACTCAGCAGAATCTGAGCCGGCTCCGCGTGTGTTTGTGCGCGTAGGTGGGTTCACGCGCAACAGTGTAAAAGCGGCTCTGACAGTGGGGGGCCAGGGGAGGGAGGGACTTTAATTGAGTTGATTGTGGAATTTAGGCATTTCCAGGATACCGTCTTATGTTTACCTTTGAAAAAGGCGCAAATAGAATGGCATTTTTTGAACATGTATGTGTATGTGTGTGCGTGTGTGTGTGTGTGGGGGGGGGTCATCATATGACCAAACTATGCATATGATGCAGTCAGATTAATCAATACAAAATTACCCCAAATTAGAAAAAGTTGGGACACCATGTTGAATTAAAATTAAAAGTTAAAGCAGTGATTTATGAATTATGTTTTACATGTATAACATTGGAAACAATACAATCGTACATTATGTCATGTTTCCGTCCCATTCTGCAAACAAGTTTTAAAATGTGCAACAGCACGGGGTCTTCACTGTTGCAGTTCTGCCGCAGGTCCCCTACCTAGCTTTCTTCGGGGAGACCTTTCAATGATTTTCTCCAGCATTTGAGGCCAAATTGGTGATCCTTGGCCCATCTTTGCTCCTCAAGAACTAGGCCTTTCCTATTTGCGACTTATGTGTTGAATCATGACTAAATTCACATAGTGACATCAGCTGCTTCAAAAAACATCATAATTCAAATTTATTCCTTCATGAGTAGTCCTATATTGCCTCCGTTCCAAGATTTTTTTTCATTTTTTGCAGGCCTGAATGGCAGCAATGGAGGCATATTTTCGAATAAAAGGAAGTTGACCAGGCAAAACATTAATGGAGCAGTATGCAACACAGACAGCAGGTTTAAAATGGGTCCTGTAATACAAATTCAAAATATAGCATTGTCTTTGCTTGTCCCCTCTTAGGAGCTCACACAGTTGTCTGGTTGAGGACACGGGCATATCCTTACAAAAATTCAGCTGAAAGTCACCAATTAAGACAATCACTGGCAAGGACTAACAGCAAGGACTAAAGTTATCAGTTGGATGTGTGTAGCTACATCATTAAACTGAAATATCTAACTACCTGGCAATCATACGCTTACAAAATTTGAACTCATTCTGTGATTCAGTCACAAAATATAATGAATTCTTATAAAATGGATGTATGGTTTCTATTAGATACAGTAGATAAGGAAAATAGCTAGTAATAGCTGTGATAAATTAGGCAGCTAATACTATTTGAAGCTCAGTGCTTTCCTGTTTAAGAGAGCATATTTGCAAACCCGGCATCTGTCTTCGAACCGTTCTGGGCTGTAAGCCGTCTCCATTTTTTTCTAATGCATCTCTGGTCATGGAGCTTATTAGCAGGGAGCCAAAGCTTTTTAGGTCAGGTAGAATCTAACAGTAGCTCTGTCGATCCAGTCTGTTCACTTGTTTGCATGGCTGCAGCATGCTGTGTTTGCCTGCCAATTTGTTTCACATCTGGCAACCCGGGCATCAAAATGGGCAGCAGGCGAGATCACACAGACCAAAACAAAAACAGGCAATCCGGGCCAAAATGGCAATTTCAAAGGATAAAATACAGGCTGTAGCATTGTTCTCAGAGGAGCCAGTATTTCAACCTGGCATGGTTCCTTAATCCCTGATGACATATCATGGTCATTCTTTGATTTAGTATAGTAAATGTATTACATACTGTTCCTTTATATATCTTGTCTAAATACTGTCTGCTATGAAATGCAAGTCAAAGTAAATTCAAAATTCAAAGTTTTCTGTTTTATGAACATTTTCCATTCTGTTCAAACCATTTCCACGTTGGGGTTGTATGCACATTAATGCAGTATGAGTACCCTACATTTATAAACAGAAAGGGTCAAACCTTGCATCTCTATCGCTATGGATGCAAACACTAATATAGTTAATTAAAAATGTGATCTGTGAGTGTAGCCATTGCACATAGAGAAAATAATTAATTAGAAATTGCATATAGAGAAATTAATTAATTCATTAATTTTTTTGTCCTCAGTCAAGCACAAACATAGAATGTTAGAATGTTTCCTTCTACTTGAAAATCTACCAAGATTATGTATTTATCCAATAATGCACACGCTTGGTTTAAATCACTGAACGTAGTAATTAAGAAGTTGGTTAATTACTATAATTATTCTGTCTTAAACTCTTTCCTGTTTTCAAATAAAATTATATGTGTGAGTACTATGTTCAGGCTCTCAAATTTGTCTACTTCTTTTTTTATCTTCTTGCCTTTATCAGATTGAGATCTCATATATTTTCATGCATCAAGACTTGACCTTTGAGGACATTTTGGAGAAAAAAAGTATTTGTACTTGAGAATTTAATATCAGAAACAGCTGGGAGACACACTCAATGGCTGAAAAAAGAATGGTTCCGAAAATACAACACAACAACCACAAAAAAACAAAAAAACAATTTTTTTTACGACCCCCACCTGAGGAGCGCACTACAAAGCAAGTTCAACATTGGCCAGGCTTCCTTAGAGCAGTGAGGTGCCGTCGGAGGTCAGTTAGGGTAGGCAGAATCCTCACCATTAAACAAACGATAACTCTATTACTTTGCTTGATTAGCAATCTGAGGATTGATTAACTAATTTACAAGACTAAACGGCAGAATGGCGTGCCAGTTCCATCCACGACATTATTGCTCAGTGCATCGAACTTAAAATGCTCACGAGACAGCAAGTTTGTTTATATTTGCTTAGAGGAAGCTAACGCAATGCCATTTACAAATATTAAAACCTTTCTTTTGCAGCATTCAATGTGTGGTCAATATGTTTACGATAATATTTCCCCCCTTAAACACGTACTTTTTAATGCCATTTTTAAAAAATAGGGAGTTTATTTTCAGTCTTCTTTCATAATCCGATAAACAAAAGATCAAAACAATATACGGAATTACCGAGATAGTAATAATTAGTTATTAAGATTTACTTCCTTGCAGGCTCGAATCAAAGCATAAAGGTAAATTAATCTTTTTGTCACTATCACCTCTTAATCATTCCAGGCTTAATTGACTAGAAAAAAATGTCAAATTGATTGATTGACAATCAGGCATAGTACGTGGAAACAGGTTGACAAAATCTAGCAATAAAAAAGGAGAAGTCACTGCCTACCCTGACCGCACGTCCCTGCCTTAGAGATGCCATAAGTGTAAGGGTTCTGCCTTGCAGTCCCTCCCCCTCTGGCTGTCTTCGCCTCCACTTCAACGAGCCACACCTGTTGCTCGTTGAAGTGGAGGTGAAGTTAGAGTATTTAAGAGCTGCTATTACCAGTTGGCAATTGCAGCTGCATTCTGGTTTTTAGAGCCCGGACGTTTTGTGCTGCTGCTCCCCTGATTTATTTGATGAAGGTTATTGTTTGTTTTTAATGTTTATTAAAAACCTTTGTTTTTTATCAGCCTGTGCGTATGGGTCCTGTCATCCAGCTTTTAGGCCCATGGTCCTAGCTCCCGCCGGATTGCCATATTCATCCGGCGGGAGCAAATCCATGACAATAAGTTGCTAATAAATAAATAAATAAATAAATAAAAATCAAGAATCAACATAAAGATGTATTCTTTTTAATAAAGCTTTTAAAGGTGATAAGCACATTAGCATCATCAATAATGACAAGTATTGTTAAGGCAATCCACATTGAACTGCTGTGTGTGCACGTGTGTGCGTGCGTGCGTGTGTGAGTGTATGTGTGTTTGAATGTCTGTCCATAAACAGAGTTGAAAATAAGGACTCAAGTCTACTTATGAACCAACATATGGCAAGTACTTTTACTAAATATGCTCTTGCACAGTTAAAGTTGTGTGCTCAATAGTTTTGCCTGAAACTTCTGCTCGGAAAGCGAGATTGCAAGTAGCATGGCCTGAAATTGACCGCTAGATGAATTAGGGTAAATTTCTTCCTCTCACCCAGGGCATGCAAGCTAAAGTAGGCTTTGCACCCCAATATGGCCCTGGTCTGGAGTAAGCGGGTCAGAAAATAGCTGCTCACATGCATGTAATCTCTTAATTTCACAGTGCTGAGGACTGTGGTCGCCAGCATGTTAAATGCAAAAATGCAAACATGGGGCATACTGACTGATATTCCGGAATAAAATTAGCATGGTGTGGTTTATAACAGCTTTTCATCTTCTCTCATAAACTGTCAAAAATTCTTATCATGGACAGGAAAAAAGGTGCACTATGTGTGAATAACATGAAGTCCTCAATAATTCCTACATGTGCTGCAGAACTAGGATAAGAAGATTAAATCTGAAGTACCAAAAAGAAATTTCATTACTTAAGAAAAATTAACCAATAACAATGGGCTCCTTGCTTACAAATTGCAATGCAAGTGCAAGTGAGAAGACATATTAAACCCATGTAAATGACTAATACGTGATATTGACACAACCCTGCAATGAACCCTCCTTATTCCTCCTACCATCCAGCAATTTGCGTCTTTTAGATGAACTGTCTCTTTTGATTGGTTTGACGTCTTGCATGCTTCCCATGCCACGTGTTATGAATTTGTGTTCTCCATTGCCGTATGTTTCCGTGGCATATATAATCCATTGCTTTGAGTGCCCAAGTTGCTGGATTGTCACTTGCTATATGCCCTAAAGCAGCCAGTCAGTATCTATCGAATCTAGAGTTAATCATCTTCAGAAATAATGATGCAACAAATTTATCTTCAATGATAGTTATTGATAGTTGAAAGAGCCAGGTTGGGACTTTAGCCATGACACCAGGGAACCCCCTACTCTTCTCGAAGAGTGTCATAGGATCTTTTTAATGACTGCAGTGAGTCAGGACCTCGGTTTAACGTCTCATCCGAAAGACGGCGTTTCCTTCAGTACAGTGTCCCCGTCACTGCACTGGGGCATTGGGGATTATTCCACCAGAGGAAAGAGCGTAACCTACTGGCCCACCAACACCTCTCCCAGCAGCAACTTGGTTTTCCTAGGTGGTCTCCCATCCAAGTATTGGCCAAGCCCACACCTGCTTAGCTTCAGCCACACGGCTGGAGCAGGTCGAACAGTGGTATGGCTGCTGGCAGGCCTTTCTCTTGGTCTTCAGGATTGGGACCACATTGCTGTTAACCAGTCTTCAGTCTGTTTCTCTCCCTGGTTTATTAGGAACACCTCCCAAGCCTTCCATGGTCATTGGGATTGGGGCAGTGTTCCTGCTAAACTCTCTGAACCTGCCATCTGACAGACGGTGAACCTGCTCTGGTGACGGTGATCTCCATCAGGGTATTGCCCCAAAAAACCACTGGCTAAGTGCGAAGACACCCTACCCGCAAGCCCACAACCATCTGAGCTGAACAGTGTCATTCTACACTGAGCTCCATCCCTTACAGTCATTATCATATTGGTATCAATAGACCCCACAATTGGATTGTACTCTGTCTCGGCATCTGGTTCATTGTTTGGATCATAACAGCAGGGCTCGACAAGTACATTGGCCCGATGGCCCGTACCCATGGAAGTGCCGATCGGGCCAGTGCACCTAGTCCTGTGCTTGCCCAATCGGGCCATCGTCATCAGTGCATGCCACGAGACGGGCGCGATCGCGCTGGCGCCCGTAAACGCCTGTCAAGTCGTCCTCACGGCGCGATTTAACACGCCCGTCAGTCACTTCACAGGCGGGCCACTATTTAATACAAGCGTTTGCCCATTTCACCTACCGCGGTAGACCATGACGATGACGACAATGTCATAATCAAAACTAGCAATCGCAACATTCTCTCCAATCTAGACAACCAATGCCAGCTGTGAGGAAGCGTGCTCATATTCAGTTCGGCATATCCAACCCATCATCATAGCCGTAACTAGCAATCTCGGACCTCAGTAAAAAATTCAGAGAGAAAAAAAAATTCAACGTCTTTGTCATTCAGGTTTTGTTCAAGGTATGTTTAGTGTAACCAGTGTGAACATGCAATGTTACATTTCACCAAAAATCAATTTCTGTTTGCACATTATTATTCTTTTCCTCTTATGCATATATTGTTTTGGAGAGTTTTCTTTAGTTCAGTAGAATTTTTAAATTAATGCTGTTTGATCTTTGACATTTTGGCGACGTGACTTTCTCCAAATTTGCGGTATTCTCCTCAGTATTCAGCTCTGCACTGGAGAGGTAAGATGAAATAAGTGCCCTTCAGCGGTTTTGTAAAACGCAGTAAAATGCTAAACGGAGGCGAAGATACTTCCTTGTAGAGGTCAAAGATTTTGTTCATTATTGCTTCGATGTTTACTTTGGAGCTTATACATTTATATTTTATCGTGTACAGCACTTTTGTGAAGCATGCTAATTTACCTATCATAAGTCCAGGCTAATGGAGCATTAGGTGGTTTCTCGTGCGGCTCGCCGTTTCTTCTATCTCGAATTTAAAGGAGAATGTTCCCGCCAGACCTATGTAAACGTTAATATATACCTTGATGCTGTAAGAAATCCACTGGTGTAACTTGAACTTCAATTTACACCAGTGGCCAAAAGACGCAAAAATTACGGTGGTCGTAATGTTCTGGCTAATCTGCGCTTACTGAGAATGGGCCGCTTTTGACAGGCGAAAGCCTACACCCAGAAACGGGGCTCTGTTAAATCCGTGAATGAATTTTTCCAACAACTATACATAATTTATTACCAACGCGTGAAGATTTCACTTTTAAATCATTGGTATCGTAATCTTCCAGTGCGACAAAAAGTAATGTTTTTATGCATGCTGTGTGAACACTAATAGGATAATCGCAGTCTCGGCATGGTCCTCAGAGGTTATAAAATATTTGTGGTGCTGATGTGTGACCGAGAGTCGAGCTCTGCTTATCACCCGTCTGCTTAACTCAATTCTGTAAAATGAGCGATCGTGACGATATGAATGTTTTAATGTGTATAATTTATAAACAATAAGCTATGAATGTTTGTCAAGGCAATTTGTGTAAAGTCAATGGAAAAAAATGTGTTTTCTTTATTGAAAAACAAAAAGATTTCCTTGCTGCAAGTAAAAATCCACAGAAAAGGGTCATCAAAAATTCGGGCCAGTGAAAAGTTGGTTCGGGCCAGTGGAAATGACCAGTCACTGGCCCTATAGGGACAGGGAATTTTTCAAAACTAGTTGAGCCCTGAACAGGATGTGTTATAAACAAATGCACTTACATGCACTAACTAAAAAGATAATTGTGTCACAACCCTCTTGTGTCCTGAATTGATACCTCCCCTGTTCCAGCAGTCGGCATATGTTTTTGCGGTTATGTCTCCTTTAATTTATTTATTGCCACGTTTCCTCCATTGCTTCTAGGTGTCATCATTTATTGCTGCGCCCCTCTTGTAATTGTCCTATCTATATAAGTTCATTGTAGTGTCAGTGTGGTTGCTGGATTGTCATGTTTCATACCCAACTAAGCCTTCCGGTTAATTTGTGTCTTCAAGTGTTGAGCTAAACTCCTCTTCTGTGTGTTTTTGGTAAATGTACGATAAAGAAAAACCTCATTATTCTTTGAAATCATATTAATATGAACAAGCTCCCAAGCCTTCACGTTGATGTTCGGGATTGGGACCACATTCTTGTAAATCCATTGTTCCTCCCTGATCCTCTGAGTCAATTTATAAGGAACACTTCCCAAGCCTTCATTGGTTTCCAGGATTGGGACTGCATGCCTGCTAAAACCTTTGGTTCAACTGTCAAGCAGTCTGGTTGCTGCCGGGGGATTCTACACCTGGCCTCTGCCCCAGGACAGCCACTGACCTAGGTGCGGACACCCCCGACCCTCCCCAGTCATTACCGACTTAGCTGAACTGCTTCTCAACAGTTCTAAGCTATGGCCTTTCCCTCTTCTATTACCATATTCCTTTATTGCAGATTGTACCATGAATTTGGATGTGGTTTCTTGTCTGCAATGTAAAAAAAATTGTCTTACCGTTGCAGTAATATTACTACAACACTAATAATTAAAGCCTAAGTAAATTCTACCTAAGTAGTGACTGCCTGCACATATAAATCATCAGCTAACTGGATATTTTGTTATCCAGATTTACCATCAAAATACTGGTCTTTTTGCAAAGACAAATCATATTGACAATGAGAGGAACCCATTTATGCCAATGATATTTTCCATATGCTCAACATCAAAGAAACATCTAATAAAAAGTAATTATACTGCATTTAAATTAACTGATGTACACCAAGATCAACAGCATATTTTCATTGCACATTTTTTATTAATTTGATATTAATCAATCATTGTGAGGGGAATTATTTTACTTGTACCTTCTTTAAAAGCAGACCATAGACTTAATGGCGCCAGAGCATATCAATAAAGCCACAACAGGGGAGTGCAATATTGAGAACAACATGGCCAATCTACTGTGTGGTTGCATACTGTAATCAGGCCAGGTCATCATCATTCAAGCTGACTTTTAATCCTTGAATTGAAAATTTCTTCAGAGTTGCACTGTCCCACAAACACAACAAACCACAAAGTAATACAAATCTGCGGCATTTTTTCCACCTTTATTTTCCCAAGGAAAGTTCCATTAAGAACATGTTTCTCAAAGGACACCCTGGGAGAAATGCCAGATAAAAAAAGTTGCAAGCAAGGAGGGATCGAGAGGAATGGGGTAAAGCCCCTGGAGCGATTTTGCGGTTACGTGCCTCGCTTAAGGTCCCAATAGCAGACATCTTCCCTATTTCATCTCACTAGATGAACTCAGAGTCCCAAGCCCCACAGTCTGTCACTGCCACCCAAAGTTAATACTAAATTTGCCTTAAATGTACATTTAAACTTGTGTGGATCTGTTACATTTGTGACAGGCGACTAGTATTGCATTTGCACGATTATTACACTAAATGTGGTTCATTACGTTTGAGGGACTTCATTTTGTTTGAGGGCATAACAATGAATGTATGCTTAACATGCATTATTTGGAGGACTTTTCCTCCCCTCCAGGATAAGAGTATCAAAATAGTCAAAGGTTCTAACAGACCGGCAAGGAAAATGGAGCAAATGACCCTTGCGAACCGTGACCATGGTTGACCTTGGTTGACCTCGGTTCACCATGGTCAACCATGGTTAAATCATGGTTAAAATGGCCGACCATGGTTGAAGCATGGTTGCACCCGCTTGGGAGTTTTTTGCACCATGGTTAACCATGGTTGACCATTTTTAACCATGCTTTAACCATGTTTGACCATGGTGAACCGAGGTCAACCAAGGTCAACCATGGTGTTCCATTTAACAAAAATGTCAAAACCATGGTTTGACCAGGGTTGACCATGGTTACTTGAACCAGGGTCAACCAAGGTCAACCAAGGTCAACCACGGTCATGGTTCGCAGGGGTAAGAGTTAATAGCTTGGATCCACTGGCATCAACTGACCTCAACTCCTATCTACTGACACTGCCAATCTGCTGATATACTGTATCTCCACTTGATAATTATTTGCCAGATTACACAAATTTTGCTAAGTCATACTCTTCTTTTGTAGAAGCTAAGGTCATCATTTGATCAGTTCTCTCACAGGAAAAAACTGATTTAATTAAAGCTTTTCTTGAATAGTCTGTCTTCAATAGCATCTGCAAACGACAGACACTCACTCTTATGCAGCTCACAGACAAAGCTCTTATTTTTGCCCATTTTGGCAGCGCTGGCTGGTACTGTTTTTACCTTGTGAGTCCGTGTGTGTGTGTCTGTGTGTGTTCATGTGTTTATCTGCGTGTGTATATGTGCGCGCACGCATGCGTGTGTGTTAGTGTGCATCTGCATGGGTCATCATAGCAAAATGTTGCTGTGGAGACACCTATTGTAGCGGGAACTATAAAGCTCTTTAGAGTACTTTGTCAGGAGTTTATATGGCTGTCTGTCTCTGGAAAGATTTTCTAAATGCGACAGTGCCACAACAAGCAGTTATGAAACTTTACAGCTGTGCAGATTAAATCCAAATGAAGGCTGAGTTCAAAGGTGGGTGTGATATCTGCAAGATCTTCAGTGGTAGAGGGTTCAGAAGAGTGACTGGTGTCATTCCATTATAAGATGGTCTCTAGTCATAATTACCCATTTGGTAAATGCTTCATAGTGCATTCCAGCTTTTCTACAGGATGACGATGCCATTTTCATTAGGATGGAATGATGTCATTTGAAATGTCATGTCATTTGGCTCATATATACAGTGTATATCTTAAATACAAATGAAACATTAGGATGAAATTGCTCATATATACAATATACATATTTTATATACAACTGAAAGTTCAATCATGAAGACTCCGGAATCAAAGGGGAAAAGATTTATTAATAATGAAATGAATTTGATATTTCCTTTGGCAATGACTCTGTGCTCGAGGACCCTTTAGCAAGGTGGGGTACAGATCTGCCGGTGTAGCAGGCAGAGGTGAAGTCATCCCCTGTTTGGAAGGAAGGGTCCTCTGGTCAGCAGGGCAAATGGGTTTTATGCTGAAGAGGTCAGAGCCAGAAGTTGGTGTCGGTGGGGACATGGTGGGTAATGCGAAATCTCAGCAAACAACAAAGGGAAACACGGTATGGGTATTTAGTTGTATATAAAAGACCTATGGTTGCATTTGGGTGAATGAAATTGCCTGGGTGTTCCTATACCTTGTGAATTTATTTTCGTTTAAAATTTCACATTTGGACATTTGGATAGAAAAATATATCTGTTTTGCAGTCAAGGACATTTGAAAGCGTTCCCTGGGAGGGGTTTTGAGACAATTATTCCCTGGACTTATTCAGAGAGTCACACTGAAGTTTTCTTGATGGCATTTATGAGCCATATACCTACAGCAAATCTCTATTACGACCCTCTTGTGAAACACATAAAGTATTTTCATTTTCTTTCTACTGGGCAGACCATTCCAGACTAAACTGAAAGAAAAGCACAAATAATAAGGAAGAACACCAGGGGTCTGGGTTAATCAGGCCGGGACCTAATCCAAGCATGACTGCTGGAATAGCTAGATAACTGCATGAAAATAGAAGAAAACCAGTTACATCCAGAAACAGCTTTATCCTCTGACCCAGTTCCAGAGGGGGTCTAGTCTTTCATATCCAGTAGAATCGAGTTTAGTCAACAAAGCTGCTTTGTGAACCAGGCTACAGGCTTATTGTTTCATAGACAATGAAAAGGAGAGAAAATGAGAAGTAAGACTTATGGAAATGAAAAGAAAATATGATCAAAAATGAAAAACCACCTCAGTAAGAGCTAGCTCATGGAAACTGACCATGCTACACGTGCAACATGTTTTGGTTTTTTTTTTTTTTGGTCCCACTGTCAAGCTTACTGAGTGTGTGGTCTACCTTATTTCTCTATAGATCTCGCTCCCTTAATTTTCTATTGTTCAATGAGTCGCTAACTGCTTGCCAATTAAATGCCGAAATAACAAGCTGAGCTTGTGTTTGTCGAAGGAAAAGTGTAGAACACAGATTGCTGCTGTAGAACATTGTGCTTGCTTTAATCAGACAATTATTTGGTCTGTTTTAACAAGGCTGGCAGGATTGAAATGGAGGATATGAGTTCAATGAAAGTAATGCAGATTCTTGCAAAACAAGAGAGTCATCTGAAGTTAATTTTGTCGTCAGCAGTACTTTGTAAACTTCAGAAATTAACTTTGCGCCTGGAGGGCTACTATAGTATTAATTCAAAGACTCATCACAACCAGGCTAGTCAATACTTTTCCTTCATGAATTACCAACAGTACCTCTTTTTCTGGCAGGATTGCAGTTTCGTACAGAAAATCGAACCAAATGTGCTAAGACTGACTTTAGCCCTACCCAGAGCTTGTATTAGTGCAATTACAGTTGCTCATACAAATTGTTGCCTAATTTAAGAATTTCAAGGAAATGAAATAAAAACCTTAATTTTTTTTTAAAGATTATTTTTTGGGAATTTTTCCTTTATTTGACAGTTATACAGTGTAGAGAGACAGGAAGGTTGGGGAGAAGAATGGGGGAAGACATGCAGCAAATGACCTGAGCCGGAATCGAACCCAGGTCGCTGCGGGAAGGACACAGCCTTCATGGTATGCGCGCCCAGACCGATGAGCCACCGGGGTGCCCAAAACTTAATTTTTTTATGATGCTGCAGTGCAGAAGAGCTATAGTTGTATTGTACAATGTTCCAGCAGGATTTCGTCTGTAGGAAGACTGGTGCTATAGATTACATATCATAACATAATTTGCAATGGATAAGTTTGAAAATAAATTTACAAACACACTTACGTTTTTTGTTTCAAAATCATTTGTATTCGTGTGCATTTCCAATTCAAAACCTAACTTGTAATTTAATGCAAAAGAAATACCCCAAGGCTGTTGGAGTGGGAACAGAAAAACCAGGGTGTATCAGATCCTGTGCTTATTTTATTTGTTTTTCTCTGCTGTCTGGCTCTCTGTCAGTTTTGGTTTCATTTCATTAATTGGTTTCTTATATTCAATTATTTCCTCATTTCCTCGCCCCTTCCATCGGCGTATTCCTCATGCCTTTTCCCTCACCTGTTCCGCATACTTGTCTCAGTGTATTTAAGTGCCTGTTTTTGTCTTCTCCCATGCCATATTGTTGGACTTGCTCCTCAGTGATGGTCAACTGTCCAGCATTCTTTCTTGTTTCTTCTATTCTCCTTTCTCATTTCCACTCTACTGTCTATCCCGTGGTTTACCCTCGTGTTGTGTCTTCCTTTGCCCTAGCTGGAAATTCATCTTGTGTGCTCCCGATTCCTCCTGACAAGATCTACTGGCTTCGACGCTGGACTGGACTAATACCCACGATTTGACTGCCCTTACCCCTCCAGATTCTGTTCTCACGCTGTCCCGCTAACTCCACCTTGCTCGGTCTGCTGGTTTTTGACTCTAGACTGATCACTCTTCAAATTAAGCGTGGCGTTTCCGATTCCTGGATCTGCAGTTGGCTCTATCCATTCGCCCAGCCCTGACAGGGTGTCCAGATGTGTAACTTGGAGAAGAATCTTGCTGATTCCAATCTAAATATGCATCACATATCGTATACACTGTGAAAGCCTTAGTATCTCAATATATTAAATTAGATTTTTTTTGACTTATGTCATTTCCCTTATTCGTCTTTCATTCTCTTCATTTTTTTCAGCTCCCTAGATAAACAGTATGCTAAAATCTGTTCAAAAGGCACCCACAGACAGACAGACGCACACATACGCATGCACGCGCGCACACACACGCAAACAAACGCACACACAAGATCAAACACACGAGAAACAACATCATATACATGCATAATTGACATAAAGATTTCAGACATATGGGTCAGTCTGTCTTGACATATGCGGTATGCTATTTGAGTAGTGTTGTCAGTTCCTCTACAGCAAATGCATATTGGTTTTTCTTCAGAGGTACTCTAGCAGTATTAGCCCACAGCAGTACAACTTCTCATCCGCAGAAATATGTGCGCATTAGTGTGATGCAATCAGCAGTCCAAAGATACAGTTCTGCTCATCAGCATAGGAACAGCAATACATTTTTTTTGTTTCACTACTATATCCATCACGTTGGGTTTTGAAATAAGTGGATGTGAGGTTAAAAAGCGGAGGACTGTTCCCCGTAATTTGTGTGCATTTACATCCATATCAGGTAAGAGTGTAGCCTTTTAGTACAATGTTCATCCATTTGCAGGTTTTAGCCTTTACGGATCACTGCATTTAGATGTAATTACCCATAAATTACAGCTGACCGACTACACTCAAAAAATAACGATCCAAAACAAAATTTTGCCACTATCCAAATATCGACCTCTCTCCTTACAGCATATGGAATCACAGGTGTGTTTTAAATACAGTAACAGTTTAACAGATGTTTATGAGTGATGTTTCACACATCTGCTTCTTCTTGGTCTGCTCGAGTGAAACATTCCTATAGGAAGCACGCAATTGTTTCAGCGAAGATGCCCTTAGAAGCGAGATCATTTTTTTTCTTACACGTAAAGGGCTGAAAAATCAAATACAATCCAGAGTTAAATTGAAAGCAAACAGAAGATTCTTCATGACATTGTGTAGTCAGTGTTTCATGACTTACATAAAATGACTGAAAAAGCTGCTGAAAGCCCTCTAAAATTGCAAAAGCCTGTTTTTCCTCAATACTCAACTTGATTCATAAACCTATTTTTAACGCAAACAGTATTAGACAAAGTGATGAGCTGCCGATGTCAAAATATAGCAGTAGCCCCTGGACTGCTTACAAAGATGAAATTATATCCGCAGGTGGAAGAATCCCCTGAAATTCTAATTGATGGTGATTGGTCACGTTTGTCCGCTAGTTCCAAAGCTGTCATAGCTGTCAGGGACCAATATGCTTTCAGTAGTTAATACCTGGGTACAAAACAGTGGCGGCTGGTGAACTGGCATTAGGGGAAGCTCAAACCTATCCCTTAAAATAATATATTGGTCATGACCTGTTTTCAATCATTCATTTAAACGAGAATGTGTTTTTACTCGTAAAAATATACGTCTCCCCCCCGGCTCCCCTTCCGTGCCTAACCCACCGGACGGATGGACAGACGGACAGACAGACAGGCACATATCAAAAGGCACCACTGCAGGACCTGAGTAGTAAGTATGCAGAGTTTCGTGAAGATTATGCAAACGTTGTGGATTTATGCTCCGGACAGAAATTGATGACAGCCATACGGACAGACAGATGAACGGACAGACAGGCACATACCAAAGGCAGCATTTCAGGACCTGATTAGTAAGTATGCAAAGTTTTGTTAAGATCATGCAAACGGTTTTACTGTTTACTTTTGGCACGTTGTTGTTTGTTGAGTTTTTGTTGAGTTATAAATCGGAAGGACTTTGTCCCGAATGATCACACTAGAGTCTGCAGTACTCATTTTGTCAGCGGCTGGCCCGACTTTGTTAACCCAAATGATGTTGACTTCGCTCCATCTGTTTCCCAACAAACGAAACCGACACAAACAAAAAGGAAAGAGTGATCTGATCAGAGAAATATAGTTAAGATACCGGTTGATATTAAATTATTTAAGTTGGCCCACTAATTTACTTATTAATTATTTCATCTGTTGTTCTTTCAAGCTGTTGTTGTTACAGTGTCCAGTTTTTGTATCAACATTTTGAAAAGGGACTGGCTTTGTTCGATCCAATAGGCTATATACAACGTTAAGTAGATGTTAGACTCTAAACAAACAAATATCAAGCCAAAGGGGGAATGTTAGTGCCATACGACATTTACAGTCTAGAAACAGCTCTGAGGGGCTTATATTATAGAGCTTAGCCCCTCACAGCTAAGTGTAGGTGTGGTTTTCATTTTGCTGCTTACAATAATCATTTGGTTTCCTTGTGATATGGAGTTCATAATTACTTGCTATATATAGCCATCAAAGTTGAATTTGCTTGCCATTTAGTTTTGCGGACGTGAAATAATTTAATTAACACCTCGATTTAATTAACCACGGCATAAGTCAGCTAATAGCTACAGTGTCCTGGCGACGAATTTGCATTGTTCAAAACAACCGGCAAGCACATATGATCCTAATCTCCTCTCAACATGAATAAGTGCGCAGGTACACATGTAAAATACAAGGCCATATCATCACTGTTTGACTGAACGCTACACATTTGATTTCAGATTTTCATTTGTGCTGAAACTAACAACGTAGAGGACTTACCTTGACAATATCTCGCCGATATAGTCTTTCAAGTCTACGTTGCGCTGAAGGAGTTAATGCTTTCAGTTTGTAGGAGAAAACTAACGGAATTTTATCTCGCTACATCCTCAGGGGGAAAGAATTTTGTATCCAACCTCAACTTTTTCTGGCTTTTTATTTGCCAGAACGATTTTAAAAGGGAGGCGCCAATATATTTTAGGGGGTTTTTATCAGTGAGATGGGGGTTAAGAATTTAACATTAATATTTAATATTGCGAATGAGTATGCTGCGCCTGCCCTAGCAATATGGTGTATCATCAGTAACATGGCAGCCGCCGTTACGATATGCTACTAACACCAATAGCAGCACTTGAAACTAAACTGTAAATTTCCTTGACTGGATGCACGCTTGATGTGTTTACTAATCCTAATGTTTCTGTGGGTACCCAAACATTAATCGATTTTGACGTAGGTTGAAAACAGAATTCTTAATCTCGCCATCCGGACACAAAATGTACGCAGCACACCCTAGAATGTTCCTGAACGAAAATTATTCATGTTTATAGTCCGAATCCACGCTGTAAGCTGCCTTTTGCCACGGGGAAAGCTAAAGAACCTTCCCCCCCTTTTCAATGCGATTTGTGCATCTTCTGCCCCACATAGTCTGCAAAGAGAATGCGCGCGACCCAAATCTCGCATAAGCCGAACTGATCTATTCCGTGTTTAGGGAGTAAATTAAACAGGTGCTTGCCAGTTTTCCAGGACATGTAATTCGTCCCCTAAACCATCTTCACCAGGCACGAACAGAATATTATCATTGTCCTCAAATTTGTCGGCAGAATCGTTTAAAAAAGCCGATGAATCAGAATCGCTCTGTGTTTTCCATTCACACGCTGGCTTTGTTTTGATAAAGAGTCCCTTTGATGACATCATGCTAATTATAGCGCCAGATCGAAGTTCGCTGAATATGGATTCAGAAACGCTCAGCGGCAGTGAATAAAAACAGGTTTTTTTTTTTTAACAAAATCACCAATAAAACTAATTTTTCATAGAGGATTATTGTTTATGATGATATGATACTTGTTTCTAACGCATAATTGAGCATTTTCATAACTACGACCTCCTGGCACTTTAAAGAATTTAAACGATCAGGAAACACATGCATTGCTTCCAACCCCGAAACGCAGGTGAAACTGAAAAAGCCCCATGCACAAGGACTTCAATTCCACACGGGAATCTCTTACATACGCTTTGATTGAATAATTGCTGACTACAGCAGGGGAATGTAAATATGCCACTAAAACTCACGGCGAATGCGTGAGAGTTGACAGGTATGCGTTATTAACGAAAACTGGTTACACCTGATAATGTTGAGAGTTTTCAGAGTTTCTGTAATGGTAATTTGAATGAATGATTGAAAACAGGTCATGACCAATCATTATTTTGAAGAGATGGTTTGAGCTTCCCCTATCGCCAGTTCAGCAGCCGCCACTGGTACAAACTGAACCCCCGCCCCATGACCGTCCACTAAAAGAAAGAAAAAAAAAACACCATCATGTTATGACATTACCATTGTTGTTGTAAAGCCCACAAAACAATACCAACGACGGAAATTGCAGGGGCTGAAGGCTCCACGTGTTCTTTTGGCTGGCGTTAACTCGCGCGACCTCCTGACTGGTGTGAATCGCAATAAAATAAATCTATTTTCTCCGTTCAAGGAACGGGGCACAAAAGCACAGCAGTTACAATTAATCTGACTCCATAATACATTTAGAATACCAAATTTAGTTATACCCTCGTTAAATATCTGACTCCAAATTAGAATTAGAATTTATAGTTTAGGGACAACATGCGTGAATCTCGGGGCAGCTACGCCGCCAGACTCTTCCGTGAAAACCAGTTACTCAACCGACGCCGGGTAATAAGCGCAGTTGCGGATCTTAGTTCGGTGAGAGTTCTAGAGGATGGAAGAAATTACCATGATAGTAGCACCTTTGGCATAAACATATCATGAACCCAGATTTATGTGCACCACAGGACCCCTTAAGGGGATCGGCCAGGCACCGGCTTATAAGCCCAAGGGTGCCCTTAAGGCTAAATCCCCAGGACCGGTACTACATAAACCCTTGATATAAGTAGACCGTAATCTGCAATCAAACTTAAAACCCATCACTACCTATAAACATCAGCTAGCTAGTTTGGAATGGTAAGGAATCGCCCCTAAGTACCGGTCGTAACGTGGCTAGAAAGAATAAAAGGATTAGGAGTCACAGAGACCACGCAAGCTTAAAGGAATAACAATAATTTATTCACCAGGTCAGCAAAAGCTTAAATCAAACAAATCAACGTTAAACCAATTACAAATTACTCACAATTTAGAAAGAGAGAATAAAGTCATACCCGGAGGAAAAGCTACACACGCACTAACGTGCGCGGGGAGAGACCGGATACGATTCTCTCCGGCTATATGGATTGGGTACTACACACGCACTCACGTGCGCGGGGAGAGATCGGATACGATTCTCCCTGACTATATAGATTGGCTACATACGGCATAGGGATGCGTATCGGAAGTCGACTACGATCTTCCCAGAATGGATTGTTTCTCTTTGCTTTAAGCCAAACCACGTCTTTGATCCAGGCGGCATGGCCATAAACACCTGGAAGGGGGGTCGAATCCGGTTTTTGGGTTTCCACCATTGGGAGGATGTAATAAAACACTTCAGCAGAGGGAGGAGAATAGGGTGATTACCAGAGAGGATTCTGACCAAATTCTCAGGAGTTTCCAAAAAGGAATGAACCATAATTTCAATGGGAATGAAACATACTCCATTCAACTCCTTGGATTCCCCTGAGAATAACAAGACCAAACATGATATGAATATGCACTAATATGATGCAGTTGTCATGCAAAAGTCTTAAGATGAATTAATATATAGGTAAATTGGGTTATAAGTCCAGAAGTGTTCTCTTAGCAGAATATTGAACATATAAGCATATTGTGACGTTCTCAGAGGTTTAGATTATTTTAAACAGATTAATATAACTGGACTTTAACTTCATTGGGGACAGTGATATGACTCCCACAGGGGCATTGTGTCAGTCAGGGCTTTGCAACTACCCCCCCCCCGTACAGAGTAAAACCAGGGACACCCAAAGACCATTGACACCTTCCACTTGCAGGCTAAAGGAACATCCTAGGGGGAAGGCCCTAAAAGTTTTATTGCTATTTGGCCAGGCTCTGGTCCGTGCTTATCAGCCATACGCAGGAACGTCTCCAGATTCTACATTGTTTAGAAGTTCACAAGTCAGGAATTTACAGGCAGGTCCACATTTCTGCTTCAAACTGGATTTGAGATGCATCTGTTTCTTCTGTGATTTCAGACTTGCTGCCCTCAGGGAAAATGGTCTTCAATTTCCGCTGTGTATTAGCATTCCCGCCTGGCGCAGACGTTTGGCGTCAAAAAGCTGTCAGTTTCTTCGACAGGAGTGGAGAAGCACTTTCCCGTGTGTTCACAGCAGAATTGGGCGAGCCCGATGTGGTACAGAGCCCAAACAGGAAGTTATAATTGCTTTTTTTCAAGAAACAAAGCAACTCGTGAATATTTGGATGCTTCCAAAGTATCCATGCTGGTGTCTGCTATGTGATACAGGTATGTTTATACTTAGCTTTTTGCAGGGATGAGTATGCATTTGATTGAAGTTTTCAAAATTGGAAGTATATTTTGGACTATATATAGTCCAATATGAGTATATATAAGCAATGAGTCAACATAGTTCTTGCTGGGATTATTATTTTCCTTTTTTTTTTTTTTTTTCATCCCCAATTACAGCCAAACCGTTACAGAACGCCTTGACAGCTTTTGCATGTTGAGAGGAATTGTTGAAGGCTTGCGAACGATGTGATAACCGTTACGTTCCGTGACCTAGTTTTTCCGCCACTTTAAACATCTTCTTCTCCAGAACGGCTGAACAGATTACTCTCAAATTTGATATACAGCTTTAGCTGAAAAGGGGACACAAAGTTTGAAAAAACGGTGAAGTTTCAGTAAAAACTGAAGACGTTCTCTGTGACCTAATTATCTCTCATGACGTCATCAACTTTAAAATTTTCAAACAGAGTGACACAAAATACTGTTCTAGGTGTGAATTGACATCAGAAGATCCAATCTACTGTTATTTTTTTTTTCGTACAACAAACCATTTTGGTGTTATTTCTGTTTAAAATTGAAAAACTGACCCACTTTGGCGATCACGTGACAGAAAGTTATTGTCACTAGAACAATGAAACTTAGCATACTTATAGACCTTGAATGGATCTAACCAGTAAATCAAAAGAGTGGCTCTGGACAAATAAACACCGAAGTTGTGGGGTCTCCACTATGACGTAAACACAAAATTGTAATGTATTACTGTATTTTCGTCCAGAATTGCGGCCAAACCTTTGCAGTTAGATTTAACAGCTTTTGCCTGCTGAGAGGAATAGTTGAAGGCTCGCAAACAGTGTGATAACCGTTATGTTCCATGACCTTTTTCGGGCATTTTTGGTCAAAGGTAAAATCTTTAAACATGTTCTTCACCAGCCCAGCAGAAAAGATTACTCTCAAATTTGATATACAGTTTCAGCTCAAAGGGCAAGAAAAAGTTTGAAAAAACGGGCTGTATGCTTTCCCCACTGAGGTCAATTTAGGCTGCCTGCACACTCAGTTGTTGTTGTTAGAGGACGTTCTGAATACTGAACTCTAGCGAAATATAAAACTCTGCAGTTATTGTGTGCTATTTTTGTATACCGACGTCCGCAAATAAAACCGAACATTAGAAATAAGTTAACGTCCAAATTCAAAGAGCTGCAAACTTTTCAAAACCCGTGCGACGTTACTGGCAGCATAAGGGTGTCGCAGGTAAGACACATTAGGAATATGCCTTTCTTTCGATGAAGGAAAATAGGCTCTAAGTAACTTTTAAATTTATTTAACCAATTAGTAAGTGAATTTAATCAGTGAGATTTGGATGTTTCATCATATTTTAATGAATTCGGTAATTCAACCAGTCTAACTTAAGGAATACACACTTTTCTCTTGCTTAAGGGCATGCTACATATATAATTGGCTGTCAGTGGATAGCTCTTGCAGCAAAATTTGGGTGTTCAGTCTTATTTAGCAATGAATTTAGGCAAAGATTTCATTTTGGGATTAATGAGTTTATAGAAGGGTAGGGTCCACAAATGACAATTCATAAAGATGTGCTAAAGCTCGCGATTCATAATAATACATGTATGTCTTGAGAGTATTTTTAAATGTCCAGTAAGAAAACCTGGGGTCTGTAATTATTCAAAACACCCATAAACACGTTCATCTTTGAGCTCTGACTGACTGGCCTTGAAGTACGTTACAGAATCTGACTGGAGATTTGATGACACGCCGACGTGTTACAGCATCCAGCAAACACTAGATCACACTGTCAATTTCATTCCTCGCTAGGCAAATGGGACCGCCATACCACATCTGGTTTACGGATACAATTAAATATTAGAATTTTTCTTTTGCTGAGGAAATACAACTGAATGCCAGTTATAGATCCTACGCTGATGTCAAGAAGCAACCGTTCCCTAAGGAAACCATGTGCAACCTTTGCAATGTTTAATGACTGCTTACACTGAGTTCTGACATAAACTGAAATCTGGAACAGCAAATGGGCTTGGAAGCTGAGTAACCGCCTGCGGTTTCAACTTCACAATTACTACTCCTTAATTTAAGCAATTATTAGTGCCATTCTCTACTCATAACTTAGTAGTATTTCTTGACCAAGTAATAACCTGAAATTTCAAGCATTACTAAAAATTGGTACTGTGCAATTAACATTTTACTATGAGCAGCAAATGACAAGGGGAACAACTTTAACCAAGTCACCGATGCAGGCCATCTTGCTTGTAATCAACAGGTGCACCTATTGTAAATGCAACACCGAGTTTGTCATGTGCATTCCAAGAGTTATGCAATATTGCTGATCCGACGAAGGTCACTTGAGTGATTGCAGCTATAGTTTTTACTTGGCAAGAGGATTGCAGCTTCATCATCTTAGAGGCAAAGACGACTGTTTAAAGTCCAATTCTGTGACTCATGTTTTTAACATGAAGTGCATTTTATTCATTCATTTGACAAGCACAATGCACATTGATAAACTTTATTGTAAATGCACCAGAGTCAGCTGGGGAGGCTAAATTGTGTTTCTACACTTTGTTTCTGGCTGCGGGAGGAAGCCCTAGCTCGGGAATTTAACCCACCCTGCGTCTTGAAAGGCAGCTGAGCAAACCATGCTGTCACTGCGTTACGCCTATCATATGCTGGACCCAGGATCTGCCTGAGCTGCGCTGTATGTGAGCAGAAGTCATGGCTTACAAAGCAGTAGTGTGCTATATTGATAAGGTAAGTGTGGAGAATGCATAACCTTCTAAATATCAAAAACCTCGACAGCCTTCATTTCTGGGCAGCCACCAACCGTTTAAAATTTGGCTCATTGAGTGGGCTGACTCTGCATGGTGCCTTTTCATTCAGGGATTATGAGTTTTTTTTCTGATCTGACTAATGTACTATGACTTATAATATTTGACGCTGGAACCGTTTGCATATTCACTCTGTACTTTCCAGTTATAGATTTGAATGGTGGGCTGCTCTCCTGATACCAAAAAAAAAAAAAAAAAAGCAAAGACATACAGACTTAATACTCACACATGCAGACATGTACGGATACAGATGTGCAAACATCCCCTGAGACAAAGAGAAAGCATGCAAACTGACTCAAGTATACAGACACAAAAATAAGCAATTACACCAGCATTTGTGCACAAGTACAGGAGACACACACACACACACACACACACACACACACACACACACACACACACACACATACATGCACGCTCGAACACACACATCACATCATAGCCCTCCTAGGTTATCCACATTCTCGGTGGATACACTCTTCCCGCATCTACCCCAGAACTAATGCTAAATGCTACAGCCAATCTCTAATATCCTTCTGCCAATCCATTGCAGTCTAGGTATCAGCAAATCACGGAGGTCCGGGCGGAAATGTAACACTTGCTCAGCTGTGTGTTCTGCACAGATAAGAAAAAATGATGCTATTACTTTACGAACAAGGCCGGTTGCTCAATATGGATGCTAATGCGTGGATAAGGACCACTTCATCATATTAAAGGGACCGAATAGTAAGATTTACAGCATTACACTGTCCTGCTCAGCATGTCATTCATGCAGTCTCCATTAACCTGGCTAGCAATCTTTATCACTCCTAATTTCCTTGTATGGTGCCAGCTAGTAACAGGAGTCAGGGGCATAATTTCCATGGGGGACCCACCGCCCCTCTAGGGCGGCGCGGTGGCGTAGTGGTTAGCACTGCGGCCTCACAGCAAGAAGGTTGTGGGCTTGAATCCGGCCTGGGGCCTTTCTGTGTGGAGTTAGCATGTTCTCCCCGTGTTCACGTGGGTTTCCTCCGGGTACGCTGGTTTCCCCCACACACAAAAACATGCATTATAGGAACACTCCTACCAGTGCCCCTGACCCAGGAACTGGCTTTAGAACTGGAGTTGGTCCCTGGGCACTGCTCTGTGGCTGCCCACTGCTCCTAGGATGGGTCAAATGCAGAGGACAAGTTACCCCACGGGGTTCAATAAAGTGTATCTTATCTTATCTCTTTTTCCAAATCCCTGTTTGTGTCGTCCCCTCAAAATCTTTCAAAATCTTTTACCGCAAAAATTGTACTGATTACACTAATGTTTTGACAGTCGGGAGATTCTGGATGATAATGTGAATTTAGCTCATGATTGCAAGGCCCTGATGTAATGCAGAAAATGTCAACAGACGAGTTGAGGACATGGACAGTCCTCTTACATGGTTCTCCAGTTTGCTTCATTTTGATGTCTGTAGATGTGGACATGTTCCACACATGCACAATTGAAAAATTGCTCCCTGAATGAGCAAGCAGGGGTTTGTAAAGTAAAATTCCAATAGCAGCAGTTAAACTTCATGCCTTACTTTGGAGAGGAGATGGAACTAAAGATAGGTAATGTTAATTTGGTTGATGAGGAAGTTGTTCAGTAATTCAGCCCAGGATGATCATATTTTCTGGCTAGATCTGTTGATGTTAGGCCTAAATAGTTTTTAACCGAGCAGATACCAATATACTCTCGCAAGGTAATTTTGCTACTAGTGCTAATGTTGGCTGGTGAGCATAAAAAGCCCATCACATATTTCAAAGAAAAAAATCAATTTGAGAAACTAAATATTTAAGATGGCTGTAATACAGCATATTTTTTTTAATTCACTCTTGATAGATTGATAGAAAAATCATGCTGTATGTTATTTGAAAACAAGTCCACCTGCAGCAAGTATCTGTCAACAATGTGTGAAAAGCAGAGTCCCTCTCACAGCAAGTTACTCTATCGTTAGACTCACACACCACGGGCTCAATAAGATAACTTGTCTCCAAATCTGTTTTTTTTTTTTTTTTTTTAAATAAGATTCTGAGCTGCAAAACCTCAAAGTTGATCAGGGATAACTAGACCAGCCTGTCAAGGCTTGTGTAGCTGGGAGTTACAGTAGTCAGCCTTCTCTTCCTTTTTTCAGCATGTGTATATTACACTGCATCCGTGCGGAAAAAAAACCTTCTCACACGTACAAAATATTCCTACAGCGACTCAACTTTTTTACAAGCTCAAAATATTAAAGACCCTTATTTGATTCCACGAGTCCTCTGTTAAAACCAGGTCATCACCCTTGCCATGATTCAGACTGCGTGCATAACCTCATGCTTCATAATCAGGTCACTCAGGAAGGAGGGTCCATATCTTGTTGATATTAGGCCTGTTTGTGCTTTCACTTCAGCCTGGTTGATTAAAGTCATTTCCCTTTGCTTATTACCTAAAAGCTGATTTGCCAACCCATTAGTGCATACACTTTTTGTAGATGTGCAAGGTTAATGCATCAGTAGCCATCCATGCGATTATGCGAATGTGTTTTCATGCTAAAATATTTGGAAAGGAGAGTAATTTCTCAGAATTTAGGAATAAGTCATGTTCAGTGAATCAAAATTTGCTTTTAACAGGTACAACTTGGCACAGATTTGCATGGTGGCGTATTGTGTCTTGGTAGGTGGCCTACATTCACAAATCACAGAAATTCTGAGAGGCTGATCATCTTTCCTTAAGGTCGACCTGAGCAGTCAGTGAACAACCAAAGAAGAGCTTGGACTGGAAAGCAACTATTCAACAACTGGTATATGGAATACAGTATGTCCCCTGCATGTGTTGTTTATTTATGAAAATAATTATAATCCAGATTTAGGAATTAGTATATGTCAAATGAGACAAAATTTTGCTTTGGAATGATGTCAACAATCAAGTAAAACATCTGAAATTGTGGTTTGTCTTTTTAATTCTTCATTCTTGATCTTTTTCAGTATTACTTTGGCTCCATGTTGTGAATACAGTGCTGTCCCCCTTTCCCAATGTCTTCTATTTTTGCGTATTTGTCACATAGAAATATTTTAGGTCATTAAACTAATTTTATTATGGACAAATGTAACACAAGCAAACATAAAATGCAGTTTTTGAATGACTGAAAGAAAAAAAAAGCTTTCAAACCTTACCTGGCCCCTTGTGAAAAAAGTAACTGCCCCCTCAGTTACTAAACCAACCAATTAAACAAATTCAATTTCTAATTGGGTTCAATTTTGCAAAACACGCCCAGGTATGATTTCTGCAAGACTTATTGAATCTTAACATCACTTAAATAGAACCTGTCTGGCAAAATGAAGAAGGCAAAAAGAGGCACATGATGCCGTGATCTAAGGAAATTCAAGAACAAATAATTAAAAAAAAAAGTTGACATTTAATTGTCTGGAAAAAGTTACAACGCCATTGCTAAGGGTCTGTGACTCCAGCAAACCACAAGTGAGCCATTATTCACAAATTGAGAGATCTTGGAACAGTGGTGAACCTTCCCAGGAGTGGCTGGCCTGCCAAAATTCCTTCTAGAGCACATCAACAGCTCATTGAAGAAGTCCTAAACAAACTTACACAAACATCTACAGAACTGCAGGCCTCTCTTTCCTCTGTTAAGGACAATGCTCATGATTCCACAACAACAAAAAAAAAAAAGACTGGGCAAAAATGGCATCCATGAAAGACCTGCAAGCAAAAACCACTGCAGACCCAAAAAAGATGAAGGCTTGTCTCACATTTGCTATAAAACAACCCCCAAGAACTGTGGGATAATATTCTGTGGACTGATGAGTCAAAAGTAAAACTTTTTGGAAGATATAGGTCATGTTACATCTGGCATAAAACTAACACAGCATTCCAAAATAAAAATATCATACTAAATAGTCAAACACAGTAGTTGTATTGTGATTGCCTGGGGCTGGTATTCTGGTTCAGGACTAGGGCAGCTTGCCATAATTAACAGAACCATGAATTCTGCTCATTATCAGAAGATCTGAAGGAGAATATCTGGCCATTAGTTTTTGATCAAAAACTCAAGCGCAGTTGGGTTATGCAGCAGGACAATGATCCGAAGTATACAAACATGTCCACCTCTGAATGGCTCTAAAGAAACAAAATGAAGGTTCTGGAGTGGTCTAGTCAATGTCCTGACTGGAATCCAATTGATATGCCGTGGCATGATCTTAAACAGGTAGTTCTTGCTGGAAATGTTTTTTTTTTTTTCCTTCCCACTTGGTGGCATAACATATGAATAGCTCTTTACCTTAAGTAATTGAAATGATCATTTTATTGCTGCATTTTGTGTTTACTCATGTTGTCTTTGGGATTAAATTTAGTTGGATGATCTGAAACATTTAAATATTAAAAATCAGCAAAAATAGCAGAAATCAGGAAAAGGTACTTTTTCCACAGCTCAATAATGACAAAAAAACTTTTTTTCTTTTCAAAAAGAATTCTTTGATTTGCTGACTGTCTATGTGAAACTTGATACTGATATGTGCTGAGAATGCTTTTCCATTAGTGCAAAGCTAATTGCTCTGCAACCATTGCGACCTCACAGATTAAATTAAGTGTTGTTGGCGTTTCATTTGAATACCTAGTCTAGAAAACTTTAGATGTCTTGTCTACAAAACACTAGACACTTAGAAAACATAAGGGCAGTTTTTGAAACCATGTAAAATATCAGCAGGCACTATATGACTGATCATGTCACTCTAAAAACTGAAGGAGGGGGAAATTAGATAACCTCTGCAAGTCAAGTAATTTCCTACCTTCTTCAAAAACAAACTTGCTAGGGATGTGACATTTGACACACCAGGGAAGCATGCGGTTATAGATAAACAGCGCAGTCATCAAAGACTATAAGGTTTTGGCACCTGTTGGCACGCACCATGTGAGAAACAAATAAAAGAAAGGAAAACCCAGGGGACTCTTGTGTACTTGCCCAGAAAACATCACTGATCGGAAAGACAAATCTTGTTACACAGCTTTGAGAAATCCCCATCGATTTAGTACAAGGAAATAAATCATTTCTGACAGCACTAACAGAATGTCTGGGATAGCCGTACGACGTGCTACATGACAAAAACGCTAGAGCATTCATGATGTATGACAGTGGTCCTAGGTGCCTCTGGATTCTGGGTGTATGCAGGTTTTTGATCCAACCTCACTTACAATCCCAGAATGAAAAATCTGTTAATTTTTATGAATTAGAGACACGCTTCATGTTACATGTCCATTGGGATGTTTTTTTTTTTCCCCGATGGTCACACTGCATTCCTGCATTGGACACTTGATGGGTGTGCCACTAGGCGATGTGAAGGCAGTTGATTGACAGATGATTCTCAGATTTATTTTAAGATTTGGAGGGATAATAGCGGTGACTGCATCTGATTGGACAAGCACTTTCACTCGTGGGCTGTCTGCTCCTGAATTTCAAACCAGACTAAAACGGCAGCTTGTTTGGAAACGCTTCCTTAATTCGCAAAAGCAGTCAACGGAAATGTGTTTCTGAAAACATCTATGCAGTTGCTGAATCTGTATTCAATTTGGATCAAAAACACTGAGTGTCAAAGTTTTTTGGGAGTTTCCAGAAGTGGCAACTCGAGCTGAATGCCTTTGAATGAAATAGCTTAGGCCTCAACTTCATGCAAATGTGGAGCCGCCAACGTGCCGCTCTGTCTCTCAAAACGCAATGGAATGCAACAAGAATGCATTGCATGGCTACTTAGATAGAAAATAAATGGCTTATAGAAATGACGGATCCTGTAGACACGTACTGTATGGAGCTAGAACAGTCTCAAAATAGACAAATGCACAGAAAAAAATTCACAAATGTATTTGGGGATTTGTATATACGTATGACTCAAAACACAAATACATTTTCAATGCACACACAAATATGTTTCATACACAAATACATTTTCAATGCACACACAAATATGTTCCATTCCATATATAAGTAAAAAAAAATCCACATATAAAAATAAGATTCATAAGCATATTTTCGATG
Organism: Gymnothorax javanicus; assembly: GCA_029692085.1. Lineage (NCBI taxonomy): Eukaryota > Metazoa > Chordata > Actinopteri > Anguilliformes > Muraenidae > Gymnothorax > Gymnothorax javanicus. The sequence continues at coordinate 24,404,230 of CM056193.1, forward strand.
CACACACAAATAGAAAAAAAATTCACAAATATATGCATGTAAAAGTATTTGCAATCTTCATCAAATAGATATGTGGAGCTTGTTACATTCATATATGAACTGTTGGATCTGCATTTACAAAGTGCTTTTAATTTGTAAACTTCGCCACATTTGTGTGTGAGACTTTTGAGACTCCCCTGACGTGACTCTGATCCACAAATGCCTTTTTTCTGAGAGGGATCGTCTGTTGCCAATCAGATGTCTCACTCCTTTACAGCCAATCACCTGAGTGCCTCCCCACAAGGGGTGTTTTATGATGTCATTAAAACGCGTGTAGGCGGCCAGTGGCTGGAGGTTTTTAGCCATGGATCCCATAGCCATAGAGAAACAGAGTTGCAACGACTCCATTGACTTCAATGGGCCACTGCAATGGCAGATCATGGAGGCGTCTAGTAGTTCCAAACGAAGGTTCCTGGGAAACCGTATCGCTGTTGAGAAATCGTGTGTCTCGCATCTTCTTAGTGATTATTTAAGGGTAAGAAGTCGCAGGTCAATGTATTATGATAACCATTTTATAAGCATTTTTAACCGAACTAACAGTTTGATTTAAAACATTATAGCTCGTCTCTTTCGAGCAGATTTTAAGATATAACGCAGTTAGCGAAGATTGACACGGCTTTGTCCGTCTTTGCTAACTGTGCTTAATGCCTGTGAACGAAACGTTTCACTGAGCTATAATTAAGTTTAATAGCTTTCTCTGTGATGTGTGAATTGAGGTTATATGGTTCACTTAAAGCTTTAAATAATGCTAAATAGTTAATATAACATTATAGGCCTAATAACTAAAACGTAGATGCTAGCATGCTATGCTGACCATGCGAACCATCAACGTTAGTTATCTTAGCGTGAATGTTCGTGGTTATTCAAGTAATTTGAACTTCTAATAATGATCGATCGTCATCAGTCTCTTTTGGCATGAACGACAGCTTATCACGTTATTCTCTAAAGTTACTATGAGCTGTAATTTTATAAATGCTGCGTTCAAACCAGCTTGTGAAAACTATACTAGTGAAAATTATGGCAGCTATATAATTTAGTTTTCCATCGATCTTGTTCTTTTTTTGGGTCCATTAATAGGATTCCCATGTTTCTTGGAACACCTTGAAGACCTGGAGATTTTATAGCCTGTCGGACCCATACTTTGATTCATTGCCCCATTTATTCCCTTTTGTTTTCCTGCCGTATGCCTTAATTTGGTCTATTAAAAATATTTTTCCAATTCTCTGTCCTTAATATTTATTTTCTTCTGGAAAGCTGCCTTTTAATAATTTCAAAAAATTATTTCTCAAAAGATGCATATGGTCTCCTGGAGCGTCAAATATTGTGATCAAAGTGATATCGTAAATTTGTTTCCAGTAGTATCATTTGACTGTCCATCAATATAATTTGCATATATTGTGTGCATAAACGCGATATTGGCCACGTTATGCAAATTATTTCCACGGACGGCCGAGATGTGTATTTCAGAGCAGAAAAACATTAATACCGCATTTATGTACAATGTATATGCATCTTACATTGATGAATATTCAAATGATACCATTGGAAACAAATTTACAATATTTGATCACAATATTAGATGCTCCAGGAGGCCATATGCATCTTTTTGGTCTCATGTAATTTCTTTATTTTTGTGAATGTATTTTGTTACTGAGTTACTAAATTAAATGTATATTTTAGTCATGATTGATTCAACTCAGCCTAAATTACATTGTACTTCGGTTAAAAATGGCCTGTATGTGTTATGTTATCATTGAAAGGTTTTGAAAATTGTCAAAAAGCCAACATGGATGAACAAGATTTCCCTCCAACTACAGATATCTTAGTATGGACTGCCTATGCATATTCTCATTCATCCAGGTCATAGGCAGACTAGCCAGTCTAGCCTAATGAACAGCATGAACTGATGAAGCCATTTGTAGAGGGGGCGAAACGTCTTCTAAGACATAACTAAGCTTAAACTACAAGGAACAATGGGTCAATTCAATGAAGGAGGAACCCAAAGAACGCCCGGAGCACTCAAATAATTATAAAAGATTTGCAGTAGCGTCAAAACGTTGGTCTGTTTGCACCAATAAAATCTTCTATAATTATTTTAGTGCTCCGGGCATTCTTTGGGTTCCTTCTTCATTGAATTGACCCATTGTTCCTTGTGGTTTGAACTTGTCCTGGCCTTGTGAGCACCGCACACTAAGTTTATTATGGTTGAAGCACAAGAGTTCCCTTGAACTAAGTATAACTAAGCTTAGTTGACCTGATTCAATTTCCTTAGGATACCTGGTGTGGACTCCATGCAGTGACTACCATCTGACTGTGATAATGAATTCATGCATTTGTTGTACTGTATTGGTAGTTATTACTAGTACTAGCAGTAGAAATCAGCAATTCTTGATTTCCATTTCAAGACCACAGAGGAAGCAATATCCCATCAACTTTATTATATTGGTTATCATGGCCAGGTAAGACAAGAGTTGCTCTTGTTCTTTCTATTTATTTATTTTTATGGTAGCTCTCAAAGGCAAATTCTAAGAAGGAAATAAGGCAAAGGTTGGAGAACCCCTGCAATAGATGACTTTTTTAGTATGCCTATTATGATCACATTGATTTTCATCCTTACAAAGAATAATTTTTGTTTTTCCTAATACTGAAAGTTGCAGTATCTTATGATTGTGTATGGTCAGTAGAGTGATCATTTCTGATATTGTATGCTAATCAAGACAGTGGTTATGAAATGGCTTTAAAGTCACTTGGCTACAACAGTCATTGTGTGTATATATATATATATATATATATATATATATATATATAACGTGTTTTTTTCTCAGGAAGATCCACGAAAACCTTTTCACTCCTCGTCTTGTTCTACTCCAAATCGTCTCTTCTGGAAGTCAAACGGAGTGTGATGAGATTACTCGTAAAAAGTCTAGAATTAAATATATTAGAGATGGTAAGCTATAAACAGGGAAAATTAGTACAGCGTAAAGCAGTGATTTACTAATCAAGAGGCACTTTATTACACAGATTCCGCAACAGCCGCAATGATGACTTTACACCGCCTTTGTGTGCTTACACAGATACTAGCTATCTTTGTTAACAAGCTAGCTGTTAGAAGCAAGCTAGCCACCGAGATACATGAAACACTGGCTGCTAAATGAGAGCTACGGTTTTCCTGTAACATTACTAGCCAGCCAGCTAGCTTGCTACGAAGGTGACGTTAGTGCAGTGTCCTGCAACAGGCCCAGAAACACGAAGCAAACATCGTTCGCATAATTGGTAAAATCGAGACTTCATCGAGATTCGACTGGACCGCGAATAATTTTATTGGTGCGATAGCTAGCTTGGTTAGCAAGGTAAAGAAATGTAAGTCCTGCTGCTGTTGGCAATGGTTGCTACCACTGATAAATATATTGCCCAGGTGTGATACAGCCTGTATGTTAAAGATGATATCACAGGTGCAGATTCCCTAAATACCTCCGAATACCTCCAGCCTCTGGCCGCCTACGCGCGTTTTAATGACATCATAAAACACCCCTCTGGGGAGGCACTCAGGTGATTGGCTGTAAAGGAGTGAGACATCTGATTGGCTACAGACGATCCCTCTTAGAAAAAATGCAGTTGTGGATCGGAGTCACGTCAGGGGAGTCTCAAACGTCTCACACACAAATGCAGCAGTTTACAAATTAAAAGCACTTCGTAAATGCAGATCCAACAGTCCATAAATGAACGTAACAAGATCCACATATGTATTTGATGAAGATTGCAAATACTTTTACATGCATATATTTGTGATTTTTTTTTCTATTTGTGTGTGCATCGAAAATATGCTTATGAATCTTATTTTTATATGTGGATTTTTTTTTACTTATTTATGGAATTAGACATATTTGTGTGTGCATTGAAAATGCATTTGTGTATGAAACATATTTGTGTGTGCATTGAAAATGTATTTGTGTTATGAGTCATACGTATAAATCCCCAAATACATTTGTGAATTTTTTTCTGTGCATTTGTTTATTTTGAGACTGTTCTAGCTCCATAGTACTGTACCATCAGCCTCTTAAACCACACTGACAGAGATGGCAATGCATTCCATGATCTTTAGAAGCCCATTGTTCACATTATGTTAATCTTCATTATTCAAATTAAGCAAGCCAACGTGGCAGTATGTGTTGACCGATCAAATTCAAAACTGCAGTGAATCAATAAATCAGTGTTTGAGTCAATATAATTTGATTTGTCTTTGAATTCTTGATTTCCTAATAAATTTTTAAGTGACCACGTGTCCCCAGTTTTCAAAATTAAAAGCCAATTGATTATTAAATTGCAAGAGTCACAGTTTTTACCTCTTTTAATGCTATATAAAAAAAATAATTTGCGATCAGGGCTGAAGGAAGTAGGGGGGCTAAAGATGCTGCAGCACCACCTTGGCAAGCTGAGAGTGAAAAGGTTTCAAGCGAACGTGTAGTTGCCAGTTTTAAAGTGAACACCCAAAAATATTTTGTGTAACTTTGCTTATGCTTTTTGCTAAATATGTGTCTGTCTAGGGAAGATTTGATGAATAAATTGCAAGTTCCAAAGTACTTTACAAAATCCGGTGCAAATACAATTAATGCCATTACTGCGGTTACTTTTCTCGCTTATTGATGGTTCAATTTGTATTCAAAGATGTGGGACAGCTCAGAAAAGCATCCCAGATTTTTTTGGAACATTTTATTTAGGACATTTATTAACAACATCCCTAATGCATGGCCTCATTTGACTTGTCTTAACTGTTGGAGAACTGTTGGAGAGCCCAATAAGCAACTGCTGATCAAGATCACTGTAATAGAGGCCTGCTTGTGCCGCAAAATAAATATTGTGCATACTTGGATCTAGTTTTTGTATGCACCATTGCCTTACATTGCTTGGTTCTGCTGTTGGTTCTTGGGTTTTTTTTTTTTTTGGTCGCAATACAATAGCTGTAGTTACTAATTCCATTGTGTCAGAGCCCACTCAGGCAGTCAGTGGTACCCTGAGCATCCGCATAAATAATATGAGCAATTGATATCCCCCAAATTTCATACAGTATGTGTAAATGCACAGCCCAGCATAGGACCCCCAACTGACAACATCTTCCCATGGCCCTGTTTTATTGGTGCAATTTTAATTGGGAGCTTTTTCGGGCATATATAGCTACACTTGATTTTTTTTTTTTTTTTGGATAATTTTTAATCACTCCACAGATTTCATGTTAACAAACTATAGTTCGGGAAGCTGATGCGGGCATCTAATTTGCGTGTGAAACAAGTAAAATTTTGCAAAAATTGTTTTAGACAGATTAATTCACATATAATTCACTACATGACAATAAATTGTCTTTAAACAGCTTGCACATTTTCACATAAATTATGTCCTGTCTTTAAAGCCAACTAATAGGCTAACTGAAATCATTTGAGTCTATGGGGGGTGTACTTGTAGACAAATTTTAGAGTCTACCATCAAACTGAGTACTTCTTTGCTTAAAGAAAATGTAAAAATCAAGAAGAATCTACAAAGACGTCAGGGGAAAAAAAATTGCAGACCAACCCAAGTCTGATTCATCTTTTGGGGCTATTTCTAATTGCTGGAAAGTACCTTGCTCAGCTGTATAAACAAAAGCACAGAAGAATAAACACTACTGAACCACTATCATAGCCCCAAGAAGGAGACATTTTACAGTATGTCCCCTAGAAATGATTTCACTGTGGAGCAAAAAGTGCAACACAAGCCCTGAACAACAGTAAAGGGCCTTGTGAAGATGCTGGGGGAAGCAGAGACAAAGGCATCTGTGTATATCCACAGTGAAGCAAGTTCAATAGCGACAAAACTGGAAAGGGAGCTCAGAAAGGAAAGATCACAACTTCAGTCCCGCCATAGAAAGCTGCACTTTGGTTTTAAACCACACGAGGACAAAGCTCTTACTTTTTGGAAGAAAGGACTGGTGCACTTCACAAGGTAGATGGCATCATGAGGATGAAAAATTATGTGGATAAATTGACGCAACATCTGAGGTCATCAGACAGAAATTGAAGCTCAGTGAAAAATAGCTCTTTCAACCTCAAGCATACTTCTAAACCTGAAATTTGACCCAAGTTTGACCCAACAATTTAAAAGCAATGCTGCCAACTACTAAGTGTACATAAACTTCTGATGCGTGGGAATGCGATGAAAGAAATAGACACAGTAATAACTCATATTCTCTACTATTATTCTGACATTTCACATTCATTCTTAAAATATTGATCCCAACTGACCAAACACAGAAAATGTTTACTTGGATTAAATGACAGGAATTGTGAAAAACTGAGTTTAAATGTGTACTTAGCTCCATTTAAAAGGCACGGGTGAGGTACGTACTGTATTTGCGGCAAATTGAAGAATCGATTGATTTTTATTGCTTTTCCAGCGAGGCACGAGAGGAAATAAAGAAAAGTGCCTGGTATTGTAATCCTGACGTGCACCACGTACACACGCCAAGCACTTCAGTAATAGCAAACATTGAGCTGTTCGTGATGTGTACAGTGACACTTGACTTGTTCTTTTTGGTGTGGTCAATAGCCTACATAAAGCCAACGACAAATGCTACTGCATCAAGAAAATGCAACAGCTTGTGACACAGGGGAGAGAAAAAGAGCCTTTGGCATGTTACGGGCAGATCTCAGCTGCCGAGAGGTGGTACGTCATTTGCACTGTCATCGTTCAACAATCAGTCGGCTGTCTATCCGAGAATGGAACACAGGCACTGTCACTGACCGACCCCGCTTAGGGCAGCCACGAGTGACAATGGCAGCTCAAGAGCGCCACATCTGGTTACAGCCTGTACGTGACAGATTCCGGACAGCAACCCAAACTGATCATGAGATGAGGGGTCCGAGACGATTGAGGGTGAGCGCAAGTATCGTTTGACGCCGTCAATGTGAGCAACACATGCGTGCACACAGGCCCTATGGAAAACCCAGTTTTTGCCCATTTACGCATGGCTGCCCTTATCATGGTCAGTCAGCGACAGTTCCTGTTTTTCATTCTCAGGCAGAAACAGGGAAATAAAGTGCCAAAACATTACACAGAGGCAGGTGCCCACAGTCAGAAGTGAAGAGTTCCTACTCCTGTTGATGGGCAAAAAATAGGTTTTCTGTAGGGGCCGTGTGCACGCATGTTTTGCTCACTAGATGGCGTCAAACGGTTCTTGCGCTCATCCTCAATTGTCTCGGATCCCTCATCTCATGATCAGTTTGGGTTGCTGTCCATTCAGGCTGTAACCAGGTGTGGCGCTCTTGAGCTGTCATCGTCACTCGTGGCTGCCCTAAGCGGGGTCGGTCAGTGACAGTGCCTGTGTTCCATTCTCAGATAGACAGCTGACTGATTGTTGAACGGTGACAGTGCAAATGACGCACCACCTCTCGGCAGCTGAGACCTGCCCGTAACATGCCAACGGCTCTTTTTCTCTCCCCTGTGTCACAAGCCGTTCCATTTTCTTGATGCAGTAGCATTTTTCTTTTTTTTTGTTGGCTTAATGTAGGCTATTGACCACACCAAAAAGAACAAGTCAAGTGTCACTGTACACATCATGAACAGCTCAATGTTTGTTATTACTGGAGTGTTTGGCGTGTGCACGTGGTGCGCGTCAGGATTACAATACCACGCGCTTTTCTTTATTTCCTCTCGTGCCTCACTGGAAAAGCAATAAAAATCAATCGATTCTTCAATTTGCCGCAAATACAGTACATACCTCACCCGTGCATTTTTAATGGAGCAAAGTATATTTTGCTCAGGTGTATGAAAACCTCAGCTGAACTTTTGCTGTAAATACCTGTTATTGGACAACAAACGTACCTGCAGTTTGGCCTGAGTTTTTCCTCTGGTGCAGCTTGGAAACAAATTGTCCGTAGGGGGTTTCAACCTCCACTTGAATTTAATCCAGTGACTCTGTGTGGGTTTAAGTTTACACTAGTTTCCAATGGCAGCCACTGACTCCATTAAATAAGATTTACCGTGTCAGTGGACTATTGATGACTGCACTGGACAAATCTAAAATATTTAGCCAAGATGTCTTTATGTCGGTGCCGCAGCAACCAGTCCTTGACAGCCAATTTGAGAGAAAGCAATGGAGAAAAGACACTACCATTCTTGGCGGGAGTTTAGATATCTGCTCAGCATTTGTTATGAACTTGGGTATTTTTTGTTGTTTTCTTATTACTTTGGAGAACTGCTGGAATCTGCTGACAATATATAACAGTGTTCGTTTTTGTTCTGTGCTATGCTCGCCCCAGAACATTTAGCCCCTTATTGACTGGGACCACTGTTATATTCTCAGTTTGTTTTGCCTTTATTTGCCAGGGTGCTAAAATGCGCACTGCAATGATATTGAACGAGCCGAACAGTTGGCAGCTCTTTAGAAACTTCGCCTCAAGCCTTTTTTCAGTTATTTTCTCATATCCAGTTTTGATATCAGGGATACCCCACTGGAAAAATCCAGCTTGAGCTGGTAGCTGGTAAACAGCTTAATCAATTTGCGCTACGTTTTTGACAGCTGGTCAGCCAGCCACCATTTACTGCTGGTGACACCAGCTACTAGCTCCTATTCTAACCATCTTAGGTCATTACCAGGTGCCATCTCAGATTCTCACCAATCCCTTAAAATTAATGATTGGTCATGACCTGTTTTCAATCAGTCATTTAAATTACCATTACAAAGACTCTGAAAACTCTCAACATTATCAGGTGTGGCCAGTTTTCATTTATAACGCATACCTGTCAACTCTCAAGCATTCGGTGTGAGTTTAAGTGGCATTTTAACGTTCCTCTGCTGTAGTCAGCAATTATTCAATCAACGTGTATGTAAGGGATTCTCCCAAGGACTTGAAGTCCTTGTGCACTGGAGGGGTTGGAAGCAATGGAATTGCATAAAGACGTTTCAACTGATCTTATTTCATTTAAACGATCATGAAACACATGCATTGCTTCTAATCCCTGAATAAAGAAAAGCGTGAGAAGTCCGGAGTCGTAATCAGTATGCGTAATCAGTAAATGAAAACTGGCAACATCTGATAATGTTGTGAATTATCGGAGTTTTTGTAATGGTCATTTAAATGAATGATTGAAAACAGGTCTTGACCAATCATTAATTTTGAGGGATTGTTTTAAGCCTCCCCTGTCGCCAGTTCACGCGCCGTCACTGACACAAATACACCCACGCACGTACAAATTTTGGAAAATTTTAGGAGGAAAGATTTAATCTTTTTACACAACTCTCTGCAGCTGTTACGTAAATCTAAACTGCCAGGGTGATGTCATGTGCATTACATCATAAGACTGCATGCCCAATAAACAGCACTGACACCCAACAAATTAACTTCTCTTCACTGGTATGAGGTATGTACCTCAAATGTTTGTCAGTAATGTTATCTGACTAGACTCACTGACTTTTACATCTACGTTTCTTCCTGCAGTACCTGCCTTTGTTATCTCTCTGAGCACTTTGAAAAATTGTTTGTGTGCCTGCCTCTTTGGTGTGAATAAAGATTCCTCACAGCTCCACCCCACACTGTTCAAAGTGGTTTCTTGTACCATTTGTGTTTCTGTATCGTGTTTTTCTATCCAGTGACGCTTCCCTTGAAAAATGATAAAGGAATTTAGTTTGATTGACTGTGCTGTTAATTGAAGAAAATTCACAATTTCTGCTTTCTAGTACTTCTTTCGGTAACTTTCCACAGGGGGATCTTCTGAGGACACGGCGATCAGCGATGAGAGGCTGAGGGATAGACAAGCAGCTGCCTTTGTCATTTCACTATTTATCTGTTCCACAGAGATGCAGTAATGCCACTGTTTATCGGCTTCTCTTCTCATATTCCCTAATCTGACAGAGATTACCTCGAGCAGGACCTCCACTTCGAAAAAATCACCCGTCTGCTTCGAAAATTACGTTGGCTGTCAAATTACAGAATTTTGGTAAGGACAAACGAGCATCGCGTTGACGGGAAATCCAACCAGGGACGATCTGCATTACGGTAAACACATTCCCCGTAGGATGACTCTGCTTTCGCTTAATGCGTGATCCGCGGCCCCGACTGCAAACAGCCGCATCAAGCACAGCACGCGTGCAAACATGACAGCTGCATTTATATCATTCTGGGATTGTTTCCCATTTGCGGGCCTTCAGAATCCGCTCTCAGATAATGCGGTGCAGTAGTATGATGGCATCTCTCATCTCAGCTATGTTTGCCTGGGCGGCGGTCACCTTATCACCTTTGATAGGTCGCCTGCTGCGTTTAATCGCTGGGTTGCTCATTAGCCATTGAGCCATGAGTTCAGTTTTCAATGGTTTATTGCCCACTGGAGAAAGGTTACTCAAACTGAGGGAGCAGCCAAAGATAAATCCACCCATCTATTATCGAACTCAGCTATTCTTGGACAGAGTCACAAGGGGGGCTGGAGTCTCCCAGCATCCAGTGAGACAGAGGCAGGTGACACACCCTGCATAGTTTGTCGATACATCACAGATATCAAACAAAATTCCCTCCCTCAGAACTATAGGCAATCTAGAACCTCCAAATGGCCTGGCATGTAAGCTTTTGAAACTGAAATAAGGGGAGGAGGCCTATGAGAAAAGGACCATACAGCCTTCTTGCTGTGAGGCATCAGCACTACCCACTGTGCTGCCGAGCCACCCTTGAAGGTGAATTGAGGGAAAAGAAATACCCATTTCAAGTAGGGGATAAAACATTGACCTACTTTTCATGTTTTATCTGATTTTTTTTTTTTTTTTTCACACAGATTCATCATTCTGATGTCAAATTTGCTCAAATTTAATTGGCCCCACACACTTGACAGCACTCAATTAAAAGGATTCTGATTTGTGGATAAATATTTTGACTTCAAAATTCTCAGAATACTAAGCAAGCAAGGGGAAATCCTTGTTCATTAAGTTAATTTTACTCAAGCTCTGGTTTCAATGTTTTATTCAAAAATATGCGTATTTGCATGAGAAATATTTTAATCTACCTCTCACTCAGACACACTGTATCTCCTGATAGGCAATATGGCAGTTTTCCCGCACCAGCTAGAATGTCTCCTGGCTTACTGGAATGAAGGACAGAGCCTCTCATCTTACGGCAAATAAAACAAACAAGGTCTGACAGATTATTTTTCATGTGTGAAAGGGGACAGCAGCATTCAACAAAGTGAAAGAACATTTGACATTTTGTGACATTTTGCTAAAGCTGGCGCAAAGTAGAAATATCAATCTGTGAACGGTGTGAGATGGAAGGAGCTAACCCGAAAACAATGGGGTCTCCCTGTTGCGCCCCTCGAGATACGGGATGCACCTGAAGCCCTGAGGAAACATAATAAAAGTGCCAAAGCAAAGCCGGGTCAGGGATTTATTTTAAAGACCCGGCCTATTTGCTAAGTGCTTTATGGGAACACTGTGGGAACAAGCACCACAGGGTCGGAAAGTGAAGCTTTCCTGGTCACCGTAACTCAGAAAATAAGAAGATTAGCCCCTGTTCAACCAACTTCAGAGCTCTGCATTCACTCACTTCAGGTCAGGATTACCGCAATCTTCTTGCAAAATGAGATTTTTCTCATGGCTTCAGTTTGGGTTCTTATCAATACTTCTATATACAGCTACTTTCTTATCTTTATTCACTTCTATTTACCTCTTAGCTTGTACTGTTATGCAGGTTTCAGAAGTATTGTAACCTTGTCAGATGAAGTTTTCATAAACACCAAAGTGCATTTCTCTCAGCAGGGTGAGAGAGAAAAATGTTTTCGATCTGAATGTTTCATGTTTTTGTGTATGCCAGATCATCTTCCTTTCTCGTCTTTTAGATACTATGCTTTATATTTACCATCCTTTCATACGTGGATCTGTGATGACACACCAAAGGAGACCGAAGTGAGGTTATAAAATTGTGCATGGCATTTCTTTTGAAACATATATGGTTATCTGAGGACAGATGTTGGTTGAAAGGTGATTAAAAAGAAGCATTTTGGCACCTTACAACTCAGAAACTTGTGGTTGAGAATGTGCATTGTTGGGATTATTTGTGTGATGAATGGAAAAGAAAAAAAAATGTCTGACGGTGACAGTGCATAATTTACAAGGCTGTCAGATATGTGACAACTTGACAATGCTTTGATGATTCCAGAGGTTGGGTAAGCTTTTAGATTTTTATGCATTGCAACACTTTGGGGTTTTGTATGAGACTACAAGAAAAAATAAGTAGTTCCCTTTGATCATGAATGACCTGAGCTGAAGGTGTGATGTCTGTATGACTTGATAACACAGCAGTCTTGTGATGCCCAGATCTTAACTGGTCACCTGAGGTCGGCAGCCTCCCATCAAAGGGCCCAGATGAAATTAAGTAAAACCTTTGCTCAGCTGCCATAGCATCTCCTGACCAGGAGCCCTCTGCCCAGAATTATATGACTCAAAATCCTGCTTCCGTCTGCTCAACAGCCATTCACAGGTGGCAATGACAGAACGAAACGGCATCTTAACAAGGTGAGTAATCTGGCAGTCCACTGTGTGTGCTTATGTGTTTGTGTGTGGGTGTGAGCGCGTGGGTGTGCGCGTGTGCGTGTTTGTGTGAGTGTACAGTATATGTCTTCGTGTGGATGTATGTTTAATCTTCCCACATTAAATGCACGGTTGAGACTTACTTATGACACAAGATTAAGTACGATTTTTTAAATATTACTTTATTCTAAAGAAGATGACCAGCACTCACAATAAGGTCCAACTGAAGGACAATTTAATCATATTAAAATGCACAGAAGCAGCATACGGACGTCTCGACTCACAGGTCTTTTTCAACGTTGAAAAAGACCTGTGAATCGAGACGTCTGTATGCTGAAATCAAGCTGTGCGTGCTACTACTTGGTTTGGTGGGACCAAGTTCTCCGTATTAAAAATTACTTTACAAATGAAATGACAAATGTACATTCGTATAAGAACTCTGTAAGCATTTTAAGAATGAAGTTTAAATGACTGCAGGTCCTCCGTGTTCATGCCTTGTGGATCCAAATGTTCTCAGATTTAAGTGTTGACTATCAACTGAATTATATTTGTGTTGACTGAACCATAGATTAATGCCCTTACAAACTCTCTCACAATCCAAATACTACTTTACTTCTTTATGTAATATGCAAGTAAGAACCTGATTGACATGGGTAGGAAAGAGATCATGGTTTTATGACTAAACATTCTCTGCCGGCTTTATTTGCATATAGAGGATGTGTGCATTTTTGAAGCTGATTAATCAAACAGCTCTTGTCAGTTATTTTGAACATCAAGGCCACTTTCAGCACAGTGTCAGGAAGTTGAGATCAAATCTGATTCCATTTTTGTCCTTGACAGGTTTTAGCATTGTATTGTGAAGAAGCGGCCTGATGCGCGGGCTGTGAACCAGGTCTGTCGAACGACGGCCGCGTAGCAGATAAAACAGATGGTGTTTTCCCCCTCCCGTGTCTGCTGTGCGGCTGCTAATTTTTGGCTAAGGTGGCTCAGTCAATTTAGGGTTAGAAAAATAATGTTTTTTTTTTTTTTTTTTTTTTAAGCAACCCTCCAATTTGCGATGCCACACTGTGGGAGACTCGCTTCAAAGGCCGACCTGAGATGGTGTACCTGCAACCGTAAGAATTACCTCCCACTCTTGCCAAAGCAATTAAGACTGGGGTCAGACCCAGAGACTCGAAATAAAATAGCATCTCCAGGAGCCGAGAGCTGCCATAAGGAATGGAGGGTGCAGTATCCCTCAACATCTGCTTCCTTTTCACGTTTCAGTCATTGGCTCCCCCGATGAAAACATTTTGACTAGGAGAGCTTGCTGATGAGTAAGCAGGTGCTCTTGTTAATCATAATAGTTTTACTGGTAATTGGGCTATTAGTTGTGCCAGCAAGTAGTATAGGAGTTCAATAGCCGTAGAACGTTCTACTGACTAAGAGACCAGAATAATTTTGCAGCACACAGTTCATACTACTTGTATGTGTTTTCTCTATATGCGTTCTCAAATATTCCTCTGTTTAGTACTTGAGCAACCAACCAGCTCATTTTTCAGAGCAGTTCTCAGTCAACAAATGAGATATAACAGAAATCAAGCCTGCGAGGTAAAGATGATGCCTGCAGCAATGTCGGCTGGCAATCATGAATGATAGCTGTGCCTATTCAGGCTGCTTCTATTAGTTCAATGTCTATTGAAAACCTGAGCCATTTTTTCCAACTGCAGGACCCATTCACAGCCATTCACAAAGATGCTATTATGAAAGAATGTGAGCATGAATTTTAAATGAAAGGAAATCCCTGGCTCTTACATGGTGGGAATAACTGAATTATATTTTATTGCAGATATTTTGTAGAAAACTTTGAGAGAAGAAAGACCTGTGAAAGAGAGCAAAGAGATATGACAATAATTTTCCATGTAAAAAAAGTGAGTTCACTAACATTTGTTAAGTAACACAGTGGTGGAAAGCCACATAGTTGCATGCAGTCACTTTTTGAAGGAAATAAAACGGTTTCATTTTGAATATTTTTTAAGGTGACTGTGAATGTGTTCACTTTCCAGGGAGGTTAGTTTCAAAAAGTCAAGTGGTGTGAACCAGCAAGATGAAATCTACAATCCTCAGAAAGGCAATCGTGATTAGCCAGTTATATTATCAGTATAAAACCACATAGTGCAGACAGCCCCCGTGAAGCCCGATCCGATCGCTATACTTCAGGGAACACTTAAAATTGCTGGAACAGGGGGCTGACTCATCGCCATTGGCAGACCATTATCCCCCAGCTAATCTTTCTTTGTTGGTTTTAGAATGCAAAACACAGCGTTGGCAAGGTTTGGAGACAAGCTGTGACTGAAAGCTTAACTGGTAGCATCAATCCCTCTTTGTATATTTCTCAGAAAGGCAGTGGACCAGCTATTCTGAGCAACAAGCTCTGAAAAATACATTAATAGACAGAGTGATAAACAACAAATATGACAGCAGGTATATTAATGTAGCTAGCTATGCAATTAATGGCTTCAGGACATATCAGTATGCCTTTGAGGGAACAATAACTGACAGGAAATGGATGACAGACGTGTTTTGGTTGCACCCTGTGTTTATAAAAAGCACAAAAAAGCAGTGTTGCCAAATGTAAATCAAAATGTAAAGCTAACAAACAAAAGAAGTTCAAAAATTTCATAAAATAACTTTTTGAATAAGAAAAAAAAAACTGGAGAGTGAACGCTTCATTCATCAGTGCTCTGATACAACGCAAAGCGCGCAATAGTTGAGACAATTTGCTGCCATTGGCTGCACACCAAATGCAAATATAGCAGGTAGCCAATGAGAATAAGCCACTTTATATGGTACTAGCAAGATACAGGAAATGAAAATCCTGAACTCGTCACCCTATCTGAAACAAACTAATAAAACTGTAGAAATGCCAGCTGCCTAGTTCCCTTTCTACATCAGCTCCTGCTGAGAAAGTAGGATAAAGCTGCAGGATATTGAGCCTCAGAGCTGGCCTGCTCTGTTCCCAGAGATTTCCACCCTGTAGGTTTTTACCCCTAAAAAATGAAGCATCATTCAAAAGCTGGAAATTTTGTCGAGCTAATAAGGAATAAAGTAGCTTACAGTAAATCCCTTGAACTCCATATTTTTCACGTGAGTTTTCCCTTAAGTAGGTTCACAGTCTGGAAAAGCATTTTTTTTTTTTTTCATATTGTAGGACAATGTCACTCAAATTTGGTATCTGCTGGTTGCAGCACTTATCTGAAGTTACGTCACACTTACATTGAAAGAAATATTCTGACCCAGGACACCATGTTTTTATAGCCAAAGCATTACATCAAATATAATATTTCGATATTGCACATTATTTTATACACATTTCTTTGTAATTAATCGGGGCATATTTGGGATTGTTGGAAACCTTGGGATCTGCAATAGAATTTAAAATAGGCCTGATATTCCACAGGTTTGAATGCAGCAGCTGCATTCAACAGACCTATAAATGCGGTTTGTAGGCTTTATGAGGTTAAAGCTGCACTGAATTTGAGTTGAAATAAAAGCAACAGACAGGCAGATCTTTTGGAACAGGGGCAGCCCAATAATGTGTTGTTAAGAAGATAGTTGAGCCCTTGTAGAATGTGGCCAAGACTAAGAATGCTAGGACAGTTATTTACAGAGACAAAATGAGAAAAAAAAATCGTCTCTGTTTTCAAACTGAATTCAAACTGAATCAAATCAGAAAGCACTTGTAAAATAGGTGATGGTGAGCAATATAGCAATGATGATTAAAACAATATAAAAGATGTATACAAGAAAACCACTTGCATGTGTGACCAACTAAAAGTGCCTAGTACCTTAAGAAATACTTTTCCATGGTAGTAAATTTTTCAGAAAAGCCAAATGTATTTTCCATCACTCTCAACTCAAAAAATCCTTCACTGTAAAGAGTGTGTTTGCCATTAAAGACCTGCCAATGGTATAGATGGGTCTAAGCAGCGCAGTCGCCTACACAGACGTTATCCATAACTCTTGAGAAATGCTGAGACAAATTACTGGAAGTTCAGCGATCAAACACTGTCAATCATGAGTGCAGGGTCCTTCTCTGTCTTCTGTGGTGTCATGTTGTCACTATGATTTTTTTTCTTTTATGTTGCATCAGTATAGCACCAGTGTGGGACTTCCAACTGCTTGCATACTCCATCTAAAACTTTTCGATTCAAAAGTAAACAGATATGGGAGAGATAAATTACTCTAAAGCAAGCTATTCAACTCTCAAGGAGGTATGGCCATCAATATAGGGCTATAGTTACAGAAAGTTATGAATGAGATGTACTACATTTCATGAAAACCACAGAACCTTCAGTTATGAAGCCAATACTGGTGATATTAATAATGCCTTATGATTTGATTTCTTCTGCAAATTAAGAAGAGTACTCAAAACAGATTTGCATTTTAGGC
The DNA here is from genome assembly GCA_029692085.1 of Gymnothorax javanicus. Lineage (NCBI taxonomy): Eukaryota > Metazoa > Chordata > Actinopteri > Anguilliformes > Muraenidae > Gymnothorax > Gymnothorax javanicus. The sequence goes on from CM056193.1 coordinate 24,421,238, forward strand.
CTTAGATTTGAGATACAAGAACAATTAAGACATGCTTGTAAAAATATATAAAGCAAGAAAAAGAAATGAACTTCCTTGCAAGCATTTTAGAATAGGTCGGCATAATTAAGAAAAGAGAACAAACAGCAGCTGATTTACCAAGGATTCATGGCGAAAATCTCCTTATTTATACTGGTTAGTTAACCCTTCGTCCCTTAAAGGGGAACCTATTTTGCTATATTTCCAAGGTTATATTTTGATCTTGGACTCCCCTAGAGTACTCCTGATCGTTCAAAGTCCAAAACAGGGTCCTTATTTAGCTCATACTGCCATCCTCAAAAAACCCCATTTGTAGTCCATTGTAGTCTCTGCCTGAAACGCCTCATTGGGGTGGCTCTTCCGCTATGGCCCCCACTCCCCGCGTACCCACTTTCTTTTGACTGGCCAGCTCTGTGGAGGGCGGAGTTGGGCGGGACGAGGCTGCAGAACGCAGTTTTCCGGGTCCGGCTCCCCAAAGTGAAATGTGAGACACGTCTGCAATCTGATAAGGAGGCAGCGGGCAAATTCCGCAATCTAACGTTATACTTGAATATAGATCTAATGAAATGAACTTGTTTTAACAAACGCAGCGGCGAAAGTGGAGCCCGCAGTGCGAAAATCTGGCAGCTCAAGCTCAAATTTGCTATCGGCTACAGTTTGCTACGGCGACAGTGGTGAGTACTGCGGTTTTTCTACTCCATCTAAGATGCAGGGAAAGCTAGAATCCACCCCATATAGACACATTTGTAGAACAGGTCGACATACCCACGTGTAGACCGGAGACCGTAGAAATCTAGTGGGTCTGAGTTTGGAGGGAAACATAGACAGTGAGGAGCAGCTAAAAGTGGACCAACAGCTTATGGACTGCTTTGGTGTGTATTATGAGGACCTGCTGGTTTGTGTGCATAACTGTGGTGTATCGTTAGCATGGAGAAACAAACAGCTTCTGCGCTGGTATATGACGGAGGGGCGAAAGCTCCAGGCTAAACGGCCTTTTCGGAAATGCCCTTGGTAATGGTTTACTTACTGCGTCGGAATGACAAGCGTTTCCTCGCGGAGAATGGGCGCGTTATTGATAGTGCGTGAGAGCTAGCTAGGGCTCCGGTTATGTTATGAGCATAATACAGGTTTTACAGACCGTAAGTTCCGTTTGCGTGAACCGTTGCTTATGTGGAGCTAGCGAATCGATCACTTTTACAGGAAAGAATTTAATATTTAGTCGCCAAGTTAATATTCAATGGACAGCAATGCAGAGAAATCGTTTGTGATACCAGACACGTTATTGCCTGTGCTTTTCCCTATTGCTTTCACCGGAGAGCTTCCCCAGACATTGGAGAAGTATCAGGCTGACCCCGGTCATGGATAAGTAAAGCGATCGTTTCACAAGCACCCAAAAACGCACCCCAAGCTTTGCAAAACCTACGTCTGGTCTAACTTCACCTCTCCGGTTAGCTTCAACTGTAGTGGCTACAATCAGGCAACGTTATGATGAAACTGTCACATTGATGCTTACCGAAGTAACTCAAGCATACCGATCAGAATCGCTGCATGTAAGTTAACCAGGAGCATTTTTAATTAGCAGAGCACGGGAACTAACATGCAGTAGCTGATAAGCGGTCATGACTTTGAATGTAATCTGTCACGCGAAAAATTCGTTTCGCGTCCGGTGTGAAAGCGGCTTGACGTGCCCGTATTCGCCTCTTTGCATTGACTTTGAATGTAACCTGCCGCGCGAAAAATTAGTTTCGCGTCCGGTGTGAAAGCTGCTTAACACGCCCATAACGCGTGTATTCGCGTCTTTGCATTGACTTTGAATGTAGGCTAATCTGTCCCGCGAAAAATTTGTTTCGCGTCCGATGTGAAAGCAGCTTTATGGATAGTACGCGACAGCTAGAGAGAGCTCGGTTATGTTATGAAAAATACAGGTTTTACAGACCGTAAGTTCTGTTAGCGCGGATAAGTTGCTTATGTGGAGCTAGCGAATCAATCACTTCTTCAGGAAAGAGTTTCCTATTTAATGTCTGCCTTTTTTGGCTTTTTATTAGCCACAACAACTTCTAAAGGGGGATGAAATTATGTCACGGTAGTGCAGAGAAATCATTTGTTATACCAGACACGGTAGAGCTTCTGCGTTTTGCATTGCTTTCTCGGTAGCACCAGAGAGCTTGCCCAGACATTTGTGAAGCATCCGGCTGATCCCGGTCATGGATAAGTGAAGCGATCACAAGCAGCCGTAAACAAACCCAAACATGTATCCCAAGCTCTGCAAAACCCACGTCTGGTCTAACTGTGCTTTTCAGCCCAACTTTGTGGACACATACAGCACCTCTCCGGTTAGCTTCAACTATGGTGGCTACAATTGGGCAATGTTATGATGAAACTGCCACATTTATGCTTACCAAAGTCACACAAGCATACCGATCAGAATTATTGCATATAAGTTAACCAGGAGAATTTTTAATTAGCACAGCATGCAAACTAACATGCAGTAGCTGGTAACCGAACGGTCATAACCACAGAGACAAACCCTTGCAATTCAGGTTTTACAGACAGCAAGTTCTGTTACCGTGGACAGTTGTACCAAGCATCCAAATTACAAACAAGTATAAAAAGTTAGCTTCAAATAAGGTTTATGTTCACACACCTTCTGTAGAATTTCCCCTGATATCACTCTTGCATATTTGGGACGCAAAAATTAGCAACAGTAACTTGGCTACGTTAGCCGCAGTGCTACAGCCACAATCAACTGGCTATCATGTCAGGTTGGCTTATGCAGTAAAAGCAACTTGCAGCTTCTGTGTCTGTGAGTCACGGACAGTCGCGACTGATCCAGGATTTATCTTCAGATATTTTAGAAAGCCTGTGCTTGAGGCCAGTTGTTAGTGCTAACTATCGTTAGCGGTCCTGCTAGCCAGTAGCCACCCGTAACACGTTAGCTTCACTTACATTATTTGCGGTTATATCGTTACTTACAGCTTGTGGCTCCGAGCGCTTGATCGATGCAGCTGCTTCAGGTTTGAGAAGCAGCTGAAACGCTTATCCTGTGTCGAATTATCCTTTATTAACAAAGCTGTCTTTGGTGAAATGCTGAGCACAATCAGCTAACGTTCCCTTTGGCCATGGCTGTTTGCTGCCAGCAAACAAAAAAGGCTACCCACTGATTTCTGGTGGCATCGTCTTTTGGAAGAGAAATAGTTGTTTTTCTTCGCGTCCAAAAGTAAACGGACAAGCAGCTTTGGGAGAGATACTGACAAAATTGCACTTCAAATGATCTGCGGTTCTTCTTTTGTATTTCCAAAAGTGTAGACGCTACTAAGGCATAGTATGATCTGCCATTGTTAGTGCCTGCTAGAATAGTTTCCGGTGTGGGCAGGTCCAGCGCAGTGGTTGGCTCTGGCTAGGTCTGTACTAATTGGACGGCACAACCTGACGTCAGGTTTTGCCCAGATCTCGTGAAGATCTCGGGAGGAGCTGTTCAGAGAGGAAATCCCATGGTTTCCGATGATCCCAAGTATGTCCTGCTGAATTACAGTGAAATGTGTAAAAAATTATGTTCAATGTATGGATAGTTTCCATTTGATTAATGCTGTGGCCATATAACCATGGTGTCCTGGGTTTGAATATTTCTCTTAATACAAGTGTGATGTAGCTTCCATGAAGCGCAGCAACCAGTTGATACAGAATGTGTATGTGACATTGTTATATAATGTGAAAAAAAAGCTTTTTTAATGCTGAATCTATGTAAGTGAAAACTTAAGTGAAAAAGTCAGTGTTTATGGAGTGAAGGTGCAAGATAACAAATAGTATGCCACTGGAGTATACAGTTCTACAGAAAACATCCAATTTCCAATGTATCAACTCTTGCTATAAGAATTACAGACTTCAGATTCCAAAGGAGTTCTTGTCAAAGGATAAAAAATAGAGGCTCACATCAGAATTCGGCATGGCTGTTGAAAAGCCACTGAAGACTCCAGCTAGAATGGCGTTCCCCTGCCACTGGGATATTTCAAATGACTATAGCTCTGTGTCACAGTGGTTTTCTTCAGTGAGAAAATGTCACACAACAAATAGCACTGAGACTCATTGATTTACCCTTGGCCTAACTCTAAATGGATTAAATAAAAAAATAATAAAAAACAGTATTACATTATTTCTGTTTTGGGTTTATGGTAGGAATGGACCCAGAAATATTCCTGCATGATTGGGGGGGGGCTGGGGGCGCCTCAGGACAGTATTCTTGCAAGATGCCCAGGTTTCCTATCAATGATTATTGAGAGGGATTGCTGAATATATGTTGTTCTACCAGTTTATTGAGTGGGATTGCTGCCACTATATGTTATTCTACCAGTCTGTTTATTATTCCTCCTCTTCCGCGGTTTTACGGACCTTAACTACTTCCACAAACTTCAACATATTCAAACCGTTCAAACTTCAAATTATTCAGCCCAATTCAGACATTATCAGGTGTATTCAGGAAATTTCCAAAAATTCATAATTTCCGAGATATTCCACCTTTTCCGAAATATTTTTCCCATTAGAAATGAATGCGGAACTCTAGCCACACTCTAGCCTGCTCTGATCAGAGCCAAGCAACCACCCAGACCATCACAGGAACTGCCTAGTAAAGCCTTAGCAACCATCAGTAATGCCTTGCCAACTCCCTAGCAACGCTATAGCAACCACCCAGAACACCTTAGCATTCGCCTGATAACCACCTGGTACACCTTAGTAACCACCTAGCAACGCCTTAGCAACCAGACAGAACACCATAGTAACTGCCTAGCTATCCTAGCAACTACCCAGAACACCTAAGCAACTGCTTAGCAATGCCTTAACAACCACCCTGAACACCATAGCAACCGCCTTCCAATGCCCTAGCAACCACCCAAAACACCTTAGCAACCGCCTTGCAACACCTTAGTAACCACCATGAACACCACAGCAACCACCTAGCAACCACCTGGTACACCTTAGCAACCACCTAGCAACGCCCTAGCAACCACCCAGAACACCTTAGCAACCGCCTAGCAACGCTTTAGCAACCACCCTGAACACCATAGCAACCGCCTTCCAACGCCCTAGCAACCACCCAAAACACCTTAGCAACTGCCTTGCAACACCTTAGCAACCACCATGAACACCACAACAACCACCTAGCAACCACCTGGTACACCTTAGCAACCACCTAGCAACGCCCTAGCAACCACACAGAACACCGTAGCAACCACCTAGCAATGCCCTAGCAACCACTCAGAACACCTTAGCAACTGCCTAGCAACCTAGTTCAGTGGAATTGGAATCAGGAAATTAGAGATTGGAGGACAACTTGGGCCTGATTGTGTTCGCACACACACAACAAACAGCTATAGTAGTTTGGCTGCAGCTTTCACAGACAGCAATAGCAGTTTGGCTTCAGCTTTTAATTTTCTCCACATTTTTTAATTTCTGGGCATTACTAACATTTCCATTTTCACTCATATTAAATGTTTTTTCCAAGTTTGACAACTACTCACACTTATTTCAAGAGTCTTTCTACTGTTTCATATTTTCAGCAATTCATGGTAACATTACAATCATTCACTTTAAAAAATTTGCCTTTTATTCAAACAATTTCTGTCTTAATTCTGCAGTTGCAGTTCAGCATCAGCAGCTTCACCAGACAGCAATCCCTAGTTGATAAAAGAAACCCACCCCTCAGAAACATGTCCCTGCCAGGCCCAGTGACCACACTACCAAAGCTGCCCATCAAGATGCCTGCATTATCCTTCAATCAAAGCATCAAGCCCTAAAGAAGCCATTGCCAGTTGTATCCTAGGTATAGCTGATACAGAACACACTGGCTCCTTTTACGAGGTGCTTAGGAAAGTGTGTGGACCACCATACCAAGCACAGGCTCCGCTACACTCTGCGGATGGATCAACTCTCCTAACAGACAGACAAAGCGGCTATCATGCAGCATTGGTCAGAACATTTTGAGAGTTTGAATTAGATTTAACATTCTTATTTTCAGATAGAAAAGGTTTTATCCAACCTTAACATGTTTCAAGGATGTCTTCCGTCTTCTTCAGAAGAGTCACTGATGTTGTGAGTGACGTGTCTTATCAGCTGATGTTAACGAGGCGTGGCCGCCCTGTAAAATTTGACAGGGCGGCCACACATCCTGCTGTTCGGCCGCTCCTCCGAAGATGGTACTCCAGTTGAAAGCATATATGTGTCTGTGTAAGACAGACATGCTCACTTAAAGTACTAGCACAACAGGAAAACCTCAAATCAGCAATCACAGACCATTGTAAGAGGGGAAATCATATTATGGACTGGGATAAGGCCAAAATCATCCGCAGGCAGAACAACCGATATGAACGCTGGATCATGGAGGCAATTGAAATCAGGAAGCGGGCCCACAGGAATATGAACCGGGACGAGGGGGCATATATGCTTTCCCACACCTGGAGTACCATCTTGGAGGAGCGGCAGGACAGCAGGAGGCGTGGCCGCCCTGTCAAATTTGACAGGGCGGCCACGCCTCGTTAACATCAGCTGATAAGACACGTCACTCACAACATCAGTGACTCTCCTGAAGAAGACGGAAGACATCCGTTGAAACATGTTAAGGTAGGATAGAACCTTTTCTGTCTGAAAATAAGAACGTTAAATCTAATTTGGTACTACAGACAGTATGAACCTTTTTGGACTATTTTGAGAGTCTCTTCTAAGACAAGCATTCTGTGCTGGAGTCATCATTGGATCAAATTCTTCAGGTTGAAGTGAAGCTGGACCTTGATGACTAACCTACCATGTTTGAAATCCAGAAGGCCATCAACCAGATGAGACCTGGAAAGTCCCCTGGCAGTGATGGAGGTTTTCCAGAATGGTGGTGACTTGCTACAATACAAGTTTGAAAGACTGCTTGCTTCCTGCTGGGAGAGCAGGACCATTCCTCAAGATCTTAGAGACTCCGTCATCATCCCCTTGTACAAGAATAAGGGTGATGTTCAAACTGCAGGGATATCACGCTACTCTTGATTGCCGGAAGGATCTTAGCCCGTGTCCTTCTTAACAAGTTCACCCCCAGGCTTGCAGAAGAGAATGCGCCAGAGAGTCATTGTGGCTTTCGTGCAAACCGGGGCACCACAGGCACGATCTTTGTGGTAAGGCAGATACAAGAGTTGTGCAGAGAGCAAAATATGGGTCTCTATGCTGCCTTCATAGACTTGACCATTGCCTTTGACACCGTTAGTCCTGAGGGATGGTGGAAAATCCTGGCTCGCCTCTGCTGCCCTCCTAAGTTTCTAACGATCCTCCGCCAGCTCCAAGAGGGACAGTTAGGGTAGGTAAAGGTGGCCATCTCTCTGTCAGACTGCTTTCCCATCTCAAACAGCGTCAAGCAGGGATGCATTCTTGCTCCTACACTGTTCTCCATCTTCTCCAGCATGATGCTTCTCGAAGCCAAGGAAAACATTGGTGGTGGCATCTATGTTTGCTTCAGCACGGATGGCAGCATTTTTAACCTAAGACACGTGCTTTCTCAGACAAAGACTCTTCAGCAGCTGGTACTGGAGCTCCTATTCACAGACGACTGTGCCTTGATTGCCCACACAGAGGATGCTCTCCAATGCATAATCGACTGTTTCTCAAAGGCAATCAAAGGCTTTTAGTCATACAATCAGCCTGAAGAAAACAGTGGTTACTTTACTGCGCTGACTGCAGTTGAGCACTTTATGTATCTTGGAAGTGTACTTTCAAACGATGCCACAACCAGCAAGGACATACGCAATCGCCTTTCTGAAGCCAGCAGTTCTTCTGGATACCTCTCTAAAAGAGTGTTGCAAGACCACTCACTGCGCCTGACTGCTGAGCTGAATATAATGCAACTGTTATGCACACACTTCTTTATGGAGTACAGACCTGAATTCTATACAGGAAAAATTTGCGACCATTAGAGCGATTCCACCAGCACTGTCCACGCACTATTCCGAACATCTAATGGCAGGATTACATCCCTGATGAGGAGGTGCTGGAGAGAGCCCATCTGACTGTATAAAAGCCTTGGTGTTGAAACACCAACTCCACTGGACAAGCCACGTTGCCAGAATAGATAGCTCACGACTACCAAAGGCTGTCTTCCTTGGTGAACTACCGGAAGGAAAGAGCAACAGAGGAACCCCTCAAAAGCGCTTTAAGGACCAGCTCAAGAAGCATCTTTCCCTTACTGGCATCCATCACCAATCTTGGCACCAGGAACCCATCAACAGAGTCACCTGGTGCCAATGTATCCGCACAGACTGTCAGAAATTTGACGCCGACAGGCATGCAGCAGCTGTAAACAATAGAAGGCGATGGAAGGCACAGGATGCCTCATCTATCGTGACACCCCCAACCCAGAGCTTCCTGATGCCAGGTGCAGAAGTCTGTGTCACACATATCAGGCTCCACAGGCATCTTAGAGGCTGCGAAAAATAGACAGACCATCCTCCCTGATTGAGAAAGCAGCCATGTTCACAATCCATCCTTCAAGACCTAACCTGCCGGAAATCTACTTGAGAGACCTACTATCACTATGAAAACAGCCATTTTGTTTCCGATTCCATGTTTGACCGGAACTTTTTGTTAATTATCCTTAGACCAGAGAATAATTTGTAGAGCCTATTTTCACGGTAATTTGCGAGAATTCCACACTCCCTCTGATAGCTTAGTGCAAATGAGGAGTTACATATAATCAAAATTACTGTTTCATATTGCAAACGGTGTTTTTGCAAGCCTCATCTTCTCAAACATGCAGACTCCCACTCAAAATCTGGCTTCCATACAAAACAAGGCCTAATTACCACCATCAATATTTACCATTGGAAAAGCTAAGACTGTTAATTTGCCGGCGAGCAGGAAATTTGTGATGCATGTATAATCAGTCCCCAACTTAACACTTTCATTGCGTGCTTAGCACCCACCCACCACTTATAAATCTAGATGAGATTTTTTTTTTTTGCAATCACATCTCACAATTAAAATTTGCAGTAAAAATTACATGAGATTAACTGAGTGGTAATCTGTAGCCTTTCTCATATCAGAGCCAAGATCTTTCGGGCTCGAAATGGGGCTGGGTGATTGGATGTATTTGTTTTTGCCAAAGCAGCCAATTTATACAACATGGGTCATGGTCTTCAATCAGGACCTTGATGAGTACAATTGGGTTTTAGCACCGGGCTAAAAAAGTGTCTTGTAATGTATATCCATGCAGTCAAGATGTTGCACTACAAATGGTTTCTTCATAAAGTAAGCAAATGGTTTATTTCCTTTTACAGCCATTTTGACTTGATGCTGGGAATAAATTCTCTCAGCAACAGAACATAAACTTCATGAAAAATGTTGATTTATCTACTTTTATTCACAGCCAAAGACCTTTGGCAGCAGACCTTTGGGCTGACTGCATTATGATATCCTGACACTGCTAATTAACTGAGTGCTGTGTTAAATTGCTAGATGTCCTCAAGATATACTGAAAAAATATAAGGAAATTAGCCCCTTGAGCCCAAGGGTTTTTGGGGGTATGGTTTTAAAAGGACATAGAAAGGATTAGTGAAATCTTGATTGATGTTTGATGAAATAGTAAAGCATAACCACAAAATGGTATTATTCTGAACATTTTCAAGTTTGACCTGTGAATATCTTTGAGGCTGACACAAGCAGTGATGTGCTGGTCTTTTTAGTAAAAGTGCGGTTTTTCCTTACAGGCAATAGCCATTACTATATCACAGTGGAATCATGCAGATATTTTTTTCCAGCAGCATTGAAATGTTGTTTGTCCGTAATTTTCAGGGTCTTCTGTGATTAGAATCTTTTTGATGGCAAATTGTGTTTGTTGTACACACAACTATACTTTGGATTACTGTATCGGATAACTGTTTTAGATGCCTGAAGTTCTTGCTCCACCCGCCATGGAGAAAACACCACAATTATAGCACTGTGTATGTTATAACACCAAATTACTTTGCAATACTCCAGAGTTTGTTAAAAACAAGCGTTATCCATGTGATTACTTTGAATATATCAGCATCTTTAACAAACAAAAGAACCTCTTTTTCCAGTTTTGGCTGTTGTCAAATGATTATCTGCATTACCAGACATTATTATTCAATGAACTGATGCACTGACACAAAAAAATATTTTAATTCTTTCCTACTTTCAGGCAGAAGAACTGTTGAGAACATGACAAAGGAGATGACAAGGACTGATAATCAGGAACTTTTGAGATAAATGTTAAAATATTGGGTCACACTTTAGATGAAGTGTTGCTCATAAAGGCTTTAAACAGCATGTATAATGCCTTCATAAATGAGACATAATGTCTGCATAAATCATACATAACCAAATGTCATGCTTTGTTAAGGGTGTAATAACACATTCTTATTCAGCATGTGATGCCAGATGTGACAATGACAATGTCACTTAGCTGACAATGTCACCCTTTATTGCATTTTGCCACTAGCTAAGTGACATTGTCAGTTATATCACATCTGACATCACATGCTGAATAAGGATGTGTTATTTCACCCTTTACAAAGCATGATATTTGCTTATGTATGATTTATGAAGTCATTATGTCTCATTTATGAAGGCATTATACATGTTGTATAAAGCCTTTATGAGCAATACTTCATCTAAAGTCTGACAAAATATTGTTAAAATAAATACATAAATAAATTATATTATACAGGATATGGCGGCTCACTTTCAGCAGATCATTTTATTTTTGGAACATACTTTACAGAATTAAAAGTGCAACGTTTGGTAATCTGTCCAGCCGAATCTGCATTGAAACTGATCAAAAATGAAAATCAAATTAACCTACCCATGTGACTGAAGCCATACGCTTGGCCCCAAAAGACCATTAAGCAACTACTTACACAAAATCTGTAAACTCTATAAACGGTGGAAAATATACCATTCACATGTCGCAAATGAAAGTGCTCGCCAGCAGGCACGGAAGACTGTAAATTGAATGGCTTGCAGGATATAGGACACAGCTGCTCTAGGCATCTAGGGAAACATTTCTTTAGCACTTTGATTACACCATTTGGTGTTTGTTTGATGGTACATTTGTTATTAACATAGACACTTCACCTAATTTTCATTTAATCTTCTGCTAAATCACAGTACATCTGTGGCTAAGGCACGGTCTGTCAAAACCGATCTCAGTCTGCACTTTACTGTCATTAAAGAATGTCAACTGAGGATTCAACAACCTGTTTTTTCCCTATTTTTTGCATCTCCTTAGAAGCATGCATTAGCTCTTTCTGTCACCTCTTGAAATTCTGAAATCTACAATATTCTCAGGAGAAAAGATTCCAAAACCTTATCTGATTGTAGAATGTTTTGTCAGTTAAAATGGTTTCATACGTACCTGTCAGGCCTAAGGAGGTCAAATAAGCAATAAAATAGATCCCATATGGATATACGCCAACATTTTCGTAGCCAGAACAGCTAAGGAGAACAGGTTTTATTTAAACTTAAGTGCAGTCAAAATTCTCTATGGAATCATCACGTCTTGCAATGTCAAAAATAAAGTCATTCAAACATGCTAGCTAGCCTAGAGTCCAAAATAGATACAGACAACCATTCCCAAACATTTTCAGCTACTACAAGCAGATTCAAGCTCCCGACCAGTGATGGGCAATTTAAGTCCTGGAGGGCCCGAGTTTTTGTTGCCTGAATGAGCTGACCAAATATACACACAAACACTGAGTCACTTGCAGATTAGACCATAGTTATCCATCCATCCATTATCTACACCGCTTCTTCCTCACTAGGGTTACAGGTGAGCTGGAGCCTATCACACCTAACGATGGGCGAAAGGCAAGAACCCACCGTGGACAGCTTGCCAATCCATGGGGGGGGGGAGGCGCACGTGCCATTCACACACCATTCACTCACACACTCATAAAGACAGGCAATTTAGAGTCTCCGATTAGCCTGACATGCATGTCTTTAGACAGTCAGCGGACACCCACAATAACACGGGAGAACTTGCAAATTCCACACAGAAAGCCTCCACACTCTAAGAAAAAAAAGGTTCGTTTGGGGCTCAGATCGGCACCAAAAGGGTTCACGATTGAATGGTTCCCTTCCGAACCGTTAGAGGGTGCCGACCACCAAATGGTGCTCATTTGCACCCTTTGATTATTGCTTAATCTTTGCTCCATTGCAATCAGGTGGCGTTAGAGGGGATCAATGAGTGGAGGTACCGGACGGAAGTAACTTTGGTTTGGCGTGCTTTTCTGTTGCACGAACTTGACAGAAATCGACCCTCACGTGTAGGCATCACATATGGGTCAAGTTTTGTCTAACTTTCGAAGGCTGATTTAGCGTTTGTGAATGTGTACGATACGTGCTTGTACTGTACGCGAGACTCGACGCAAGCGGCGGTATATGTACCGGTCGTCATTATATTACAATACAATCTTGTGCATGTTAGTGTTGGTGTGGGTGCCTGTTCTTCCAAATTGTGCCTCAAACGATTGTGAAAAGGTAATGATTGCATTCTTTATATTAAAAAATATTGTATTAGTGGCAAAAAATGTTTACAATTGTAGTTAGCCTACCCAAGTTGAAGTCAAATCGTTTCAAAGGGGTAATGTTTTTCTCGTTAGACAAATAGCTTGGCTTTCGAATTACTAGCTGGCGAGACTGGCGTGCTACTTTGTTACAGTCCCGAATACAGATGTAGATGTAGATGTTAGCAATAGTTCTTGCAATGCAGACGTTTTAATGAAATCCTCTAAACTGTAAACAAAATTAATGAAGTCCGTCCTAATTTGACCATATCATGTAATGCACAAGTCTAGCTTAGAATTAAAATCTAGATTCAAAATAACTGTCATATTTAAAATGGCTGTGCCAGTGCTCCACTACTAATAAATGGTCCCAGAGTTAACATTATTCATTAGTCATTGGGTCTGTGCCAGTCTAGTGTAGATCAGGGTTAAACATTTACTGTTAATACCAGAACTTGAAGAAACTTTGTCTCTCTGTGTGAATGAATGAGTGAATGAACTGATGGTTATTTCTGCGATGAAGTGTTGCCAAGTGGCGTGTTCCAATTAAATGCATAACGTTTTTCAATTTTAGTTTACAAAGAATGAATGAACATGAATCGTGATGACTTGAACAACATGATAGATATAGGTCTGATTGACTTTTCAAGTAACACTCATTCAAAGTGAGAGAGTTCTCAATCCTTTGACACTTCCATTCAGAGCAAGGGCATGGTGAATGGCACAAAGCTCAGAATGTTACAGAAAATTGTAGACAGATGTCAGTTATTCATTGCTCTATTCCTTCAGACTAATTTTTTTTCATTTAATGAGGCATGCTTAATGTTGTAGTGCCACTTCATGAATAAAAACCGGTAAAACTTCCTTTTGTACCCTCCACTAGCGATAAATTGAACGATATCTGTAATTTTAGGTTTACTGCCACCAGCGGCCAATAAGCGACAGGCCTACTGTTTTGGGTGCTTATGGTCTAAAAATCCATGATCGGCGTGCTGTTAAGCTGGCGTCGTTGGATAGCTGGTCTGACTGTCACGCAGGCGGTCCAGGTTGGAGTCCTGGTGAAATCTCTTGAGATGGAATAAAGTGCAAGTTGTATTTTTTTTTTTTTTTTGACTGCATTCATGGACCACATACGATTCTACAGGATGATCGTGTTTTATGTACCCATATGAAAATGTCCAGGCTTAGAAAGGAAACTCTTCAAATTATTTAAATGTTTTCATACATGATGTACAATGTACATGTTTTGTTTGATATCAATGTTACTCTCTTTTTATGCATTAAGATGGGTGCCTAAATGAGGCTGAGTAGATACTAAGTCATAATTGTTCATTACATTTTTTTGCTGAATAGGGCAAAGTTTTCTGTTCATGAATACTGTACAATGTTCACCTAAAACATGCACTTTGTATTTGTTCTCTCTCCATTGCTATGTAGGTACAGCTATTGTAAAATAGCTACTTATTTGCCACACTCTCGAATCAATACATCTTGCCTTTCCTGCAATTGCAAGCAACTCCTTGTATGCTCAAACATTGTCACAACACAAATGTTATGAAATCTTTAGTATAGTTTATCATACATTTATATAGAATATTGCTGTTTTTTGTTTAGCATGAATAGTTTAACGTTAAGAGTACATGAACAAAAAAAAAAAAAAGATTCTTTCAGTCTCATTGATGCAAGATTAAAAAATAAGAATTTTTGAAAATCTTGGTTTATATAACTCATGCAATTTTGAAAATGAAATTATACTGTGTAAGCCAAAGCTTGTTCATGCTAATGCCTCATGTACAAATTTTTCTCAGGATCATGCATACTGACATTTAACTTGTGAGCTGACTACTTTCCCTCTACATAACATACTTTGTATATTTACTGAATGAGAAATTTTTTGTCTTCTGATGGAAAAACTACACAAGGATATTTCGATGAAATTTGGAGGTTCGGGTTTCTTTCTCATCAAGGGTTGGTATTAGGAGACATGCATCTTGGTTTTTTTAATAAGCTCATTATGTCTGACATTGATGTACTGATTATTTTTGTTAATTTACTTTAGTTCCTTGTGGAGGAGCCAACAATGTTGGTTAACTCCTTAATTTTTTTTTTGTGTTAAACAGCTGCTAGATGGTATTCATTAGGGGCCCATACATTGCTGATGCTGTCTTACACATTGTAAATGATAGTCTGCACATTATGTCGACAACCATTTTTGTATTCAGAACATTCAAAATGCTAACATTCACAATTTGACTGTTGCAGATGTTAACCAAAAATATACAGACCTTTACTTTTGCATACTTGAGTTGTAATCACCTTTTTGGTTGGGCATCTTTAATTTTAAGAGTTTCACATGGAGGAACCCAACAGTGGAATCATCTAAACATTTAGCTGCTGCATTTCCATCCAAAATGGTAATGAGTCTAATAAAAGTTCATCCACAAATTACATGACTGGAAAGTATCTTATTGTCTTGATCTAGCAGGTTCATAGTTTAATCCTTTCATGTGGTGTGAATGAGAATTGTAAAGGCTTGTTATGACAGACGAGCTGAAATGATGGGAAGGACAAACCTTCCAAAGTGACTGGCAGCACCTCTTGATGCTAGTTGGCACCTTTTGAGATGCTAACAAGTACCTTCTAAAGGTGTTAACCTGCACCCTCCCTACACTGCAAACCTAGATGTTTACTACACTGCATATAGTGTAATGTTTACCTAACTATGCTGGCATTAAAGATAAAATGTGATAGCATTTTAGTTACATAAGTCATGTAACACCACCCCAATTAATACTTACCTGGTGTTCTGTTTCAAATGTGTAAATTACAATGCTGTGACATGTTTCAATGTCTTAAGTAGACATGTTGAATCTGCAAGTGATACCTTGTTTAATGTGAAATATGGAGTGAGTGAAGGATTATTATTTTGCACCTGTGATTTGGTATCTGCCTTAGATCTGCTCATCTTCAGTCTATACTGTGTTTAGGGCTAGGTGTCAGACAATACTTTTGACACACCAACAAGTGGGATGGGAAGCGATATTGAAGTGCCACAGAAACCGTAAAACCAAAAAATGAAACCAAAGCGATATGATTCTTGAGCCTGATGACACTGCCAATTCTTCCTAAAACAAAGCCGCTATCAAGAATATATGTCACAGGAGCAGAAACGAATGGGCTATTAGGAAGAACACTTGACGTCATCAATATGGAAACTCCAATACATCACTGGGTGCAAAAACAATTGACATCATGGCGGAGAGAGTCACATGATGGGGTTGATCATATGATCTGAAGTGAGTCAAAAGCGCTCTAGTGGTTTTCGTGTTAATACACCCAAACTATTCCTTATAAGGTCTTGCGCTAAGAAAATATAGCGGCATCAGACCACCTCAGGGGCAGGAATTTTTATTGTGCTATCATTACGCATTCATTTGATATCGGGCGAGACACACCAACATTTTATAACGCAGTAACGTTTTATATTGCATTGAGAGCGCTTATAAATTCATGTAGTGTCTCAATGGTTTAAGTAAGACAAAATGCCTTGTACTTGAGTCTTTCAAAGTATTAGGCATGAAAGTATTTACAGACATGCCAAATAATTGGGTCTTGGTCATGTGACCAGGAACTGACAAAGCAGTCTCAGTCCACTTAGCCATTCGTAGTTGTGGTTTGACGTCATGACATTATCTGCACACGTGGATTTTGTAAGGCTAAAACAGTCTGATTCAGCTGGTGATTGTATGCCCAGAACGACAGACAAGTGATTTAAAAATCATCAGTAGCAGTGTTGTGTATTTGATAACAAACCAGTATTACTGACAAATCAGTATTTACTCTCAATGAATCAGTTGCTAATCACTAATACACAACAGCAGTCCGCTGGCGGTATCAGAGACCTTTGGAAATGGTACATCTGTATGCTTACTTACCCAATCCTGCTGAAGTTTACTTTGGTTAGCAACGGTTGCTGAATTGGTAGAATGACCACATTTATTTTCGATTAAGCTGTTTAAGTTGCTTCAAAGTTATGACACATTTTCTTGAGTGCATAAATTATGACTTAAATTGCCCCAGATAAACCGATCCAGACCGCTGGCCTTTTTTTTTTTTTTTTTTTGCCTTATTTTGCTCATGCATGTTGCATGTGTTTCCAGACAAAGCAGCAACAAATTTAAGTGGCAAATATTAATTAAATTTGGATTAGAGCTTCACTTTTGTCAGCATAATTAATGGAATTATCCATACAGGGACGATCCATTATTGGTCAAACAACTACCTGGAACCTTCTAGCTGCCACATTGGTCCCTTGCAAAATCTTGCTCTTGCCATTATTTGTCGCCTTTCAAAAAGCATCAGTGGGTCTGTACCATTATTGCGCCGCATACGCCAACGGGCGCCCTTAGTGGGAGGAGTCTGCACACCATTAAAACGGCATATTACCCCCAATTTCCACATATTCTGTCTGCCAAGACTGCGGAGAATAGCTTCCATTCCAGTCAATGGTTGCATTTCCACAGCCGCCGCTCCTGAGACGCCAAGGCGGCCAGGAAATGCACTTGACCAGAATGGAAGCTATTTGTTCATGAGTGCGGAGCTTTTTTATAGATAGATACTTTATTGATTCCGAGGGAAATTTAGGCATCCAGTAGCTTATTCAGTACAGTACAGTGAACCCACCACCAAAGCACCAGTATCAAAAATCAGTGAAAGAACACAATTCACATAAACATTCAAGTAAAAATTCAAAAAGTGACGAACAGTTATGCATGTAGTGCCGAGAAACATGATGATGCAGTAATAGTAGTAGGCTAATAATAATAATAGCTAAGAACCGGATAATATACACAGGATGATATTCATAGTGTGGTACAATGAAATAAACAGTTCATATAAATAATCAGACAGTATACTCAAAATAAAATAGAAGTGCAAAGTAATATATTTCTGATATAAAGATATGAATAATACAATAAATGTCATACATATAGATCAATAATACTATATAATAATGGCGCAGTATAGTATATGCAATATAAGTATGGAAATTGGGGTTAGCCCATATAAAAGGTTGCCCTGCTGACAGGGGCGTGTTTGCTTAGCTTAAGCACATGGCTGATGTAAACACATGCTAATTGAATGAGCAAGTATCATAAAATATAATTAACATAGCCTACCACAGAGCAGCCAGCCGATGAGTTGAACCATTTTTTGTCCAAGGCGATGTTAATTTGTCAGCAGTCAATGAAACTCAACGCTGATCGATCAATGTTTTGCTTTGCTATGCCTCCTCTGCCAGTAGACATTTTTTCCGATCCGTTTTAAATACATGCTCCTCCCTCGCCTAGTCATCACTTATCGGTAGACTTATCGCCGTTGTGGCCAAAGGGACACCGGCGCACCCAGTAAAAATACATGAGCGTTTTGCAACTAATTAGGTTAATTGGCAACAGGTAACATGACTGGGTATAAAAAAATTTTAGAGGGGCAGTCTTTCTTAGAAGATGGGCAGAGGTTTGCCAACCTGCATCTAAAACTGAGGAACAATTTCAGAAAATGTTTCTCAGTGTGAAATTGTGAAGACTTTTGAATATGCCGCCATCTACAAGACTAAAGATTCCGATAATCTGGGGGAATTAAAGAACAAGGCTAAAGGTGAATATTGGATGCATGTGATCTTCTGGCCCTCAGGCTGCACTGCATTAGAAACAAGCATGATTCTGCACTGGCATTTACTGCATGGGCTTAGGAACACTTCCAGAAATCACTGCGTGAACGGTTTCCTGTGCAATCCATAAATGAAAGTTAAAGCTGCATCAAGCAGAGAAGCAATATGTGGACAGAATCCAGAAATGGTGCCATCTGCTCAGGGCCACAGCTCATTTTAAAATGGCTTTCCATTTTGCCTCAGTCCATTTTAAACCATTTTAAAATGAGCTTTGGCCTACAGAAGATGGCATTTCTGGATTGTTTACATATGGCTTCTTTACATGATACAGCCTTAACTAGCATTTATGGATTGTAGGGGAAATGGGGTTCAGACAGTGTTCTGGAAGTGTTCCTGAGCCCATACAAGGCAATTCCCATGCAGTATCATACCTGTTTAAAATGGTGCCGCCTGAGGGCCCGAAGATTGCAAGCATCCAAAATTCACCTTCGGCCTTGACCCTTATGTAGACATTTCTCCGGATTCTCTGAATCATACGTACTGTAGATGGTGGGATATTCCAAGTCTTCGCAATTTCACATTGAGAAACATTTTTCTGAAATTGTTCCTCAGTTTTAGATGCAGGTTGGTGAACCTCTGCCCATCTTTTTGCTCCTAAGAAAGACTGCCCCCCTCTGAAATGCTCCTTTTTATACAGTCTGTTGGTGACCTGTTGCCAATTAGCCTAATTGGTTACAAAAATGCTCCAGTTTTTACTGGCACCACCTTTCCAGCCTTTTATTGCCCCTGTCCCAAGTTTTTTGTGTTGCTGCCATCAAATTAAAAATGGGTGAATTTTTCCAATGTTTGTCATGAAATGTCTCAATTGGAACATGTTATGTTTATGTTCAGTTGTGAATAAAATGTGGGGTTATGAGATGTGCAAATCATTACATTTTACACAATGTTCCAACAATTGGAATTAGGGTTTGGAGTAGAATACAGTGCTTCCCAAACCTCTCCTGGAGGACCACCTGTCTTACATATTTTAGATCTCTGCCTGCTCTAGCACAGGTGATTCAAATGATAAGCTTGTTATCAACCCCCAACACTGCTTGATAATAAGTAGATCATTTGAATCACCTGTTCAGGAGCAGGAGGGATCTATAATATGCAGGACAGGTGGTCTTCCAGGAGATGTTTGTAGTGTACACGAGGTCAGAACCTTTTCAAAAGGTGCTCACGAGCACCATTAAAGGTGCTATTTTTTTAGGCAAATGAAAGGTGCTTGCCGGGCACCTTTTCTGGAGGTGGTTCCCATGAGCACCCTTAAAATGGTGCAATGGGCACCCTTAAAAGGAGCTTATGAGCACCCTAGGCAATGGTGCTCGTGGGCACCCTTAAAAGGAGCTTATGAGCACCCTAGGAAATGGTGTTCGTGGGACACCCTTAAAAGGAGCTTATGAGCACCCTAGGAAATGGTGTTCAGTTAAAAGGAGCTTATGAGCACCCTAAGAAATGGTGCTCATGGGCACCCTTAAACGGAGCTTGGACACCCTCTTCAAGGGTGCTCTGCGAACCTTTATAAAAGGTGCCCATCAGCGCCTAAAAGGGTGCCGCTGGTGTGGCAAATCTAGAACCCTTAAAGGGTTCTGAAACGAACCTTTTTTTCTTAGAGTGCAGGCCAGATTTGAACCCATGACCGTCTTGCTGTGAGGCGGTAGCGCTACCCAGTGCACCACCGTGCTGCTCCCACAGGTAGGAAATATAGCTTATGAACATGTCAAAGTATGTTTATATTTGGCATGAACCAGAGCCAGAATCAGAATCAGATATGGTCCGCATTTCCAGCATCCCTTGAGACACATGACAAACACTGATGTATGTAGTTCAAACAACAACAACAACAACAACAATAATAATAATAATAAACTGTATTCCTAGCTGAAAACTCACTCTGTGCCATGCTCTTCTGTCAGACTTGATTTAGATTGTAATTTGTTATCATTATTTTCAGTTAGTTTACTCTCGCTTTTGCTGGTTCACAAATTAGCAACATCCTAAATTAATTAGCTGCTCATGCTAATAGGACCAAAGTCATTACTGGCTCTGGCAGTCAATAGCTTTGATGCATCCCTTTGTAAATGTGCAAATAAAGAGATCTCAGGAATTACAGCAGCAATGACAGTTCCTCACCTAGGAACTGTGCCTTGTGTGAAAAAAGGCCCAATGTAAATCTGTCAGTGATAGTATTTGTGGGCAGTTACTGTCACTGCGACTGTAAATGACTCTTGATTCTTTGTCTTGGAGATGTACTACACATCAGGTTTGAAAGTGATGTGAGAGAGTTGGGAAATATATTTCTTTGAGTGATGGGCAAGGTCACTCTTGTTGTTCTCTTATAATTTAATATGCGCCTCAGATTCTGTCTCACAGCTCCCAATTGTGTAATCCATAGCAGTTCCACTGGCATCAGAACTCATGCCAATTTTGTATATTGAATCACAAAGTTATCATAGTGAGTACTACATTGGCATCAACACAATGCTCCCTCATTCTTCACGGAAAATTAGAAATTCATGCTTCAACAGCAAATGCATCACATAAACACAGGAGACAGGTACTCTGTTCGAAATTTCTAGAAGTATGATAAATGAGGGATGCTTGACAATCAAATCATTCAGGGGTGTCCAGCAATGCTTCAGCTCTGCTTTAGTCAAATGTAATTAGAAGTGGAGGCTGAAGGAGACATCTTAATTATTTGCAAAATATATGCAGGAGTATCTTTATATTCCATAGTTTTATTCCCTTGTTACAGACTTCCTGTCACAATTATAACTCTGCAATGATTGATTAACTATGTAAGCATTTATGATATTCTCCCTTTCTCTTGCTGTCTCTCTATCGCTCACTTTCTTATTTGTGTGCATGAATGTAAGTTTGTGTTTATGTGAAATGTTCAGCTTCTCAGCCATAATATTTATTTATGACTTCATAAACACTAGATATGAATTTTAAATATGAGACATTTCTAAACTGGAATTGAAGGCATCTGATTATTTTCAGTTTAACACCTCCAGGAAAAGATGCCCTGACATGTTCAAACTCTATCTAAATATAGCCCTCCAGCTTGTTTCAAGTTTGTCATTACAAAGAGAATTGTGTCTGATAGATCACTTGCGGATATTTCTTCAGGGAATTACACAACTGAAATCCTGATTTATTTAATGACTGCTACAACCATCCACACAAAACTCAATTGCTGTTTCTTGGTGGTATATAGCAGGGCTTTCACATTTATATCCGTTTTGAATTTTTCATGGGGAGCCACCATAAAGGCATGGCAAATTCAGGCCCTGAATGGCTGATATTTGTCTTCTGGTATTTAATGCCTACAATTACCATGGTGAATAGGCTGAAAGCACCAACACCAGAATCAGCCTGAACTTCTCATGAGATGGGCTCCACTGTCATCAATGAGCAAGGAATTGCTGCAAAACATTCAGATGACATTCTGTATGTTAGTCATAATTGACTATTCGAGGCCCAAAGTTAGCTCATAAACAGAAGTAGTTACAGCCCTCTTTGCCAACCTCAACAAGACAAAATATTAACTGTTATTTTATCAAAACTTAAAGGGTGTATTTTGTCCTATTCTTGTGCCTAATGGAGGTAAATATAAATAAAAGGTTGGGCTTAATTAACACTGGACTATTTAGAGGCTGGTATACAAAGTTGTTGAAATAAGACATTGACTCATTAACCCCATGTTGGATTGTCCAAGCCACCTCTGATGGCACTTTGAAGAAAAAAAAAAGGTTTCCGACATGAACAGATGGTTATGGCTTACAAAAGATCAAAGCAATGGCAATGATCAGCCTCCCACAGGTTGTTCCAGTGAAGAACCTCCTCCAATTGTTTTGCAAGGACCATGAATGCTAGTGTCTTTTTACAAGAGAGACTATAGTGACACCTGCTCAGAGTTTTGTTCACTTGGTTGTTGGTAGATTAGCAGGTGTGGTGTGGTTGTACAGGGGTAAGCACTTGCTTCCTCCGGTAAAACACCTGGTCCACCCGAAAGGCACACTTCTGTCAGCCAACTCATGCGTGAATCTTTAATTTCTGTATCAACAAATAGAAACAATGATAGTTTAGCATTTACCTCTGACCCTGATAAACACTGCGGCCTAATGAGCTTGAGGAAAGGAGGTAAGGGAGTGTCAAATATCCTCCAGAGGAAATTTGAAGCCCACCAGAGGATGGATATGGTATGTTAACTCTCTGCAGGCAAGTATGATGCAGCAGCAGAGAGTGATGCAGCTCAGGGGCAGGCAAAGGCATGTTTAGCCACAGAGGTAGTGCAGAACGGCAGCTCATATAGCTTATCTACCAGAGGAGTGGAGCAGTATCTGATATGCATGAGCGTGTCGGTGGAAATGTGGGCATGTCTTGAGCTTGTCTTGACCCCCCCCCCCCCCGCCCCCCGCCCCCATTTATACCAGAAAAAGCAATGGAATTCAATTTGTCAATAAATAAATAAATGCGATTATCATGTCAAACTATTTTTAAGCTGAAGTGAAGAATTGTTCAAGTCCAAGTCTGGTCACGGACGAATGTGTTTAGAGAACACTCGGGGGGATTTTCTAATTAAATGTCAGCGTGGCATTAAATGATAATTTTAAGGTGTAGAGGTTGGAATAAATATATTCACTTCATGCGATGCATATGCAAATAATATCTCTGACAAATTTGAAATAAATGACATCATGCCAAGCTGACCACATGGCTTCTTTCAAATGAACATTGATCAGTGGTGCCCGGTGATTTTATTTTGCATTTTAAACTTTAATCAGGCTGCTTGAGTCATGATGGAAACACCAGTGAGCAGTACCTTTTATACTGCCATTACTTCAGGACTGTCATCTAGCAATGTGGATTTGGGGGAAAAAAAGAGTACCATGCCATAATGTTTTTATTTTGGTTACAGGATGGTGATGGTCAGTCAAGTCAATCGCAAGGACATTTACACAGTAAAACAGTTGACTTATCTTAAAAAAATAAGGCAACCAGTAGCACAGCATTTTTCAATTGACTCAACTTCAAGTTCCAAGTTCTTTAAAAAATCAGTTTGAGCAAACTCAAAAACTCAAGTTGAGAAAACAGAAAAATGCTTGCAGCTGGTTGCCTTCCTTTTTTGAGTTTTATTTTTTACAAGTGTTTGTCAGATGTAAGTCATATTGTTCCTATCAGTCGTTGCCCAGATGAAACAATCATTTGAATGTATGCCACTCTGTTTTACAAACCGATATGATCATTAACTATTCAACAATGTACAGATGTTTAATTTAAGATGTTTTTCCCCCAAGAAATCAGCACTGTAGCGAGTTAAAACGGCCTGACTATCCATTCGTTAGATACTAGAATGGACTACAGAAACATTGGAGTACAGAGCGCAGAAAAAAATTGTATCAAAGACACATATTCAAATATAACTTCCATTATCGTCCCTTTTAAGTAATTTTTATCTGCTTAATCCAGGTGATCCAAGGCATTAACCAGGAAGGATAATATTCAGAATAATTTCCACCATTTTCAGGCTGTATCTCCTCTGAAAGAGTAGCTTAATTCTCATGCCTCCCCATCCGCTCTTTAATCAAGTCGGCTGCAACCCGTTAAACAGGAGTGTCAGCTGTAACCATTTGCCAGTTTGAAATACATTACGTAGCTGAACTTTGATCTTGTTTAATGACCTACAGAATGAGACAGGACTAGCCTCTTTCCATTCTGTTAGAATTTCCTTATATGAAATTTGATCGTGAAATCTTAGTTTTCCGGCTAATGTGGTGGCTAAAAGGGTTCTCAAATTCCATTCGATTGACTACATTCAATTGTACCCTGCCAAGCTCTGCCTGCTCATCATGGCAAGGTCAAGATATTTCACATCTCACCGTATCTAACCTTAGTATTAGTTATCGTCATGTCAGAAGATCACAGTCTGGAGCTAAGACTCCTCAGGGTAAAGTAGCAATGCATTTACGGTGTACAAAATATTTGTTGTGCCGTAAAAGAAAATTGAGCCAGAATTGCCAAGACCTGTAGTGTATAGGGAACATTTATGTGCATGTACCCGAGTTGGGCTATTAATTTTTACAGAGTAACAAGGCTTTTACATTCTATAGATCTTGATTATTTTGGTCAGATTATCTGTTGAAAAATGTGAAGACACTAAAATTTTGTCAAACCTCATAATTGAGAGGGGTCATCTCAATTTTTAAACTGTTAACTGTCACTGGGCCCTAATTAGGGCCCTACGGAATTTTCAAACAAATTTTGAATCCTTCATTTGTAAACTATGACTTAAATCCTCAACCAATTCAGGCAAATGATATACCATTCGAAAGCTTAGACGCTAAGGATTTAATTTCTACCCATCTTTTTGCCCTATGTCAGTCATAACAAATGCAATAAATCAATTTCTCAACATAGACACCACATACTTGAGTGCAATGAAACTTGTCAGTCCTCATCATCAAGTTTGTGTTGTGACGGTCAAACCATGTGTTATCCGTTCCATTTGGTCTTGTTCGTAAGCTAAGAACCTGTGCAATCAAGATATCCACGTTGTTTGTCATATATTTTTTTTGCAAAAGCCATATATTTTATGTAAATACTCATAACAGCAACAGCAGACATGCAGCATTTTGTGTAACAGAACCATTGTATGTGGGAGCAGTGAGCATTTGAAATGTGGTATACCAATCTGGGCGAAATGTGAGAAAATACAGGTGACAGTTAAGAGGATATCTGCCTGGGAGCTAGTTTAAAGTAATGCGAGCGGCCATGCGCTGTGCTTGTTTGTATCCTACAAAATGGCCGAATTGGATCAGAGCAGTTTTTACAAACCCTGCCCCTGGAGTACACCAGCTCTGCACATTTTAGATGTCTCCCCTACACACCCGGCTGAGCACATCAAGTTCTCCGCTAATGAGCTGATCACCTGAATCGGGTCTGTTGAACCAGGCAGACATCTAAAATGTGCAGAGCAGGGGTACACCAAGAACAGGGTCAGGAAACACGGGCTCAGGGCATCCACCAGAATATTTATTGCGTTAAAGACTCGTGGCATTTGAATAATGTGCATAGGGAGATAAAGTCCAAATTCATCTCTCATGCTTGAGGTGGTCGTGAGTTGTGGTAATGAAAGCTAGGGGCAGGTCAGTGATGTCACAGGATGAAATAGCACTTTTTAGTCTGAAATATGCATAGGTACTAAAGCGCAAGGTTAGGAATGCCACGTTAAATTTGAGATTTTTGGTGAAGTTACCCTTTAACGGTGTCATTCGTCAGTCGGGCTGAGCTTTATATGTGATGTTTAATTTAAAAGGATTAAGGAAAATCTGCCAAGACTCAAAGAAGCAAGGTTTCCAAAAGATCCATGGAGCGAAGCAGTGTCTATTTAAAATATGCAATCCAAGTCTTAGCTATTACAGCCTGGTGGTTACTTATAAGAGATCTGAAATAGGTTAATGGAGCCTGCTGTCCCCCAATTAAATGTGCACGTCATTCACAATCCCAGTTTCCCTGGTCCTGAAATATTTATTTACCAAGGGATGACTTCCTGTAGAAATTTCACACGCAATGTCAAAGATGGATTAACTTTTGCCCAATAAGACACCTAATTGAATTGATGGACTGATCACAGTCTTTGATCAGAAATTGCTAATCAGAACCAGGTGCTTTGATGCTAGGCTAAGGAAAAATGAGCAATCACTCCTTTGAATATGTTGGACGATGCTAGTCTAATACACCACTGTAACATTACTCGCAGGTTTGCTATTACATTAAGAGGTAACTGATCACTCATAAAACAACACCTTGTATGCTTGAATTATTTGAAATAAAAAATAGTACGGTTAAAATAAATGTGTAACTTGAGACCATCTGGGATCAGACCAGCCGTGATAGCGATGCTGGTATTGTTTTCATCATGGCAGTTCAGTATAATACTTTCATACAACATGCACTTGGACCACATCCATCTTCAAACTTTCTTTTTTATCCCAACTATTCACCTGCAAAGTTTCTTAACTGTATCTGTCGCAAGGCTATCAGGAATAGTCCACAAACAGATACAGTACACTAGGCAGACAGATGGATAGACATATTAATACCAGAAAAAATACTGAAAAAAAATCTTTCATAGCAGTTGCACAGTGGTTTCAGACTAATCTTGTTGAAGTTTTTTGCCCTGATGACACACACACACACACACACACACACACTCACTCACTGAAAATAATACCAGCATCGCTATCACGGCTGGTAAAAATTGCCTGCTGGATAAATAATGAGGGTTCCAAATGTTATGGTGGCAAGGTTTATTAGCTCTGTTATAGAAATCCTGAAATGTTCAAGTAATATACTATACCAATTCAGACATGAACTTTGGTGTGCTTGATATAATGATGTAAGACCTCAAGTGGCTTCTAGTTCATTATTTTTACAGCGTGAAAGTCAACAGAGATACTGTTAAAATAAGATGACTTTTTGGTTGTTTTGCTGCATGTAGGACCACTTTGGGTGTCCTCTGGGGTGGGCTGGGGCACAAGGCGGTATTATTACCAATTGGCTTATATGGTTTCTATCTCCTCTGCATATTCTTTCATTATTTCTCATTTAAATGTGACCTTATCTTCCTACTGTAACAAAAATTTTATTAGAATTTGCTCAGAAATAACCTCTTCTGGAATCTGACCAGGCACCAGTTACTAAGGAAGCGCAATTATGACCATTTGTTTGCAGTAATGGGTCCAGCTTTAATTAATTAATTAATTAATTAATTAAAATTCCCAGTATATCTTTTACCTGAAATGATACAATTGAAAAATGCCAAACGGCTCTTCAATCCTACTTGTCAAAGCAAAATAAGCAATATGCAGCCAGCTCATGTGAAAAAACACAATATACTGAAAATAAACAAAAGAAATCTTTCAGGAACAAATCAATGCATATTTGTGTTTGTGAAATTGAATTTTAGAACAATTTGTTTCTACAACCCCAATCCGTATCCATTTCCCCTCAGCTTGCATTGTTCACTGCAACAATTATCAAGCATTTTCATATCTACATTAATGGTAGATCTAACATAAAACATCAATGTCTTACAAAATTTCTGAATTCCTGCAGCTCACAAAACATTTTTTTTTCTTGCGTTCACGTCTGATTGCCTTGATACGCCTAAGAAAACTTTCTAAAAATGCAGTTTTGCTGACTCAGGCCCGCTTGTTAAGGCTGCTCGTGAAAAATAAAATGGAATGCATTACCGTTTGCATGCATGATAAACATTGTATTTAATTACAGTGGGTCAGAGCGTCACCTCCAAAGCATTGTTTGTATTTTAACGGGAGAATATCACAGAAGTTTCGCAAGTCACTAATATTTTCCGCCTGGACTCCTGAGCGAGGTAGAGTGCAAATAAACCAGGTATGACAGATGCTAATGCAGTTTTGTGCTCTGATGCTACATTAATCACAGTATGAAGTTGTTATAACTCTTTTGCGTAATAATGGATAAGCATAGTACTGTTTGCAAGTGCGCAATCAATCTTTGAGGATGAGGAATTGAAATTACCCTAATGTGATTAATGGTTGATGCTGTTCTGTAGCTCATCTGCTCTATAAAGTCTTCCCCCAAGTCGTCTTGCACACCTGTTTCAGTTTTCTTGTTTGTTTAGTCATCGTATTCATTGTATGCTCTTGCAATTAATGCCTGGCGTTTTTCTTTGTCTAAAAGACTTAAGGGTGCTGCGCAGATTTATGAATTGCAAAATGTAGCCTATTTGTCTTTTAAATGTAGTGCATAAGATGGCATGAAAGTTATTTATTTTCCATCTAAATCTTTGCATGTGGTTGTGAATACATTGTCTCCAAAAGAGGTCAGCAATGCATGTCAAATCAAATGAATTTCATCCATTTAGTGTTCATATTGAGAACTGTCACAACAACTATTCACAGTAAAACAAAATAAAAAACACTGAGTGAAATCCAGGCCTGAGTCAATAAAGCAACAAAATGAGGAAAATGAAGTTTTGGAAGGAAGAGAACTCAAAACCCAAACAAAGCTGAGGAAAAAATGCTCTCTGAAGCAGAAATACCTCAGGAGGAAATCTTTGGACTTTATGCAGGAACTAAATCCACCCTGCGCTCACTGTAAATCCACTCTGCGCTGTAAAGTACAGCCCGAATGGATTTATTAGATGAGTATAAAGGGATCAATCATAGTGAATAGCCAAATGGGTTGAGCAGGTTATGTATGTTTTGGTGTAAATGTTCCGTTAGACTGCTTTGGGAGACCCACACCACCTTCAGATGCTCCAGCAGCAGATTTTTTTTTGGTTTGTTTTTCTTTATTTTCCTCGTCTGCTCCCCACGGGTCCTACAGCTGGTATCGAATCCACGCCACTGGGTCCCGCAATCCCAGGAAAACAGGAGGGATGAAACAAACGCACAGCAGGCGCAAATCAATGATGGTTGTTACTGCATCAAGGTGGTAATAACCACCTAAGAGATGCAGGGAAAAGAAAACCAAAACAAAAAAACACACACACACACACACACACACACACATATAAGGACCCCCTTTTCCAACAGACATTCAGGGGGATACAGTAATTACGGGGTAAGGTTAAACTAAATCAAAACTTGCTTTGAGAGTAGGGGTTTGCATCAGAATGAAGGATTTCTCTGCTAGTTACATGTGTGTAAATCAAAGCTCCTTTCCAAATATGGAACATTGACTTAGGTCACAAGAGCCACTCCAGGTTTGATTCAGTGCATGTGTTTATCCAGTCCAGTAATTATGCAGTGAGATACAGGCCCCAGCTCTCAATCGTCTCCTTTCTGTGTAAAGAATACAAATATTTACTGAACTCCTCAGGTTTGGCATGAGCTGTCCCCAGTAAATCAATTATTTGGATATTTACAAGCTTATGCTGAGTCTGTAATGTGAGTCAATGGTCTCAAGCTGTGCTACGTTCATGCAATGCGTGATCGTTACCAAGGCAGTCGATGGAAATCAGGCAAACTTTTCTCTGGTTATGAGACAAAGGGGATGAAAAGGCTCACTGAAGTACCTTCAGGAAATCTTCAATCAGGCGTCTACAGCGTACGTCCATTCTCCTTTGACCTCTTTCATTAGCTGGGCATTTTCACTGACTGCTTGGTGAGTGCTTAGGTTTTTTTGTACCATTCTCTGTGAACTTTCAGGGCTTGAACTGCTATGTGTAATCAACGTGTACACATACCTGATGATGCGTGTAAAAACCACCAGTTTCTTTTGTGACTAATGTAGAAGAAATGTGTTCGCTGGGTGTTGTGCATGAAAATCCTGGGAGAGCAGCAGTTTCTTAAATAATCAAATGACCCCGTCTGGCACCAATAATTATTCATATCACTTAGATCACAGGTCTATCTCTCTCTCATTATTGGTCTGTGCAACAACTGATCCTCTTAACCGTACATGCATGCTTTTATCATTGAGTTGCTGCCAAGGCTGGTCCATTAGATATTTGCATTAATGAGCAGGAGTGTAGATGCACCTAATAAAATGGCCAATGAGTGTGCATTCAGTGGAGACAGCTTTCATGATGCATAATACAATTAGCATATCGAGAAATAAAAACTTCATTGTGGTCGTATTTCTGTTCCCATGGCATTGATCGCATTTTTTTTTAACATACCTATTTATTTATTTATTTATATTCTAAAGTGTGTTTAATAACGCCAAGTATACAGGGACCTTGTCCCTGGGCTATAGCACTGCTTGGTGTGTGGTCTCCAAACAATGAACTTGGCTGTTACGTCATTACATACATGTATAACGCAATGTTTTACTGGGCCACACCGCCCAGGAAACGCGTCACAGGGAAGGATCGTATTGTGCCTGTAACTGCTTTAGTTGATTATGAGTGCGTGTGTTTGTTTCTACTCCTTGATTATACCCTAATCTTTGTTTAATTTTCTGTTTTTGTCTGTTTTTTTCTTATCCCCCAACAGCATTGCTGTTTGGGGGATATTTTTGTTCGTTTTTTACGCTTGTGATTATGAGTGAGAGAGCGATTGCTCGGACGGATTACGTGGCAACTGACCCTGGAACGAAAATGATGATGAGACCGAACACAAAGAAGGATTTGGCCGATGGTGTTTCATGCGACGGATCTACGGCTAACAGGAATGTTTTTGACAAAGATTTGATGGTTTCTGTGGAAATAGTTGGTGACAACCGAATAACGATGATGGAGTTACTCCGGACAATTAAAGAAGCGTGTGGTAAGGTGATCGGATGTCGATTCAAGACGCCGACAAAGTATGAGATCACTATGTGCACTGAGCAGGCGAAAAGAAAACTAATTGATGGTTTTAAAATCAAAAACACGAATATTATGGCAAAGGAGCTGGCTAATAATGAGTTGGTTTTCTCCTTTATGAATCTGCCTGTTTATATTGAGGACGACGAGATCTTGGCAAAACTTTTCATGTGGGGTGTCACGCCAATTTCGCCAATTAGACGGAAAAAATGGACGGGAACCGACATTGCAGACGGGACGCGTTTCCTGAAAGTCAAGTTTTCCGCGACTGTGAAATCTTTGCCTTACTCCAAGAAGTTTGATACTTTAGAAGGCGTTGAATATTTCTGGGTAATTCACGATCCACAAGTATGAGCGTGCAGGCTCTCCATACTACCGGGACATGTGATCTGGGGTTGCCTGGAGTTTCTGTGTAGACGTTGCGAGCAGCAAGGGCATTATGCCCGAGAGTGTCAACTTTATTCGTGCAGCGATTGTTAAAAGCTAAATCAGAACTGTATTTGTCATGACCAAACTGCGGCCGAAGGGGAATTAAATTCTGAAAGTCGAGAGCTGAATGCGGTGGATGAGGAAGAGGAGATGCCTTTGTTGGAGGGGAGTAATGACGATGCAGACGAGGAGGACCCTGAAGTGCATCCATCCCAGTCACGGTCAGCGGAACCAGCGGAAGGCCCAGCAGTTCTACTGCGAAGAAGCCAGATGGGAAGTACCCTAGATGATGTTATTCCAGAGAAGCTAAGGAGCCAGGAGCCTGTGGTTCAGATTGAGAGGCATGTGGGGGCTGCTGAAGTCCCCACTACGCCTCTTGAGAAGAACGGAGATGGGGAAGGAGTACTGGCTACTGAGCCCTCTGGAGGTGGCGGTGCTTCGGACGCGGTGGATCAGGATATTGCTGGGTCTGCTGTGCTGTTTGCCCAGTCGGAGGAGGCTGACGCTGAGCTGATGGAAGAGGATGATGTTGATGAGGCCAACTCCGGTGTAATTCGTGGGACTTGCAGGTCTGCGCCGTCGGGCAATAATGGAGGAGAAAAGGCAGCGCGTGATAGAGCTAAGAACGCAAGAAGGAAAGAAGAGTAAGAAAGGGGGACGTTCAAAGAGATGACAATGCTTGAGTCCTGTAAAGCGGATACAATTTGTCTATAAGAGACGAACTGGAACTGTGAGAAAATTGATGAACTATGGAAGATTTGGCGTGGTAAATGTTCGTTAATAACGGAACTAAAAACTCTTGTGGTGTTGCAATTTTAATTGATTCTGCCACTGTTAAAAACTGCTGCTTATTGTATGGTGATAAGTGTGGACGACAAATGAGCATTGAATATACATTTAATGGTGTTGTCTTCAGATTGTTTAATTTTGTATTCTGTCAATGATGAAAAGGAGCAGGAGAAAAAGTTTTGTAATTTGATGAAACATATACATGATAATAGTATTTTGGCTGGTGATTTTAATACATGTTGTAGTAGACTTGATTTTTAAAGATGTGAATAGTGAAGATTCATTGGATTAGAGGGATTTGCATTCTGTTTTATTGTGATGTGTAAATTATGTGCTATTCGGTCTGAATTTTTGGATGTCTCCTTTGGAATTATGTTGTATGTACGTATCTTCTCTGATGTAATTTATCTAATAAAAGAAAAAAAAATGTTTTACTGAGTTACTGTTTAGGAAATAAATAAATAAAATATTGGTCATATCAGGAATCCCACAGCTCAAGGAGATCTGAACTTAATCATTAGTGAAGCAAGAGTACACAGCATGCAGGCAGAAAAAGTTTGGAAAAAAATACTGAAAATGGGGAAAAAAACTGTTTCAGCATCTGGTCTCTGGTGAATTCACTCTCAACTTATTCGTGTCAGTTTCAGAGCTGGCAGATAATGATGTCTGGGTTTGTCTCTAATTATTTGTACAAGCTCCTAGACAAGAGCCAATGCAAAACAAACACCAATGAAGTAGCACTGACTTAGTACAGCTTCCCGTTCAGGTAGCAGACTGCACTTGAAGAGCCATGAATTAAATCAGGGGTGGGTCAACAATCTGTCCAGGCAGTGGCAAAAGTTCGCTGAAAAATTAATTGGATTTAAAGTAAGGAAAAGGTTAAGTATCTTCAAATGTTAATTTTATTTCATATTTTCCCAGAAATACCAATTACTTCTCATCAACCGTTGACACAAAAATATATATTAATTGAATTATCACTACCCACCCACAAGAAGCATTCTCCAAAGCATTTAGATAATGACAGATCCTTATATCTGATGTCGCTTTTGTTGTGGCATATCTTGAGAGATGCTTTGGGGTGTGTCAGTGCGAATATCAGTTGATGGTTTATTTTGGAGAAGAGTGGTGGCACACTTTTGTTCTTAATGAGCGCTAAGATCAAAGTAAAAAAAGATGGGAAGATATTTCAAGAGAAATTAGGTCAGTTTCCAAAACTCTACCTGACAGTGTTGACCAGCTTAATAAATTATTGGAGCACGCTAATGAAGGTAAGCTTACAGCAAGCCGAACACATACATGATTATTAATATTAAGCACACATGAAGTTCAGTGAGATGCAATTAACAACCTTTGTGATGTGATTAGCGTACAGCATGACATGATCAAAAGCTCAAATCTCACATGACCGAAGTAGATAATTCAAGCTAAGAACTGAAGACTTTCTCAGCTGGTGTAGGGATGACATGACGCTTTTAGACTTCCAGTTCAACCCTGCCTTTGATCCCTGGCTTTGTTGTGCACATTACTTTCAGTGGGCAAACTGTCTGTAATCTGAATGTTCTTATTCACTTACTCTCACATACTATCTTCATCCACCTTTTTATACATAATACAAGTGTCAAGGATGATAAAACAACAAACAAAATGTTTCCTAACACAAAATTCATGACTTTTAAAATTTATCTTTCTGAGTGTAGCAAAGTAGAATACATGGTGTTTTGGATTACAGTTTTTTTTTTTTTTCCAGTTGGCTTGAACCAATCCCTGTATGAAAATTGAGGATCTTAACCCCTGTTCACCAAGTACCTTTCCAACTGTGTAAAAATCATTTCTCTAGGCAAATATGTTGATTATGGGCCAATATTTGGAAAAATAGTTAAAAAAAAAAAAAAATTTGACCCTTTGGCCCACCTTTCCAAAATGTAGCAGATCTGCTACATTGGGTAATAATGCGAATGGAAAAATTAAAGTGACGGACCATTCAAGTTATTCTCAAATGTTTATTTGGCAATAAGAAACAAAACCAGCAGGGTGTCCAGGCTGTTAACCCTTTCACTTTATGTAGCAGATATGCTACGGTGGTTAATAGAGGATTAAACTATATGAAAAAACTTCCAAACTCTTAAATTGGGTCATCTCAACAGAATGTCATTTCTCATTCTATTTTGACAGTTGCATATGTTTGACTACAGATGAGTATATACAATTGACGTAGATTTAGCAAAATAATCAATTTTGTTTATCATGTTGAGTAAAACAGGTTATATTACTTCTCAAGTGAATAATTTTACATTTAAATACATTTAGACACCTACTTTATTGCGTGAGCCTATTTAATTGCATGAATCACCACTTGCAATGTCTATCAGATGTATGCGCCTTTTGATTGGTTTTCGTTTTGTGTGTCTGCCCCGCCTGGCTGAATATGTTTACACGGTCGTTTTCGAATGACCGTGAGACTGGTATTTAAGCTCTCTACTTTATGTGCAAGTTGCAAGTTGTAAAGTTTCATTCGTACTGAGAACCCAGCTAATATTATCATTATTAGTAGAAGTTCTTCGTCTTCATCTAATCCAACTGGTACTTTCGTGACTGGAGCCATGGAGCCACTGGAGCCATGGAGCCAGGATTGGGACCAAGTTCAAATTAACCCAACTCCGGCCTGTTAATCTATTCAAGTTATGAGAATACGTTCTTGTTAACCCTTCCGAGTTTGTTCCCCTTAGCCAGTTTGTTAGGATCAAGCTTGGCGTAGCCTCCCTGAGGATAACGGGTTAATTCAGTTAAAAGTTGTTTGTTCATCACTCTGTAGCGACCACTTCTGGTTGGCCAGGCACATGTAATAACACAAACAAAATTGTCTGCTGAAGTCGTGACCCTGCGATGACACAGGCAGTGTGGAATTGGTGGTGCAACTGCATAATGTAAAGAAGCGAGGGCTAGTCATTGTGAGTTGGAGATATCGGGCTCTATCTTTCACACTGCCCTACCCGTTGCCATTACCCGCTACCCGTGAATTACACATTCAGCAGCTTCCACTATCCCTAAACGGTATCTTGCGGCCACACTACCCGCTATACATTATGCCGACTCCCTTATTTGCGCCTGGAGGTGTGCCTGTGGGCGTGTTTATGCGCTTTCCCTACAATTGCTATCTTGACCACAGACGTTAGGGAAAGCGTATAGCGGGTCCTCAAACCACCCGCTACCCATTTGGGCTTTTACAAGAGCGCACCCAGGCGGCTTCAATGCGCGTCCACTTGGACACGTGGACGTGAACATGCGGCTCCACATCCAGAATTAACTCCCCTATAAAAAGCCACCTTGCTTTAGCCTCAGTTGAACCCCTGAGAAAATGGCAGAGATAGTACTAAATCGCCTTGATCACCAGTTAAATAATAGAAGACGCCCAGAACGTGTGTACCGCCAGCGCACCAGCTACCTGGGCCTTTCAGGTAAGTCTATATTGTTTGTATTTTGTATCAATCATTTTTTCCGCTTTTATAATAATATATAATTATTATATCGTCGCTGTCGGGCGCAAACCTCCTATGTCCAAAACTGTTACTTTTCAGGAAATAAAAAAACCCGTGTGGTTTTGTAATAACTGGACATGGCGTCATCAATCTTGGTATTCTGTCTTTACATATAGTCAGACATTTGAATGTGTCAATACTTTATTCATATTTTACCCAAATCAAGCTCACGTGGAGTTAGGAGGTTTGTGACCAACGAAAGTGGAGATAGGAGGTTTTTGCCGTCACTGATTATGACGGCCGCATCGGCTGCAGTAGCTCATTGCATTACGTTATCATCAACTTAGAGATAGGAGCGCTTTTGGAAACTCTTAGGTCCAGAGCAAATCTTGAAATAATGAAGAAGAAAAAAAAGAGGCACTCATCTTTAGAAAAATAGATGAAATATCTTATTCTATGGCAAGTTTTAACAGCAGAACATGATTAAAAACTATTACTTTGTGGGCTGCCGGATGGCTCACTCGGAATAGCATCGCATTTCGAAGCAGAAGTGCGGGTTCGCTCCCTGCCTCGTATCAACCAGCAGTGATCAGCAGCTCTTTTCAGAAGTAGCGCGCAATTGGCCAATGCGCTACAGGGATGCAAATTGGGAAGGGTCTGCTGGGAAGGTTTATGTAGATTAGAGTTCCCCTAGGTGCCTCCTGTTGACCAGACAGATGCTCATTCAGAAGATTCTACGCTCTTTAAGCGTCCATTTGCCTCCGCCATCGTTCTACTTCTATAAAATAACAACCGGGAACATATGAAGAGCTGTGGCTACGGGGTGCGTGCATCGATGAAAATCCACAAATTGAATGTATTTTACTGATTTGTGAACAGGGAGCCGGCCTGTTATCATGATACGTGTCGGCGTCCAGTCGTCTAGCCGGTGTGCTCTGATTACTGAACGCTTTCACCTGATAATGACTCACTGTCTGTGTATAGGTTTGTTGCCTGAGGAAGGCTGGACGCCCAAATGTGTTGAAATAACAGTTTTGATTATGTTCTGCCTGTAGAATTTGCCATGGATTAAATGAGCTTTGTCTTTTTTTTTAATAAGTATAACTTTCGATGAAGTATCGATCTGAAGTTAGCTAGCGAGAGACAGGCTGCGAATAACGTTGCACTGGTAATTTCTTATCACATCACTAGCTAGCCCAGCACTTCGACACGTTGTTAAAATCGATCAATCAGGTACACTACATACTTTTTAACTGAATCTGCAATCACCTAAGCCTTATATGAAAACACTTTGGGCTGTTTACCTCAGTGAAATCCAACAGTACTGTATCCGCTCCTCTTGTTCACGTCCTTTGAAATATAGCGGAGGGGTGGGGTGGAGTTTTGGTCGACAGTTTCAGGATCCAGTGGAGTTAGGAGGTTTAGTCACAGGCGGTTTTAAATACTTTTCATTGGTTAAATATTTGTAAAACCACAGCCAGACATAAAGGGTGACCAATAGTACTGATTTATGGAAAAAAATAAAAATCATGATTTTTGGACATAGGAGGTTTGCGCCCGACAGCGACGATATTTAATATATATTAATGATATATATTATATATAATATTCTGAAATTATAATAATATAATACAAGTATTATTTCCCACAGAACGAGAATGCGTGACAAAACTGTGCCTCTCCCGTCAGACAGTGACAGAATTATGTCACCTGGTTGCAGATGATGTAGACACCGCTGCCAGCTGTCCGTATGCCTTGCCCGTTGCTGTTAGGGTTACTGTGGCACTATTTTTCTATGCTAGTGGGTCATTCCAACACCCACTCAGCTCAGTTGGAGGCATGACCCAATCTGCCGTAAGCTTGGCTATAACTGCAGTCACTGCCAGCGTAGTCCGACATGCCTGTAGGTACATCACTGGCATCCCTGTGACACCCGAGAGACAACGCAGAGTAAAGCGGGATTTTTCGGCCAGATATGGGTTCCCTAGGGTTCTGGGTGCCATCGACTGCACACACATAAAAATTCCTTATCCAAGTTGAGATATTAAAAACTAGTACAAATAACTGCTGAGGGAAACAATTTAACCAAACATTTAATCAATGTAAACAAGTGGTTAATCAACAAACAAGAGGTTTCTCATCAGTGAAGCTGTTGACACATGGTTGCAAACACTAATTACTTATTGGCAAACAATGGAGTCGCACCAATTTGTGTCATGTTTATTAAGTTCAGGCAAATTATTTTGAGAGAACTCAAAACAATCACTGTCAGCAACCTAATTAGGAGCTTACTGATTTCGTCAGCCTAATGTGATCTGTTTAATAATATAATAATATAGAAAATAAGCACAATATGTTCAAGAATTTTTATTCTTCATGGCACAATGGATATGTCCATCAAAACGTGGGTTAAGATGGTAAATAACTGCTCTTAACATGAAATGCAGATAATTTAGACAAATAAACAGATAGTTAAAATCCTATGATTGAAATTGTCGTTGAAACAAAAACCAGCATACTCAGTGGGGCGCCATCACCCAGTTTGAGAACCACTGGCATAGGTCAACATGCTGATGTACCCCGGTAAGTAATGAACCACTTAAATGGTCCTGAAAACCAAATTAAACCACAAGTTACCTTGAAAATATCAAATCCTGCTTCGTAGTGCAGTTCCACGTCAGATCTGAACAGAGACCTGCAGTCAGGGGAGGCAGTGACTTCTTTTTATCGCTAGATTTTGTCATCCTGCTTCCACATACTATGCCTGATTGACAATCAATCAATTTTTACTTTTGTTTTTACCAAACAATTAAGACCTAGCCTAGGCTATGTGTAGCCTATAGTGATTAAGAGGTGATGGTGACAAAAAGATTCATTTACCTTTACACTTTGATTCGAGGCTGCAAGTATGTAAATCTTAATAATTAATTAGAAAAAACCTCAACTCCCTTGGTAATCCCGTGCATCGTTTTGACCTTTACTTTATCGGTTTATGAAAGAAGACTGGAAATAAACTCCCTATTTTTTTGAATGACATTAAAAAGTATGTATTTAAGGGGGAAAACATTATCGTAAACATATTGACCACACATTGAACGCCACATAAGAAAGGTTTTAATGCTTGTTAATGACATTGCGTTAGCTTCCTGAAAGCAAATATGAACAAATTTGCTGTCTCGTGAGCATTTTAAGTTCGATGCACTGAGCAATAATGTCGTGGATGGAACTGGCACGTCATTCTTCCATTTAGTCTTGTAAATTAGTAAATCAATCCTCAGATTACTAATCAAGCAAGTAATAGTGAGTTATCGTTTGTTTAACAGTGAGGATTCTGCCTCCTCTAACTGACCTCTGACGGCACATCAGTGGATCTGAATTGTCATGACCGAGGGATTAAACAATATTGATTGATTTAATCGGTATTTGTTTGCTGAGTAGCTCACTTTAACAATCAATCGCCCAACTCAACTATGTCATTTAAGGAAGTTCCCTGCAAAATATACCTTTGTAAATAGGGTTTAATGTGACTCACAGTTTTTTCTTTCTATGAAATCTTATGTAATAAGTCTTTGGTGGTTAGGGGGTTTAGACATTGCGATTTGCCAGCGTTTTTTCTTAGATGCTGGCTAAACCTACTGTCTGAATGAAAGGCGGGACTTGGAGGGAAGAAGGGAGGGAAAGTTGAAAAGGAGTGGCCTATGGCAGCTTGAGCGGGAATCATTTCCTCAGGTCTTACTGCGTGCAGTGTTTTTTTTTAATACATTAGTTTTAGGACTGTAAAGTGGGGTGGTCCAATGCTGCCTTTTCATAAAGTGCAGGGGAAATGTTCCCCGTGTCCCCCCCGTAAATTACGCCCCTGACTGGAGAGAAATAAGTTGTCTTTCTGAGTTCCAATTTATCTGGCATTGCACATGTATTTACTGCATAAGAGGATGGCACAACAACCTCATGCTGGTGCCAGACAAGCAATTTTTCCGCCCTAGCAGGAACAAGAGATATGTTACACAGTGATAGACATCACACTAATAGAGATGGAGAGTGCCATTGTCGCACTCAATGGGATTTTTCAACACATCAATTCTGTCAGCCTTTCTACTACTGACTGAGTATTGAAGTGGCATAAAATGTCTATGAAACAACTGCATAAAGAAACTTTGGAGACAAACTGCAAGAGAGTAAAGGCGCACTGTCAACGGCATCAGCAGGTGGTCTGGACTATTCATGTTATCTACTCAGTGCTATATTGTGCAGTGTAATGTGTTTCTTTCAGTATGTCCTGTATTGATTTACTTGTGCATTAGCTAAACAACAACAACAACAACAACAACAAAAACATTACGCGTTCACACCGCTTTTGTATTTTATTCACTGTGGAGAGTTCGGGAGCTGTAGTTAAACAAACACGCTCACTTTCTTGTTCTCATGGACGGGCCCAGATTCAATCTATGTAAATTCAAAAGCCGTGGCCAAGATGTCATCGGTCAGCAAGCTACAGTGAATGTCCCAGGCCAGCGTGGTGGGAGATAAACATAACTGTGTGTGCCTCAATATCTGAGAAAAGTGTAGAAAAGTGGCTTAAGTGCACATATACCCATCATTTCCATGCATGTGCAAAGATATTTCAAACAATAAATTGCAGGGGAGAGTATTTATTGTGAGGTGGATTAAAATTGGTGGTATGAGACATGGAGGTGACTGGATATCTAGTGATGTAAATACCCAGTGGTTTCTGTTCTGATCATGTATTGTGCTGCGTTCCAATAAGACAATTATCTTACATGTAAATATGGTTTCAACATTACTGAAAGTTTTCTACAGTACATTCCTTTCTTACAGTATATAGCAATTGGGAATACTGCTGACATTTCTGTATTTAAGGCAAATACAAAGGCTAAAAGTGGGAAATTTCTCAAAGGGAGAAATCAGATGGTGAAATAGTGATGAAAAATTAGGTTTTATAAACTTCAGGGTATTGATAGCATGAAATGTATAAATTTGAAATGAACCATTGTGCAGCCTACCCAATTTGCAGCTGTTGCCTGCATGAACAGGTCGTGACAGCATTTTTATTCAACAAAACCCAAACTTTTGTGTCTAGCTTGGGTAAACAGATGTTTGGGCGACCGCAGATTTATGAACAAGCTGACTTTGGCTGAAGTCAGGCTAGAGAGCCTCTGATTGATCAGAAATGTGACCTTTTTGTTTATTTCACTTGATTGTTATTGGTATTTCTAAAGACAACATCTTTATTCCCTGATTGTTTGACCAAAATTTCTGGCCGATTAAAAGAGAATTTCTTTCCCATCTGAATTTGATGTCACTTATGCACAACCTTCGCAGCATGAAGTCAGCAGAGATCTGGATTAATTGAGTTATTGAATCAAGCCACGTTAGCAAAAGGAGGGTCACAGAACCTGACCCTGCCAATCACTGATGCAAGAGGAGAGCGCTCTTTTTCGAAGGTGTTATTGGTGAAGAACCAGTTGAGGCTGACCATGGGGCAGAATCAACTGAATTACCTCACCCTTATGCTGATCAGGAGTGAGATCTTTTATAAGTTGGATTGTGCAGACATGATTTAAGGCTTTTTCACAAGGAATTATGATTTTTTTTAAAAACCCTCAATAAAAACATCTTTTTATATCTCTGCTATTTGGCCTCTGCAGCATTTCACTTCTATTGCAATTCTTTTGGATTGTTTGTAATCAGCCAATCAATTTCTTGATTTCATCTGTTGATTAATTTTATTAATATATTGTGAATTTGAATATGTATTTCTAGATCTATTTTTATTATGTATAATTGTTATGCACTTTGTTCTTCATATGAACTACTGCTTTTGCACTCCTATAGTACGGCTCTGGTAATCATTAATTCTTTGTTTTTCTCTGTATGTTGTACTGTATAATGCTATTGTAAAGAACTTTCTGGCCTGTTAAAAATGCTACACAAATAAGTTTTGCTCAGTGAATTACTTTATTCAGTTTATTGGAGCACTGTGTCCCACTGTAGCCTATTGGTTAAAATTTTTGATTGTTGATGCTGTTATTTGCATTGTTGATAATCAGTTGCGTTGGTTGTCCTCTCATTGATGTGATTTCATGCAGGTGGTCACAGGACCATAGACTGCATAAAAAGATGGACGCAGCAACCTGGTCTGGAAAGTGAAGCCAATAAGGAAATCTCTTAAAATTGTATTTTATTTAATGGCCAGCAGATGGCGACGTCAGTGGTTGCAGAAAGAAGTTCAACGCCATAGATTCTATGAGAAAATGACCCTACTTTCCCACCTGATTTATTATTTCAATAATGATTTTCCACATTATTTTGTGGTATCTTTTGCAAGTTACAAGTCTCCTTTGATATACAGTATCATGATGTTCATTTTTGTCAATTATGGTCCCAAATAGACTAGAATAAAGGATAAAGCCAGATATGCTTTGGGGGCATGGCTATCTTCTGGTTCTCCTCAGATATGGTCAGATCCACCCATAGATCTTCAATTCAAGCTCTCTTCCAATAGGAATCACATCTGGTTTAAAAATGACAAAATGGCACTGTTCAAATTGCCATAATCGAGGCTTTCTAAATGGTATGCTGAAACCAATGCGTGACGTCACAGTTGCCTCGTCCATATTTTTGCACAGGACTCAATGGTTTGTGTCGTGTATTGTGTGTACAGTGCATGAGAGTGGTGGGTGGGGGTCCAGAAAACCCTCAAGCCTGAATGCATTAATCTGCCCGTGGTTCAGACACTCATTTCTATGGCTCAGCCAGTTTGTGCCAAAATTTAGTCGGCCGGTGACAGAAAGCACAGTCAATAGCCCTGCCCGACAACAGCAAATGAAATAATTATGGACTGTACTGACCCCGCCTTCGGTTTCTGGTTTGGCTTTTTTGGGCGTGGGTAAAAAAATGACAAGCTCAAGAAAACGGTAGTCAGGCAATCAGGCTGAAATGGTAACTGGCTGGCTGAATCTTGCCCATGGAGAGACGATAATCATTAGTTCTGCAGCAGCATTCTTGTGCATTTCTCACTGCTCTGAAAATCCCCGTCAATAAGACATTTTCTTGGCTGGATTAGGCCGAACAATCACTGTGGAGGATAAATGACCTCTCGCCTCTGGCCGGGGATGTGAGTTACTGAAATGAGGTGCTACTATGGTAGAACTCTCCCCTTCTTCTAAACTCTTTTCAGCCTCACTGAAGAAAGAGTGCATTAGTCTTACAGCTCAAGGTTTGAGCTATAGTCCTGCAGGATTTCTGAAACTCAAACAAACAAATCATACTCAACAGGTAAAGATCTTGTTGAGCTTCTGAATCAGGGGACTGAGGTGTACCAACTTCAGTTGAAATGAAAAAACCAATGGGATGGTTGAGATCCAGAAAATAAGGTTGGTTAGTACTGCTATGGCTGATAGACATGTTCTCGCCGTTATACCAA
This sequence comes from Gymnothorax javanicus, assembly GCA_029692085.1. Taxonomy (NCBI): domain Eukaryota; kingdom Metazoa; phylum Chordata; class Actinopteri; order Anguilliformes; family Muraenidae; genus Gymnothorax; species Gymnothorax javanicus. The sequence goes on from CM056193.1 coordinate 24,463,959, forward strand.
ACTTTGAGAAAATAAGGAGACTAATGTTATGTAAGGTCACCCTGCATGGCACTACAAGAGGAAACTGAGGTTGACAAACTTAGTCATGTGCACAAGTTGTACAAGCTAATTCTGTCACAAGATGCCACATCAGCACTGGTTTAGTCATCCAGACGAAGAGTCTGAGTGCTTGGGGATGCGTCAAAAAGATTACTCTTGCAGTCTGATCGGATATCTCACTAAATCTAAGCTTGGAAGTCTGAGCACAATAACAAACAAAGTAGACAGACAGATTGAAAAATAGATAGATAGATAGATAGATAGACTGTAAACCCTGATAGTGTGGTGAACTCAAATGTTTTGTGGAAACCGATTACCTCAAAAAATTGTGTAGGCTAACTTATTTGCACTGTGTGGAAGGAACTTAAAGAAAATAAGGTAAAGTTATTTTTTACATGTTTTTAAGTACTGTGAACACAAGATCATGAAGTTGGCATACTCAATTTTTTTGAGGTAATCGGTTTCCACAAAACATTTGAGTTCACCACACTTGTCAGGGTTTACAGTGAGATAGATAGATCATTGTATGGCATGGGAAGCAAGGAATACATCAGAGCATTTTGTGGGAGGTTTGGAACTTCTTGGCAATGAGTGTGGGGGCGGTGCTGTCAAGATACGAAGAGGAAAAGGACAAGGCCAACTGAATGCATTTCCTGAATTTCTCCATCCTGTCTGCCGACTTGAGTTCACATGAGGAAAACCCGCGCCTTCTTCCAGCCTAATGGATTTGTCAGTTACCGGGAACGGTGCCATTGTGATGTCACAAATGTCAAGGAGTGCTTCGGGGTCTAATCACACGGGTCCCAGGTCTCCTCACCAATGAGAACAGGGAGCGTGGCGGAGATTACTGGCTCCAGCGCCTGTCGGGAGCCACGGTCGCGAGTCGCTCAGTGCTCTGCCGGCTGGGTGTAATGGGTTGTACGATAGAGAGGCTTGATTAAAACTGAGCCCGCTTCAGCAGGGCAAGAGGCTGCGGAGCCTTCAGCGACTCTGCCTGGGCTTAGCCGGCCAAGGTGACAGTGGCTGCCCACAGGGCAAGCTGAGACGCGCCAGCTATAAAGGGAAATGCAGGCGACGGAGAGGTCATGGCCAAATGCTTTTGGCGGAATGACCACGCGGCGCATCGCCATCGATTGTTGTTGCTGTAGATGTTTCTGTACCTGAGATGCTGACAGATTGTCAGTCAGGGACAAGCTGAGTGGACTGACAGAGAAAATGATACTATGAAGAGGAAGTAAAAGGAAATGTATTTGAGTGATATCTGTGGAACACAAAATAGTTCTTGCTTTCTTCATGATACAGGTATCAATGCTCTGTATCAGGCAAATAATTACACATTGCAGAAAGACAATTTTGGCATTGAGCAACGTGGATATAATTACAATTTTACATGTTTATTTGTTATGCTGAACTGACTTTAACTGAGACCTATTCAAGAAAAATGTATCAAACATAGGGAAAATTTACATTGGAACGTGACATTTGCGTTATGAACATTTTCACGGAAACGGAGCAAGGGACAAAATTCCCTCTTTAAACAGTCCAATCATGGCAACCACTTAAGATGAATGTCTTTGGTGGCATAGCTAAGCAGACTGACTTCAGAATGCTTCAGGTTTTTTTGAGCAATGCTGTTAAAAATGTTGCAGGATGGAGTAGCAGCCTATTATTTGGGTAGTCTGCAGCAGTGGCATGTGGTGACTTTTACAGATTGGCAAGCAGAATCCACCCCCCACTGAATGTGTGATTCAGCTGTTTTATTACACCAAACAGGCAGGAGCATAGCATTTCATTATTTTGCGCAGCCTGTTTTTCCAGCGCTCAAAGACTCTCTCCTGCATCTGCCCAGAAATCTTCACCTTTCTGTCTGGAAATCCTCTGCACTCCTACCTGCCTAAAGAAGTATTTACATTATTCCTTTGAACCGACAGTAAACATATCAAATGTGCAATAAAGATGAAAAATATGTTTTAAAAAAATCATTTCTATGACAGTCTATTTCCCATAAACAGATAATAACGCATTCCAGTGACAAAGCAGAATCCTGAATTGTTCTGCTTTAATATTCAGAATTCAGTTCTTGCAGTTACTTCAGGATTCAGTCATTAGTATTTTTGATGTTCACAATTTAAGTTTCAATCATTACAACGCGATAACAAAGAGCAGGGCGCTGGGTGCTGATAGCAAGTTGTGAACGGCATAGATCAAAATGTTGTGTAAGCCCTCCACTAACCCAAAGAGGAAAATTAGCCGACAGGGCAAAGGTATCTGCGTGTGCTCCTTCCTGCTGCTTTTGGACAGAAGTTCTATTCATAAAAATGAGTAAAAGTCATTTTTGACCTTGTATAATTCAACTGACTCCATTTAAATTATTTTTATTTAAGAAATCAAATTGGAAGCATTATCATTTATAATTTCAACTTGATCACAAAAGAATCCAGTACTTTTGTAACTGCTCTCAGAGCGTTGTATGCTGGTACCACTGCATGTCACACCGGCCGACATGTGAATGTCTTGCATGCTGACTAGATGTCTGCAGTAACTCAGAGGTTGCCAGAGATGCCACTTCTTTAGGTATATCTGATAGTGGCTCAGGGGCCAACATTGAAGGCCAACCTTGGCTATCCCCGTTCTCAACATGGAACCCTGCAAAGCAGAGGAGATTGATTTAACAACAGAGGTCAACAGGTGTAATACTCCGTGATACAATACGCTTAAATATGCATTCTCCCTAGACCAGCTCAAGAGGGTAACCCCCCCATTATATATTAACAGAAAGAGTTGGACAATTCCACATTATATATTGCGCACTGAGACAATCAAAACGACACCAAACATGACTATACTCGAAATTTGAATTTTTGTGAAACACCCCATGCCATGTGCAACATTACGGTGACCCAAACCTGATGGAGAAAAAAGAGGGAGAGCGGTGTCAGGGGGCTCAGGAAGACGAATGTTCGGAGAAACTACGGCAGTGATTATCTCACATAATTCTTGCCCTGAAGGAATATCAAGAAGGACAGGTCGAGGCTTGGAGATAAAGTTGTGGGCTATTGTCAAAAGTGGATTAGGCTTCATAACCACATTAAAAGGAACTCACAGCTCACAGGCTCACTGGTGCAGTGTGATAATGGCAATGGAGTTTAATGATGAATTCAGTACGCCTTAGAGTCGCAATACAGTAACAGAGTAGCAGTGTCGTGTATGGATAGCATGTAGTTAGTAGCACAAATCAAAATGTTGCAGCACAGTGTGAGGCCGGAGGCAGGAGCGTGGGCAGCAAGTTTTGAGGGTTAGGGAGCAGGTGCATGATATCAGGTTAATGGATCTGAATCCCTGGTGGGGCTGACAACAATGACCTTGAGCGCCTGCCATAGTGGAGATATTGCTGTATGAATAATAACACATTAATTATTATCAATACACTCAGGGAGTTGGCTCGGATGGCAATTTATTCCAGGCAAGACCACATGACTTCCCAATGGTGATTAACAAAAATTTATCACTGACCAAAAAGGACCAAAAAATAATCTTACTCTGAATATAATTACGCAGCTACAGTATTCTCTGTGATGAGGTCCAATGACCCCTCAGGCGGTCTCAATCTCAGCACGTTCATTCATATATAACGTTGGTAAAAATCGATCATGTTGATTAACATTTTATATAATGATCAGCATAATATTAAATTTTTACTTGTGTTATTGTCAGAAATAAACGAAAATGCACTAAGCAAGCATATGCTCATTACAGTTAACATCAGTTACTTTTCAGAAAGAGATCTCAGTGGTTTCAATTTCTTACATATCAAGCCTGGTTTTTCTGTCCTGATATATTTAAGTGGAGTTGGCCAGGATTTAGATTGAGGAAAGAATTAACAAGCCAAGCCAGCAGACTGCATGGATGAGTGAGACTATAGTAGAAATGGAAGATATCCACTCAATCACTCTCTGCAGTATATTTCCCATTCAGTCTCACCAGCAAAAGTGTCCTCCATCTGTGAATGATTTTCTTCCCCGAAGTTACTCTCTTTATTCCAGTATATTCACAATAAGAAATAAGAATGCTAAGAAATTTTGCAGCATTGCTTTTTCCAGAAGATAGACAGAGCTACTTCCTATTGCTGTACTATTTGTTCCAATGATAAAGTGCACAGTTCGTTTTGGAACTTACCCCTACTAATAGAACATCTCACCTGAGGTGCAGAATAGTCTTTTTGTTTTCTAGTAAAGAATCCTGTGACAAACTTTCAGGGCTCTTTTCAACTTTTCACGACCTTCCAACAATTCTTGATCTTATCTGTGTCCAATGGGGAGGCAAGGAAAATGTACATGCAAAGAAACATGAAGCGGTGAAATTGAAACATCAAGCGTCATTGCGAAGCGACGTCAGTAACTGACAGTGACAGATATGTGGCTGATGGAAAGTGGCTGATAGTCGGTTCATTAAACGTCACACCATCCGTGAAGGAAAAATATCTGAAAAGGTTGGACTTGAAGTTCTTCAACTGAAGCTACCTCAGGAAAACCTCTGTTCTTTTCTTCCTCGATCAATGTCCTGAGGAGTGTGCTAAGAAGTGGGATTAGTGGGTTAACAAGGTACGTTGAGCCATGGTTACTTATGGCATCTCTGACTGTGAGTTTATCGTGCCAGAACACAAAGAAAGCCTAATGTTTGATGTTGAACCTGAAGACCTGTAATACTTGAGATCTTGGCGATCAAAGTTTTCAAAACATAGTGTAGCAGATATATATATATATATATATATATATATTTTTTTTAATGGTAACCTACTATGGAGACTATTGCTGTTTCCAGGGGCTGTAGACAGCTGACAAACTCCTTTTTAATGAAAAAATATTCAGGTAATACAGAGTAAATACGAAAATTGTTTTGGAATTATGTACTTTTTTTTGCTAAATTACCACTGAATGGCTGGACTTGAGTTCTTGTAACAGAACAAGCACTCATACCATGCTGTCCAGCCTCCATGGTTTCCATTTTTACAGCTAGTCATGTGATGCATACCAGCATTTTGATTGTGCAGTCATGAACTTAGGTACTTCTTGCTCAAACATCATAGACTTCGGTATTTCTTGCACTAAAGTTCAGTAAATTTGACAATGTCAACACACCAAAACACAGGACTTGGGCACCATTTCTGAGAAATCTTTGATATCAGATGATGCTCTGGTCATTGTGGCTTTTAATTCTGGTGTGAGCTCTTTTTTCTGCATAATGTGACGTAAATGCCTCTTGCACGCATGTCTTCACTTCCTTTACAGTTCACCCCTCGGGTCAAGCACAAGGAAGGAAGGACGGGTGTGGAAAAATAAGGGATTGGAATAAGTGGTCACCAAAGCCCGCTCAGTCCTGTAGAATTCCCCAGTGATAGTGTTTGACAAGTCCATGAGTCTCATAGTACCTTAATAAGTAAAGTGACAATAAAATTTATGCTGTTACTTACTTCAGCATAGAGTTTTTCATTTTAAGCATCACCCCACCCCAGCCAAAACCAGGCCTGAATCATTCAGTGTCTTTTATTTTGTAAAGTTTGCAGTGGGCATGTTTGTTCTTGTTTGGAGCTCCACAGATTTAATGTACAAAGCAAACACCAATATCCTACTGTGCTGTTTTGTTATTGCACTTGAGCAATGTTTACCTCTTATACCCTGGACTTTCAATGACTTGCCATTGGTGGTTTAAAAACCCTTAAGTAACCTCACCCTATAACACCCATTTGCTCCATAGCAGTTTTCATTTACTTTTCCTATCAACCAAACAGTAATATGCTCGCTTGCAGAGAGCAATTGGTAGAATTAACGGCCAATTTGTTTTAAGGGGAATTATTGTACATTACATCACATAGTCCACTTATCAGGCATTTTCCAATCCACATTAATAATGACATTAAACAGAACAATGGCCTTCGAAGAGTCTGAACTCCTTCTGCAGCAATTTTCCATAGAACTAGGGTTTAATAAGCCGAAGGGGAAGTTTACCTTTTTAAATGTATTCTTTTTTACAGGACAGAAGAGAGAAGAAACACACAACAGAGCTGGAGAGTTACTGACCGCAGTAAAATTAAAAATATGAAAAAGTGCAGTTGCACACTTACAGCCACAATGTGATAACAGCCAATTTAATAAATGATTCAATTATCAACACTTTAACGTGAAAATTGTCGGCATTGCGGCATTGAGTGTGCCACTGCACTTCCCCGCAAATGTAGCCTATTTTTTTGAACACTGAAAATGCTTTGATTCAGTGTCATTTTAAAATTAATTAGGCTATACTGCTGGGGAAAAAAAAATGCTAAAATGGGGGATGTAACTCAGAGTAAGTTTTGGATTAGCTCATTATTTGTACTACTGCCATCCTTACAATATCACTATCAAGTATTCAGTATGTTGTCACTGTAGCCCATCGCTGATCTCTTTGTCATTTCTTAATAATTTCTTAATCATTATAGGCTTATATATTGGTCTTGATAATTCAGTAAATAATGTAAATGGTTATAATCAGGTAATCTGAAATAGGAATAGGTTGGAAGTGATTATGCATTTAAGGGTCAGAGGCTGATGGCACGTTACTGAAAATCCCGTGGCGCCGGTGCTACCGCTAGGAGGATGTTGTGTTCAAGAGGTTAAGGTCATCTGTTCACCTGAATACGCCTGAGATATTTTCTTAAAAACTGGTGAGTATGAACCCAAATTGTATTTTGAATCTTGCTTATTGACTATTATTGATTAACAGCAGCCGATTTTAAAGTGAGATGGATATACTGTGCACCATGCAATAACTGCTTTTAGCCCACATGGAGTGTAAATGGTCATTTAAAATGATTACTTACTGCCTTGTTATATAATGGAAATCTTAGTCTGCTACGTAATCAATAACATTGGGTCATTGTACCTATAAAATTTAATTACTATTGCTGTTTTATAAACAATAAGCACCACCTAGAGCGATGTTAAGGTCATTTGTTGAACCAAATGCACTTGATATTTGCTTAAAAATTGGCTCGTACTGTATGTGACCAAATTGCTTTTTGAATCCTGCTTAGTGACTATCATTGATAAACAGCAGTCAGTGTTAATGCACCATGGGTATTCTGAGTTCCCTGCAAAATTGCTGTTAACCGATATGGAGTAATCATAGTAAATGAAAATGATTATTAAGCTATTGCTGTTTTCTAAATAATAAGCATTAAGTAAGGTCATATTTTATCTTATGTTTCAGGGTTCTTGTGCCTGATCATTTAGATTGTTGTGATTATCATAACTGAATTTCTAAGAGTGAAGATTCATTAATAGTGTACATTTAAGGCCTTTTAATTTTATGCAGGTTCTGCCTTTAATTGATTGGCTAATTAGTCATTTATAACCTGTACATTACAATGTTTATTTTTCTCAATTACCAAACTAACAGGGAATACTGTGAGTAATTCATTGTTCTTAATAAACTGTAACTCAGGACATCCTTATAGTTGTATCAGATGGATGTACAGCATGGTGCTTAGTTGCTATTATAGGGCGTGGGGGTATTACAGACGCTTCACTTTAGCTGCACAACTCTTTAAATGATCACTGCATTTCTGTTAAATCAACAAGATAAAGCTGTGGTGGACGCCAGACACCGGAGTGAGAGTAAGATTTAAGAGCACGGTAATAAATCTGTGGCACCATAATGTTTGGCCATATTTAGCAGCGGTGTAAATTGGATGTTGCTGTGGTAATGTGCCCTTGAATCAGCCTGTTGTGAAATAAAGCACATAGACTGAACCAGCAAAGGCCAAGGGTAAGCCAATTCACTCTCACTGGCTTTTCTTTGCCTATGTTTCTCTGATAAACCATTCATTGAGCCAGTCATGATTTACTGTATTCATGATGTATAGCATACTTCCTCCTATCCCTACTGTTTCTTTTACTGATGTTTAGGTTGCCTAATGTCAGACTGTGGTGGAACAGAATAGAATAGATATACTTTATTGATCCACAGCTGAGAAATTATTGTGTTACAGCAGCAACAAGAAATCCAGTCATTGCACTTCAACGATGTGTAACGGTAATATGCAAAAATACTGGAGCAAATAGTAAAATAGCAGTAAGTACAAGCTCAAAGCAAATAGTAAAAATAAATACAAGATTAAAAGTAAGTACAAGTAAAAGCAAATACAAGAGAGTTGTCATGTGCAAAGTTTCAGATTTTTTGTTTATATAAAAGATAAAATAATGGCAAATGTATTGAGGTCGGTGGTATACAGATGTGCAATTTCACTGTAATAATATAAAGTGCAATACAGCAGAATTATCGAAAGTGCAAACCAGCAGCCAAGTTGTTCTAGACAGACATTATAAACCTGAGAGTACAGAAAGTTCACTTTTAGAATGATGTGAGGAGTTAAACAGAGATATTGTTTTAGGCAGGAATCACCCTTGAATCTGACTCCTGCATGTTCACTATCCTAATAAGTGCTTTTAATTTTCTGTCCCTGTGTGTGGGTTGAGTCATAATCAGTGTCCTGATTGTCTTTTTTTTCACCCTGGAACCTATCCTCACATTAGAAATGGCCGTCAGAGGATAAGTTAACTGGTTACCCACCTTGTTCGGCCACCTTGTCACTGTAAAATCTTCAATAAACCCAGAGTCTGGAGTTGTTTCCACTTTTGAGGAATATCTACACTGAAATGCGAGCCCAGTCTCATCCCGACGCATCGTATATTGGTGCTACCTGACCAAACGTCAATATGCTATGCAAAAGGATGCTTTTTGGGTCCTTATTTGACGTCAGTTTAAAACGAACCCTACCCCCTAACCCTTAACCCTTGGCTTGAACCCTAACCCTAAGTGTCAAATAAAGACACCAAATGCTTCCTTTTATGTTGTATATCGATGCTTGGTCAGGTAACGTGACTATATGACAAGTCCGGAAGAGAATGTATTGGAAATGCCGTGATCAGTTCCAGCTGTTCAAAGTTGCTGATTGCCATTATGAAGGTGAAGGAGATGAGAATTCCTACATTAACAACGCATCATTTTTCAGATCTTCAGGCCTGAACGTTAACGGAGACTCTTACTTGACTCGCACTTCATCTGTCTCCAGTGGTGCTTACATTCCATGTTAAGGGGTGATCTGGGGTTAAATGGGCAAAATTTGATTATTTTTCCAAAAAAATTTTTTTGAATAAAAATATTCTATAATAACCCACCTTTAATAATCACTAATTGCTACAAGGATTAAAAACTGAACTCAACTTTTCAATGCGGTCTAATGCATTTTCCATTGATTTCCTAAGGTATTACTTTTTCCAAGTTTCTCATGTTTGTGGCAGCCATAACTTTTTTATTTATCATTGAAAATCAATGAAATTTGGGCTGCAGGTACTTTACTTCATTAGAAATGCAATGACATAGGGAAATTTTGCCTATCTGTTACATACTTTGAATATTTTGAGTATTTGTCAGATTCTGCGCAAAATAATTTCAAAACTTGAGCAAAATGCCCCAAAATCACAAAGCTGATAAAGTGGGCAAAGAATGGCTATGTCATTGCATTTGAATAAGCAATGGCTTTTAAATGATGAAGGAAAAACTAAATTCTATAGAGTTAAAGAGAATTGGTGCCAGAAGTTTTCTGCATATTTAATGAGCCTGCTCGGTTACCATGGCAACCGCATAAACAGAAAAATGCCAACTTGTATCTTTTTTTTAAAGATTATTTTTTGGGAATTTTTCCTTTATTTGATAGTTATACAGTGTAGAGAGACAGGAAGGTTGGGGAAGACATGCAGCAAATGATCCGAACCGGAATCAAACCCAGGTTGCTGCGGGAAGGACACAGCCTTTATAGTACGTGCGCTTAGACCGATGAGCCACCGTGGCACCCCAACTTGTATCTTTTTTGATGGTTATTACATATACCTCTTTAGATTAATTCTGAGTTGTTTCCTGGTGTCATTTTTCATTTAACCCCAGATCACTCCTTAAATCTGCATGCCGTTTGCATATAATGGTGAAAGCATACCTGTCCAAAAACTAAATTGTAAATTGAATACTGAACCATTTTAAATTAAAATTAAATTTAAATTAAATTACATCCTGCAGTTTGATCTTCTAAATGCATTTTAGAGGACAGCAAATATTTAGAAAACACGTATTGAATATTGGGCACCTTCAGAAATGTTTTAAAGGGATTTAAATTGAAAGATATTATTGGAGACGCAAGCCCTGCTTCCAAAGGTTTTCCAAAGGCTAGTTTACCTTGTCCTCTGAAAAATTCACAAGGCTTATTTAAATTCTGGGGAGAATCTTCCAGAGGCTTTCATGCAGGACCCTCGCACACCTTCGGTCTCATATTCATGTTCAAAACCCAAGGTGAGTATTACTCTGTTCTTTTCATACTGAACTTCTTGCCCAGAGGCAAGAGCATCAGCCAATGATGAAAAATCCCAGCTCTGGTCTCCGGCTGCTTGCCTTCGACAGTAGGTGAAACTTCGGCCACACTTGAGCAGTCTGAATATGCTTTCCCATTTGCCCTGAGATTTCTCTAACCTTAAAGCACCAGCATGGAATTTGTGAACACGGCAGAATTTGGGTTGCTTTTATTGCTTTTTTATCATTACCACTTTCCAAATCTACATTTATAATCTGAGCGGAAAGAAAAATCATGTCACGCATATTAAATTTCAATCATGCACAGTAGATGAATAAACAGGTTAATTGATTATGAGATTATTAGCTTTTGATTCGCACCGTTTATCCATTTATCTAGCACACTCATTTATGCTGAGTGATCCGCAAAGAAGGTAAAGCTTTCATATTCAAAAAGCAATTAAATTCAAATTTCTGCTGCCTTGGCATTGTGTTCTTAGGTAAATATTCATGAATGTGTGATGGTTTCTTTAGGAAGGCACCAGGAATTTTATATCCCTTGCTGCTAAATGTTTTTTGTTTTTGAATTACAAAATGTAAAATGGGGCCTTGTGAAGCATGGCACAAATTGCCACAGGTATTGATGAGACTTGCTTCGCCGGCAAGGCAAAGAAACAAATACACTTAAGTGAGGGCTTGAAGGGCTATGAGTTCATAAATATTAATGCTGTGCACAACGTGTGTGTGACCATTTTCGCAGATCCAACTGAGAATCTGTCTGGCTTTGTAGTGAGCAAAGAGGCTATGTGATCTATAGTGTATCTGAACATCACAGGTCCCGTGCACATGTATAATTAACCCCTTTGCACAGTGGCCAAATCTGGCTATTTATATGTTACCTTATTTAAGCCTTTATAATTCAAGATTGCAGCTTCACAGAGAGGAAGAAAATGGCTCAACTGAGTCATGACACTTGTAGCATTTGGAATTCCATCATATTTCAGTTTATTTATATGATTTTGGTAGAGAGAAAGGGGCTGCAAACATAAAAAATCTTCATGAAAATTCAGCATTGAAATTGTAAAAATAAATAAATGATGATTGAAAAATAGCTGGGGGTTAAAACAATACATTTCTGGGATCATAAACTCCTAGAGCACAAGTGCTCTTCACCTGTGCTTGAAATACTAAATCATCCACTCTTTAGAAGCCAAATAAGACAGCTCTCCAGGTGGCTTCCCAAACTCTCAGAGCCCTCAAAATGGCGCACTGTCAAATCATAAAATAATCATATTTTTAATGCAAATCAACTTTGTACTCATGAAATTCAATATGAATTAATATGATTTTCTGGTTGAATTCAGTATGAGTTCATCAATTTAGGCGCAGCTGGACATCAATGGTCACCAGAAACCTCTCCAAAAGTTTAAAATTTTGTCCATTCTTCTTCACCCGGCTGGCAAACAGGAGGCCCTTGAGCAACAAACAATGCAATAATCCTAGAAATCCCAAAGCGGTAGTCCAGCACAAAGACAATTTTGCGCTGCTCTGAAAAGGCTACCGGGCACTGGTGCGACCCGAGCTCCAACCCGAGCCATGGTGCTCACTACTACTCTGCAAAGCGGCGCCTCAATCGGGTGAGCTAAGTCAGTAGCTAAACAAGAACAAACTTTTTGACAAGCATTAATCTAATCCACTAGAAATATAAAATGAAACAAGATCAAGAAATGAGCAAATTACGATGGGCAGACAATGGTAGATGCACTCAACTTCCTTACCGTGTGTCTCTGTTTTCCATGAATTACGCCATCAGAAAGGGGCTACTTTTGCTTGGTTTTTTTTTTGGGGGGGATGTGCAAGAGTTGAAAGGGCATTCAAAATGTCTCTTTTATTCCCTTCCTGTTTGAGTGAGTGTCCAGAATGAGTTTTATTCATCATCTCCATGACAGTAGCTTCCTGTGGAGGTATGTATAATTTGCAATTTTTTTGATTTCTCAATACATGTGTACTTTGAATGTTTTGTCTAGTCAACTTGTAAATACATGTATCCATTCCTGCCATTCAGGCCTGCAGTACAATCCAAAAAAATTTAGGATGGGGGCAGTTTAGGACTAGTAACGAAAAGGCCTAGTCCTTAAGCAGCAAAGATGGGCCAAGGTTGCCAATTTTCTCACAAATTAGTGAGAAAATCATTGGAGGATTTAAAAACAATGTTCCAAGAAAGCTAGGACATTCAGTAATATTTTTAAATATTTAGTCGCATATCCTTCGCATGTAATGACTGCTTGGGGTCTTTGATGTTTAGACATTGCCAGACAGTGGGCATCTTCGCTGATGATGCTCTGCCTGGCCTGTACCGCAGTCTTCAGTTCTTGCTCATTTTCGGGTACATTTTGCCTTCACTCTCCTCTTCAGCGTGTGAAATGCACGCACATGTGGATTCCTATAGGGTGATTGACCTGGCCAACAGAACTGCAATAACAAAAAAAGTATCACTGTCCAACAAATTATCGTGCTCAATGTATGTAATTTACACCAACCAATTAAACCTCTGGAGTAAGCAGTCTCAAAACAATAGTTCTTATTTATGAAGAAGAACAATGACAGGAAGCCGTCCTCATTACGCTGGCAGTCTTCCCCATGCGCGCTAAGAGCTGCGTGCATCTCCTTTTCATCATAACAAGACAGCAGTAGACTGCAGGAGACGGATCGAGGCCAATGCACATTTTTGTTTCATAGCTACAGGCGAAGCGAGAGTTCTGAGGACACGGCGATGTGGATGCATGCGAATCACGATTCACAGGTGTAACTGACAAGAGCTCTCTCGGGGAGCATCAGTGCATACAGCGTCAAGACGTGGGGGAAAAAAGGGATGTTTAGTCTTCAGTATATCATGAGAATATTGCACCCATTGAGACAAGTAATTTGCTAATGGTGCTTTCACCTTTGTGGAAAGAGAGATACATCTCTATTACCACCTGATTTTATAGATGGGTATAAGATGGTAGATTGTGACAACTGACCGCAATGCACAAAAACATAACTTTTAATATCCACCCTAGACAATATTAGGCTGTTTTTTATCTCTGTTTTGACAGACTCCACATTTATTTTCTGCTCTTTTTTAAAATGTTTCTTCACAGTTCATTTTAAAGTCCATTTCTCAGTCTAATCTCCCCCATGCGATGTCTGCCTTTGTCACCGTTTTGTTCATGAGCTAACAGACGCCTCGGCAGCTCCTGTGTGCTCCTGTTAGGAATCTTGCCCATTCTCTGTTGCTATGGCAGCAGTGATCTGTGTCTGGTCTTTATCAGGCTGCTGTCGTCAAGCCCCTCGATGGGAGAGCCTGTTACAGATGGACCGAGAGCCCTCCACACTGTCAACTCCGCAGACTCGGAGCGAAGATAATCGACTGCCTGCAGTTATTCCTTGCTCCATTTCCATGTGAATTTTAAGCCCTGGGACGAAGGGGTTCCCAAAATAATGTTACCACTGAATGTCCACAAATTTACCCAACCTCTACAATGCACCCACTGATACAACTATGCTGTTTAACCGCGACCAGAGAGGAGATAAAACAACCTTTCAAGCCTCATCATTTTATTATTGTTGTGTTGCTTTGTTCTACATGCAGAATCTGCATTATCATGTCTTAAAGAGGGACAAACTGTCAGAGACCACAAAAGTCCCCCAGAAAGATTTGGATGGACACAAAGCATTCAAAATGCCCAACTAGTAGAATGGCCAAAATACAAAAGCAATTTCAAAAGGCCACTAGGAACAATATCAGAGATCAGCAGTGGAAATGATCTGGACAGATGTGCGCAGGCTGCCTACACTACAGGCCAAAAGTTTGGAAGCAAGTTCAAATTTGTACAAAAAAAGATCATAGTTTTATTGACATACTTTGCAACAAAGTAAACATGATTATTATATAAAGAGTCACTTATTAGGATACATTTTTACTCAAATTATCAGGCCCATATTACTAGGCCCATGGTCCTAGTGCCCGCTGGATTGCCATTGGCATCTGGTGGGCTGTAAACCATGACATAAAGTGAATAATGCAAACTGTGATTTGTTTTTTACTTTTTCACTGAAGTTGTGACTCTTGCAAATCTTCTCAACCCAAAAACTAAGCCCCTTCTTTCTTTTGTTAACATTTATTCGGCAATGGCCTGGTAACATCAATGTAAACAGTACCTAAAGTTAAATAGAGGAAAATGGTGCATATCAATAAAAGAAAAGTCTAATTGTGCAGTAACTAAATCCCAAAATCCATAGATTTCAAATTTTTTGACCTGTATTGGCCTTGCTTCCAAACTTCTGGCCTGTAGTGTAAAGCCATCCATGCTGCTTACTCCTCACTGGGGTTGTGTGGGAACTGGAGCTCACTCCAGCTGACTATGGGCAAACGGCAGGAACACGCCCTGGACAGCTCACCAATCCATCACAGGGTGCCTCACCAGTCACACACTGTTCACACTGGCTATGCACAGAAAGGCCCCAGGCTGGATGGGAACCTACAACCTTCTTGCTGTGAGGCTGCAGTGCTACCCACTATGCCACCTTATTGTCAAAAAAAAAGATGAAGACCCAATCTGCAAATCAGGTGACCTCATAAAGGGTTCCACAGCTTAGGAACCCCAGTTATGGGACCAACTGGTAGGCTACAATACATTCTCACTGTCGCTACTTATGTATGTCTTTGGTCTAATGCACTTATTTCAGCTTATTTTCATTTTTGAAGTGTACTCACTCATGAGAATAGCAGTGTGAACAGCGTCTGCCAAAAGCCTGAATATACAGTAGACAATGTATGGGATGTCCCTCTCTATCCCTCTGGAAAAGGTGTTAAAGTGCAATGTCTGAGAAGCTTCATATAGCTTATTGTCATAATTGCTAGTCATTTGAATATCATAAAAAAGCAGATGGGTCTGCATCCACTCCATTTTGACACATTTATGCCCTTTCTACTTGACTACTCCTTACTGCCCCCTACAGTGTATGTTCCTCTGGACTACTCTGCTGTCAAGCACATACTCACTGCACTTTTATGAAATGTATTCCATGCATATGTGTCACAGCTGTGATGCAAACATCTACTCTCCCTCTCTGTCACAATGTGCCCACTGAGCCACTCTCAAGGCAATAACTCCAATACACCACCCTCCCCTCACCCAATGCCCGCTACCTGAATTAGACCCACTGCACTTTTATCTAGTCTGTTCTCCAGGCACTTGTGCTTCCATTACAACGCAAGTTTCTCTGGAAAAGAAACACATCTGCTAAATGGCACTAATGCGGTATAATGTGGTGATTGGATAAATGTCATGCTCTCAGTGAGAGACTGGAAATGAGCCACCAAACCTGAGAAAATGATGTTGTGAGAGAGGGGGAAAAAATGTACTCAGGAAGAGCAATAAAATGCCTGCTGTCAGTGAAATGTTTAACAGTGTATAAACAATAAACAAAGCAAATTTACCCAATCATTAATTAACAGTGACAAACATGCATGGGGTGCAGACATCTGGAGGTGACGGGACACTCTCCAGATTATTAATTTACATCTCTTTAACCCTTTAACCCCTAAATGGGTGTCAGATCACAAATTCTGTGATTGGAATAATCCTAAGTGAGCATTCCAATGGTGGTATCACAGTCATTACTGGTAAATATTTCCGGAACTATCCAATATTGTGACACTGATGTATAGTTTTAAAGAAACATTCCAAAAGCCTATGCTAAACAGGGCAGATTGCCAACAAAGCACGTGCAGAGTGTTTCTGGAAAGAATACATTCCCTGGTTGTTAATCTGGTTGTGTCCAGCGTCATATATGGCCATTGCACTTTTTAGCGCTTGGACGGCTGAGACTTTACACATAGTTTTTTTTAATGTTAATTTTAATTTAATTGTATGCAAAGAAGGAAGCATAAACAGTCTGTCTTTGCTGAGCCATTTTTAAAGTTTTGAAAAAGGAATTAGTTTAAGCCCAACTGTTAAGACAAGACATGAAAAGAAAAGGGAATTGAATTTACATGGCTAGAGTAATAAAAACCAGAAAGTTAAAGTCCTCAATGGTGCACAATCTTGCCTTTGTAAGGTTGCAGGTATGTTTCTTGGATTGGAGAGTATCTGTGTACCTCCACTTTTGTGCTTTTAATCTTGCATTATGGTATTGCCTAATCCGCAATGTCTCTGTGTTGACACCAGACTGTTCAGAGATAGTGAATGGAAAGTTGCCATTTGGCTAAATCTGGCAAATTCACATCACAGAATTGTGATGTGCACCAATCTGCACTGTACCTGGCTAATAGATTTTAAATACAATAAAATACCGGGCATCTTATAAGGTACCCAGGAATTAGAGGTGTTCACTATTTGCAGGTTCATCACCTCAGAGACGAGGCGTGGACTGCCTGAAGATTTCACTTTAAGAGTTTTACACACAGGGGTAGAAAATAGATATTAAATAAAATATATAACCAGGCCAGAAATATTTGGACACTGACAAAGTTACTCTTATTTTCACTTTCGGCCACAGCGTTATGGAGTTGAAATTGAATAATAAATATGAGTTAAAAGTGCAGACTTTCTGCTTTAATTTGAGGTAGTTAGAATAGAATGGGGTGGACGGTGTTGTAATGAAGCCATGTCTAATTGTTGTCCCCCTGTTTAAAGTGAGAGCTCAGCTGATCCATTGTCAGTTATTTGTTATTCCCTTGTTATTCCACTTATAAATGAGCAGATTAAACTTTTAGAGCTTTTGAGTGAAGTATTTGCATATGATATCTGTTGCTGTTAATGCAGTTATTGCTATACCTGAGCATACTCCTTAATTCGTGGGGTAACATTTGCGAACTAGTTGGTAATTCTTTATTACCTCCTTATAACTGTCGCAGCTTACTAAAATATTACGAGTGCAAATTAACAACTTACATGAGGTTACAAGAACATAATGGTAAGCATTATCACTCTAATGGCGGAAAATTGTATGTCATTTTACATGACACCTACTTTAAATTGGTGGCAAAATTCCTGTATACATGACAGCGTTTATGAAGAAATATGAGACAAAATTTAAGATATTATGAAGGAGTATTATGAAAATGACTTAGCTCTTGAATAGCAGGAAATGAAGTCCTGCGTGTTAAGAGGTAAAACCCTATTTCAGATCAAGGTTCTTAGTTCTTTAAATCAGTGCTCTCAGTGAACCAAATCATGGCAGTAATCCTGTAGCTTCTTTATAACAGATCCGGGGGCTTCTTTAAGAATTCTGCCAGCGATATTTCACTTAGTATTTTAATATGAGCAACAACCAGGCGGATTTACAGTCAACCTGAGCTGTGCATGCCTGGGTTGGGATGATGAGCAGTGTGTCGTAGCCGCGCATACCTGGAGGTGTGAGTAACTCTACGCTTTATTGTTAAGGGCCTGGAAGATTCTCAGGCAGCAGGAAACCAAAGAAACTGCTGACTGTAGAAATGCAGAATAGTACATTTGTTCTGACAAACAGTCTCATATCTGTGTGAGACATAGAACCCTTTGGGTTAAACAGTAGATTGTGTCTCAGTTTTACAGTATGCTTGGGATTTTTTTTCTCTTCAAAATCCAGAAATTTCCTTGCATTCACATGACCAACACAGTATCCAGTTTTGAAGAAAAAATAGGCGCATATGGGGCTCTATTTTTGTGCCTTCACACATGGCAAAGCATGTGGCGGGAACAGTATTCACAATTGCGTCCATCACTTATTTATTGGCTTTGCCCACTGTGGTATTTTTGTGGTCTACCATAAATATGTTTGCATCACAGTGGGTTGAACTATGCATTACGGGATGTGTCAATGAATGAAAGTGCAATTTTTGTGTCAAAGACCTCGCTTGACTCACCAAGACCACCTTTTACTGCAAATGCTGTTGCTTAGTGTTAGTTCCATGGGAATGAATCCGAGCCAGCAGAGCCCTTTGCTCATATATCAGTCATATTGTTTTCTTTCCTTTCTTTATTGTCACTTTTGTTATATAGGCTATCATATAGTAAATAATGCCTGCAAAATGGCAGTGGGGTTTCCTGGGAAGGGGAGGGAGATGATATATTTTTACATATGATTTTTTTTTTTTTTTTTTTTTTGTGTGGGGGAAATACAAATAATTAACTTCAGTCCTGCCCTTGTTTTAATTCCAAGAGTGCCATTTTGAGTATGGTTTAAATGGTCCGCATTCATACAAAATGCATTGATGCAAGTTTTCACCTTCCTCTTCGCTTCACATCATTGAACTGATCACTGCATTGCTGCGCAGTGCCCAGAGCACTGAAGGGGGCAGCATTAATGCAAGCAGCAGTATCCCGACAAAATTGCCAGATAATTATGGCTTTAATGCACTGGTTTTAAAGGGCATGACTACAGCTGATCTGTTTGCCGTTAATGGAACCAAACACCCACTACACCCACAGGTAATAAATTCATCTTAATCCCACCCTTTGGACAACCGTGCCACAGTTGCCCAATTGCCTTAGGTCTAGAAGTTCCAGGAATGGAGGTAAACATCCCCACTTTTGGTCTGCGATAGTGTTCACATATTTGTGCGCCCTTTGCATTTTGGTCATCAAATTAGGGCCCATAGTGTGATTTGGTCACAACCACTGGCATCAGATTTCCCTAGTTGAACTTATTGTTCTGATGTAGTTCAGCAAAATTTTAAATGACCACTGATTAAAGACCTAGAGCTGGGATACTTGGGTATTTTTGGATAAAACGTAACAGGTGCACAAAAACATCCATGGTAAAAGACATGCTCAAAAAAATAAACTCAGTACACTTACTTGGCTCACACATCAACATTCACCAAAGAAGGTGAGGGAATTGAAATTTACTCAGCATTATTTTACCTTTCCAATCCAATTAGTGCAGTATTACTGAGCAGAGAAGAGTGAAATTAAAGTTGGCTGACTTAAGTGTGTTAGTTTCACGCTTTCAACTGTGTTCCACTGAATCAAAGGCTTACTTGCAACTCACCACAAAAACACAGAGAGAACTTGTGAACTCCCCACAGAGAGGCCCCGGGCCAGATCTGAACCCGTTTGGTGTTCACTGCACTGCGATGCTGCTGCCCTGCCATTTCTTTCCTCTTTTGCCCATGCTTATACCATTTTTATTGATGCAAGTTAACAGAAACACAGAGAGCCCAACCTCAAGACTCCGTTGACAACAAGGTGATACAAATTCTTATTGGGTTGTGAAATTTGCTGATATGGGGAGATTGGCACTACTCCTGGATATAATTGAGCAGCAGTATTCTGACAAAATTGCTAGTTAATTATGGCTTTAATGCACAAAGAGAAGGACAGTAGCTGATCTGATTGGCTTTAATGGAACCAAACCCCAACACACCCACAATTCATTCACGTCCAACCCTTTTGAAAACAGTGCCAGAGCTCACTTAATTGGAGACAGGGTGATACTATAAGTTACGCAATTGTTAGAGGGCAAATACAGAAATGTATGGGGTCAGTAAATGCCATATGCCATTTACTGATCCCCATATATTTCCGTATTGGCCCTTCTAACAAACTGTGTAACGAATTTATTCCCAAACAGCACGCCTACATCTCACCGACGTCGGCACGATGAATAAAGTTGCATCGGCGAGATGTATTATGGAAAGCGTTTGCTAATTGGGAATAAATCGCCAAGACATCGCCCTCTGGCAAACCATGTCCCTGCTATGGGCCGATGCTTCTCAGACGCATTTACAGACGTTAGGAATAGAATGCCGACGCACGATCTGAGGCCGACGTCGGCGAGACGTATGTGTGCTGTCTGGGTCCCACCGAAGACATTTTTTTCCACGTGCATGCCATTTTGGCTGCTCCAAAGACGCTAAGGGCGATAATCTAGTTGCACGCCGTGTTGGGGCTCGGAGACGGAAGATGGGAATATACAAGGTTTCCACGTGCCTGCTTTCGACCAATGCCATCCAAGTATTCTTGTCTGAGGTGGGATAAAAATTCCTATTGTGTCGTGAAGTTTGCTGATATGAGGATATTGCAACTACTCCTGGATATCAGTGAGACTCTCAAACCCTTTACTTAAGAGTTACGATGGCTGGAGATAGAACAAAACCTAAAGCACACTGATGAAAATATGAACAAACAAACACTAAACAAACCACCAATTTTGCACCAAAATACTTTTGTGATGAGGTGCTGCATATTGAAATCTAATATAGTTTGTTTTTACGTTTGTATGATCTACTTTTAATCTATATTCCTATATCTTCGACTGGATCTTCATACACCATATATTTTTGTATTCTGGGCTGAGCCATATGATCTCTTATCTAAAGGTACTTAAACAAGATCAAATTTACCTGTGCTGGGTGCTACATTATGGACAGACACGTGCTTGAGCCCTCACTCGCCTCACCATCTGGCATCTGTTCAATGTCTCACTCATTTAACCTTCTGCTGCAGTACGACCTCTCTCCAATCCCTGCCTTACAAACCAGTCCTTGCCCTTCTCTGATTGGCCGGCACCGCGATATCTGTGCTGTTCAATTATTTCACATAGGAGTGGATGTTTTCTGATTACCCCGGGGCCAGTAGACCCTGCGAGAATGGACTGCTAAGTTCGATTTGAACGATTATGTACAAAAAATGAAAGAGATGAAACTCCTCAGCATTAGCAGCAGCTTTTCAAAACATGGCGGCGATATGCGGTATTTCACCACCAACCCTAATTGCGGAGCACAGCAGACGAGATATCACTGCAAATAAGAGTTGCAGAGAAGACTAAGGCAGCCAAGACAACAAAGCCAAGAGAGGCGCAATCGGGAAAAATATGTAAATCAAATGTGCATGCAAAATATCAGCAGGCTCAACTGTTCCTCTGTGCAGATCCATCTCCCCAGCTGCAGTGCTGTCTGATCACCATTACAATGGGCTGTTTGGCAAAAACATTAAGAAAATGGTGAAGAGTGAAACAATAATATTTTCGACGAATTAGATTTGCATTATTCAGAAGTGAAGGAAAGAGGAAAAAAAAGGGGAGAAATAATGCTAATGAGAAAACTGAAACTGCCCTTAGGGCGTGCATAATGAGTGTTGTAATTAAGTCATTTTGTTTCTTTAGTTTAGTAAATGGAGTAAAATGAAGGAATAATAATAAATTTATTTATATAGCGCTTTCAATCAAAGTGCTTTACAACAATTTAAAATAAACAAGAAATGACAACAATATAAGCAATAGTAAAAACTAGTAAGAGTGAAGGGTTAATTTATTATCATTACTGATGTTGCTGAGGTAAAATTGATTTCTTTGCGCACATGAACCGTTGTCTTGAATGTGGCGCAACCCTTTCTCCACAGAAGTTGTGACACTGAGTAAAATGGAAATAAAAACAGAGCACAATGACTTGCTAATCTTTTAAACCCGATGTATTCTGTTTTTATTTGCATTTTACACAGCGTCCCGACTTTCTGGCACTGGGGTTGTAGATTGAATTATTATGAAAATTGGTAGATACACAGTATGTGTTTGTCTGTTTGTTTGTGTGCGCGTATGAATATATGTTTGTGTGTGTGTATGTGTGTGTGCATGCGTGCGTGAACGTATGTGTGTGTATGTGTCAGTGTGTGTGTGTTTTTGTGTGTGTGTGAGAGACCACCAATAGCAATTTCATAGGATAGATCCAAGTTCACGCCATGGTCTTGTAACCCTCTATTGAGATGATGAAGTGCACTACTGTGATTGGCTGGCCTCGGGTTCTCCTGAATGATGATGCTTCTTGCCTGAGGGAAGAGGATAAACCAGAGCAGTGATCCCAGTCAGCAGCTTAACCAAAGCCTCTGATTCTTCATTTTTGGCTTAACCAAGACTCCTGACTCCCCATTAGCAAGACTGAGCGATTCACTCTGCCAAATACCACAAATCTCAGGCACTGCTGGTGGCATTTACTCAAGGGTATGTCCTAACCCCTTATGGGCACTCATGGAAAAGTATTGCCACAGTAAAACACAATCACCGAACATAAAAGCAGTGCAGGCTAATTATATCTGACCGTCCGTACGTGAATTTACTCTCTTCTATACAAAGATAACAAGAAATGACCAAATTTGTTTTAGGAGGGAAATTATCCCAATCATTGAGGCAAGAAATAGACCTTATTTACATTATTATAATACCTCAGGCAGAAACATTCCATGAGTCCATGAGGATTAATCATGACCATAAAAGTGATGACTTCAGTGCAGTAAATGAGGATGGGAAGAGTTCAACATTAAATTATGTCTATCAGTAGCCCTCCATTTACAGATTTTTTATCATTAAAAGCGAATAAAAAAGCGTCTCAGTTCTCATCCTGAGGACCCACTACGCATGTTGGTTTTGGTTCCAACCGCAGCAACAAGGTCTGGTTTATGATGAATCCCTAATTGTCTTTTATTAGACTGTTTATGTCTATTAATCCCAGCGACGACAGGTGAATTGAAAATTCACGAAGCAGAGAATGCTCCTTGAAAATTATGATTGGTCCCGACCTGTTTTCGATTAGTCATTTGAATAAAAGACGAGAAAACTCCAAAAATGCACAACATTCCCAAATGTGGCCAGGTTCCCTCATTAAGGTAACATGGAAATGAAAACATGTCATTTTGATGTGAAATTGCATTTCAATCAATCTTATTGAACAGAAGATATTTACTATTAATTTTTCTTTTCTTTGTTGTAATTAAACAAGCATGAAGTTCAGATTTGACAGTGAAAACATAACTCACTCTCATAGTGCTTCTGTAACATTTTTTTTTTTTTTCTACAATCAATCAAAAAGGAACTCAGGACAAAAGGAATATTAGCTCTGGTCTACCCCACCATTATACATGGTATCTCATTTTCAGTGTTTGTGTAAATTTTCCTTGCTGTAAAAAAAAATGGGTAAACTTTAAATGGGTAAAATTTCATTTTATTCTTTTTTTTTTTCAAAATCTGGGTGCAGTCCATTGTTTTCTCACCACTAAAGTGCTGCTCATGCAGTAATACAGCACTTGACCCATAATGATGGAGGCTAACTCTACACCCTGTCTTAGTGGAGATGGTGGTGATCGTCAGCCACCATGGAAGGGGTGTCTCACTAACGCACCGTGGCAACTCGCCCGCCTGGCTTGGCCCAGAGCAGTCAATGACAGCCATGTCACTGTGACAACAGGCTTGTTCCCGGGAGGTGGGGGGGGAGTGTTTGCAGAGTAGAAGCTGTGCTACTCGCTTCTCAGTGATGGAAATGCCGGGAAGTGAAAACAGGTCATCCCTACTCTTCGTTATAGCCACACTAGCCCTTTATTGGTGGCGTGGGAATTCCGCTTGGGTTGCATGCAAACGAACAACTCAAGCTCTCCTCAAGCATGAGAATGTTTATGGGTCCTTCCTATGGCTATAATATAAAAGCCTCACTTTGAAACTCAGATGATACTGAGACATGAGAGAGAGAGAGAGAAAGAAAAGGAGAGAGAGAGAGAGAGAGATTTCCAACGAGTGGAATGTGATGATTTTTTGCTGTGAGATCGACTCATATAAATTTTACTGAATTGGAATTCTCTAATATTACACATGGGTTCTATGAATCTCATAAAGCGTAATAGGTTTCAGGTAAAAATATGAGAACACGTGCAAAGACTGAACATATTCTTGGAACGTATGTATGAATACAATACAAAGTGACAAGTTATAATGGCTACAATTAAGCAAAGACAGAATCCAGCAATAAAAGAAAAGAAAGGAAAAAAGTTTACAACTAAATGAAAAAAGGCTAAATGAACTTTGCCATAAGCATGATACCTCACCAATCATAAAGCACCATGACCGCACACTATATCTTATGTTACTATACATTATTGATTTGTGATTTATTCAAAAGTTATTCAAAATCAACTCTTTTGAATCTATTTTGAAAAATCCATCACAAACACTATGACTGCTACATCATTGTTCATCATTTATGAAAGAGCATCACTCCTGACTGTGTTAGGTTGTGTACAGAGATGTAAAATCCAGGGGTCAGAAAGTAAAAGTCCTGCCAAGTTTTTCTCCCTCCCACAGAATGAGCTGATCACCCATATTGGCTTTTTCTCCTGTCCGAAGTAAATCCAGGTGTTTGGAATAAAGTTCTGGGGAGGATTTTTGCTTTCTGAACCCGGACTTTACACCTCTGGTTGTGTAGCAGATGATCTTACACTGCACAAGCTTTGAAATATAATTGGAATGCCCGGTCATGTAGAGAGGTGCATTCTGCAATGAAAAGCTGACAGGGATCATAGACTGTATAAAAAGATGAATGAAGCAAACCGTGACGTCACCCATTGGTTTCAGCATACCATTTAGGAAGCCTCGATTTTGGCAATTTGAATAGCGCCATTTTGTCATTTTGAAACCAGATGTGATTCCTATTGGACGAGAGCATGACTTGAATATCCAGGGAGGAGCGAGAGGTGGATCTCCAAGTGGACCAGACTGTACCAGACGAGGACCAGAGGATTGCCACGCCCCTAAAACATATCCTGGCTTTGTCCTTTATTCTAGTCTATTTGGGACCATAATTTACAAAAATGAACATCATGATATATTGATGGAGACTTGAAACTTGCGATAGATATCATAAAGTAATGTGGAAAATCATTTTTGAAATAATAAATCAGGTGGGAAAGTAGGGTCATTTTCTCATAGACTTCTATAGGATTGAACTTCTTTCTGCAACCACCGACATAGCCATCTGCTGGCCATTAAATAGAATGCAAATTTTAGAGATTTCCGCATTGGCCTCAGTTTTCAGACCCGGATGCTGCGTCCATCTTTTTATACAATCTATGATAGGGACAAGCATACATGCTCCTTCAGACCATGTTATTTTGCCACCTGCCTCTTTTCACTCAGCATCCCAGACACAAGTCAGAGGGAGACGTATTTAATGTGCAGCTTACAAGACATGGGCTTTATTCCAAAAGCTAAGGTCGTTCACTTCAAAGTACACATAATGAGGGCCACGCCGACCGAAGCCATATTGGAGGGAATTCCAATCAAAAGTGTCTAAAACACATCCCTTCAAAGGGGCCTACAAAACGGCCATTTCCCAAGTGAGCAGGCAATGTGTACTTTGCGCCCACAATCCCGTGCAACGACCAGAGCTTAGTGACGTGTGTGATTCAACATCATTCAAGAAAATGACGGCAACGGTGGCTAATAGTTAGCTAGTGCATAGAAAGCTGACGAGCCTAGCTTGATGGTTTATTACAGTCGACTGGCTAACGCTAGTTATGTCGTCGTTTTTTATTTTTACCCGTGGCTATTTGTTGCCTTATTAAAGCTATGCGGTTGGTTATAAAGCAACTGCAAAACCGATAAATGGCCAGTGAAAGACGTTCTCCTGTGAACTGGCTGCGTTTGTTTAAGCAGAGAGCGGCAGCCGCGAAATATGTCTAAAGACATTCCAAACGACCGTTACTTGAAAACCCTACTTTCTGCTGCCCTTCAGGGTTTTCACTACGAAGGGAAGTAACTTCCCATGGTGTAGGGAGTAGGGGTTAGCCCTATGGAATGAAATACAGCCATGGATTCCATTGACCTGCTGGGGAGCTAGAGAGCTGTTGTCCAGATAATGGGTCAACTGAACCCACCCGAACTTCACACGCTGTTTGGCAAACCCTGAGCATTACCAGCATCAACTAACATTTGATTAGGTTAGATTAGATTAGATTAGCCTTTAATGTCTCAAAGCAGAGAAATTTGTCTTAGGCAATCGAGAGATAGATTACATAGGTTACATACACACACTCACATTGATACACCCTACACAAATTGACAAATGAGTACACACAATCCCCCTACACAAAATGACATATGCATATACACAATCACCCTACGCAAATTGACATATGCATGTACACAATCCCGCTTATACGCACCTACTCAACTAGACAGGATACATAAATACCCCAACCCCAATTCATCAGGCATATCTACTTATGGCGTTATCTTCCACACAGACACACCCATCCGCTCTGTCACTCTTTCTCCCTCCCTCCCTCCCTTAGATATTGCAGACAGTCTCTAATTATTGCACTTAACCCCAGACTGGCCATCAGTGCCACCATGATAGTCAGTAAATAAAATCAATTAACCATACATTCACTTATACATTGCACACAACACTAATTGTTCATACATTCTCTTATACATTGCACACAAACTCTAACAATTATTGCACTTAACCCCAGTCTGACCATGTATGCTAGTCACTGAATCAACCAAATGACATGAATTGACCATTCCTTTCATCACATAGACATCCCCCACACATCTCCCACCACAAGAGACCATCCCCCCACAACATACAGCACACACACCCTCACAACCCCATTCTACCTGCCTCCCCTAATTTAATTAATCTCAAAGAGACTGCATCCGTATCATACCTTCTCACTATTGAGCAATTTGATAGATAAGGGGACAGTCGAACATTTAAATCGGTTTGTCTTGCAATTTAAAACCCTATATCTTTTACCTGAGGGCATCAATTCATATTTCCTATGAAGGATATGGTTAATATCCCCTGATATTTTGAGGCCTTGCTTTCTCACTGTGTCCTCAAATATATATTTTGAAGTGAGGAGGGGGGTGCTATCCCCATAATTTTCCCTGCTCTTTTAACAAGGGTCTGCAGTTGTGCCTTCAGTTTGACAGACAAGTTTCCAAACCAGATCATAATACCATAACGGATGATGGATTCTATGGCCGCCCTGTAAAAAGATAACATAATGTCCTTATCTATGCCATAGATCCTTAGTCTCCTTAAAAAGTGTAGACGTTGGCTAACCCTTGAACACAAGAAATCAATATGCTGAGCCCATTTCAGCTGAGTGTAAAAAAGAATGCCTAAGTATTTGTATGATGTTACTTGTTCGACTGTCTCTCCATTAATCATTATTGGGCTGTGATCGCCAATAGATCTAGGATCAAATATCATCACTTTGGTCTTGCTAACATTAAGAACCAAATTATTTGCCTCACACCACTGCACAACCCTATCTATCTCGGATTGGTACACACTTATATCTGAGTTTGGTGTTAATAAACTCAGGATAGCGGTGTCATCTGAGAATTTTATAATATGATTATTTGAGCTTTGGTTCCTGCAGTCGTTTGTGTATAATGTAAAGAGGATAGGCGAGCTTATGCAGCCTTGAGGGACCCCGGTATTAGTAGTTAAGGTGTCAGAGAGTGTGGAGTTAACCCTGACCTGCTGTGTTCTATCTTTTAGAAAGGCCTGGTACCATCTAATAATGTATGGGTTAACCTCCAAACGTTGTAATTTACTCAAAAGAGTTGTGGGCAGTATAGTATAAAACGCCGAACTAAAATCCATGAATAACAAACGGGCAAATGCCTTGGAGTTATCTAAATGCTTTAGAAGGAGATGGGACGTGGTACTTAAAGCATCGCCGGTGCTCCTACCATTGCTATAAGCAAATTGGTAGGGGTCCCGGAAATGCTGAGTCTGCTTGTTTAGCAGTCCAATCATAATCCGCTCCAACGATTTCATAACCACCGAGGTTAATGCAACGGGTCTATGATCGTTGTTCACCCTAGGACAGGGCTTCTTTGGGACAGGAATTATTATAGCCCTTTTCCACTGTGCTGGGATACTGTGTGTATCTACTGTACACTGAAATAGTGGACACCAAGCTGGTGTAAGCTCGGTTGCGAATTCATGCAGAAGGAATGGGGAAAGCCCATCCGGCCCACTGGCCTTTTTACTGTTTAGTGCCCTGAATGCCCTTGTAACAGCGCTAGGGTCAATTATTATTTTATCCTGATTCGGATCACATACTGTAACTAAATCATCCCCATCGTCGCCATTCCCAGTCTCAAAACGTGTATAAAATA
The DNA here is from genome assembly GCA_029692085.1 of Gymnothorax javanicus. Lineage (NCBI taxonomy): Eukaryota > Metazoa > Chordata > Actinopteri > Anguilliformes > Muraenidae > Gymnothorax > Gymnothorax javanicus. The sequence continues at coordinate 24,492,309 of CM056193.1, forward strand.
AGTTAAGTTCATTGGCTCTGTCCCACTCATTTGAAACCTGTAATTCCCTTCTCCCACTATTCAAGTTCGTTAAATCTTTCACACAGTCCCACATTTTTCTAGCGTCCTTATTTGCAAACACATCTTTGACCTGTTGCCTGTGTTGTTCCCGTGCCTCCCTTAATTTCGCTTTTAGTTCTGTTTGGACAGTTTTCAGTCCAATGGCATCCCCATTTCGAAAAGCATGTTTTTTCCTTTTAATGCAGTTCTTAATATCTGGTGTTATATACTCTTTGTTATTTGGGTAGATCTTAATGTCCTTTTTTGGCACGACAGTGTCGACGCAGAACTGTATATAACCTGATATCGCATCTGCAGCGCTGTCAAGATCATTGTCCTGGTAGAAAACGTCCCAGTCCGTGGCTAGAAAGCAGCCCCTCAGTTCCTCTTTATGCTTGTTGTTCCAAACACTGACCGTCTTTGAAATGGGCTTACTTCTTTTTAATGCAGTCTTGTAAGTGGGGATTAACTGGATGGTATTATAGTCGGAATTTGAGAGGGGGGGTCTGATTTTCGACGTTTATGCGTTCTCAATGTTTCCATAACATCTGTCCAATGTTCGTTCTTTCCGAGTGCCACCCTTTACATACTGCTGGAAGTCAGGGAGTGCGCTGTTCAAATTACAATGATTAAAATCGCCAAGTACAAATATTGGTGCGTCGGGTTTGTTTAATAGTTGTTTGTGGACACAGTCCGCAATCAGTGAAGCTGCTTTTGATGCGTTCCCACTCGGAGGGATATATGCCGCACAGATAAAAATGTTCCCATATTCTCTGGGTAAATAAAAAGGCCTTAGGCTTAAACACATGATCTCCACATCTGGAGTGCACGCTTTGTCCTTTACTGTGTAATTCGTACACCAAGAGTCTTTGATAAAAACGTAGAGACCACCTCCCCTTGTTTTCCCCGAGTTACCATCCCTGTCCATTCTAACCATCGAAAACCCCTGTACCTGGACCAGAGGGTCCGGAAAGTCATCCTGGAGCCAGGTCTCCGTGAAAATCATAAGGCATGACTCTCGGTATTCATGGCAGGTTCTTGTATACAGACGAAGCTCATCCATCTTGTTTCTCAATGATCGAACATTACTGAATATAATGGAAGGAAGGGGTAACTTTCCACGTCGCCGCTTTAGACGGTGTCTGATGCCGCCCGCCTGCCTCGTTTGCGTGTTTTCTTTGCCGTTCGTTGCCGCACCAGTTCCTCTGGCACATAATCCAACAGGCCTGGTTCTGGGGCGCCTTCTGTGCAAAGGGATAGTAGCCACTCTCTCCCGTAGGCCCGCCGCAGCTGATCGCTTCCCCCCAGCAGGCATGGAGGTGCCGGCATATTCGCATAAAACAATGGACGTGATCAGGATCATCAACAGAAAAACTACCGCAATCTTCCTCCCCATCGCGTAGGACATGAGCACATAGACTTGACGAGCTTTACAGGTAAAACTCCACTTTCAAGCTTACATCAAACTTACGTCGCAACAAACAAACAAACAATCTCTCGTGCCCGTGTCACAGCCGTGCCGCGCCACCATTTGGATGCGACTAGCTTCAGCAATATTACTAGCAGTTATGCATTGTATGCGGCCAGCAGTTAGCAATGTTTAGCTTCCCTAATAAAAAGATTTAAAGTTACAGGAATTGCCCAATGCCACACTTTTTTCCCTCATAAAACACATAAAGAAACTTGATTATAGGTAAAAAAAAAATAATAAAATAAAAAAAACTCGTTGTGGAGGGTAGTCTCTGGAGAAATTGTCATTGTTTCCCCAGAACCAGAATAAAAACAGCCCTCTGGGTCGAAGAACAGAGGAATACAACCTGGCTTTACATTATCTTAGAATAAAGTTTTTTGAACCATTTTGAAACCAGACAAGCAGTTTTCAAAACGATAAATTTTCCCATCTGTTCTTTCAATAAAGGATATTTTTATGTATAGGCCTACCACTGTTTCATTGACTATGCCATATCAGGTATATTTAGCAATGCATTTCATCTCCCCTCTTACTTCTTCTGTCAATAAAATTTTAGTGTCAGCGATTCAATTTAATAAGTCCTCTTGACTCTCGCCCCTTCAAAAGCTGAAGAACCAGAGAACTGAATCAAGACAAGGTCTCTTTTTGTCCTTGAGATCAAAAAAGAAAAAAAAACAGACAACAAAGGAAGGCAGCAGCCACTAGAAATTTTTTGAAGCCTTTATGCAAGTTTGGTCAATTAGTACTTTTCTAGACGCTGAGTCATATTTTAATGCTTTCTTTTGTGCCTCTTGTCATACCTTTTGCTCTGTTTTTGTCGCTATGACTTTGAACAAAAAGGACTGCGAGGAATACAGAGAGGGATGTGATGTCTCATTAATGTTCACCCCCTTGGCACTTTACATAATGACTCTGCTCAGTATCCAGCAGAGGGAATGGGCGGGTTTGAAGTTATGACCTTGGTAAACATATGCAATTTGTCTGACTCGGTTACTAAACATTTTCAATTTGCTCCTCTCTCGCGTTATTGTTTCCGTGATTAAAGCTTGGAGTTAGAGGAGCTCGTTTCATGTTTTGCAGTTGTGCTTGACTATACCTGTGGGAAACCCACGCAAACGCTTAAGTGAAGTAGCCGTGGGTCCAGAAGTTTATAGCCTGTTTTACTGCATGTGATTCATATTTAGCATTTTGATTTTGATGCCGCTTCCACTGCGTCTAAACAATGGTTCAGCCTATTGCTACGGGCTGCATTTAAACTGTATTCAACATTTTGAAACATATTTAAAATTCTCCGCGGTGGGCTAAGCAGACATAACCTCCAGACTGATTGTCTGCCATCAGCTATAATCTGCTACACTGGCCTGCGCCTTGAATCCCTGACCAGAACCAGAGTCAAATCTTTGCATTTATTCAGGGCTAAGCAAACCAGGGACATGCCATCTGAGAACCCTGGGTGAACTGAATAGGGGGTTGTCTGGACAGCTTTCAAGTCATACCAGGCTATATTAAGAAGTGTACCACAAAACAGTATGCAAAAATGTGATGATTTCAAATAATTTACCACTCAGTTCAAGAACTAAGTGACAAAAACACAAACACACACACACACACACACACACACACACACAAGCCCACGCATGCATACAGACACAAACGCAAACACACACGCGCGCGCGCACACACACACACTTTGTGTTTTCCTGTTTTACATCATCCCATAGACTTACATTCGTTCCTTAACTCCTTTTCCTGACCTTAACCATCAATAATGCATGCCTAGCCTTAACCCTTACCCTTAACTTAACCTAACCCTAATATTCACCAAGCCCTAGCCTGAAACTCCTGGCCTCAAATAGCTTAATTTCCTCATGGGGAGCAGAAAATGCCTCTGGAGTTCTGGTATCGCTTCATACACGCACACGCATGCACACACACACACACAAGCACACACACACACACACATATGCATGCACGCACTTACTGAAAAACAACAGGTCAGGGGATGTTTCAGGAGATAAAATTAGCTAAAAGCCTAGTTCACAATATCCAAACTTCTCCTTAGGGGAACAATATCTTGTTATGCTGAATGTTAGCATGATGGACTCAGGCCAAAACTTTGTGAAGTGTAACTCCTCTGAGATGCAAATGGGCGAGCTGATGAGTACATTAGTTTTTAAGCAACATGCTGATGATTTCATGGGCCTAAATGCTTACAGTGTAGATTTGTTACCTGCTCTATTGGCGGAAGAAAGTGCCCATATACTCTCTGCTCCTGTTAAAACGAATGTGTTAAAAATCCTTGCAATTTATGTGCGCAGCCCAGTTTTACACGCATTGAGTGGATATTAGAACATATTGAGCTGGAATAGTTTGTGCTGATTTACACTCAATTATGCGTTTATCCAGATGGCTTTGCGCACTGTCTTAGCAAGGTGATAACTAATGTGTTAATATTGCACATTTTACTTCCAGTATCTATGATAATTCCAGCAAAGCATGTCACGCATAAGCATCACTGACACATTGAATATGTTAAATGTGGCATAACGTGGTGTTCCAGGTCTCATACATGCGTGTGAGAGAGGCTAACTCAGTTTGGCTCATTTTTTAAACATCCTTTTGATGTTTCGGGAATGCGATGCGCGGGCTGGGCATTTTCAACTGACTCAACCCTGACATGTGGAGCCCGGCTCATTGACAGAGACGTTGAAAAGTTCATCCCACAGCCCACTGATCATAAAACATCGCAATTGCCGCGGGCCTCCACGCGAGCCAGACGAATCCATCCTGACTGACGGATCCTATCACGTTGGGTGGCGAGGAATTGGGACAGCGCTAAGTGAATTGTCACTGCGGACCGGCTTCAAAGACACGGTCATGGTCTGCATGAAACTGTCTTTTATCTTCTGTTCATGCTGGAGTGGAGCAGAGCATAGCCCATGTAACTATTTCATCGCATCTACACAATATGCATCAACACTGAGCTGCAATACAGACTGTATCACAGTTTCTGATAATTATAGTAATAATAGTAATATTAATATTCACCATCATCATCATCATCAATGATAATACCCACCTCTGCTTAATTGGTTCCATCCCTGTTCCAGCGGTTTGTTCCTGGTAATCACCTCCGCCAGGAGGTTATGTTTTTGCTTCCGTTTGTTTATTTATTTATTTGTTTGTCTGTCTGTTGGCAGGATATCTCAGAAACGGCTGCATAGATTTTAACCAAACTTCGCAGGATGTTAGAGTAGCACAATCGGAACAACTGGTTAAATTTGGGCATATCTAGGCCAAAGTACAGCCGAGATATAGGCCAAAGTTCAAATGCAGCTATGCTGGCGGAGGTATGGGCTCTCACGAGTCCAGCTCTAGTTGATTGATTGATTGATTGATTGATTGATTGATTGATTGGTTAGTTATTCCCCTTATCAATCAGCTGTAGCCACTGATTGTGCTGTGTATATATATTGTAGGTTTTGGTGCAGTCGGGGATGGATCATCTTACTAGAAGGGGTCAGTCTTGCTGTAAATTCTATTTCTCCTCCCTGGTGTCCCTTCCAGAGAGCCAAATTGTTAGGTACAATGGGTTCTCCAAGCCTTCTTCCATTTTTCGCCATCCTCCTCATTATACACACAGCCTAGTGGCTCATCGCCAATCCTGCAATTGGCTTCCCCTCTGCCCAGTTTGTTTCAAATAATAGTCATAATAATAATAATAATAATAATAATAATAATAATAATACTTTTGTACAAAGAATAAAAGCTCAAAGATTCAGCGTATAGCTTGATATACAAATTAATGCAAGTTAGGTTATGCAGTGAAACAGTTTCTTCTAAAATTAATGACCCTTTCAATTGGAAAAAAAAAACAATTCAGTTGAAATGAAAACATCTCTGGCATTTGTGTTTATTTTAATTCTGAATCAACACATAATTATCAAAGCATTCACAATGCAATACATTTTGGTATACCACTTGACAGCACTGTTTGAACGTTTATAATATTAACGATAGTGTTTGAATACCTGCATTGGATATCGCTTTACTGTTTTTTTTTTGCACAGTGAGTCATTTACTGTTCTCAGGTCAGGGAGGGGTGAGAGCTGTTTGTGATATTGGTTTCATTTGTAACACAGAGAGATCTGAGTTTGCTGCTAATAGGACTCTGGGGAAGTTTGCAAGAGAAATGTTCTTGCCTCTCATCCTGCCATCAGTCTGGCATTTCCCCCTCCTGCTCCCCCTCTCCCTCCCTCCCTACCTCCATCCCCTGCTTCCCAATGAACATTTCATAGTTTTAATCATTAATTCACTTTGGAAGGACACCGAATGGGGTGGATGATCAGGCAGTAATTTAAACCCAGCTTATGCTGGCATTCACCCTCCAGTGGTTTTGAAGCTTCAGTTCCATTTTGTTCATTTTTCAACTGCCAACAAGAAAAAAGAACATGATTTTTCATCTTGTGAAATATCCATACAGGCATTTTTACACTTGGAGAAGTTAATGCATTGTCATGACCCTTTCCTCTCCTTGCCGTCCAATTCTCATCCTCGGATAACCTCCCGGAACATTCCAAGATTAGAAAACATAACTGAAGCCCTAAAACAACCCCTCTGTGGTCTGTATCAAATGTGCAATGCTGTAAGTGTTTGTACACAAAAGAGCCACTGAGGTACCTCAGGTATGTAACTTTGAAAGTTTGATATTGTGTAATGGGTAACTGGCCAGATCTGAAGTTTGAATTACAGTCTATCCACTGGGAATCAATGAATTGATCTTCCACGTTTTAATCAAATTTATTTATTTTAATCTTAAATTACGATGGAAAAAAGGGCATTCAGATGTGAAAAGAAGTTCTGTGTAGATTACTCAGCAAATTGTGTGCAATCTTCTGTCTGTTGCTCATTATAGGACTTATGACAACATTTTGATAAAAAAAAACTTTTAAATAATGAGAAGCAAAAATGAACATGTCCCTTGTAAAATTAAATGAACATTCTCACCAGCAACTCCTTTTTCTCCAGAGATAAATCTGTCTGCTTGATGTTTCAAGGAATCCACTATATTGGCAGCCTGCCATAAAGCAAACACAGAAAGCTTAAAAGGGAATCGACAGTAACATCATGATGGATTTATCGCGTGTTATGCCAAAAACATGTCTATTAATAAATTAAGCCACATAGACCAGCCAATTTGAACCTTTCCAAGTTCATTACACTGGTAATATGTGCAGCCAAACGTGAGAACTGCATCAAACTCTGCCAGTAATGGTCTCAATAGGCCTGCAGACCGCTTATTTCTGAACCAAAATTTACCTTAAAACTTAAATTATACCTTATCAGCCAGTTACCTGAAAAGTATAGTTTTTGGTAAATACAAGTTTAAACAAGCATGCTTGGATAAATATCACTATAACTACTTTGACACAGAGATAGTTGTTGGGCATGTTAGTGAATTATGTCTCTCCCTGGAGGGTGGACGGGGAGACATATTGTTTTTGGCTCGGATCCCGTCAGCGTCGGTGTCTGGGTCAGCATTCCCAAAGCGTTTCGTAACCATAACTTAGAAATGGCTCAAATATCGTTGGTGTTTTGTGAAAACTACTAAACTGGTGCCTTTTTGTATTTTGGGGTTTCTGAGAAGGGATGAGGAGACATTGGTTTTTACAAGTAAAAACACACTCCTATCCTCGTATAATTAGCCTTTTCTTTACTCATGATGCAGTGCTAGAGATTGCACAGTAGCCCTTTGGAACAATGTAAGTGTCATGCCCTGGCACCCCAGGATGTTTGAAGAGGGAACCAGGGCAAGGAGTGGAGAGGAGGACCCAGTTGCAGGGATGTAGAGTTTATTAAATAATGAATGCAGGGATAACTAAACAAATACAAACTGCAGGAGAACAGAAAGGGGAGTGCTCCAAACACAAAGGGGGAAGCCAGACCAAGGCTACCTGCCCCAATAGGAAAAAACTAAGCTATAAATACTTATGGTAATGTATTTAACTAAAAGGAAGCAGGTGGGCATGATCAAGATGGAGGGGAGCAGATTATTGGATAATTAGTGCAGGGCAGGTAGCCAAGGGAATGGAATGCCAGAGGGGAGGGGCATTACAGTAAGAGCACCAACTGGCTATTATGTGCTGATCCAACAGAACAGTAAGTGTTTTAGCACTCCAATACATCACAGAAATCAACTTCTTTTAGTTTACACAGACAGCCAAACTTCCAGTGGATGGATGGGTGTGGTAGCCAAGGGATTAATTTTTACGACAATGAATTGTTTCAATGGTTCCTCACAGGGGGAAATCTTGTAAATGAAGCAAAGGAGTTTTGGAAGTGACACACACACACACACACACACACACACACACACACACCAGTGCTGGGAATTGGAAGGGTATATGAGTGTGAAAACTCAGCTACAGATGGGGAAAAAGATATGAAAGAAAGAAGGAAATTGTACAACTATTGAAAATCCGAAAGCGATTGCGACTTGGACACAGGGAAATTTGAAGTCTTCAAACTTGTTTGTTGAAACACGAACAGACATTATTCAGAAAAGAATCCGTCAAATATTCATTTTTAGTTACAATATCATAATATTTGAACCTGAGGTTTCTCCAGGCATCTAGTTGTGGTTAGAGTAGCACAGGGCCAGTTGAAAATATAGAATAATTTTCTGTCAGAAAAAATTTCCTGTACTCAATTTGGATAAAATAGTAATTCTGACCATTTGAGAGCAATCTACTGATTTTCAGAGGAGACCATGATTATGCCTGTAGTCAAAGTGGTTTAAGAACAGCACGCCTTTTAGTTTGTGTGGAAATTCGCTCAAATAAGAGCAGCATGTTAAGGGGTTAATTTACTTTTCAGACTCATTAGGTTTCGATTTTGACAATAATTTCTCAGTTCTTTTTAAACTCAAATTAAGGCATGCTACCTTGCCAGAGGCCTGTTATGCATCTTTACTGACATGCAAATGAGGAAAATGAGAGTATAAAAAGCTTGTGTTTGTCCTCTTTGATGAAAAATGCCAATGGTAATGGAAATCTTCCCAGTTTATTCTTGCATGCATCATTTAGCAACTGAGTCACTTACGTGCTTGCCCAACTGTCATCTGCTTTCATCTTAATACACTGATCAGCAGAAGGACATTTTTTTTTTTCAGAGAAAACTCCATTTCTGGGTTTTGCAAATACCAAAATAGATAAATCAATCAACACCTTTTCCGCTGGTTCTGTTGTGAACGGTGTTACTGTTTTGTAATTTACAGGAAATATCTATAGTACTTTCCTGACACCTAAATCCTTTGAGGTACCTTAGCTGTAAATAGTCTTTCTCATGTCCTGTTCACAGGCACCTGGTTGTGGAAGGAACCAGATGCAGGAGTCCAGTCTAATCCCGACTTATCACAGAGTGACGCTACCTGAACAAGCGTTGATATACAACAAAAGAGGACGCTTTTGGCGTTCTTATTTGACACCAGTTTATACAAACCCTACCCCCCGACTCCTAACCGTTAACCCAAAGCATCAAATAAAAACGCCAAAAGCCTCCTTTTTCATTGTATATCGACGCTTGATCAGGTAGCGTCACTATATGAAGAGTTGGGATGAGAATATGTTGGATGTAGATGTAACAATGACTTTTGGTAACTCTGGGGTTTCAGAACACTGATTCAAAATTTTGGGGAAAAAGACCTGGGTGCAAGAAGTACTTTAGTTACAAAATAACACTTTTGAGATATTGAGGGTCAAAGTTTTTAAAACATGCTGCAGATACTTTTTTTAAAAGATAACATTCAGTGGTGCCTTCTGCTAGTCCCAGGGGTCATACAAAGTAGACAGACACGTTTTTGTGGAAAAATAATGCTTTATTACGAAAAAAACAAGAAAATCAGTTTCGGACTTTGGTACTTCTTACCATAAAATGCCTGGACTTCGGTACTTATTGCCATAAAAATGCATGGACTTCGGTACTTTTACCACACAAATGCCATTTCAATCTTTTTCTGATTGCCAAAAAGTCATTTTTGCTACGCTTGTCACATGACACATACTAGCAGCTGATTGGACAGTCATGGACTTAGGCACTTGTTCCTGATGACGTCAAGGACTTGAGTACTTCTGCAAAGACTTGAGTATTTCTTGCACAAAAATTCAGTAGATTCAGGGAAGGCCGTATATCAGTATTGAGGACTTGAGTACTTATATTTGGAATTTTTTGGCTTTAAATGATGCATATGATACTCTACTTTATGGATGTAGTGTCAGCTCATTTTTTGGAAAATGTGACTTAAGTACTTCTTGCACCCAGGTCTTCAATTACTCTTCAGATGGTTAAAATAAGTATTTTAGAATGCTTCTGAGCTAGTACTCAAGAATTCAATTTCTTTCAGCAATCTGAGGGGATTCCTACATCAGCATTTGAATGTACATTCATGAACAATCTAATGACATATTTGTGGTTTTACTGTGGGCTTACACCTTAATAGATTGATGTATTATTTCCAAACTAAGGAAAAATGGTAGCAGGCTAATTCTATAGCTTTTCTGATAAGAGGTCAAGTTGTTATCTTTCCCTAACAAGTTGGAGTCCCTTCCCTCTGACAAGTGCGGCCAAAACAATTACTTATCATCTTGTACATGCGCAAGCAAGCATTTCTGGTTTAATCCCTAAAGGAAACGTACTAGTTTGGTAATAGGCATGCTTTCATGAATTCAGAATTCAAAATTTTCTTCAGCTATTGATTGTTAAAAAAAGACAAGGAAAAACTGAATACTTATCTCCTGGCTGAAATCATGAGCACATGAATAATGAATAATTATCGCAATATATACCTACCCACAATGGCGGTCATCTGGCTGCATCAAAGGGTTTTTGGTAACCTCATCATTCAGTGCTTAATTACCTGTCACAGTTCACTTTGCCTGATTGACAACAGTTGTTAAGACTCAGTGGTAAAAGTCATTGCATCATAAAGTTCTGAGGCATTTTTAACTGCGCATGAATGACACTGTAAAATGTCTATATATGTTACAAAGATTTGAACTCATGTAGCTCATGAAACAGCACGTAGATTAGTTCGCAAAGCTTATTTTAAGAATATTTCCTCCTCTTCAAACTTGCTATTCTTTTGAAAGCTAATAACATTTTGAAGAAAAAAAGTGTAATTTTATGAGCAATTATTCTGCCAAAAAAATTCTAAAATGAGAGACTGAAGTTTTTTTTTTGTACAAACAACAAGGACAGCTTGAGAGTTATTATACGTTTGATGGTGAGGTTACTGAAGGCCTTCTAAACCACTGACGTTACGCCACTTCTGTATGGACGGCATTGCTGTTATTCGGACTATATCACTAGGAATGACATTGATATTACATTCATTTTCATGCAGGTACTGAAATAAGTTATTTCATGCTCAATAATGATGTCGAATGCAAACCCTCAAGAAAAAAACTGAATAGACAGTACATTCCAACACTGACTGCTGGGATTTACTAAATCACCACCATGTACTGTAATTGTATTATATAAATTGGTAAGTCCTCCGTACTCCTCCAAAAGCAGTTTCTATCAGATCTTTTGAATAGCCAGTAGAATATTTCCCACTCATCCTTCCAGCAACACTATAAAAAAATATAAAAATGGTTTTCCAAATGCTATAGGGAAGATCTCAGTGTCACCAGGCCAAAAAGTGTTTTGATTGTACTCCAAGACTAAGAGATGCAACATTAAAAGAATTTTACAACCCCATTGGAAGAAATTGGGACGGTACGGAAAATGCACATAAAAACAGAAAGCAGCGATTTCTAAATTTGCTATGACTTGTATTTCATTACAGACAGTGTAAAAACAAATATTAAACTAGAAGCATTCCAAGAGTGCAAACCTCCGTCAAGGCAGTACAATCAAAATCTGGCTGAGTGAACATGGCTCTTAACAAATTTAAGGTATCTGCAACATTGGATTTCAAGATGGTTGCTGTGGTGGCCATGTTGTTTGACCAATCGCGGTCAAAATCAATAGGGTCCATCCCTGATGTAATAGCAACCAACTGACAAAATTTCAGAGATATCCATTTCTTACTTTTTGAGTTATCTTTTACACAAACAGACAGACAGACAAACCAAGCCGCCAAAAACATAACCTCCTTGGCAGAGGTAATAATTTGTCTGGTCAACTTCATTGTATTGATAGATTTATGATACAATTTGAAACAGCTGATGTCAGCATGTGATTGTAATCATGATTTGGTACATAACCAGCTTCCAGAAAAGGCCCAGTCTGTCATGGTTTAGGCGTGCGTTTGTTTGTTGGACCTTTCTTTGTTCTATCGTCTGGGACGATATCGGATTTCTTTTGCATCGAATTCCTGTCCCAGCTGGCTAATTGAGCTGGGGCGGAGTTTTCCGGACTCTATATATATGGCCGGGGGTTCACCACGCCTATCGCTAGAGTGTCTGTTTGTTTCTAGCACTTCGGCCGAAGATAACTCCAGTCAGTTTTCCTTGCGACTTGTTATCTTCCATTTATTGTTAGGAATTGCTTCTTTTTGAAGTTTTTTCTCTTCTTTGTTTATTCTCTCTCGCATTGCTTCCGTGTTGCGGACTTCTATTCGTCCTTGGAAGCGCGAGCTTTTACCAGAGGGGTGTACCTCCTTTTGTGTTTGTCTCTTATCTGGGCTGCTCTTTGTTCTTTCTCTCACTGGTCGCTGCACCTGGCATCCTATCACCGCCCATTACACAGTCCTATTTTTTAGTTACTTTTTGCCACTGGAAATACACTGATTCTCCCTCTGAAATTCTCCCAGAAACTGGGTTCCAGAATACCTAACTCCTGACGTCAGTGTAATTGACTGCAGTCTCAGCATGGTGCAACTTTTGGTTATTTCAATTACATTTGCTGGCTGAAATCAACACAGTGACACTGCATGAATTTGAGTCAAACTGACCACACAAAAGTAAACCACGAGACGCGTGTCCTGGCAACAACTTTCAAGTTGAAATAGCAATATGTTTGAAACGGAAAAAAAAAAAAGAGCTCAATTAAATTTTAGAAGTGTTTTAATGTCAGAAAGCTTTTTTACACATACCAAAGAACCAAATACTGGGAAAATAAATAGTGTCATATACACCTTAAAAGATTCATGGAATCTGGAGGAATGTCTGCGCTTAAAGGGCACAAGCTAAAGCTTAATATCTATGATCTCTGGTCACTCAGACAGTGCAGCGAGTGATATAACCGCATGGGCTTTGGCAAACCTTTGACAAGGTAGTTACACCCACCAACATCAGTTAAAACTTTACAATGCAAAATGGAAACCTTATTGTGACGGTGTCCAGACCCACCGTCGAATTCTCTGGGCTCATTGACCATTAGACAGAGGAAATATGCTTTGTGGTCGGACTCAAAATTTCAGGTCTTTAGAAAGAAAACAAACAAACAAAATGGACGTCACGTGCTCTGAACAGAGATGAAAAGAGACCGTCCAGACGATCACCTGCAGCTAGTCCAAAAAACATGCTGTGTAAAGGTACATGATTGTGTCAGTGCCCTTGGCAAGGGTAACTTACACTTTCATGAAAGCACGACTAGTGCTGAAAAGTACAATCAGATTTTGGAGCAACATAAGCTGCCTTTGAGACACAACCTTTTTCTGGGACACCTATATGCATATTTCAAAAAGACAATCCATAACTGCATTCATAAAAAAGGCAAGGCTGCATTAGAAGAAGGTGAAGGCATTGGACTGGCCTGTTTTCAGTCCCATCTTAGACGTATGATGCATTTTGAAACACAATTTGTGACAACAAAGACCCCACACCGTTGCACGCTGTTAGACTTGTCTGCAGGAAGAATGGAAAAAAATTATACCTAAAACTCTTGAATCACTTGGTGTGTTCTGTCCAGAAACATTATTCAGGATTGTGAAAAAGGAATGGCAACATTACAAAAAGGTAAATACTTGACTGTCCCAATATGTAGCAAAAATCAAAACTAAAATGAGCAGTAATCTTGAAAAATCAAAAAAAATTATGAGGTCATACATCAAATGAGCTTCTGCTGAATTGTTTTCAACATTATACAGGTCAAACCACTGTGTCCAGTTTTAATGTTAATTTAACATACTGTCCCATCTTTTTGTGATTTGAGGTTGTACGTTGCAAAGAGGTTGACTGCATATTCCAGCACTTTGTCGCAATTAGCAGTAAAAACATGTCTAAGTCAACAAGCAATAATGAATGGAAATTAAGCCAAGACAAATGTACTACACCATTAATGAGCTGAAAGATTATCAAGCTTGACAACATTCCGCAATTTAGTCTCGGAAGAGTCATGGAGTACTGTTTTAAACAGAGCCAAGTCATTTAAAGTGCTCGATCATAATCGAGACATAATCAACATGATGGTTATTTTGGATGATTTACTTGGGGCGCACTGCAAAGCTCATAAACTAGATAATAAGCTACCTGGGGAAAAAAATAAAAAAATTCTTCACAGTCATTGGAAAACTTTAAGCTGACAATATTCCTTTAAAAAGGATCTAAAATGATCAGCACTCAATTATCCTAAACCCCTATGAGGTTTCAGATCACCCAAATCTGACCACAAAGTTCTTGACTGAGATATTTAATACTGATACACCAGTCACTGTAGCTTGTTGATTAAATTTAATTCAAGAACCTAGCATCAAATTTTGAAAAAAAAAAAAAGGACTGAAATGCAATGGCTGAAATTCTTATTTACTTTTCGCGGTTGTTTTAACAGGCAACGGGGGAAAATTCAGCTCCATCTGTTCTGAGTAAATCCAAAAAAAAAAAAAAAAAGATTTTAGGTGATGCCAGTTGATGTCAACCAATGGGATGACCCTTGATTCAGACTGGTAAACTACTGTAGTATATTATTACCCCCGCCTCCAACGAAGTTGGGCGGAGGTAATGTTTTCATCTCTGTTTGTTAGTTAGTTTGTTTGTTTGTTTGTGAACAGCATAACTCAAAAACTTGGGGGTAGATTTGGATGAAACTTGGTGGAAGGATGATGTATGGGTCAATGACAAACTGGTTAACTTCTGGTGCATGTACATCAAAGGTCAAGGTCAGGGTGGCCCTTTTTAGTAGTAACCCTGGGTTTACGTGTAGCCGGCATAGCATTAGGACCCTGGGGTAAGCAGGAGAGGACAAAGAGGGCGTGAGTTAATGGCGATCTGCTTGCATTCAGTGAGTGGATCAGGAGAGTAACGGCTCGCGTTTGTATACTGATAGTGCTATTGGCGGATGTATGCACTCCACTGAGTGCTCTCTAGTTTGGCATAGAATCCAAGTGTTCAGTTTGCTGTAAATATAATACAGTATGCATAGCCCATAAATGGTTGTCTCACTCTCGTTCCCAGTCATAGAGACCACCCCTACTGTGATATATCAGATGTAAGATTATTGATATTTTTTTTCTGATGACCACATTATTAATAGTGCAGTGTCGTAAAGACTCCTATGAAAGGTTCCATCACTCTTGTTAATGGATTTATCAGTTTGGACAGATCACACTAATCAATATTAATAGCTCCACAAACTGTTACTAATGGACAGTCGCGATTACGATTTCTGCTCGCTAATTAAAATCTTGGTAGTAATGAATGGTGCTGGGCGCATTGATGTGAAAATCCCCCCCAATTGTCAAAGCTGGACATCCTTAATCTATCTGTTCTGCTGCCTAATAAAATATGAGCCGAATTTAGAAATCACTTTGAGCAGTAGAACTCGTAAATCCAAGTCAGCAGGAATGAATCCCACTTGGGATTGCAGTATGGAGAGGCAATATTAGAGAAAAAAAAATTCCATTAACTAAAGAAAAAAGGAAAGAAAAAGGAGATTTTCTAACATGCTTCGTTCTCATTTCCCCCAAATGACTGAAGGAAGAGGACGTCCCTGGGATGCCCACTCCCCACCCCATCCTCTGGGCCAAACCAGTGCCTTCCAAACCCCACTGGGATTATTAAAAACTGTGGTCTGTGAGCACGGAAAGCATTCCTGTGCAGTTAGCATGATCTGTGGAGGGAAGTGCCTGCCTGACGGTGGTGTCACTTTACGCCCCATCAGCTTCATCCTCTCCGTCTCTGATGCAAACAGCCTCATTCTGAGGGGACAGTGTGCCGCTGAAGCCAGCTATCACATTTTCTGATATTAAACATTCAGCAAATAGCTCTCTCCTATACCGCTGTCACTGACTGTGGCTCAGTTCAGAAGCACATGCATGCGAAGCGCTGATTTTTGACTGCAGCATGGATAAATTCGCGGTGGAATATTACCGCGTAAAAGGTGGGTTTGCCCTTTTTTTAACCCTTTGAGCGCCGAATACATTGTAAGATGGGAAAAGGGGGGTTGGAGCACTGCTGGCGCTGATGAGTGCATCTGTGACACTGCAGCAAGACTGACGGGCCTTCTGAGCATCAAAAGACTTCAACGCCATGCAATATAACAAATTGTCGAGTTCCTGATGACAAGCAGCTTGTTGTTTGCTAGGGTTTGCGTGAAGGGAAGTTGGGGTGGTTTATGCCCGTGAGAGACTGGAGACCAGAACTGGGGGATGCAAAGTGTGAGCAAACTGTATCTGTGAATGGCCGGACAGGAGGAGGCAATAAACCCGGCCTCTGAGCTGGGAGTGGGGGTTTGCATGGTCTCTGCGCCTTTGATGTCACCCTGCATGGGAGGCCTTTGGCTTACCCAGTGCTCCATATTGCCCTCAATCATCTGTGTAAGACTGGACCCTAACTTATCTGTTTTAATAAATCTAAACCTCTGGGAATGTCACAATATGCTCATATGTTTAATATACTGATAAGAAATCACTTCTGTACTTATAACAATTTTCCTGTATAATAATTCAGCTTAAGACTTTTTTTTGACAACCGCATCATATTCATACATTTTCCTGGCTTGTTTGATATGTATGTTTTTGTTACAATTCGAGGAGTTGAATGGCATATGTTTCATATCAAATGAAATTATAGTTCATTCACTTTTAGAAACTCCCTAAATTTGGGTAAGGTAAAATCTCCTCTCGGGTAATAAAGTGTAGTTCCTTTTGTCTGAATGACCCCTCATTTACGGCCAAATGGCCTGACTCTGTCTCAGTCCTGAGACCTGTAACCCGATATCTCACCTGGTTAACTTATGGGGCTCTCTGGTTGGAGGAGGGGGGTTGCTGGTTTGGTTTATAGGAAAGAGAAATGAGCTGTTCGGAAAAGATCGTATCCGATCTCTCCCCGCGCACGTTAGTGCGTGAGTAGCCTTTTCAATGATGTAACATCGTGTTTCAAACTTCCCGCGCACGTTAGTGCGTGTATCCTTTTCTCCCAGGTATGACTTTATTCCCTCTTCTAAATTATGCGTAATTTGTAATTGGCTTAACGTGGATTTGTTTGATTTAAGCTTTTGCCTACCTGGTGAATAAATTATTGTCATTCCTTTAAGCTTGCGTGGTCTCCGGGACTCTTAACCCTTTTATTCTTTCTAGTCAGCGTTGCGACGGATACCTAGGGGTATAATCCTGACCGAGGTACGACTGGCCAGCGGCCCGGTATGGGAATTGGTTTTATTAAGTTGGAGAGACAACCATGATCTACTTACATAAAGGGTTTATGTATTGCCGGTTCTGGGATTTTAGCCTAAAGGAAACCCATGGACGAAAAGTCGGTTATCTGTTAAAATTCCCTGAAGGAACCCATGGGCTTGCATAGATCTGGGTTCGCTGTATTCAAGCCAAAAGATGCTGTTGCAGTGATGGCTGACTTCCAACCTCTAATCTAATCAACGAACCTAGGATCCGGTAACAGTACTAAAAACCCGGGAGTACATGTTAGCGACAGCGGTAGTATCCTAAGAGTTGAAGGTGTAGTCACTCGAGACCCACGCAGGTTTCTCTAGATTATGGATTCTAATTCTAATTCTAATTTGGAGTCAGATATTTAACGAGGGTATAACTAAATTCATTATTATAAAATTATTATGGAGTCAGATTAATTGTAACCGTTGTGCTTTTGTGCCCCGTTGTTCGAACGGAGAAAATACATCCATTTTATTGTGATTCGCACCAGCCAGGACGTCGCGCGTGCTAATTCCAGCCAAAAGAACACGTTGAACCTTTGCCCTACAATTTCCGCCGTTGGTTATTGTTTTGTGGGTTTTACAACATTTTCAAGGAATTAAAAATGTAGTTATCCTGAGCTGTTGAAAACCTGTCATGTGGCAGCTTGTTTAAAAGAGCTCCCCTGCAGGAGCTCTTTTAAACAAGTTGCCACATGATAGGTTTTCAACAGCGTCTGATTTTGATATCTTACATCATTGGGCAACTATAGTTGCCTACGGCGCTGAAAGGTGTAAACTGGCTTGTTAGGTGAGCAGAAGTCAGGGAGAATCACTCCCCAAGGACCCCACTCACGAGGCCGCCATCTTAGCATTGAAAGTCATGCTCCAAATGCTGCAAAAATAGCGTGAAATCTTGAGGTCCTTTGGGAAAATCAGACAGTGCAAATGTCCAAATAAATGCCCATGTTGGGCTCTTAACCACATGTTATGCAGAATTTAATTCCAGTGATTTAAAAATATATTATGGAAACACCATTCAAATCACAGCCCATCATTAAAGGGAACTCTGTATCAGAAGCCACTGTGAACACACACACACCCACATACACGCACATGCATTCTTACGAAGCATGCACACACAAATTGCGCGTACAAGTACTTTACATGGCCACATATGCAAGGTGAAGTGAGTGAAGGGTATATAACTCGAAGCATCACATTCTCCTAAAATGTTCTTAATAAAAAAAAAAAAAAAAAAAAAATCTGTGATGTAATTCGATGACATTTTGAGAGCAATTGAACTCGCAGTTCTGCATGAAATGAAAGACACCAAAATGTTATGCATATCTTTTACCAGCTCATTCAAAATGAAGGTGGATGGGGCAAGTTTCAGCACAATTCAAAGAGGAAAGCCTGCCTGCTACTTTCACAGGTATATTTCTGTTGATTGCTCGTGTAAAATAGCAGCCTAATCACCTCCACCTTTAATAACACTCCTTCAAGCCTCCTGGAGAATAATGGATTCAAGTACCAGCCCCTTTCTCATACCTTCAGGAAGTGCCTGAAAACAAAAATACTGAGGAACTCGTGAGCTTCACGTTCTCAAATTAAGCAATGATTACCTTTTTATTGCCTCTCTTTTAAGAATGACTGACCCGAAGGCTGCGTTTACTGTGTGTATTTAAAAATCCCAACCATATAAAGGGTACTGGTTTCAAATGTGCATAGACACACTCGCGTAAAATCTTTGCCTTCAGGTTGGAAATATCCATTTGTATTTCAAAGAGGTTTGTCTTTCTGGCCAAGAATGTTTATCAAGACACATTTTATTTTTCTGCAAGTTCACAGTTTATACTTTCTCCCCGAAGTATATAAGTATGCAGTTTTTGATGATAAAACCTGCCCCAATTAACTGTTTAAATTTCCTTGAGTGTCCTAATTCTCTCTAGGGGATGGGTGAATTCACAGCAGTATAAATTAATGCATGTGTATCTCTATCAAGGTGGCATGTAGGTACAATGTCGTCATATTTTGACATCAAATAAAATTCCTATAGAGAGAGTGAATGCATGCATAAATCTCTGTCATGGTGCATGTAAACTAAGCTATAGAAGTTTGTAGCGTGACTATTGATTCTACAGCATGTGATCATTCTTGATGTCAGGCCCAGGCTTATAACACAGTAAAGCAGGAAGAGCCCTGTCATCAATCTGTCAGCATACAGGTCACCTTGTTGTGGCTGAAAGGGGATTTGATTATGGAGAAAAATGTATTTATGACTGAAGGTGACTGACTTGGGTGGGGTGGTGGGGTAGTGGGTTGGGGGGGTCATCGTCAGTAGCATTACGGGTATCTTTGGACATAAATTTAGCAGTATGCGAATGCATATACCCCAGTAATCAGGCTCAGTTCTCAGTTTGAAGTGCAGAAATTGATTGCGTTTACGTCATTAATTTCAATACAATATTCAATTCAATATTACACCCCTCTCTTGCGTCCAATCAGTTCAGTCTTTGACCTTTGGCTTGACATTGAGTTGTTTATTTTTTTATCCAGTTGTTTCCCACGGCTTTCCTGCACTTTCATACCAGTTCACTGACATACTATATTACCTGACTTTGGCTTTCGGCTGCGTTCACAATCAAGAATGTTTCAACCTCACAAAAACTAAAAATTTGTGAATCATTTTATATTTTAAAATCTGCATATTGGGAATGACAGGAAGCCGAGAAACATGTAAACATTACTTATAAAAAATATAAACTATTAAATGGGGATCGCAGGGTTCTGAGGGGTTCAATAGTTAGGTAGTAATTTAATAGCTTTCCATTTACCTGAGATTTGTCACCACTAACATAACATTCAGAATGCACATGCAGAGTGGCGCTTAAATAATGCTGTGACAAGCAATGTTCACTTGCAGCAGCAGGAAGTGATGCAGCACAGCAGCAGGTGAAGGCAAAGCTGGAGAGCAGCAGGAATAGCCTGCCTTAAAGGGAGGTGGATCAGTGGCTGATGATCATGAGAGAGTTTATGAGAATGAAGGCCTGTGTTGACTTTTCTTGCTCAATTCTTCAGGAATTTTCAAATTTAGGTACATATATGGCATACTTGCATGGCTACTTCAAGCAGATGTCTTTTTTTTTTCCACAGAGAGCTAGTGTCCACAGGAAATACCTAGTAAGTCACATTTTGATAGTTTGGAGAAAAATGAGGTACAATTCCAGCCCCTGCATTAAGATTGGGAATGATACCTTTGAGAAGTTTGGTGATGGAAAACACTTTTAATCAACTGCTCTGAAATACTTTTGAAAGTTATCCAAAAATATCTTACATAAAAGGATTTAATGTGACTTACTATGTTTTTCCGTCAGAATTTCTGTAAGAAAGCAACGATGAAACCAAGTAAATCACAGTTCTGAGCAGTAACATCTGTCGATTTCACCAGCAATGGTGTTGTCCATCTTGTTTTTGGAGGAAATGAATGAGGAATAAATTAATAAAGAACAATTCATAGAAATGTATTAATGCTTAAATTGAAACATTGATGAAATAGATCTACCACCATTTTATCAGTTGGAAATATCCAGTCAGTGCCAAGACTGATCGAGTTGTTCCAAGCAGTAACAACCAGTAAAAAAATAAACATAAATTTCATTTCCAAGACAAGGCTATTCCAAGCCTTGATCATAGATGTAGTCCGTGGTCTCATCTCATCATCATAACAAATCTTACTGGGTTTTACCTTGGGATCCTTGACGAAGTTGCGTACTTGCTATGTTTTACCTTTGCGGTTTTGATGCACTGGTAAACATTTTGCCAATGAAAACACTTTATTATGATGCAAATAGACCCAGTAAGTTCGATTTTGACCTTAGCTCATTTTTGGCCAAAATGTGACTTACTAGATATTTCCTTTGGATGGTAGAGAGACCTCCACTGAGTAAGCAGAAGATGGGCATGACTTAAAAATGGATGTCTTTGCTGAGGTCAACTTGATCAGCACATCATGAACACTGTCATGGATACCATCCTCTCTTTCCCTCTCCCAGAGTGGTTTTTGACTGCTTTTTCTGGGTATTGGATTATTCTATTCCTTCTTTTCTAGAGAGTGGAGAGCTAAACTGTCAAGAATATATCAGTGGCCCCCTAGTGTCCTAATTATGTTTTTAGACAAAATGTGGTACACTGAAGCAGAGAGGTAGAATAACCCCCCCAAAAAAAAAAAAAGAAGGAAATTATTTAATTTCACCATGCAATTCTATCAGCAAAATATGAAAATATAGCAGGAGAACAAAATGTTCACTCCTTAGAAGTATCAGGAGCCAGACAAGGAGCACAATACTTGCAAAAGCAGAATTCAATCAATGCTCAGATTGGAAAGGTCATTTTGATGTTCACTGTCTGCACCAAACTTAAAAAAATTTTTAAAAAAGTTGGAAAATACAATGCAACTCTCCATCCATGCTTCCTTCAATCTGTCCATCACTGAACCTGATCAATATCTGCTCAGGGCTAAGGGCAGCCAGAGCCTGTCCCAGTATGCACTGGGCAAAGGCCAACTTAATGGCCCCCAGCACTGCATCCCAAAATGCTAATCACAAATTTAAATGTGGCGTGAGCAAGATAAACAGCCTACACTTCTTCATTTGTAAGGGGGTAAGCAAAAACACTATCTCCTCCGACAATGCCCTCAGTACAGCAGCATAACCGCAAGGCAATCCATCCTCTGGAGTTCATGTACGTGCAGGAACATTTTCTATCAGTGCAAACTTTGATCATCTTTCCATGTTATAAAGTTTTTGCTTTGATTTTCACATAAAATCTAATAAAAAAATTAGATTGCATCTGTGCTCTTTGATTTTATAAATGCAGACCCATACCCTGAACTAGTAAGCAGTGCAGTGTCAGCGCCAGAACTGGAATTTGGGGGGGCACAGACACGTCCCTTTTTAACAAAAATTAGTCCAGGCTAGTTGTCGATAATTTTTCTTATTGACACGTTTTCCAATTAAAGTAATAAGCCATTGGCAATTGAAGACACGGCTTCTCTCCTCATGTGATCAAACAGCGACAAAATAATGGGCTAAATTCAGTACAGAAAAATAATTTACTTTAAAACAGGCCCATGCTTTATGAAAGACAAACTGCTGTGGAACTTCTACACTACTTTATCGGCACATAAAGCGATCGAACCTGTACTTCATGATCCTTTAAATTGTTGAAATGAAATAAAAGAGCATTTGAAAAGGCTTTGTGCAATTTTCAATAATGCTGATTTAAATGCACCAAAGTGCACGTCCGAATGAATGATAGTCGCCTTACTATAATGGGGAGCACTAGGGACGCCTGATAGTGTGGAGTGTTTTCAGGGGGAATGTATTGTTAATTTGGAAAATGATCGAGCAGAAGTCAGGACTAATAATTGTTTGAAAGGGAGGTGTCTGTGCCCCCCCCAAATTCCAGTTCTGGCGCCGACACTGAAGCAGCGGCCGACTTGCTGGCCAATTTGTTTCATTATTTGCCAGTGCAATTTGCAGTGGAAAATCTTCCTGATGGGAGCATTAATGGCAATAATCTGCTTTGAACTGAACCCAGAGAAGTTCTCTACGACTGTGCATGCAGATGATTTCAGCTGTTATTGTTTGAGAAAAAGAGTAAATGCCAATCTTTGCCTCCAAAAAACCATCCTTGAGCAATGTGTGTTATGTTGCTCATCGGAGACCTGAAAATTGTGGGTGTTGGTAATCTTGCTGGTACTGGGAGGCATTCTCCCAGTGAAAATCCCCATTCATTACTTACAAGGTCATTCTGCAGTGAGCTATCAGACTGTCTCATTATAAACATGGGCCATAACATCTCGCTAACGGCTTCTTTGACAAGCGCATGTTTGGATGCAAAGGTGGAACAGGAAGTTTCACAAAGAAATGTTTAGTCTGGAACCTTCTTAATGACTGTCTGTATTTGCTAAACAATGTGGAGGCCAACATAAAGGCCTCCAAGCTTGAAGACTTTGGCTTTTGCGGCGTTTCAAAGTACTTTTATTTACTGAATATTTTAGCATTTAACACATGGCTTCATCCAGAATGACTGACAGTGTTTCCCATTCTTGTAAATAACCGATTTACACAGCTGGATATGTACAGAAGCAATTTTAGCTTAAGTACAGTACTTTTCTGAGAGTTGCACAGGCAGTGCCCCCACAAGGGAATTGAGCCTCATTCCCAAGCCATTTTTCTACATTATGGCTATTATTGATGATTCTTACCCTGCTGTTTACTTGAAATCTAAGCATGCAGCCAATTCCCTTGACAGCATGAGAAATCTTGGCACATCTGCCCAAATGGAAGAGGCATTAGTGTTTGCTCGGCTCAGCTTTACAGGTCTCTCAAATCTGTGGAAGAAGGAATCCTTGGTAGTCAGCAAATTAACCCGAATAACCTTCCTCTCTTCTTGAACAAGTACGTGAAGAAACAAACTTGTTGGCAAAAATTATTGTAAAGTATTCATGATTCAATAATTTGTATTCTACAGTAGTGGGCAGTGATGATTATACACAAAACAAAATGAAGATAAATCAGAAACCAAGTACAATTCAAGTATTTATTTCACATAATATTGGATCATATACATGAAAAAAGTAAACAGATGAAAATGTATGAAGAGCTGTTTCCACAAGGCAATATACCCATTTTACTTATTAAGAGTAAGCCAGCTTTTTCTATGTTGGCACCCATTGCATTGTATAGAAAAACACAAATTTTGACCATGAAAAAATACACCTTATAGTATGAATTTCCAAGAATGGATTTTTGCACCAAGCGTGAGAAGCACAGGGCTATCGCTCTATGGTACTATCTACATTTTTGTAATTTTGGCACTTAATGCGTTTTGGAGACTAACCATTCATATGGTAAAAAAAAAAAAAGCCTTTTTTGAGATAAAAAGTCTATGTCAAGCGTGGCCATTGTCTTGATTACAGCATTTAATCTTTCAGGCATAGTTTTCACATTTTTTTTCCTCACTCGCTAAACCGATCCATATGGTTACAACAGATTAAGGTCTGGATTTTAGCAGTTCAAGTCATTACTTTTATGTCATCAGATGTTTCTTCTGACGGACATAATTCTTGCACAATTGAGAAGTGTGTTAAGCGCCATTGTCATGTTGAAAGTAAAAACCCCAACCAGTCAGTCTCTTCTCAGATGGCATTGTTGTCATGGTTTAAGCGTGCGTTTGTTTGTTGGACCTTTCTTTGTTCTATCGTCCGGGACGATATCAGATTTCTTTTGCATCGAATTCCTGGCCCAGCTGGCTAATTGAGCTGGGTCCGGAGTTTTCCGGACTTTATATATATGGCCGGGGGTTCGCCACGCCTATCGCTAGAGTGTCTGTTTGTTTCTAGCACTTTGGCTGAAGATATCTTCAGTCAGTTTTCTAAGTGACTTGTTATCTTCCATTTATTGTTAGGAATTGCTTCTTTTAGAAGTTTTTTCTCTTCTCTCTTTGTTTATTCTCTCTCGCATTGCTTCCGTGTTGCGGACTTTTATTCGTCCTTGGAAGCGCGAGCTTTTACCGGAGGTGTGTACCTCCTTTTGTGTTTGTCTCTTATCTGGGCTGCTCTTTGTTCTTTCTCTCACTGGTTGCTGCACCTGGCGTCCTATCACCGCCCATTACAAATGTGTGCCTCACTAGGATGCTGTGATACTTCATTTGATCCATGATTCCTTCAATTTTTAAGAGATCACAGGCTCCTTTCAAGCAGACAGTACCCCAAACCATAATATTACCTCCTCCATGTTTTAAGCTTGACAGCGTTTCTTACAGTGCTATAGTAGTATTTAACATCTTCACCATCATGTAAGGCCACAATGCAGCTACAAACAATTTCAGAGAGGTCCTTCTATCAAGCCATCGTGTTTAAAACTGTGACGCTGCTCAAAGTTCATGTCACCTTACATACTGGAGCAACTGACCATTAGAGGTAATTTTGCAGAAAAATGTCGCCTCAAACCAGATTAACAAATTTTGTACCATCAATTTTTTTTTTTTTTTTTTTTAGTTCTCACTGCTTGCAGTAGTATGGCAGAGAGAGCATCATGCTATGGGGATGCTTTTCAGTTGGTACAGGCATCCTCTTCAAGATTGATGGGAGGATGATCGATACAAAATCCAGAGAAATCCTAAATGAAAATCCATGAGCCTTCCCTGAAAAAACTGAAACTGGGGAGTAGTCTTGTCTCTCAACAGGACAGTCATCCAAAGCATGCAGCTAAGCTACACTTGGGCGGCTTAAAATGTACAAGATAAATATCCATGATCAGCCCAATCAGAGTCCTGACCTTAATCTAACCAAAAATCTAAAGTACAAAATTTCTGTCCATCATCATTCCTCTACTAACTAGACACAGGTTGAGCAATTCTGCAAAGAGGAATGTGAAAATATTATACCATCACGGTAGGCAAAGTAATTTGAAATGTATCCAAGAAGACTACTGTCTGTGCTAGCTGCCAGCGGGGGTTGAACTAAGTATTGACCCAGGGGAATGAATATAATGAAATTTGAGTTTTTCCATTTCCATTATTTTATGATATACTGTTGTCTTTTTTTTTTTTTTTTTTTGTGGTGACACAGTGAAGAAGAATCTGTATCTCGCAAATAAAAATGCTCAGTTTAATGAATCTCAATCCCAGGTTGTGAGACTTAAATGTGGAAAGGGGACTGAATATTTTTCAAGGGACTGTGGGAGCTTTCACTCCGATAAGGGGTACCATAGAGAACTAAGAATGCTTCCTCTATGAAGAAAAGCTAAGTAAATTGTTTTTCTGAGGCTGCATATCAAAAATGTACAGTTTGACACAGCTAGAATTAGAGACACTCGACAGACCCTGGGTACCATTTCCCTCGTTAGTATTATATGGTGAGTTCACAGCATTGACCTGGAACTGTGGCCTAGATTCAATTGAAATGTGTTTTTAGTACTGCTCATTTTGATGCCAAAAAAATCAAGGCTTTAATTCTAACATTTAATTATAGGACACATTGAAAGAAGAGAATTAGTCTGATCCAGATGGCTGAGCTCCAATATGATACTTTCTTATGAGTCTTTAGTGACACATTGACTTTTATATGCTCTATTCTCTCCACTTATAATCTAGCCCTGAATTACCAGTATCTGAGCACCACCAGGGGTATTGAAAACCATAAATCCTCGCAAAAAGTAACCTTTTTTTGAAGTCAGTTTTGGTATATTATTTGGTCATTTTAGTGTTACAGTGTCATGTTAAATTTAATCTCGCTTTCATTTTCTATTCATTTCAATTGCACTATTACAACGGCCAGTCATATCTTTTCTTATCCTGAGGAATTTTTCCGTCCTTAACTGTGGAGAGTAAATGCTAGGAAAGAATCTCTTGACACGGTGCAATTGAGAAACAAGAGCCTTTAGGTAACCCAGGTCCTGTTAAATCACTGCTGTAAAGTTCTTACTTTAACTGGGGATGGAACTTGTAAACTTGTAATCAGCTGCATTTTGACAGCACCGGTAGCTTCACTTGCTAACAGGCCCATATTGCTATTTTCTGTTGCAATTTGAAACAATTGCCTGGTATTAGTAAAGCCAGGTTTTGAAGTCTACGGGGAAAAAAAGGTAAAAATACGCATTTACAGTCATTGTCAAACTGCTCCATTTATCCCCCTATTATTTATGCACTGTTTCAATTGGGCAGTGAGCCCACGCGATGAGGCTCTGCTGTGATTGGTTTCCACGCATAAAGCATAACAAACCAGCATGGCCATGAGGTATCGATGTACTTACAGTATTTCAGTTCATATTCCTATCTTCTACTTATGACACAGTAAATAGAGATCTTCTCTGCTACTTAACCGTTAGCATGTTTGCTTTTTGTCTTAGACATGAGTTGAATTTGTGCCACCTACCAGCGCAAAGTAAACCCTGAGGGCCAAAAGCTAGCATGCTGATGGGGCTGTACTATATTAATGAATCCCTCTCTGACGTCAAGAGGGGAAAAGAATTGAAAGAGGTCATTCAAGTACGCGAGGGGCTCTAAAGCAGCGATGCAGAAACAAGAAGTTTTTGGGATTTGCCAGATGTTAGGTCGGGGCAGAACCAAACTACATATGCAAGGGACAGAAAAATGCGTTTGTCAAAATACTGGCCCTCTAAGTTGTACTATTACATAAGGATGAGATTATCATTTTTGGTCACACTTTAGATGAAGTGTTGCTCATAAAGGCTTTATACAGCATGTGTAATGCCTTTATGAATGAGACATAATGTCTTCATAGCTCAGATAAAATCAAATGTCATGCTTTGTAAAGGGTGAAATAACACATCCTTATTCAGCACGTGATGCCAGATGCGACAATGACAATGTCACTTAGCTGACAATGTCACCCTTTATAGCATTTGGCCACTAGCTAGGCGGCATTGTCAGTTATGTCACATCTGGCATCACAATAAAGATGTGTTATTTCACCCTTTACAAAGCATGACATTTGCTTATGTATGATTTATGAAGACATTATGTCTCATTTATGAAGGCATTATACATGCTGTATAAAGCCTTTATGAGCAACACTTCATCTAAAGTGTGACCTCATTTTTTTTTTCTACTAGCCTCCTGTTTGAAAGTGACATGACCCTTCACAATTTTTTTATATTCGGCAAACTTTTCCATTAATGATATCATAAAAAAAGAGAGAAAAGAATCAGCCCTCAGAAAGCTGCCTTACTGACATTACCTATTAGGTCCATTGCTTCAGAGATAGCCCCGTAGGACATTCAGCCAGCCCTGGACGATGCCTGATTAAACGTTAATGAGAACACTGGGAGGTTATGCTGGCCTGAGCTTGTCATACAACGAAACTAAGCGTTGGCACGGTCACCATCACTTTTTAATGCAGGATCCTGGGTACGCCGGAGACCTTGGTCATGCATATTACGATACCAAACCCACAAATGATTTCTTGAGTAAAATGTCAGAAAATGTCAGAATCCAAGCAAATGGATTTGAGTTAATGCGAGTGTATTATATGGAAAGCACTTAAGTGGCAGATTGTCAAATTGAACATGATTTGTCGGACCCATTCTATTAATTTCCTTTCTTTCATTTAACAAAATCAAAATTCTATTAACTATTTATAACATGACTGGGCAGCTATAGATAGCATTCAATGTTGAGAAATACACGGCATGCAGAATTGTATCTCCCCCACTTCAATGTCACTTTTCAGTTGTAGAAGGCTAATTTACATGTTCATTTCTTACCATGCCAGTTGTCTGAAAACACCAACCCCCAAGAGACACACAAAAACGTATTAAGGACTAAATCATTCGTGGCATGCATCATATATTTTCCAAACCTGAGCATAAGGGGAAAAAAATGAAACACTCAAAGCAATATGAAAACACATAAGCCACGAAGGCTAAATCAATACAGCACTACCCATGAGTCCATGAAACACTTTTCATTTTTGTATTTTTAAAATATTATCCCTATTATCATTGCAAAAAAATCTTAAAGTCTGATGGGACTGTCACATTAGTAATAATAATAATAATAATCATCATCATCATCATCATCATCATCAGCATACACATTATTCAGAGCATGCAAACATGGACGTTGCTTTCTGTGGGCGACTCTAATGCAATACCCACTGTCATACTGCGTCAAGATAGAATCCTAATTATGTTTAAGAGAAGTATAATAAAGGCCTTATGAAGCCCAGCTGCACATCATATAAAATATAGTGCCTTAAATCAAATTTCAAACTCACTGCCAGGCCTTTATTGGCTGAATCAGATATGAGACTCTGAGTTTGTATTTTGTTCCCCTGCCTACCTTTGGGACACAATGTTCCCTTTAAGATGTACAAAATGCAATTAAAACTAATGTAGTCAAAACAGGGCTTCAGGAGGTAATTAATAAGTGACGATTACATTTTCAGATTTTTCATCAAAATGCGACGAGGAACATTTTCAATTAAGCCATTTGCATTAAAACAATCACTATATCAGCCTGAATATGCACAAATATAATTTGTCTGCTTGAATTCTACATGTAACTGGAGATACATTTCCTCAGGGCCAAGCCTGTTTGTGTGGAGTTGATTTTTTGTTTCCCAATTGGTCTTCATTTAATTTTAAACTCATTTTAATTCTAGCTAGGGTGATACATCTGCTGCAAGTGATACACATTAAGTGACATGGCATCACACTCATTAGTACTGTCAGCTTTCAGCTTTTGGGTCATAGGTTTGAATGCTGGGCTTTATTGAGTGAATAATGCCTGTTCTCCCTGTGTTTGCATGACTTTTCCTAAAGAGTCAGAAGCCATGCACTTCAGGCTAATTGGAAACTAAATCATCCATAGCTGTGCGCGAGTGTGTGGATGTTGGGTGATCTTGGTGATGGGTTAGCAAACCCTCCAGGATCTCTTACTACCTCTGCTCCTTTGCGAGCCAGGATAGGCTCCAGTCCGTCTGTATCCCTGACCAGGAATATGTGAGATAGATACTGGATGGATGGATGGATGGATGGATAGATGGATGGATGGAATATACCTCATTCCCTGTTCCAAACTGAGAACAATAAATTTGGTTCACTAATTTAATTTATTCTCACAGTGCAGTAGGTTACTCTACTGTTAAATCCTTAAGTGTTTGCAATGGATAGCCAGCTGTCCTCATACCTCTTTTACGAGGTTTGTTTTATTCAATCCTGG
The DNA here is from genome assembly GCA_029692085.1 of Gymnothorax javanicus. Classification (NCBI taxonomy): domain Eukaryota; kingdom Metazoa; phylum Chordata; class Actinopteri; order Anguilliformes; family Muraenidae; genus Gymnothorax; species Gymnothorax javanicus. The sequence goes on from CM056193.1 coordinate 24,522,160, forward strand.
GTGTAATATTGTCAAGTAAATGTATGTGCCCTCTGATGACTAAAAAATTAAAATATGCAGAGTAATGAGCCATCGACGTAATATCTTTGGGACTGTCAGAACTGCAGGTCCTACAATACACTGCTAACGCTAAAGGCTATTTACTGTATATTGCAAGGGGTATAATGTTATCTTAGATTGTTGCTGATTAAGTTAATTTACTGGTTGAAAGGACAGCATTAGAAAGGTCATTGTTTCTTCTAACTAATTGAAGGTTTGTTTGATGCAAGAAAAACCTTTTATATTGAAAATTGTTAAATTTAATGGAGTTTGTTTAACGCAAGCTAAGTAATCGGACCACACTTTGGCTGTACTCTGTCCATCTACAACACATTACCCTACTCAATACTTACATAGTCTCAATTCTTCTTTTCTTGTCTGTCGTAGTCCAGCATTTGGAAGTCCAGGCCCCTGGGGTTCCCACTTCTCTCAAGGGCAATTTTGTCCGAACACATCTCCTTTTGTCCAGAATCCACCTCAATTTACTGTTTACACTCAACTCAATAAACCATTCCACTTCACTTAGAGGGATGGTGTCAGCAAGTTAAACCAACTGTACACAATGAAATGGCATAAATAAGGAAGTCGGGAAGGTAACCAGGAATGTTACTGCCAGTCTTCAAATGCTTGAACTACAGCTAAGACAATAAAACTCGTTCTAGATCCCGTTATTACATTCCGCCGGGGGGCCTCCCCATCAAGATTTAATTGCATTGTGGGTAATCTGATGGCAAGCACTTTTACGGTCGGCGGGTTACAAATGCATGTTATTAACAGCGAGGCCAGTGTTTTCTCTACAGGTTCATGTAGATTTAAACCGAATACTGGTTACATTACGCGTGTAAGGATGGGATGTCACTGTGTGGCTGCAGAATGCACATCCCATACAGATAAGGAAAAGAAACCTCACCAATATCCATCTCTTCATGAGAGACGTCACCATTGCATAAGCAAGGTGAGCAATTGAGCGGAACCAATTAACGAAATTGGTGCCGACAAGTGAGACTAAAAAGACCTGCCTGCAGCACCCTTGCTGGCAAGTACAGCGATCTGCGTCCAATCAAATTCCCCAAATTAGGGTTTGTTCGGACTTGCATGAAAATGCAATGAACTGACAAAATGGCGCCATTTAGTCATTCAAGATTGACAACTAAATTGCAGCAAATATTCCAGCACAATTCAAAATGTTCAGACATTGCTTTCATTTACATACTTGTTAGCGAAGCACAGACAGACAGCTTCCGCAAAATCCTGTGCCCTCAAAACAATGTTACTCAAGGCCCCTTTTTTAAACGCCCCGGAAATTTTTGAGGTGTATTTATTCAGATCTCTGCCAACTTTCGGAGAGCTTATTATGATAGAAAAAACTTTCAAACTGCTTTCCAGGGAAGAGGTAGAGAGGATTGTTATCTTTGGAATCTCCAGCAGACATTGTGTAGATTCAGTACAGCAAAGCGTGTGCCAAAGTGCATTGCTCTTTGCTACCGGGATAAAGGGTAACTGTTCTTGAAAATTCACGTGTAGTGCCTCTTCGCCAATATCAGCAATGCTTGAAGGTACTCGTACATAAATACATTGCAGGAAACGAAGAACATTCTGGCCAAAGCACAGCCACTCTGACATTTGTTAGTGTGATAAATAATCTTATAGCAATGAAACATAAAAAAAGGAAAGAACAAAAAGAGCTCTGCCTTGAATGAGGACAGTGCTGTCTCCTTTTTCATTTTACAGCGGAAGATTCAAAGTGAGTCAGTTCAAGAAAGAATCAAATGACTCTAGATTTTTGTTGTGTGCTATTTTAGCATCTTATCAATGAATAGAAAGTTAACGCTGACTCATTTAAGTGAAAAAAAGAAGAAAAATATGATGCGCTGCCACTCTTGATGTGTATAATTACAGGAGGTACCGGCGAGGTTGCATAATTTGTGAGAAGTACTAATGTATTTTACAGTCAAATCTCATTCAAGTAAGCAAGCTGGTATTGAAAGCAATTTTAGTTCTGTTCTTTATATCCAAGATAGTGAACGGGATTCGGCTAAACAGGTTTCCAGACCTTGAATATACAAAAATTGTTAGCTCCAGCTGAGCAGTTGTTGATCATTTTCTTGAAAAGGCAAAGCATGAAAAGACTGCAGCTCAACATATTGACAACAGTCAAAAAGTCTTTTTTGCCTGCTAATGAAAGCAACGACTGCACAAGGCTTTGCATAAGGGCAAACTTATTTCATGCAAATACAACTTGTAGTTGAATACGCAAAAATAATTATTTTGAACATTGCTTTCGACAGAGCATTTAGAAGTATACATGGGGGATGAGTACTGGCAGACAAATTAGTACGGCACAAGAGCTTTGACTCGGGGGCACTTCATTACATTACATTAGGCTATTTCAAAGAAACAGTTGTCCAGAGATAGAAAAAATGGTCTTCGTCTCATTTATATGTAATGCTGTGGAGCCAGAACTGGCTTGCAACAGTCTCAAAGCAGTGGGTGTTGGTGCCTCACCGAATTAACCGCAGTGAGAAGATATAAAAAACACAAGTCCAGTTGGCTAATTAGTCAGCAAGGGTAGACGGCATTGTTAACGATGGCTCACTAACTGCAAATAAATGAGTGCAAATGCAAAACAGTCCAGGTGAATTCAAAATGTTCAGATGCCTCTACCATAACCATACTTGTGGGTTTTTCTTCAGATTCCTGCTCATACAACCACACATGCAGATACAAAAGTGTGCATTCAAACACGCACGCGTATTTCTTGTTGATTTAATTAGTGTACTTTATTCAATCTGGGAAGTTCCTTTGAGAACATGTCTCCTCTTTTCAAGAACGCCCTGGGAGCAATGCCAGATAGAACAGTAGCAAGTAGGGCAGGGATAGAGAGAAACGATAAAGCCTGCACACTGTGCGCGCGCGCGCACACACACACACACACACACACATGCACAGGCACACGCTCACACACACGCACACACACGCGCGTGCATGAACAAAAACATAGCTTAAATATTCACAGATATTAACCACACGAACACTTACCCGCAGACACATATATACTTCAACTCATACAAATTCATTCATATGCACCAGAACTTTCACACTCAAAACATACATGTACACCAACCCACGGACACATTTGTACGCACACTAACATACAATACACACAAAGGCAATTAAAAAATTCTGTACATGCCTCAAATGAAAATGTTTAGTTAAGGGGCTGTTTTCTAATGTCACAACTAACGGCAGAATTGCCGAGTGTAACCTCAGCAGGTCACATTTAATTGCCTGGCAGACGAGGTTTAGACAACATGGGCTAATTATATGGCTTTGGCCATTGCCAGCGTTTGCCAGCAAATTGCAGTGCAATCATCTGAGGTTAACGGCAGTGCTTTTCACTCTCCAGAACAAATGGACTGCAGCTGCAAAGACGTATGAATGATGGTTGTAGTTGTTTATGTCATTAGTCCACGGGATGTGAACGTAGTCAGACCAGGGTGGCGAACACCTTGGCTAAAAATGGGGGTGGCTGGGAGGTGGAGGGAGTCATCTTGGGCTCCTCGGTCCATGTCAGATGAGTGTCCTGGGCCATCAAACCCCTGTGTCATTTCAATTAACCCCGGAAGATGCGCAATCACAAGGTTGTTCTCAGCTGAACGTACTATTGCTGATGTAACAGTCACTGTTCCAGTCAAGGTAGCGAACACAGCGGCTGAAAGTTAGGGGGCGTTTCGCAAGCCTCCTGGCAGATTTCTTGGTGGCCCGGCATGGTACTCGGCTGAGCTGTCGGACAGATGTGTCAAGGAAAGCTATAGGTCATGCATAGTTATCGTTAACTGACGCAGATATGCAACCACAAATGCAGAAATGCTAGCTCGCAAAAATAATATCTCTGCATATAATGCTGTCTTGTTATTATGGTCTCATGCAAGATGCCACTGCATGTCACTTAATTATTCTGAAACAAACCTAACCATGCCGGTGCAATTATCCTACCAGTTGTGAAAACCTGGAAAATGTTCATCACTTTTTTTCAGGGGATTTCACATCATACAGACTACTGTCCAAGTTTATTTTGACAAATCAAAATATAAAAAGGGTTAAAAAGTTTTTGTTAATACTTTACAATAAGGTAAAAACAATATGAATAGTTACTGGGTACAAATAAGGGGAAAAAATGTGGACCAATCTGCCCTTTCTGTTTGTCCTTCCTGGGAAGACGACCATCTTCATCATTTTATCAGACAACTGTTGGGCTCAGGTGGCTAATCAAACCAATCCTTGAACTATCTGCTCGTTATCCATTTGTTTACAGGCAGTTCTTGAGTGATCCCTAATCAAATTCATAGAGTAGCTAGTGTTTAGTTCATTAAGGAACACATGGGGAACTGATGAGGAACTTACTGCGAGTGAACCATTAATTAACAGGCAGTTCTTCAGTGACCGCTAATCAAACACATAAAGTAGCCAACGATTAGTTAATGGAGGAATGTATGAGGAACTGTCTACTAGTGAACCATTTTGTGTTCCTTATGGTAAACTGTGAGTTCCTCATTCATTTTTCAGTAGTTCTTTAATTAACTTATCATTCACTTTTCTATATAATATGATTAGAAGTAACTCTAGAAGCACTGCCTATGGACCACTGGGTTATTAGCAGTTATTTGCTCGCTTGTTCCTCTGTTGTGCAATTAATAATAATTAGCTACAGAACACAATTTGCTTAGGGGGTAACTGAAGAACTGCTCATTATCTGCTGGTTTACTGACAGTAAGTTCCTGGTTAGTTCCATTTTTTCCCTTTTTAACTAATCACTAGCTATTCTATATATTTGCTGAGGGATCACTCAGGAACTGGATGTAAATGAATGGAAAACAAGCAGTGAGTTCATTCATTCCTGATTCGTTATCTGGTTACAATTCAAATTTTGTGTGCTTTTTAGTTTAGTACACTAAAACTTGACCAGTCACTAAAGCAAGTAGATCACTTAAATAAAAATGTTCACAATAGTTTTGTTTCGAAACAAGGTAGCTTGATTAATTGACAATGTTCAATATTTAACTACAGCGAGGGAAAGACCAATCCTTTGAGCAGAGACTTTAAGGTTTAAATAGACTATATAAAACACTATAGACAGTGTTTTCCAATCATTAATCAGCAATGGCAGACTTTACACACAGAACTAAACCCTTGGCACACTACCTTTATCCCATTAATGCCTAAAATGTTTTGAAAATGTACGTGTACATTAAAAACAGTGCTTATTACTCACTCGATGTGAAACTTGAGCTGGTTTTGTTGAACAGAGGGCTGCTGTATTGGCCAGAATTGATGGTAGGCTAATACGGAGCTCCTGTTTAATTGCCCGATGTCTCTCTGTTCTGTGTTTATGCCAGTTAGTCTTGAAAACCTGAGCTCACACAGATATGTCATGGAAAATGGGAGCAACACTGAAATGGCTGTTTGCCAGGCCTGAGAATTCTTTGGCTGCAGTAATGAATTAATGTCTCCTGCTCCATCAGAGTCATGGCATCTCCCTTGCTGCCTGTTGCTAAGCTAAATGGCTTTTGTGCCCAATCCCAGGATTCAGTGGAGGCTAATAGGAAATTAAAATGATAACCTCTCTTTGAGCATTTTCAAAAGTATTATTATCATTTCACAAAATGCAGCGGTGCTATCAGGACCTTTTTGAATGAGGATAAACATTTTTTGTGCGCCCCTTTCCCAAGGCTATGGGTTAGCCTTCAGCAGTGGTTGAGACATGTTTTAACCCTTAAATGCCCAACTATAGTAAAAGTTGAAAGAAAAATCTATGTATTCTGTTAATATGTCCTGGGGAGGGGCTAATAACAACCCAATAGCCATTTTTAATTTTTGGTGACCTTTGACCTCATTTTAGTTTTGTGACACATATATGTCACAATGGGCATTCAGGGACCTTATTGCGAAAAATGACTTGAATGATAAAACAGTTGACATATAGCTGAAGTATTAGGCATAGCTTATTTTTCATTAGCTTACCTGTTTGTCTACTTTATCCAGTGATGAATGGGTGCTGATGTATTGTGTGGATTCCACCATGGGGGCGGCCATATTGGAAAGGTTAGCTGGTGCAGCCAGTGTAGTGTCAGGTCCACTTTTATGCATCAGATGGCAGCACTGATGGTCTAAATATGTCACTATGGGAATCAGGTTGCAAAATTTTATGGTTTTGACGACCCCCAAAATCGTGTGACAAATTTGTCACAGGGGGCATTTGTTAAACATTGTGTATTAGTGATCTTACCAATGTACATGTGTGCACAGCTACACACACACACACACACCTGTAGGCGCAAACACGGTCTAGACGAGAGAACATAGAATCCATTGCTCCAAAAAAGACCCAAGATGTTGATTCAACTTGTCATAATACATTTTTCCACTCTGCAATGGTGCACTGCAGAGTTCTTCAAGCCCAGAGAAGTTGGCAACACTTCTGGACACTGAAAATAAGGCTTCAGTTCTGCACAGTAAAGTTTCAACTGACATTTTTGGACGTAATATGTATTTTTGCAGGGCAGTCAGTGTAAGCGATAACAATACAAGCTTGTTAGTCCTATTAAAATAAATATTTCTGGTATCTGGACTTGGTGTTTTTGAAATCAATGAGGCAGTTTAATGGGTTTCCAAGGTCTGCAACACGCTTGTGTTTCCAGAACCTGTCAGAACAGGTTGGATAAATCTGCATCTACACCACGGTCTTTTTTTCTTTTTTTTAACTTTATATTAATACATCTCAAATTATATCAATTGCATCATAGTGTGCTACTGTGCAAATTCTCCCTAGTACACTCGGGCGCAAGAGGAACAAGAAATGTGTGCAATGGAAGGCACGGTTTAAATTGCTATTTTCATTATTTGACAGGGAAACAAAGCCGCGCGAGAAAGGATGCAGGTGCAGTTACACATGGCAATAGTGGATGTAAAAGTTATCTTTGGGGTTATTTATTTATTTCCTGAAGACTTGCGCTCAGAATTCTTTTGCTGTACAGTTTAATAAGCCCAGAACAGAATCAACAGCTTGCCTCAGAATCTGGTGAAAGAAAATTATTATCGCCCTCTCCCTTCACTACCTGAAAATATCCAAGATATCTCTGTCATCTTCTGCATGAAGTTACTCCACTGCTCCAAACAAGTATTTCTATGGCCTGAATTCAACCCTAAACAGCGATAGATCCAAGTGATGTGGAAATGCTAGTCTCATTTAGGCCAATAAATTCTTGCCCCTTTTTCCTAATAGATAAATATCTTGACTCTAAGTTGACGTCTAGAAAGGCAGGCACGTGCCTGTTCACTTGTACGCCATTTACTGATAGCTTTTTCCAGTCAAAACATTTGGCATTCAGCTACAAGGAATATGTTGCAGACACTGACTACAGTCTGCAGCTTTCACTTTTCTCATTTCTCTATTCTTCTTCTCTGTTTTCGAGCGAAGCCATTTGAGAAACGCTGCATTACATGGCTTCTGTGAATGTCTGGCGGGGTCAGCCGTCTTTGACATTTGCTCTGTCAATGTCTCGTTCAGTTTCTCTTCAGGATTACAGAAAATGGAGCGAGCTCTTCTTCTTACAGAGGTTATTCTATTTTTATGGAGTCTTTCCCATTCAGCTTCTTTATGATTCAGCGGAAAAGCTCCATTACTGATGACTTCTCCGCAACCATTACACTCTTGGTTGCAACACCATTTGAAGGTTAAACTAAATCACTACATATATCAGACTTGAAATGAAAGTATCCTTGTTGTATGATGGAATGAAGTTGAGTGATTGGGCTCTAAATTCGTTGACCAGGCGCAGGTGCGGTGAATGGGGGGAGCGCCGCGCCAACGGGGTGTATCCAGGCGTATTTTGCAATTGCGTGCCTGGCGCAAGTACTCCTCTGTCCCGCCTCTGTCCCTCCTGCCTGCGCAAGTGGCAAAGAGGGAGGAGAGAAGATGTGAGTGGGTTTAACACAGCCGAGTCAAATCTTCACCAATCAAATGAGCTCCTCTCCTTTCCTTTAAAATGTTGGAATAAAGAAGCCTCTGTCCTACATCTGCATGATGCGTTAATGTTGCATTTTACTTTGCTGCTTCAGGCATGTTTTCTGCACCGCTTATGTCCATATTAAGCATTACGAATATGAGTTAGCTGGCTAGCTAGGGCATTCGCGAATTATTACCATTAGCAAACTTGAATGGAATTTCAAAGCGAAACTACGTCAGATCATTCAAACTTGTGAAGTGGGAATGAAATAGGACGGTTGCTCATTTATTTCTTCTGCCTGCATCATTGGGAAGAGAAACGATGGATAGCGTGGTCCTATTATTACACCCTCTTGCTGCTTAAAATTTTGGGATTAACATGCATGGACAACAATGCAAGATACGTTACACATTTATTTTCAATATGTGATCTTAACTCAGTACGAGATCATAGCAATCAGGCTGTATTCCTTTCCCCCACTAAAAACGATAAAACCTAAAGTGACAATAATAGTAGTATTAAGCCGCTTGAACACTGGACGCGAAACAAATTTTTCGCATGACAGATTACATTCAAAGTCAATGCAAAGACGTGAATACATGCGTGTATTCGTGTCTTTGCATTGACTTTCAATGTAATCAGTCGTGTGAAAAATTCATTTCGTGTCCAGTGTGCAAGCGGCTTTACTGAGCATAGAACGCAAGCATTTTATATATATATATATATATATATATATATATATATATATATATATATATATATATACTGCCTGATGCCGAGGCAGTTTGTGGTTGGCTGAGAAAGATGTGAAGTCGTTAGTTTGCATCACAGATTCAGCTGCGTTGATTAAGCCAGGTCGAATTTCCATTACGCGTGCCAACCGCCTTTGATCTGACATCAGGACAATTGATATACAGTAGATACTATAATTTATGTGCTGATTCAGATAGTTACATTAAATAGTGGCTGCTGTAATTATTTATTGCATTGAAATGTGCCTGACATTCTGGAAACCTGCCTGTGAGGTGTCGGTGACGTGTGCGCACTGTGCGCCGGTCAGCCAAATTACCACTGCACAGAAAGTAAACCAGGTTGGAGCTGGCGAGCTCTCTGCACACTTTTGGTGGAGCCTTTATCCACGAAATTGTCCCTGCGTCATGATGAATATGTGACACCTCCCCCTACTACGCCGCCACGCCCATCTCGGCGCACGTCTGTCTACCAAACTGCCAAAGTGGCTGCGCACGGTGTTGCACCGCATGAAATTACCACTGCGCGGGCTGCACCGGACGAAACTACCACTGCGTGGGCTGTGCCACGCTGCACCACCCTGCGCTGCGCCAAGAAATTAGAGCCCATTGTGTCTAGCAGTGGCAATTGCTCTAAGACTGCAGGGGAAGCTCAGCTTCCTCTAAAATATCAAAAAATAAATGGTCAAATATGTACTGTCGTGTTTTTTTTCATTGACTAAAAATGCGTTAGAACGCGTTCAACTCTTAGACGAGTTTGTTTAGAATCAGCTACTTATCGCAGGTCGACTGACCCGATTTTCTTCTCATGTATTCCCATAGTGTCACAGTGCATTAAACCTGTTGAAGCTCAGCGTCTCTGGGCTTCCATGAGATGTTTTTTTTTTTTTCTCTCACTGCAGCAAAACTAGATGGTTATTGGATAAATGCCGCGATTTTGTCCCTCCCAGGGACGCTCAGCGTCTCTGGGGTCAACTTCGAGCGACCAGCTCGCATGACTCGAGTAGCTGATCTTGCAAGCAATGACCCCTGCATGCGCCCATTTTTGTAGCCTGGCGCCCGAATGTGAAGATCAATGACACCAGTAACTCTTGACTCACCTCCACTCTCTTTTAGCCATTTTGCTGCGTGACGTCAGAAGTGTAGGAACCCTGGGTGAGGTGGGGAATATGATCGTGAACTCTGACCCTACCTTTCTCGGTCAAATCTGGCCACGTGACACAATGATTTCGGAAATTTGGGCGAAACACGTGTTACTCGCGTTACTCGCATAGGTCGCCCGAAGTCGACATGGGAGTCAATGGAACAGTGGGTGGGCCTGGATGCTGGGCTTCGCCATGATGATTGGAGGATTTGTCTAAAGACTGAATCCCTTTTTGACTGATAGCGATTTTGAACTAAACACCAGCACCGGAGCATTTTCCAGTTCAGTCTCATTGCGGAGTTTGCAAGTGAAGTCGAGAGGCAAACTATACAGCTTATTTCTTGGTCTTTGCTTGGCAATATAGCCCATTTCCATTGTACACTTCACACACTGTAAATAAAACACAATTATACCATTTCCTTGTTTCAGTTTAACTTCATTCTCACATTTCCTCGTTTGAGTTTAATATAATTTTGTTAGTTCGTTCATTTATTCAAGTCTTACACCCGCAACTCAATGGGCCAAGTCCATTTAAGTAGCCTAGCTCTGTTGGCCATTGAGAGGACAGTGGTCAAATCCTTGGAAAAGATGCCCAATTGGTACGACAGGGTCACAGACCATTTTCTTGAGAAGGAATGGAGGGCAGAATTTACATATAAATAAACGAACATATCTTATGATGTAAGCCGCAAATGAGCGTCCCCTCTTTGAAAAACAAGCAGCCGCCACTGGTATCTAGTCCATGGTTTGACTATCCAAATATCTACGACCTAACTTGCTTGTTTCTGGTTAGGGTCATGGGTCGACTGCAGCTTAACCCGGGATGCACTGGGCACAAATAAACCTTGAGACAGTTTTTCAATCCATCGCAGGGAATTGCAGATGCACATTCACTCACATTTTCATACCAATGGACAATTTAGAGTCTCTAGCTAGCCTCAAATGCATTTCTTCAGATTGTGGGGGGAAACCCAAACAAATATTGATCAAAAAAAATTATTAATATTATTATCCTAAATTTGAATACTATTACATTCCATTACTAAATGTCTGCATAATCTGCTTTTTGGAAGCAAACTGCCAATACTTCCACTGCCAGTAATGCTATGGTGTTGGGCTTGTCTGTTCAGTATTGTGTAAATACATTGCATGTAAATCATCTAAGACATCTAGGTCATTGTTTCCCAAGCCTGCTCTCAGAGTGCCCTGACCCTGTGCATTTTATAAGTCTCCCTGATTTCACACCTGATGCAGCGGATCAGCTCATTAGTGGTGTGTTTGATTAGCTGAATTGGGTTTTTAAGGTCAAGGAGATATATAAAATGTGTAGGGCAGAGGTACTCTAAGAGCAAGATTAGGAAACACTGAGCTATGTTACATTGAAAATGATAAAACTGCTGCTAAATGTCTATCAGTTGTGATTTAGTGTTTTGTGAACAAATTATTGCAATGAAGTGAGAAATTGTGTAAAGCAACGCAATGTAATCTTCAGTTTCTAGTTAAAATGAGTATGTAAGTGTTCTACTGTCTCTGGTGTCCTATGCTATTTCAAATATGATAATAGTATGTGTGGTGCGATTCCAGTCCTTTAAAGATTAACACAGACAGTGAAGATATCAGAGGCAAATGAAGAGCCTTTGGGCTACAGTCACAGTCACATAATTCCATTATCCAGATGAGAATTGCCTTTCATGAGCAATTAATATTAAACTGATATCAATACATTTCCTCACCCTCCCTCTCTCCCTCTTCTACTTTAATTCCACCTTCAAGCAAAAATGGTCTTATTTTCTCTCTATTCTTCGCTTCTACCTCCTTTTCAATCACAGCTCTTGTGTTGCAATTCACTTTAGCAGCATTGAGCAGAAGTTCTTAGCTAAAGGGCTGTTTATACAACAACATTTTTGCGGTTTGGTGCTTTGTGAACAAAAGTACAGCGTATTTGAGGCCTGAAACCGCAAACATTTGAAAACAGGTTCTAGGGTGGAATCTTATGAAGGCGCCACCCTTACCGTCACTGCATAGACTGGCAAAACACAATTCTTTTGAGAACTGTGACAACACATAATATGCATGGCTATTACATTTTCAACCAGCGTGAGAAGAAACAACGACAATAGTGGACTATCAAGCTGAGTTTGTGCGAAGGCTCATGATTTCTTCTTGGTTTTTATATTGTTGCGTGAAAAAGTTATACCGTTTTCAATCTTTTTTGTAAATTTGTATAAACAGGGTCCAGTTCTCACGACATTGTTGTATGGAGGCAAAACTCGTTGAAAGGGCAAAGGAAAACCTTCTTCAATTTTTGCAAAATCATTGATGCGAAAACAATCGTTAAGTGGTGTTCAAGACAAACCCAAATTCACCAATCAGGAATCAAAACACTCTAACTCCCCAGTGGCTCATGCAATTGTTTTTCTTGAGATTGTGTTTGTTTTTCCATTTTGCTTCTCCAGCCATTTAAGATGGAAAGACTCATGGTCTGTCCTTGCATGTGATTATGAGTGGAGCCTACATGTGTACAGTTATGATAGCACAGCAGTAATATGAGCAGCTTTCTCGATATAATGCAGTACTGCTGGTAGTATTAAGCCCTCAAGGTACAGGAAAATGTAAAATTAAGAACGTTTCGCTTATCGCTGCTATATGAAGTGTGATATGTCAGCTTTAAGCAGTGATTCGATTTTTTCTCTCTTATTTGAAGTACTACAAGTAATTAAAAAGACTGCCAATAAAGCATGATTTTTGCTGCAGATTCCATCGAGCATAACTTAAACCCGTCAAGTGTCTAATTAATTCGCCATCTCAGATTCTGGCGCATGCTGCCATGTTGGAATTATCCCTTACTCCCTAGCGTGAGCTGTGCAGATTTCATCTCAGACCCATTCTGCCTTCACAAAAGCCACACACTTGGCTGCCTCCACAACACATAAACATACTCCAGTCAAAATTGAATTGCTCGACCCCGGATTCTGGATGGCATTGTGATGTAGAGGGTAGCGTTGTCACTTCACAGAAAGAATGATACCTCAGTGTACTTCTGTATTCCAAAGAAATGCATATTAGGCTCACTGGAGTCATTAAACTGCCATAGTAATGAGTGTTTCATTGTGTCTGCACTCCTTCCGATAGTCTGGCAAACTGTACAGGGTGTTTATTACTGCCTTGAAACCAGTGCATGCTGGGATAGACTCCAGCTCCCATGGCCTTGACCAGAGCCCCTCTTTGTTATGACCATCGAATAAGGAGAGAAGTCACAGTGCTAAAAGGCGCAAACTGGTATCAATATCCGATCTGAAAAATTTGCTTTTATTTTGTAAATCCAGTAAGCATTTCATATGTGAGTCTTTCAGAGTCAGCGAGATAAACCATTTATGCCATATTACAGAAATCAACAGAGAATAACCAAATGAATATGAATACGTTTCAGATAACATGATGAGAAGGAACCTTGGGAATGAATGTGGCTGTTTGAAATGCTACTCCCATTAAATGATTTTATAGCTTTGGAGTTGGATTTCAAATAAAATTGGTTCAATGAAAGCAAAATAAAAGAAAATTTAGATCAAAGACCACATGCTGCATGGTCTAATTGGGTTTTATTCCTATCAAAGGGGAAATGAACTCGGGCGACCTGTTCTCATGTTTCATGTAAGTACCTCTCTTCCTGTATAGGGCACTTCATTAATATAAACCTGATGAGAAAATAATGAGAAATGATACCACATTATTGTGCAGTTAGTGGAAAACCTCTTTGATCCAAATAGGGGCTGCTTGACCCTGTTCCTGAAGATATAACATCCTGAGGGTTTTCATAGCCCTATTCTGATTCAACTGGTCAGCGGTTGGTGTTGGTTGTAGTTTTTAACTCTGGCAAATATTATCTCCAGGAACAGGTCTGAGCTGTTCTGATTCAAAGATTCGGTGCTTTGGGCTGCTTTCCTAATATGTAGGATGTACTGTAATCCTAATATAGCCCTGTATTTTATTTTACTTAATTAAATTAAGTAATACTACGAATTGCTCAGCCTATTTCCACCTGACACACAAGTGCAGGGGGGTGGGGGGTGGGGGGTAGATTCAGACCATAGTCCTTCCCTTAGCTTTTAGCTATGAAAAAAGTAAGTCAAACATTATTGTACTGTCACAAGATATGCATGCACTGGCATCACAGTTAATATCCACAAGAAATGGAAGCAAAACAATTAGAGATACTCTAAATTGTCACAATCTGTGTGAAATTATACTTCTTCAAATCTGCTTGAAACTTCCATGTATGTCCACCTAGTTCAGCATATAGAACAAAACCGAAATTAGAATTCTAGAATTTTGTGTTTTTCTAAAAAAAAAAAAAAAAATAAATAAACTTTGGGTAAGTTCCTTTGAGAATGCAGTGTCAGGGTTCTACTCAGGGATTTCACTGGGGTTGGGTAACTGGCTCACTTCTGCACAAATTGTACCACCCAGCAACAGCATTGAACCAAAACATGAACTTTTCAAGTTTCATGGATGAAGAATAACAATGCAGCAAAATAAATCAAAAGTAGAAACAAAAATGAAAGTGCGGGATTCGTTAATTAGCGGCACTCAGCTTTTTAATGAGGCTGTAGGTCATTACACCAGCATCTGACATTGTCAGCAGCAAGGGAATCTCATCCTCAACCTCTTGAAAACAAACGTTGCAATTAAACAAAGTGCCAAATTGATGATAACAAGAGTTTATTTGGATGGCACTGTATTATTTAGTTACTGGCATGAATGTCCTCAGTTATTACACTGAAACACTGCATTAACTGAACATTTATAAATAGTTTATAGACAAAGAAGTGAAACATCCTGTTGAGTGTAAAGGGAGATACTATAAACTGCTTGATGAGTAGTGATATTTCGGATAAAATTAGATATGCTGGTAGAGAATTTAGCTCTTCACTTTGAAATGGCCAGACATCTTCCAGAGCACAAATGTGAGTATTTCCACCAAACTGAGGAAAGTGAAGATTCAAAGACAGGTATTAATTTTAATTTTAATTTTTTTTTTTAAAGACTGCTGGGTGGTGCCTGCAGCCGAAATTCTGGCTTTCAGGCGGTGTGGCCCCATTCTGTGAGTGATTGCTCTGGAGAGAAGGAAAGGTTTATCGTGTCTAATTCTTTGAACAAGCCCGACAGTGTGAGTCTGCTGCCTTGAGCTGTCTTCAGGCTCAACAGCCTGTCTAACGGGCTCTTGAGCTCTCGCACTTTCAGTTACTATTTCCGATCCCTCTGTTCTCGAAAAACTGCATCTGTTTCCGCGTTGAGCTGTTGGAACCGGCGCCTGTCGCTTGTGTCAAAACACTGATGAACAGGCAGCCATATGTCTTGAGCTGTTCTGCCTACTCCGCCAGGGGCTCCCAGAGAGTGTCTGCCATCTTTAAAAAAATGTTTTGATGCTTCCTTGAAAGGAGGGCTTGCAGGCGATTGATGCTATTGTGGAAAGTATTATGTGGGACACAGTGGAACTTATGGTTTATTTCTGTCTTTCTCTATCCCTCTAACATAGTTTAATGGTCTGGTTTGTTATTGACAGCAACACAGTGGTGTATACACATACACACACTCTTGTACACTGAAATACACACACACACACACACACAAAAAATGAAGCAGCTTTTTAAAAAAAAAAAAATCTTCTGAATCCCCAAACCCTTGGCCAACATCCAAGAAAAAAATAATTTCTCCCACAAACACATATCAAAACTGGACAAGTAAACCAATCAAAACAGTGCGTCCACTTTTTTGTCCTGAATTGACTTCTAGTTCCAGTTTGCACTTTAACTGATCAACGCTTGAGTATTTAACATGCTTTTGTGGGCAGTGGCCCATGATTTTTGTTTATTCCCTGTTGTGCATGAATTTGGCATGTCGATTGGCTCATACTGTGAATTAGTAATAAACATGGTCTAGCTTATTAATATAAGACCGTGAATTAAGGCATAAAGAGTGTGGGGTGAGGGGATAGAGGTGGAGTGGGTGCAAAAGAGAATGTTAGTAAAATATCTTTTTGGTGTCATTTCTTAAATGGCAAGGCATACAAACCAAAATCACACCTTCATAAGCTTGGCACAAACAAACAATCACACCGTAATAAGCGTATCAAAAACAAACATCGCACATTCACATGCACGACACCAAAGCTCAAGAGAACCTCAGAAATACACCACAAGCAAATATCAGACAGTCAAATGACTAACACAAATATAACACACTCATAAACACAAAGTACTCAACGTTTTCTAGAGGCAGGTTGTGTCACCTGAAAAAAAAAAAAAAAAATTAATGTCATCATGAGCAAATGAAATTAAAATTAAACCGAATACAGTATATGGAAATAAGTATAACATTTCACATCAGCTTTAATGCAGACAAAGACATAGATTTTTGTAGTTCTTATTATAGTGTTTTCTTTGTTAATCAGACAGGGCAGGAGAAGTGCGGGCTACATAAAATGGATGGACCACAGTCCAGAAAAGGGCAATGTAGGGCAAACAAGCCTCTGGCCACAAAGTTCAGATTCATTTCCCTATGAAATGCACCACATGTTTTCTGCTTACAGCACTGATGTCTTTGTGTAATATATTTTACACATAATGCATCATAGGTGGAGATTAATGCTAATCCGCCCTAATCTCAGTCTCTCTCACCCCTCATGTTAACCAGTCAAACTGCCTTTGACATACAGTGCATGGTCTTGAAAAAAACTGACAGGAGCAAAGATATACAATGGTGAAAAGGGCAATCCTCCTTTTTTTGCATACTAAAAAGTAAGCATTGCAGTTGCCTATTTCCACCTACCGGACGACAGCTGTCTTTCAAAGAGGGATGCCTCACTCGTCCCGACCACCCATAAAGGAGTGATAATGCAGTCATGCTAATTTCTCCTGCAAAGTGGAATGCATCAAAACAGAGCTCTGAAGCGTTAAATGAGAATCACATTTATTTCTCCTGCCGATTGCTGCATCCTCCATTATTCCCTGGACTGCAAGACTCTGACTTTCAAGAATTCATCGAGAGTAAAATCACCCTTCAAAGAACATAATGGAAGCCAGTGACAGCCGTATTTAAGTCTCACCGCTTTTAATTAACGAGCTTACCTCCAGAGTATGCAATGGCGCTCGGTTGAGTGTCTCCATATTCTTCTCTGCTTGGCTTTTCACCTATCTGAAGTTGTTTCCCATAATAGTGTTCTCTGCATAATGATCCGGTGCTCTGGTTAATTGGCGTGAGGATGGAATCGGAGCTAATAATGCAAATTATGTGGTCATTAGCAAAATTCAGGCAGTTAAGAAAAACCTGGCCAATTCACATCAAGAAACAGTGATTAAACTAAGTTAGTGTGCTAGCCTGCATGTGTCAGTGTCTTTCAATGGGCTAGACTCAGACTGTGAAATCCCTTAATTAGATTTTGTGAGGCTGTACAGTACATTTTACAATCAAAGAATCTGCTCAGTACAGTGCACAACATTGCACATTGAATAAATGATTAGATTTAATTTAGTATGGACCGAAGGAATATCTTGGGAATGCAATAATTACTATTTGGGATATTTTTGGTCTGTTGGTGCCATAGGAAAGGTAATGGGGTCATAAAAATTTGGCAATCTCCCTGTTAATTTGTTAGATGAATGTACGAAGCAAATTACATGGCAAGCTGGCCATTATTTCCATAGTTATTCCTTAATGCACAGGATATGCAATGGATGGATGGATAGGTAACAGCTAAAGATTCCTCTAAGGATGTTGACCCGAACTCAATACTCAAAACCAAACCCATCAGTCATTTAAGGCAGAATTACCAATGGGTCAAACATGAACGTGTAACAGTCAAGCTGCTAGGATAGATGGAACTCAGAATAGGGATGGTTCAGAAAACTTTCAATTTAAAATCAGCCCTGACAGTTTAATCCTGACAGTAAAATCCTCAAATGCTTGTCACATCCAGGCTACAGGAGATGACTCCTTTTTTCTCTCTCTCTTCTACTTTCAAATGATTGAGTTTTCAACACCATGTAAAGTTCACACTTGATTCAACCCGTTCCCAAATGAAGGACCTGTGATCAATAGCTGGGGGAGGGCGTGGGGGGATAGGCTTTATATGACCAAAAAATAAACAAATACAGTAAATAAATAACCAATTTCAGCACCAATTAGTATAAGTGCCCTACACTAATATTGGCACCTTTGGCTAATATTAGTTAAATGAACTATGAGCAAGAATGTGGTTGCTGTTAATCCTTCCAATCTTTCATATAAAATATTGACCAAAACCTTACTGTGAATTAACATAAATTGATTGAAGAAAAAATAAATTATTAAATTAAAATACTTTTTTTTCAAATATCATATGCCAAAATTATTGGCACCCCTAAAAAAACCTCATGCAAGAACTCTAATACACCAGAAAAAATAAAAAGTTGACAACTTAAAAAGGTAAGACAACCAGCTGCAAAGCATTTTTTTGTTGGCTCAACTGTAAGTTCCAAGTTCTTTCAAAAATGAGTGTACGCAACCAGGGGCAGTGTCTTCTTCATTTGACAATGTCCGGAAAATGCTCAGAAGACTTTAAACATAATTTATTCCAGAAAAGATGTCAGGAGTGTTATTGGAGCTGGGCCCTGTGCTGTCTGTTCTGTAGGGAATATTGCATATAGGTTTAGGTTTCCAGGAGAAAAGAGAATTATTTATGGAGTGAAGACAAATGAAATTATGAGCTCATCAACACATAAAGGTGCTGAGTGTGTGCTCTGTACCACGGCCAGTTCCTCATTGGGCTCCAGAGTCACAGCGAGGTTTTGGAGGCAGAGGCAGTCGCAGCCTCAGCGAGGTAATAATGCATTGTGTGCATTAAAAAAATGCTTATAAAAATAGCAGAAAAACGTAAACCAGTTTTCAGCCATATATTTTATTACACGCAAAATAAACATACGCTTGCTCCGCGCACATTTGTACCAATGTATTGCAAATAAAATTGTAAAAAAACACGAATATTGTTATGCAACAAATGTACGTGGAAAGGTTTGCCTGACCGCAAAAATTTTCATGCATATGATAAATGGAATTTCTCATCCAGAGACAGGCTGCCAGCTGGGTGCTAGAAACTGTGGCTATTTTAATGTTCTAAAATGTATGCAATTTCCCTTTTCTGTGATTGGTAACCTGGACTGCTGACAAACACTTGGGCAGTTGGAATTAACCCCATAAAACCTACGGACAGACATATGGATCTGTCAACTGCAGCTGCTGTTTTCAAGCCTGTGGAACTTCAGGCCTATTTTAAATTCTAGTGGGGATCCCAAGGTTTCCAATGATCCTAAATATGTCCTGCTGAATCACAGGGAAGTGTGTACAAGATCTAGATATTTTCCATTTGATGTAATGCTGTGGCCATAAAAACGTGGCAGCCTCGGTATGAATATTTATCTTAATATAAGCGTGATGTATCTCCAGTGAAGCGCTGCAACCAGCAGGTACACAATATGTATGTGACTTTGCCCTACATTTTGAAAAAATACTTTTTTCTGACTTTGAACCTGCTTCAGAGTAAACTTGAGTGAAAAAATTATTGTTTATTGGCTTTCAGGCAATGAAAATGTGTAATGTATTAAATGAATTTGTATTGGAACATAATAAGCATAACATTCACATTGTATACTGTAAACATACAAATAATTCATGCACTTTCTGGATTCAGTCCATGAGGAAAAAACTTGAGGAGGAAGTTGAGGAGGAAGGAATGGTCATCATGCATTATTGCGCACATCTAGAAAAAGAAGAGAACAGATACATTCCACCACCAATCTCATCAAAACAGAATAAGCCCTTGGTAAAGAACCAAGCACTTTATAACACAATAAAACGTCCATAAACTGCTGGGTACAGGCAGTTGTGGCTCCAAGGAGATCAGGAGAAGGAAAACGGTTTCCATTTCACTCACTAATTCACATTTCCAACTCACTCAGACCAAAACTCAACTTCGTCCGCCAATTCCTGCTCCACCTACGAATTTTCTGGGAAAGAATCACCGTAAGGATGATCCCTGTGCTTTTTGGTTCAAACTGATAGGGTTGCACTGTATTTGCAGGAACATGAACCAGCAAATTGTCTTCGTATGCACTAAACACTCGCATTGAATCCTTAGATGCCGCCATTAGTATGCATGCTTTCAATAACATTACCAGTAGGTTACGAAAAGCCAGAGTTCCCTGAACTACTGACCCAGTTTCAGTAGCGAACATCCGTGACATTTCATTGTCGGTGTAACATTTCACATTTTTCTTTTTCCTGAAATTGTTGTTAGCTTGTCGGTATACATGCATATAAAACACTCTCAGCAGGAAAGTGAGCAACAATATCTGGAAACCTTCACATGTGCCTTCAATCATTTTAGATGTGAACTCACAATTACGTGATTAATTAGATTGTTCTTAACGGACCATTCTAATGAAAATCTTATGAGAATCACCTCCGGAAGACCTAATTGAAAGAAATCGAGTTCTTGAAAACTGACAATTTTGAAAAAAACAAACAAACAAACAAAAAACAACTGAAAAAAAATAAAAAAACAAATGATAATTCCAAATAATCAAGGGTTCCACACTGCAAGATAAAGCAGAGGAAAGATAAAACCATGCCTTGAAACCAACCGCAGAGGAGATTTGTTAAAAGAAGGCAAAACTCAGGAGACCAGTCATGTAAATTAAGATTTTAAATATATCCGCATAAAAAAACAAAGATGATTAATTCATCCATTCATTTATTTATTGGGGACTTGGGAGAATGCGTGCAGAGATGCTTCTGTGCATGACGGCGTTGTTCTCATATTTACTCATCTTTATCAGGGATGCAGCTACAGCAGCTTGTCTCATCCAGACAGCTGTGGTACATCAGAGAGTTAAATCATTGGATCCACACAGCATTCTGTTTCCCTGGTGAAGCTGCAGTGCCCGTTATCCGCCAAATCATGAGGCATGAATTTGTGGGCTGTCTGTGAGAGGTCTGCACTGCCAGCCATTTCTGAAGACTCTCTAATGTACTCCTCCTGGGGTCAAGAGCGCTGAGCCAGGACAGGTCCACTCTGGCTATTTACAGATATGTGTGAAGATAGCAGAAGGTGTGTAATTTTCGATGGTTGTGATGGATTTGATCGTGCTTGGTCTGTAGGCTATTCATCTCTATTGGCCTTGAAGGTGGAGAAAAAATTTGAGTTTTATCCCTTGATATGTTCTAATAATGTTTTTCGGGAGGACAGCAAAGAGGACAGGGTGAGGTCACAACACAGATGTTCATTTGAGGAAGATGGCAGACGTGACTCATAGCAATCATAGCAATTTTATCACATCATATGACAGGCTTCCTAAGCTATCTAACACAAACACACCCCTGTCCACCCAGGTAAAGCAACATTAGCAAGCTAAGTCCTATAAGTACAATTTATTTGCAATTTACAGTCTTATTATGTAGTGTTAGCTATCCCACTTAGATCATACTATCCTTTTGCAAGCAACCTTTTGTGCAGCTAAGCCTCAGTTCCTGTTGAACCAAATAATTGTTCCAATCATGGAAAATCAACAAAAACACAGTGCAAGTCTTTGTAGGTTGGAGTTAATGTTAAACTGAGGTAAGAGGTAAACTGAGGAAATGAGACTGAAGCTAAAAAGAAAAAAAAAATTCCAAACAACAATTAGTTAGCTGGGATTGCCAAGGAACTAACTCAAAACCTTGAGAGATGCCTTGTTGTCTACAGGGACAGTTTTGGCCGAAATGGAACCTCATATGACTGGGTTATGGAGATGCTCTAGTTATATAGTGTGTGCTTTAAGAATTGTTCCTGCCTCACACACAACTGGCCTTTACTCCACCCAGCTGACAGTTAGGTTGGGAATACATTGTGCAATTTTAGAAATTTTGTTTTTTAATGCAAATTTGACAATACAAGTAAACTACCTGCAATATAAAGCCAAAGCTGACAATTAATGTGGTCATAGAGCCACGACCTGAGTGCTCACGCTGCACGTCGCATTTTCCCCTGCGGCTCGTTCTGCCCATTGCCTAAGTGTCAATGAAAGAGTGGTCTGAAAGGTCCGAGGCAGGAAGTTTGTTTTTAAGCAGAGGTCTGTGGTTCACAATTATGCTAACAAGGCAGAAATGTGCTTCCTTAATAATCTGTGCCATCCTGTGTTGCTAAGACTTATTAAAAAAAAAGAAAGAAAGAAAACAGCCTGACAGTAAGCAACAATAAGCTTCAACACACTGGCATACTGCCCAGATCCCTCAACAATATCACTGCACAGTAATGTCTTTCCCTGAAAACCAAACTGACCATGTCAGCTTTTTCAAGTCATCTAGCTTCCAAAATCGCTTTATTATTTTGAACCCTCTCTGTTTATTGCTATGTATTAATGTAGCAGGACGATATGAAGGGGTTTCGCCTCCATGGCACATTCAGACGCTGTTATTTGTAACTACTTGCGCCCGCAGGCTGTTGGGAGAAGTTTGCCCTCAGAAAACCTTTCAGAAGTCAGGTAACATTGTATAAAGAGCCGCACAACCAGCAGACTAAGCACATTTTGGTGGATGAATGGGGCAGCAAAGGACTTCTGTGCAGAAAAACAAGGTTTGAATGAGAATGTGAGACACAATGTTGATTTATAACTCTTAGACAGGGTTGATACTGTTTTCAGTTTTATTTATAATTTTCAGTTCTCAGTTGCAGTATTGTTAACTTCAAGAAACAAAACTATTTAGTTAGCTTTAGGCAATAAAACTTATTAGTTTGGATTAGGCATCAGAACTACTTTAGGTTTAGGAACCAAAACTATTTGGTTAGGTTTAGGAAAAGATCATGGTTTGGGTTAAAATAGATCTTTTCACAATGCCAATCACATCTTCAACACAAAGCTTTCCGGCAGAAAGCCGCCAGGCCTAATGAGTGTCAGGTGCAGTGAGGAAAAAAAGGAAAAAAAAAGGAGCTTGGGGAATCGACTCGTGGCTCTCAACCATGAGCAAGCCTGACAATGACCAACCGAAATTTCTGATACGTTATAAATCCATCCGAACGTCTGTCGGCTGGTTGGGAGCAGTTGATTGGGCCTCCAGGCCCCTTTTACACAACCCAGCAAATGATGTCCGACCAAGCTGAAATTCGGTCTCACCCTAAAATAAGTCATGTGGTTCAAAAATTGAGGCTTGAATGAGTTCAAATTGTACAGTTTTCCAGTTGCCATCCACCACCCTCCAACTCCACCTAGTATGTATAGGCAGGGTATTGAGTTTGATAAGGTAGTATTGGTGATTGCATAACTCACCGTATCACATATTTAAGAAAAAAAAAAAAAAAACACGTTTAAGCCTGAGTCAGTCTGAAGGTGTTTAGCATTAATTGAACCGTGTGCATAGTCACATTTTTTTCAGAGTTTAAAATTCCTGATTTGCGGATTCATTAATTAATGAGCTGAGCTGCTGGGCATTCACGGTCTCATTTGTGATAATTGCCCAGTGATGATTCATTACATTGGTTGGACTGCTGGCAGATTCACTCTTGTGGCAACATTGGAAAAAAAGCTAAGTCATTAATAATTTGAGAAATCTATTTTCCAGAGATTCTTCTTAGATTTCTGTTGAGTATGGTATGCTGGTATGATACACACTTATTAATAAGTGAAGAAGGTTTCATAAATGCACATAATATAACTCAGGGTAGGAGATTTTTCTGAGGGTGCCCATGAAATGATAGCTGATGCGGTAGCTCAGTACTGCACAAAGTAGGTCCTGAGGCACCAATACGTACGCTGGCTTTAATTGCAAACACAATTTCACTTTCATAATTTTAACAAGCTATTAATTTTTCTTAATTAGTTGCTTTCATGTTAGAGAGATTAAATTACCCTCTTAAACCAAGTTATGACAGTCATTGCTAAGCATTCCATTGAGGAAGGCAATATTCATATTGCATTTCTTATCCTATATTCCAAGTAACAACATTTGACATTTTTTTTATTAACAAATCAATTTAAAGACTGAGGAGAATCAATATGTTTTTCTGCTAATGAGGTTTCTGACCTCAGGATTGTTTTTAAGAACTTAACAGGGAAAAAAAGGCTTTTAGTTATCGTAATTTGTCTTTGTATTCTTCATTATGTACAAATGGCTGTTTTCAGAGATTTTGTGTCCACAGTTTCACCAAAAAGAAGCCAGTTGATTGTTTCATTAAGTGGAGACAGGAAATTTGGGATACTTTGTGGTAAATTGCCAAGAAAACCACCAAAAATTTGACATTTGACTATATCAAATGTTTTGTTTAAGAATTTGCTTTGGTTCAGTGCTATATTTACAAACAAAATATGTTGCCGAGTAAAATATACTGCTCACAAAAAGTAGGAAATAATGAAAAGAAAAGAAAAATAACTGAAAATCTATTTATTTCAAATTTTGAAACTATGTTATTTAATTGGCAAGCAATTCAAGATGAAGTTCATGACACTTTATCATCACTTAAGTTATTGAGAATTTTTTTCTGGAGGTACAAAATGTCACATGGGATGGTAACCCAGAAGTCACTTAGTGATCAGTAATGAATCGGTCCGCCGTTAGTGTCCAAACAAGCATCACACTGATGCCGCATGCTCCTCATGAGACAACAAATGCCAGCTGGAGGAATTCTCTGGCACTCCACCAGGAGTGCCACGCCCAGCTGTGCCAAGTCCTGACAGGGTGGGTGCCGCCGTTGCACACGTCGTCCCAGCTTATCCCATATGTGTTCTATGGAGAAGAGCTCAGGGGACATCACAGGCCAGGGCAAGGTTTGGATTAGGTGCCTTTGGAAATGGTCAGGGATGATGCGAGCATGATGAGGTCTGGCATTATCAGCATGGTCGATGAATCCAGGTCCATGACGGCGTGCAAACGGAAGCACATGTGGAGTGATGATGTTGTCACGGTAGTATACCCCTGTGACTCTCCCTCGGCAGATGCGAAGGTCAGTCCTGCCTGTCATCGTGACTCCATCCCACACCATTACTGATCCTGTCCCATACCAATCATGTGGAATCATAGCGGCTTGCTGATGACATTCACCTGAGCGACGTCAAGCACGATGACGACTTTCGTGAACCGTGACTCATTGCCGAACATTATACATGACCATTGGGCATTGCTCCATTGTCGATGCTGTTGACACCACTGTCTCCTCGTCTGCTGATGACGATTTGAGCGGGGTAACGGGATGTATGGCTGCCTTGCTCGCTGGTTGGCAGCATGCAGGCAGTTTCATATGGTCTGTGTTGAGATTAGGTTTCCTGTAGCCTGTAGATGCCCCTGTTGCAGCTGTGTCGCATTCAGTCGCCTGTCATGCAGGGCTCTGTTGACGATCTGGTGGTCATCTCAACTGGTTGTGCATCTTGGACACCCTCTTCAAGGTTTGTCCTGGACTCTACCGGTGGCAAAATAACGTGCCCACAATCAGCTCATGACGGACTATGAGATACGCAGTTGTCTGGAAGTGTAAGCCTGGGTTCTTCCGGCCTGGAGTATCCCCTATGGCCTGCAATCTTTCTTTGCCGGAATCTTCTCATCATCAAAAGCGGTGAAATAATGGATGAGTGTAGTTCTAGGCATGCTTTTATACCCATATGTGCACAAAAAGCATGTGCATGATAGTATTTGCACCCTGAAGGCATGATGTTACTTTTCACATGCACCCCCAGGTGCGTTTGGGCGCCCTGTTTCTGCAAATTTTGAAACCTCATGGTTTATGGCATATGTATTGAAATGTGCCATTGTCTAGCCACAAACATACTCAAAAATCTCACAAACGTCTAAATTCATGTGCTTTCCATGGTTAATCGAATTTGAATATCCCCTACTTTTTGCGAGCAGCATACTTCAGAAACTGAATACCGTCTGACAGATCTAGAGCCCCTACTTCACTCCGATGGGACAGCTAGTAAAGTAAAATGAGGTATTTTTATATTCCCTTTAAAACTATACCTCCCCCCCCCAACCTGGATCTGTGTGTGAATGTGTAAGCCTGAAAGAGAGACAGGCAAGTTTGCATACATGCGCAAACACTTGCATTGTGTGTGCATGTACGCGTGATACTGCATGCACGGACACATGCGTGCGTGTGCTTACACATTTGAGGCAATTTTGGCTAATTCTGCGCTATTGTGGCTGACACGGACCCCATCCATTAACCACATCACTCCTGTCCTTCAGCAGGTTCACTGGCTCCTGGTTAAATATCGCATTGACTTTAAGATTCTGCCTCTCACTTTTAAGGCCGTCCGTAATCTCGGTCCTCCGTACCTCTCTGAACTCCCCCAAATAACACACCCACCTGCACTCTTAGGTCTTCCTCTTCCGTTCACCTCACTGTGCCATTCGCCCTCTTTACCACCATGGGGTTTAGAGCCTTCAGCCGAACTGCCCCCTGCCTTAGGTACGCCCTCCCACCAGACATCCGGAACATTGATTCTCTCGATATTTTCACATCTCAAAACGCATCTTTTTGAACTGGAATATTTCTTTTTAAATGTTTCTTGTATCATGTATCACATTAATCCCTCATTAAGCATAGTAACTCAAGATTCTACAGCACCTGGCAGCCCAGAAACGTGCAGGTTTCAGTTCAGAAAAGTGTCCCATTTTAGCAGACTTTTTTTTGTCCCATTTTACCTAATACATTCAGGGAAAATGGGACAGTCATTTAAAGCCTTTTGTCATAAAAAAGTAATGCGTATTGTATAAATTTTTCAATTATAAGTCAAACAGTTAATAAAATGCATCATCTTACAAGGATTTTTTTTGGTGTTGTCCCACATTATTTTAGCTGCAGTACTCTCATTACCAAAAAAAAAAAAAAAAAAAAAAAAGCTCATAATAATGCCTCATAACTTGCCTTGCAAGTTGAGGGACGACTGATTTTTTAAATCTTTGCTCTGCCCATCCTAGTTACTTTAGAAAAATAAAAATGATTGTTTTGCGTGAAGGACATTTGAAGCAACAATGTAATAACAAGTTTGGTGATAGGCTCATAGATATACTGTAAAATCCTTATTTGTCCTAGTTTTCCTGGTGTCCCAAGTTACCTGACTTCACCCTATCATTCATAAAAAATTTTCCCTCTTCATGGAGAAGAAGCAATTTCCTACACAGGGCGATATGTTAATGGAACTTTAATTTTTTGTCATGGCATTCATAACCGTTTCTTACTATGGCTTAATAGAGTCAATAACCCCTATGAACATGAAATAGAGAAAAATTAGGTCACACTTTAGATGAAGTGTTGTTCATAAAGGCTTTATACAGCATGTATAATACCTTCATAATTGAGACATAATATCTTCATGAATCCTACGTAAGCAAATGCCATGCTTTGTAAAGGATGAAATAACACATCCTTATTCAGCATGTGATGCCGGATGTCATATAACTGACAATGTCACTTAGCTAGTGGCTAAATACTATAAACGGTGACAATGTCAACAAATTGACATGGGGGGCTTTGTGGTTGGTACCAATTCTCAAAATCACTGCATTAGCATGTCATGGGAGGTTAGTGCTTTATTAATCTAAAATGGATCAGATCTCTCCCATATGGAAATGTGCATCTTGGAGCAGTTTACCATCAATCATTCACAACGCTAGATTCTTCTATCTCCCCTTTATGTAATATATGTTTTGTTCGTAATACATTCGCTCTGCTAGGAAAATTACCATTAACCTTTATTTCTGACTCCTCCTGTTAACGTCACTTTAGTTAAATCCATCTAAGAGATTGCAGTTTGTCCGTTATATTCTGCTGGGATTTTTAGAAGCAGCATCCAGATGGAGTGATGCAGAGTTCAGCATGGGCACAGAGTGGAAATATCTGAATATAGCAAAAACTACAGATGCAGAGAACTGAGAGGGAAGCTGAACTGAGGCAGTGATTTCAAGGGGTGAGAAGGAGGCAGTCAGTGTAGTTTTATTGCAGTCCATGGATGAAACTTTTTTTTCCCCTCACCAATACAGCTTTTAGTCTAAGCATATGTAATCAGTTGGTAAACCTCTGTACCACAGCTGTAATTCCTGATAATGACCACACAAACATTGAAAAAATGTTTTATCTATTTTTCTCCAAGCAGTTCCTGTAGCAGTGTAAATTTAATAAACCCGAGAGTATTTGATGCTGTCCAGTGTTTTGACACACCAAACACATTTCGCAAAGGAAGCAGTCAGACAGACCGAAAGTCAGTTGTTCTGCACCATATTTCATCATTAAACCATAGACAATTACTCAAATGTGGTTATTTATTTTTTTCACAAAGCTATTACATGGGACCATTCAAAAAAAAAAAAAAAAATTCTAGGCCCAGCGATATTTACATCCTGGTGCCAACACAGTTCATGAATGCATCAACTTCCGAAGGTGTGGAAGAGTTGAGTTTTTTAGCGATTTCTGGAAAAACATGCTGTATCGAGACACTAAAACAGGGCTACAAGAAGAGCAAACCTTTGCCTCTGAATTGTGAATCTCCTTTAAAAATGGAGTATGAAAGTGCTGACAGAATGAGTCTAACTAATTAATGACAATGGATGACTCAAATGTCAAATAAAATGCATCAAAGCTGACACGCCAAGATTAAAGATCCCACATCGAGATCTAACAAGGGTGATATGAAAAGATGGCATTTAGTTTGCTCAGCATCCGTTTTATTTATTATTGTGGGTAGCTGAGCAAAACACCATTTCAATGCATCAAAGTAAAAAAAAAGACCTTTAAGCCTAATTAGATTGCCCTTTATGAAGGGATTATGTGCTAGGATTATTATATCACTAATTCTTTCTTTGTGAGATTAGAGCCACATAATCCCCTCAAACTGAATGGGAGGATTCATTGACCTGCACTTGCTTTATTTCTTTTAACACCTTCTTTTGTTTCTGTTTTCAAAATTAAAGAAGGCACACGGAAGTGATAGACGTGCCTTTGCCTCCCGCTGGTCGGGTGGAAATGCACGTACCCATGTTCATTTCACGCTGCAAATGTTATTTTGTGAACTGATGCCCGAGGTATGCAATTTTGACATTCAAAAAACATAATTACTGAACTGGAAAGATTTTGACATTCTCATTAAGGAGTGATGAAGAATCAGACATCAGCACCTAATAGAGCTTCTCTCTTGTAATTGTGGCACATTTGTAACTTAATTATTCTGTGAACCTCACAATCAGTCATTAAAGTGGCACAGAAAAGTAACAAAAATCTTTCTTTGTGTTTCATCCAATCTTACTATTTTAATTAATCTAAATCGCTGAATGCACTACGGGGTAATGTTTGTTATTTTTCTCAGCTCAGTACATTAATGGGGTCAGATTTATGTGAGTCATTTTCTTTTTTGTCTTTTAGAGATGAGAAACACATATTTGGCACACATTTCATACTGAGGAAAAAATATAAGTTCTCATTTAATTCTGTGAGCGTTCCAAGTATTTATTTAATACTTCACTAACGCATACTAAAAGCACAGGTGTGCAGGTGTAAGCAATTGTTACAGGAAAGTTTTATCTTATATAATTATCCCATTCTGAATTATGCACTTATACACACTTGTTTTGAAATAAAACTCTGCCATTCTGCCTAAACAGGGGCGAAACTTGATGCCTCAGGCCCAGGAATTGTAATTACGTGTCACAGACTTGGCTACAGATCACAACAACACAAAGGACTCGCCCTATCACAAACTCCTGCAGAATCTCACTGCTCATCTCAATTGATGATAGAGATGTCAGGCAGATATGCGTTACATCCAGAAAGACCGAGCCCCTCCCCCACCCCCATTACATAACTACTTAAAGAAAAATTAATCTGAACAACTTCAGCCAAGAAATCAAAAATAAGTCATCAGAATATTTTCAACCAAAGATTCTTATGTGGATGTAACAATTACTACTGATCATTAAATGCAACTAATTTTTAGAGTACTGACTTAGAATAAAAAGAAAGAGAATTCTGCTCTTCAGTGGATTAATTTCAGTTCAGAATGGTGATGGTTCCCCACAGTCTCATAGTTCATTTGCACCAGCCCAGGGCTTATGATTGCATATTCTTTTCTTCAAACAAATTCCATTCCATCAGTGTCTATATTAGGCTTGTACACCGCTGAGCAGATCACAGACCTGTTTGAACAGTCAGCTACCGGAATATTCTCACCTGGACCCCAGAATAATGATATTCCCCTTGGCACAGGGGCAGCAGGATTCTCTCTGTTGCAGCCCTCTCAGGATGATGCTAAGAAAGTCTGGGAGAGACAAGCAGTATTAAAAAAAGTATTTTAGCCTTTTGTTAATACTTCAAATCTTAGTTTTATCACTTTTAGTAAGAAAAAATATTGCCAGTGTTGTCAGATAGTTTGACTCACTTCAAGATTTAGCGAGGCGTATGAAAATGTCACTTTTCAAACAAACAGTAACTTGAGCCAATATGCCCAAGTAAAGAGATGATAATATGCTCACTACAAGGCAAAAGCGCCTGTTAGCAGTAAAAATAAAAGAATAATTATTTTAGGATAAAATTTCCGTTTGTCGCAACACAAAAGGAAAAAGCAAAATGTATTTTTCCTATTTGATTGCTAAGGTTCAGAATGGCAGAAAAAAGAAGAATTAAAAATAAAATAATCAGACCATTGCTGCATAAAAAGAAAGGTTGTACTCGAGGAAAAAAAAGCAATCATTTTTCCTTATCTTCAGATTCATTATCAGACCATTTTTCCTTCATTTTAAGATTTTAAGGTTTCCTGGTCGTACCAACCAGCAGTGGTCGGCAGCTTTTTCAGAATAGCGCGCAATTGGCCAATGCGCTACAGGGATGCAAATTGGGAAGGGTCTGCCGGGAAGAGTAATATAAGTTGCTTTGTTCGTTCCTTGGGCGCTTCCTGTTGGCCAGACGGGCGCTCGTCAGGAAGATTCTAAGCTTGTTCATGTTCAGATATCCTCCGCCCTCGTTCTGAACTTACGAGGATTCGACCAATGAGTGTATAAGAAGTGGTGGCTGACAGGCGCGTGCTTCAGAGGAGAGCCGCGAGGTGTCTTCACTCTCCTGAATTGGCAACAAGGGGGTCGCATATGTGAGGGCCTTGTACATAGTTCCCCAATTGGACGTTCCAGATTCAGGTGGGATTGAAGATGCCAAATTTTTTTTTTATTAAAAAAAAAAAAAAAAAAAGGATTTTAAGGTTTAAGTGAGTGTAATGATTCATTATTAAAAAAAATAATTAATTTTTTTTTAAATCTGTGGCTATTGTGCTTAAGGGGCATATTTTTTCTATTCAAAGCCATTCACTGTTATCAGGGTTCCACAAAAAAAATATTTTATCCATCCTGTATACCTGCTTATTCCTCACTAGGATCCACCCTGGACAGCTCAGCTTGCCAATCCATCATAGGGCGCACACACCATTCGCTCTCACCCTCATACCTATGGGCAATTTAGCGTCTCAAATTATGCATATCTTTGGACTGTGGGAGGAAATCCACGTGAACACGGGGAGAACATGCAAACTCCACACTGAAAAGCTCCAGGCCAGATTTGAACTCACGACCTTCTTGCTGTAAGGCGGCAATGCTAACCAGTAGCGACCGTGTCGCTAACATTTATTTATATAAAATATAACAGAACAACAGAAATGGCCGGCACTTAGCTGGCACTAAAAACAATGTGTCCCAAAGGCAGGTCTAACTTGCAAGATTGTGTTTAAAAAGAATACCTGCTTGTATTTGAAATTAAGACATTTGGGCCTGTTTAACAATCGCAGATAAAGGTCACTACAGTGTTTTAATTATTGATTATCAACAGATGAAGTCCTGAGCCAACCACCCTCTGAGGCACAACCTGAAAACTCACAGTCCGAGCCAGTGCAGTCAGTGCCTCCCTACACCCGTACCTCCTGTCTCCCAGCTCCCGCTGTAAGGTCCCGGTGGCTAAAAAACCCAAGGTGGAAAATACTTTCACATTGTGGTGGCACAGATTTAGACCGTCTTGTATGGCTCTGAAGTGCTGGCTCCAAATGATCACAAAGATCCAAGAGATTCCCAATAACTCCCACTCTCTGCAAATAAATCTATATGGTCATGGAAAATTCATTCCCTCCATAGGGCACCATCTGCAATATCTTGCAGTAGCAGTAAATATGCCATTGTGTCAGCAGGGTGTAGAAGTCCTTCTTTTGGCCAATAAATGGGGTGACAATCACTGACTAATGGATGGAATAAGGTTCCCAATTAAAATGATTGATATAAGTTGAAGTGCAGCATAATGTTCATATTTATTCTGAAAGACCACTTTGAGAAACAACAACAGTTATTGAAAAATGTAATAATTTCCAAAAATATTATTATAATTCCAATAATATAATATTACACAACTGTAGGACAGAAAACAATGCGATAACCATTTATTTTGCTCGAATATGTCAGCACATGAATGTGTTAAAGTGCTCTTCAGTGTGTGTAGATTCTGTTCTTGCCTAAGAAGAAATTCCAAAAAAGAAAACATTGTCGAATGTCAGAATCTTTGTAAAAAGTGCGTAAGTGGGTTTTAAGAAGAAATTTTTTCTTAATAATGGTTGGCGAATGAGGTCCAGTGATGCTAAGCTGTAATTCAGTCCAGGTTTTTCATTACTGATGGGTGGAACCAGACCTTTCCATTTTTATTAGACACAATATTGTGTTTCTCTTTCTGTAACCTATAGGTGATACCAAGGCGCTGATCCAGAGAAATGACTATTTTATTCTGTGCTAATATTCTCAACTTCTCTGACTGTTCAAGCATTGAGAGCCACTTACATAAGCACTGTCTTCAATGGCTGGAGATGGAGGATTTCACACTGATTAAACATTTTATTTTTCATATTTCATCTGTTAGGCATGTGCATGAATGGAATTAGCTGTAGAGAGGCCTCCACAGTACCTGAAGCGTGCTTTCACCTTGATGCATACAATGACAACACAATAACAAATTCAGCATCCATCCATCAGAAATTTATCACTGGTCAAGGTTGGAGCTTGAGCACATCCCAGCATGCACTTGGTGAAAGGTAGTTCTATACCATAAACAGGTAGCCAATCAGTTTCAGGCCATGTGCTACGCAAGTGCTATACAGTACAACGCTGTTTTTAATTTTTCCCAAGGTTACAGAATTGTACGGCTACCGCTCAAGTAAATTTACGGCACACAATACTGAGATATTCACTTTTTAATAACCAGTGCAGAGCATGCAGGTAGAAATACTGCACATATAGAGCTGATTTAGCTGCTTTACATTTATTCAATAATGGCTCCCCAGTGTTTCAACCTCCGTGTCTCAGTAAGTGTTTTCGCCCCGTTTTCAGCAGTATGCGTGTCTTATGGATGTATTGTCTCCTTTCATTGGTTTGACATTTAGCGTGCCTCCCCTTCAGGTGTAATCAGTTTTCTCCCTTTCTATCCCTTTGTGTGTATATTGTATTTAAGCCTCTGTCCACTTTGCTGGATTGTCAGGTATTATCCCACCAGCTACCAGTCATTTAGTCTTCGAGATATTGTGTATAGTTTGTCCTCGGAATTTATCGCATCTTCATGTAACTTGAAAATGTAAATGTTCTTTGTAGCTTAGCTAAACAAGCTCCCAAGCCATTCCACCGGTCTCCAGGATTAGGACCGAGTTTCTACTGACCCCCTGCTCCAGTCTACTTCTCTGCTCAATTTAATAGGAACACCTACCATGCCCTCAGTGGTCTCCAGGTTTGGGATGGCAATCCTGCTAAAATGACTGCTTTGTTTGCCAAGCAGCCCAGCCTCAGCGAGGGTGAGAACACCTGGATATAGCCCTGGGAAGCCACTGGCCTGGAGCAGGCAGTGCCTCTGTACCCAAGCTGCATAAATTCATCTGAGCTGAACTGTTTCCCTGTCATTGAGGGTACGTCCCTGTTTTTCTGTTTCAGTATACTCCAATGAATAAATACCCCTGACTAGGTTATATGCACATTTGCATCTGGTTCTCTTTCGATCATTACACCCAGACCTTGATAAGGTTTTTTTTTGGAGGGGGGATTTTTTCCTCTTTTTTTTAAATTTCCATGGCAGTAATGCTGTAAGGCAAGAAACTTATATAAAAATATGCCTACCAAATGGAGTTTTTGTGAGGTAAACATTATGATCACTGATGGTCTTTTCAGTGACACCTCAGTTTTTGCATACTTGAAAGTCGCATTAATGTTCTCCCCTGCTATCCATTGCTCTGGGCACTAGCATCTTTCAAGAGACCGTAACACAATCTAATGTACTGAGCATATGATATTACAATCCCCTCATCTGAAGCAGTTTGCCAAGCATGGTTTGTTGCTGCTCCAAAGCCATCTGATTTGTTTCTTACATAAAGCTAAGCCCTTTGGCAGCAAAGCCTGGCATGGGCGGTGGAGCACGAGCGACAGAACCATCACTGAGGTGAGCACGGGCTTTTTTTCATGGTCGCGAGTGGCCTGTGACTTCCAGTGGAATTTCCATCCAGCACAGTCACCCTTGGGGAAATGTCTTCATTACTTCCTGGTTGAAAAGCTCCCGGTCATAGCGCTGGTCATGGCAGATGTCACGGTGGTGAGCCAGGAGCTTGTTTGCCAGTGGGATACAGCCTTCAGGCGCCTCTACATCGCTGCTGAGAATGACTGACTGCAGTGCGACTGCTGCAGATGTTGCCGTCGCCTGCTGGGTACATCTGTGTGGCATTGCTTTTGACCTGGTTTTCGCTCAGGGCTACAGCCACTGAGCCAGCTCTCGGATCATTGGTTTCTCAGCGAACAGGTGTGCATTGGCATCACTCAGTTGCTGCTCAGACTGTGGTCCCAGAGGCAGTGTGCATTGTTGGGAAATGAATCTTCTTTGTCTCCCTTCTGTTGAAGATGCATTTTCTATGAGGCAGGTCCCATTTCAGTCCCGAAGGATTGCATACTTGCACCAATTTGTAATGATTAAAAAGAGTCTAAGAGTCCTACCGGTTCTTAATTTTTGCCTTTCAGTCGTGGAAAGAAAAAAAAAAAACTGTCTCAGGAGAATAAACTCCTTTTTGGCACTGGTTCCTAATGAGTTTCATTGCCTTTTTTAACCATTTTTACCAGTTTTTATTCACACAAAGATATGATTTTCTCAGTGGATGGCTCTTAAAATATCTTCTCTGCCTTCTTTTGCTGATTCTTCAGGAATGTTCTTGGTTAGGGTCAAATTCATCAACTTTTCTTAAAATATGAAAATATCCAAAGTTTAAACATTTTCGTCTGCTCATCCAGCAGATTTAGCTACTAGCTAGTTTATTACTTAAAAATATAAACCTGTTAATAATAGATTACAAACTCTGAGGGCCAGTTTTGCAGACACTGATCAAGCCTAGTCTTACACTAAATTCACTTTTGAATGGAGATTTTCCATATAAAACGTCAGGAACAAGCTTAATTTTTGTGTGTCCGGCCCTGAAACTTATATCTGTGCACAGATATCCTTTCTGCATAGCAAGATTTTTTTCCCAGTCAAACAGACCAATGATGGTAATTTCTTATTAGAATTGCATGGTCTTACTTAAAGCGCAGTTGTATCACAAGTACTCGGAAGTGCTATATGCACTATTTTACGTCTCCTTGCTAGATTGTGCAGTCCTCTTCCAGCAGAGGAAATCTGCCTGGTAACTGTGCACAGCACCATGTTTGCAATGAGCATGCGCGTGGTTTTCTCCAGAGAATGGCGCTTTGTAGTCCTGCAGCCACTGAAAGAAAAAGAGAAAGTCGGGCACAGGCTTCCTCTGTGAATGTAGGCACTGAGAGACGCGTTGCGTTTGTGTGAAAGACCAGCATTGCTTGTATTAGCCTCCAAGTTGTTCTGGAGCCCCAGTTTCCCTCAGAGGTGGCCTCTGTTTTCCTTCCAAGGCTGGGGCCCATGAGAAAAATGGAGCCGTAGCAATACTGTAGATCCCCCAAAGGCTGAAAGTATTTTTGGGACATTCTTTTTACTCCACTTGCCTGCAGTGACTGCCATTTCGGTGCCTGAGCTTTACTCGCTGGTAATCACTGAGAGACATACAGTGGTCTTAACCCCTCCCACCCAGGATTTTCAGTGCCATATTATTTGATGTATAAAAGCTCTTTAGTAACTTCACCTGAGAATGCACGTGAACTCCAAACTGGTTGTCATTTACTTTTCATAATTAGGTGAAAGAATGAGTGTCGCCACAATGGGATAATAATTAATTTCTAAAATCACCAATGGTTTCAATGTGAGTCTTCTTCAGGGTATTGAATCATCCATCAATACCCTAAAGAAGACCCGGTAATTATATTAATAAACTATTATTGCATTGTTGCAGCGAGTGTGCGACTGCCCTTCTCTATATAATTAGCAACTAAACATTGATTTGGTCATTTGTGAAGACTAATCAGTAGATCCACCAGCCAATTTGATTTAGGCCAGCATTCTCGTGCATTGCATCACACATTTATCAGGCATTTATCGATCCACATTAATGATGCAATAAAACTTCAATATTTCCACTGAGAAGTCTGAATTCCTGTACCTCATTAAAAACGGCACAGGCACGTATGTTAGCAAGGCTTGTCATTTTCCGCCAGTATTCGTAGTTCAACAAATTTAAGAAGGTATTTTCTCATTTTAAACATATTCTTTTTAACTCTTTTCAAATAATTGTAAATAAATTAAATCACTGAGTTTCCAAAGGGCCCATCTCCAATGACTGAGAGGTCTGCATATCTTATAACAAAGAAGGTAACTGTCTTGTAATTTCAGCCAAAAGTATCCCAATGACACCCTCTTGAAAGGAAATAAAGTAGAAATATATGGGTTATAATGTATGGGTAAAAAAAAAAAAAAAAAACCCCGAAACTCAAGGATTCAATTCCATGGCTTAATCAAAGTCTTATTTTCTTAATCTTTTTTTTTTTTTTTTTTTTTTTAAAAATTTGGCATCTCCAATCCCACCCGAATCTGGAATGCCCAATTGGTGAACTATGTACAAGGTTTGCTCGTATGCGACCCCTTGCTGCCAATTCAGGAGAGTGTAGACAGTTCACGGCTCTCCTCCGAACCACGCGCCTGTCAACCACTGCTTCTTATACACTCATTGGTTCAATCTTCGCAAGTTCAGAACGAGGGCGGAGGATACCCGGACATGACCAGGCTTAGAATCTTCCTGACGAGCGCCCATCAGACCAACAGGAGGCGCTTGAGCAACGAACAAGGCAACTATTGTAATCCCTTCCCGGCAGTCCCTTCCCAATTTGCAACCCTGTAGCATTGTAGCCAGTTGTGCGCTACTCTGAAAAAGCTGCCGACCACTGCCGGCTGGTACGAAGCGGGGCTCGAACCCGCGACGTGATAGTTACTTCTGCTTCGCAACACGATGCTTTACCGAGTGAGCTATCCGGCAGCCCCATTTGCTTAATCTTTTTAAGCTTATGTATTGGTCTTGATTATTCAGCAAATAAGAGGAGGAATGATACTTAAAATTATCTGTTATATCTGAGGTCAAAATCCATTTTAGCCCAATTCCAGAAGAATAAGAGAAGTTTTCCACTATTTGGATAATGCATTATTGTCATCTCATTATTCTGTGATAGCTGTTTTTTATTATCTCACTATTGTTCTGAATAAATGATACCATCTCAAGGCTGTATGGAGGTAATGAGGTTTTGGTCTTTGAGTGCCAGAGCCAGCTGGAGAAGTGGGCTGTTTTCTCTTTGAAGTATATTATAATGGCTGGTTGATAATGGTTGGAGAATCCGGCTTTGAGATTGAGGGCTCCATTCCCAAGTGCAGCCATTGAACTTTTTACCAATATGTTCCTCAATAAAGTTCTTCAACAAAAATATTCAGCCGTCAGAAAGTTGGCTGTCAGGAGGGTGCACTTCCGTTACTCCGTTGCTCGGAGGGTTCATTTGCAATCAAAATTCATGATATTTCTTTGATCTCAGTGGGGGTTTGTTGGACTCATGTCAAGCCCCCTGGAAGACCAGGAAACCCCACCTCCCTCAGACCTTCCTCCTTCCCCTAAACAGATCAATGGGCTGAGCAGAGAAGTAGAAAAAAAAGCAAGAATATGCAAAAAGAAATTTCAGCCCCTCCCAACCAGTCCGCAAATTTGAATCTCTGCAGGGCCCCTAACCAGCATCTTATTCAGGGGCTTGCCTATACTAGCATAATATAATACTGTAATATAGTGGTTAGTGCTGTTGCCTGCAAGAAGGTTCAGGGCTGGAATTCATCTTGGGGCCTTTTGATGTTTGCATGTTTTCCTCGCAATCGTGTGGGATTTATCCTGGTACACAGATTTCCTGCTCTTGTCTGAAGACATGCATGTCAGACTAGTTTGAGACTCTACAGGTAAGATTGGCGGAGGGAATGATGTGTTTTCCCTGCACTGGATTGGTGGACTGTCCAGGGTGTTTTCCAGCCTCAAGCCCATTGTGTGCTGCAGTTGACTCTTGGCCTCTCATTGCGGAAATTCAGCCGTTCGAGTCGTTGTCTATCGCTTTCTGGTAAAAAGAAGCCTCTTATGCTTTTTTACATTTTGCAGAATGCAATTCTTTGAAATTGCTGCTGATACTGACTTATCTTGGTGTGTGTTGAAGCGGTCAGCACTGCGTTATCATGATTTATGTTAGTAATTTGTGAATATCCAGTGTGTCGTGGCATGAATCTTGTGGTTACATAGTAGTACGATAAATGTGTAGTGCCACACCACAGCAACGATTTAAAGAGAAATGCGATTACTATTTTTATTATGATCCTAATCGTGTCACTGATGTCAGCTATATGTACACGTTTCAGTGAGTTTCCATTGCACTCTTCCATCTGGGTTAATTGAAGGGGAGGCTGTAACATTTTGTGTACTGTACTGTACAGCTGTGGCGAGCCAGTGGCCTGCCAGTTACTGTTCTATTCCACTAGGGGACTGGCTCGTGCCACTGAGCCTGTGTCTCTAGGCATTTGAGTAGCTAATGACTTTTTTTGTTAACAATTGATTTTATTTCAAGTAAGGAGGGGCACAAGAAAATACATGGAGTCATGAGCATAATGGATTAATTTAAGGAGAGATCAGTACATCATGTAAGAAACACATGCCCTCACCCCTTAACGCTTGCCGCGCGTAGAGCCCATTGAATATACCGGACTGTTTCTTTTTCCATTTATGCATGTCTCACGGCCATGTATTCTAAATTGGCCAATCAGTATTTTACGTTCAGATCTGAACGTAAATATTCACATCATCAAAGGATCATTGCAAGCCCAGTTTCACCGTTGGCCTGTTCATAGGCTAAGTTCATACTAGCTGGCAAATGTCAGCTAAAAAAAAAAAAAAAAAGCTTTGAGGGTGTTTGGTACTGTGTACTTTGTGAGCTAATTTTAACATATTTGTTGTTCAGCAGGTATTAATTTAGGTTATCAGTAAGCTGTTTTTCTTTGTTGTCTGAAATATCTACGCTACGCAGTTGAATCAATGCATTCACGGCAAATCAAGATTTAATTTGGTCAACAAACTTATTATGTTCTGTTGTCCAAGCCTTTGTCTTGTTGATGCACAATACTATTACTTAGTACCAACTAGTATTACTACTACACTACTACTACTTCTAATAAAAATAATAATAATAAATAAATAATGAATAAATAAATAATAAAACCAGATATCATCATCAGGGACAAGACAACCAACAATTGCATGCTTATCGACGTGACTATTCCATCAGAAAGAAACACCTCTGTAAAAGTACCTGAGAAGCTTTCCAAATACAAAGACCTGGAAATCGAAATTGGCGAGATTTGGGGGATGAACACCGAAACAACTCCAGTGGTCATCGGCGCATTAGGACCGGTAATGAAGGGACTTGAGAAATTCACCAAAAGAATCCCTGGTAACATCAGCATCCATGAAATCCAGAATATTGCCCTCCATGGAACAGCACACATTTTGTGGAAGGCACTGTCAATAATGTAAGACCTTCCCTCTAGGGGCCTAAGGATCAATGTTTGAACCCGGCTCTATAGGATGAATCAAGCGTCACATGAAGAGAAAATAATAATAATAATAATAATAATAATAATAATAATGTTGTAGTTGTAGTAATTGTTAAAGTAGTAGTAGTAGTAGTAGGTTATTTGTAGTGGACGAAAAGGCAGGCATCTTCAGTAAAATGTAAATTGTAAATGAAAGTGTGAATTCTGTGTCCCCTGGGTGCCAACCATGCAATCATGACCAGGTATAAGCTGGATGCTTAATTGATGGATAGTACAGTATGGATATTCTCATGATTTTATCCAATAATATATACCACAGAACCTCTTAAAGTCCCTGATGTGCCAGGAGCTATGAGACTATACCGCTCTCGGGGAGCTGTTCGTATGAACAATTTCTTCATTTTTTCTTGCCAGGGTATGTTAAGCAGTCTTGATACTATTCCACCTACAGCAATAATTGAGTCTGCATTTCTTTTTAAACAGCACAAGATGAATTAGAGTAATCAATAGGTTATGTAATTGAATAAAGGGGTCACACGGTTTTGCCCGAGTTACAATGTAATGAAAGCAAATAGGATTTCTATTTCTCAATTTGCGTTCCAGTCCGATGATTAAATGAATAATTACAATGAAATTTTTCAGAGGGTTCTGGTGCTATATTTACATACAAATTACCCATATTGTGGTACAGTCATGGGCCGCAGGTGAAATGTATTTCATTGAAATTACAGCAGTCAGATTTAAAGAAGGTTGGAGGTTGAAAACACGTAATTTATATTATCTCCAAGATGAATGAAATGCCAAAACCAATCTGAAACACAATGGTGGATGGTGTCACAGGAGCAAGATTAATCTGCAACTCTAACACTGGGCCACAGGCATGTGAAAAGCTTTGAAATCCTGATAAGGCATCTTATTATGTAACTTTCATTAAAGTGAACACAGACCCCATTTGAGAAAGTTTAGGTCACAGGCTAGCACTTTAGGGAAGAGATAAGAAAACCAATCTTACCATGAATGAATATCGTTCTATTTGCAGTAGCAAAAGCTCACTTCATAGGCCTTAACAGCTTAGGAAGTTGAAAGAGTGAATACAACATTTATAATGCATTTCCATGTATTTTTACTTTTGCCCACATGCTGAGTATCTTTTTGACTAAACTGCATAAAGTCTTCTTAAATCTGTATCTCATCTTGTGCCATTGCACCATCACAGATAACGAGAAGTTGAGAGAGTGAAAAATGAAAAAAAGAGCTAAAGTGAATGAGAAATATTGAAATTTCATATTGAAAAAATTGAAAGTGGATTGAACAGAGTTTTAATAAATATAACAACAACAACAACAACAACAACAACAATAATAATAATAATAATTTCTGTAACAATGTGTGCTGGGCACAACAGGTGAACCCTCACAAAAATCAGTCGGTACCGTTTCTCATTAAAGCTCCTCTCACTCTGCAAGCTAACATGCAGCTCCCAGGGTAGATGGGATAGTGAGTAGATGGGAAAGGAGTGAGTGAGTGAGAGAGAGAGAGAGAGAGAGAGAGAGAGATGCTAATAGAATTGAATGTAATAGAATCAAATGAAGAATTGCAAAGA
Organism: Gymnothorax javanicus; assembly: GCA_029692085.1. Taxonomy (NCBI): domain Eukaryota; kingdom Metazoa; phylum Chordata; class Actinopteri; order Anguilliformes; family Muraenidae; genus Gymnothorax; species Gymnothorax javanicus. Next base: position 24,563,759 of record CM056193.1, read on the forward strand.
TTAATTAAGTTTCTCAGCAACTGTTAAAGCATAATGAGAAAATTATTATATAGTTGTTATAATACACAATATAGTTTCAAAAATCAAAGGAAAGAATTCTTGGGCTCATGATTATTATAGGCAATTATTATGGTGCAGGTGACTGATGTCTCGACAAAAAGTTTGTATGACTCTGAAGAAGACTTTTTGTCGAAACATCAGTCACCAGCACCATAATTAATTGCCTATAATTTTGCGTGCTCCATAATTCTTTCCTTTGATTTTTGATCATTTATCTCCTTTACTGAGAGGTACCATTTTGGCTACAGTTCGTCAGCTGAGGCGGTATTTCCCCTGATTATATAATATAGTTTTGCTACATCACAACGGGAAAGGGAATCTATGTAGTGTGCCGGTCATATTATTGTTTTATTGTTGTGTGCCTTATCAATCTATTAACCCTGATGGTATGAAAGTGAATTGATGTCAACAGAACATCAACAGCTAAAAACATTCTCAGTCATCCATGGCAGTTTTGTGAGTGTTTATAGGGAAAAAGGCATAAGCGCTGGATCCAAATCAGAGCAGATGCCATATTAGTGAGCCATAACATTGCCTCAGGTTGTCCATTACACTGAATACTTTAAGAGCTGGACTGCACTCTAAAGCTGTTCACAAAAGGCCAAAAGCAAGTGCCAGGGGTCAGTATAGCTGTAACCATAATGTTATTGCTTTTATGTATACCAGTTTTACACTTAACAACTGTATACTCTGAAAGAAGGAAGTTATAAAAATTTGCTTTGTTTTATTGTAACTCCAGTTAAACTCTACACACAAGTCAAATGATAAATTCACCTCTTAATCACTGAGCCTCTGGCTTAAAATGAAATAAGTATGTCTCTGCAACTACTTGGTCTATTTGAATAATCATGGTATTAAAATAAAGATAACACTGTAAGGATGTTTGTCCAGGTGTAAAAATCAGTGCATTTGTCTCTGAGTCAGAGTAAATGAAGAGGGAACACAACATAAATTAAATACCTAATTTCTGTTTACAAAATTTTATCCCTTTTATCCCTTTTGAAATTATTTATTGGCAGTCTAAAACTCAGGGGCGTGTTTAGGGCCTGGCTACTGGGCTGTAGCCCGGGGTATTTTTTCTTTAGCCCGGGGTCTTTTCTTAAGGCTAAAAAATAAGACGAGTATGAACTTTGAGCTCTTGCGACCACTGAGTCTTCAGCCTATATTGTAATTCAGGGGTCATCAACTACATTTGTCCAAGGGCCAAATTTTTTTCCAAGCAGACACTGTGGGGGCTGGATTCTCATTCATACACACATTATATACTGTACCAGTCAAAAGTTTGGACACACTTTGCTAATGTCACAGCACTCTGTTTTTCGAGAAATTTAAATGGCTTAACTTCTCTATATAATCTCAAATTGAATCTGATACGAGGTTAACAGTCAGAAGTTAAAAGAGAACAATATTCTTGTTTGAATAGTGTCCAAAATTTTAGAATTCTCAAAGAAGACATATTTTGCAAAGTAAGCAGATAAACAAGCTCCTTACATTTTCCACTGCCAAATTGAATTAAAGACAAGCTGTTTTGGAACTTATTGGGCAAAATGATGAATAGCAAACTACAGGAGCAGCACATCTTTGGCAGCTTAGACGGCCGCTCAGCAGCAAACTCGTTACAGCCATATAACTGCTCTAGTAAAAAAAACAAAAACAAAAAAAAAAAACAAAAAGTGAGTTTGCTCCGCAAATATGACAACAAATGCTGGTTAGTTGGATGAATTTAAGAATTAGATCTTTTTTTTTCCAAATAAAGCGTGCCTACTTCTTTATTTTACATGTATTGTAAGAAAAATGTGAGTATGTCCAAACTTTTGACTGGTACTGTCTCAATTTTGATCTCAGACTCTCATTTTAGCATTTTCTGCAGCGTAATTAATTGTATGGTGGCTCTTGATTTAATCATCATTGAAATGAATACATCCCATGAGGGAGAAATCTTAGGTTTTTCAAACCATACTAACAGGTAAAATGCTTTTATGGCAATAAGCCGCGAAGAAATGGGAATCAATGCCGTTTTATGAGCTACATGCGCTCGGAATCTTCAAAAGACAAGATGTCTTTTCTGTGCATTGGAAAACACCTAATAAGTTTGTGATGCAATTTGCAATAATGCAATCAAATATGAACTAGTTAGTCATTCGCTCAATTAGTCTCAGCAACTGAGCAAACTGATAGTGGCTGTGCGAAGTTTTTCCTCTCGTATGATCTAATGTTCAACTTTGTACTGGCATTCATTTTCCACGCGAAGAATGGCTGCGCCAACCAGTTTTATGAGTTGGATTCATTGTAACCTGACTGGTCTAGTTTTATTTTTAATAGTGCTTTATTTTATGCAGCCATAGATGCTGTGAATGGCTCCACTTGGACCCGTCTATTTTTTTTATCATTCATATCTGTTGTCGCACAAAGATGGTATTTGTCGTTGTTGCTTTAATAAGCCGATTTTATTTTATTTTTTCTGTTTTTTGACCATAGGCTATTTTGCTTGCACTGAGCATCATTATTATGTATGTGAAAAAGTAAAACCAAAATATTGGGCAGAGTTTTATTTGTGCGATTCATTGTAAACTGACTTGACCTTGTTTAATTTTTTTATTACGTTTTATTTATATAGGCTAGGCAGGTTTGGACCTGTCTGTTTTATTTTTCATATCTATTGTCACAAAATGCCGGCATTTGTTCTTGAAGAAAATAAGACAACGCATTTCATGAGAGGAGGCTGTGAGCACCGTTATACGGTGGCCGAGACCCGCCATCGCTGCAAATAAAATAAACGCTGCAAATAAAAAAGAAACGCTGCTGCAAATAAAATAAATGCTGCAAATAAAAAGAAACGCTGCTGCAAATAAAATAAATGCTGCAAATAAAAAGAAGCGCTGCTGCAAATAAAATAAACGCTGCAAATAAAAAGAAACACTGCTGCAAATAAAAGAAACGCTACAAACGGCTGACACGAGGCCAAGGAACTAAATCAGCTCGATGCCTCATAGTTCGCTATGGGCGAGTAAAGGAGTGGAGCTGATAACTTGCTCGCGGTGGCGGGTCGAACGCTGTTTATATCCGCGAAGCAGTTGCGAGACAAATGCTGTACACCGCTGGGAAGTTGCGGTTGTGGGCTCTGTGTATCGATATCCCCCTTGGAATGCGAGCGAGTGCTCGGCTTAGCTCATTGATGCACCTTAGCCAGGTCCCATTAACGGTAGTATGGTCAGTCAAACGGTAACATTGCATTACGTAAGCTTACTAACAATCCTGGATGACCTGTATTTTCCTATCTCATACTCGCACATTTTGATATGAAGCATTATCATCCTACATTTTGACTTCGGTGAATGCTGAATTAATTCGTTACCGTGGACAGCATACGTATGGGTTATCAATGCTAACGCAGCTAGGCGTCATGTCCTAAGCTAAACCATGGTATTTATATAAATAATACGAATCGTTTGAGGCAGAGATTTGAGTTTGCCCCCTTCTTGCATTGAGAGACAGCACAGCTGACTCGCAGTGCCAGCTAACTTTCTGTCCCATGAGAGGAACACACATGTAACGCGCACGTCAATAAATCATTCCAAACAAAATTATTTTCATCTGCGGTTGCTTTTGGGGTTGTTTCAATCTATATCAGAGGGAGAAATGCTACTGTAGATATCTAAAAATACAGAGAAACAGTTCTATGTTCACATTAATTAATTAATTAAATTAATTAATTAAATGTTCCGGGGGCCAGATGGAAAGCCTTGGCGGGCCGGATGTGGCCCGCGGGCCGCCAGTTGATGATCCAGGTTGTAATTTATTTGCGGTGTGCGTTGGTAAGTTACCGTTGTTACGGGGATGCATATGTGCCTGTATAGTTCTCATAAAAGCCTCCTCCCAGAAGCCCGGAAACTTTATAAGCCAATTTAAGATCTTTGCACCCACAAAGTTCATGACGCCTGAAATGTGCCATTTCAGAGCTAGCTAGTAGCACAGCCAAAAAAAAAAAGGATCTGATAAAAACATAAAACGATAAAGGTAGCATTTACTTATTAGATGTCAGCCTTCCATTTTTGAGAAAATATCAATACGTCATGTTTTTTGCATCTGGCAAAGTAAACAGTGAACTTCAGACTATTTTCTCGTTGTGGCTAGCCACCACTACGTGAGCTAGCTTGACTAACCACATTGGTGTAGTAGTCTAACACTAGAGGGTTTTCATACAAAAGCTGAACGTTGACAAGCTGATTTTAAAAACTTGGGATATTGCGACAGAGTTAACCGATTTTCAATATTTACGCGCACACAGCAGTCAATTCTGCTAATACACCTCTTTAGGAAGTATAAAAACATCAAGTGTGTGGCTTTTGACGAATTGTTCGTGCATGCGATTAAAACATTCAAAATCGGTTTAACCAGGGCTGCCAACTCTCACACATTTCGGTGTGAGATTTAGTGCCACATTCACATTCCCCTGCTCAGCAAGTATTCAATCAACACAATGCAAGGCGTAGCCTATGTTTCACGATCGTTCAAATTGTTTAAATGAAATAAGACCATTTGAAACGTTTTTATGCAATTCCATTGCTTCCAGCCCCTGAGTGAGGAAAAGCGTGAGAAGTCCGGAGTTATAATTGATTTCCATATTATTGATAGTGAAATTCACCGTAACGCATGTGAAACTCTTTGCACAAGGGCTTCAGATCCACCTGAAAATCTCTTACAAACGCGCTGCTGGAATAATTTCTGACTACAGCACGGGACCGTGCACATGCCACTTCAACTCATGCTGAGTGCGTGAAAGTTGACAACTCTGCAGATGAACTAAAAGAATCCAGCATGTATGCTATAGTGGCTGATGAGGCCAGGGACAATAATTTAGAACAACTGTCAGTCTGTGTGCGCTATGTCTCTTAAAAAAATGATGATGTAAATGAACATTATTTTTGGCTTTAAATCATCTGGGAGGGCTTTAATACTCGCGCTATAGCAGGGTCATTAGAGCTTACATTGAAAAAACATGGAATCATCATGGCTTTTTTCATTTAATGTTTTCATGCAGTACTGTATCCAATATCACATACAGTTTTTGCATTAGTCACGCCTTTGAAATGTTAAATTTTAGGCCAGTACACTGGATTTGATTTAATTCAGGTGTGAGACTTCAATATACCATTGACAAATTAATTAATTCCAATCTGTACCAAATCATGTCCTGTCTTTGGGGCTCAGCCCCTGGTGTTTCATGCCCCTGCTAAAACCTCAAAAATCAGAGCACAAAATTTCACCATTATCTGTGCCAAAATTTATTATAACCAAGTAAATTAGAGCAAAATTAGTGGGGGTTTTAGTTTAAGAATGCACAGGTGACATCTCCAAATTGGCCATTTTTGCACAGTTTGGAAATTGTGTGCCATTTGAGGTTTCTCAGCTACCAAACTGTAAAACTCATTTAATTTCACTTATATGTCACTATAGGCATACATTTAATCTAAATACAGCCATTTTTTATTCCTTTTTAAAAGCAACGATGTCAAGGCAGCATCTCCAAATTGGCCATCTGGGCACATTTTGGAAATTGTGTGCCATTTGAGGGTTCGCAGCTACCAAACTGTAAAACTCATTGAATTGCACTTATATGTCACTACAGGCATTCTATTAAATTACAACCATTAATTTCTTATTTTAAAATTTTTACATTTTTTTTAAGTTGCAACATGTCCAGTATACATTATCCCATTCAAAGAGAATAAGGTTTGACTCCACTGGAGCAGATTTATTTTCAATAAAACAAGCAAATAAACAAAAATATCAATACAAAGATAAGGTAAAAAAAAAAAAAACAGGAAAATGTAAAAACAACAACGACCCCAGCAGTTATTTATACAAGAACTACACTTCCGCTGCTCAAATGGACCTTGTTTTCAAACAGGGATTGAACTCACGATTCCCATATTACATCGCATCACCATAATCACTAAGCTAACTCTGTGCAGGTGTCTCATTGCAAATCTTAAAAGTGAGACAAAACACGTCGCACACCTCAGGCGGATGGCTTGGATGTCAGGCTGACAGATGAAACTGGTGCAAAGGGTGTCAAAGCCAGAGAAAACAATAGGACCACTCTGGAGGGCAATGGCAGCTGCAGGTCCCCTCTGAAGGCCAAACAGGAGGGTAACGGTGAATCCCCTCCCGAGACTGAGCTGGTGGGTGACAGCAGAGGTGGTTCCCCTCTGGCTCAGAGTCTGGGAATAGGACGACCACCGGATCTGGATTAAACCCTGCAGCACCTCCTGGATCATGACAGGGTGAAGGAAAGTCTCCTAGACCCAGGCCAGATGATAGAGTGTCCACAGGATCAGGAGCGGGCAGCAAAGCGCCCTCTCGGTCAGGGCTGGGTGGCAGAGCAGCCCTTGGGTCAGGGTCTAGAAGCCCCACTGGGCTGGGAACAGGAGAGTCTGGAGGCCCCTCTGTGCCTGGATCCGGAGCTACAGGCCCCTCTTGCACTGGATCTGGGGCTTGAGGCCCCTCTGGGTCGAGATCTGGAGCTTCAGACCCTTCTGGGCCGAGGACAAGTGCTAGAGGTTCACCCATAGGATTTAGCTGAGATCTAAAAGCAAACTATTGACTCTACTACCACACCCCTTACAGCCCATGTCACATGAAACACCACACCAATTTATACTTCTATTACTACCATATCCATGCAGGTTAATACTATCTCTATTTTAACTGAAAGTGTTATATAGTATATGAAGAAATGAAATAACTGAGATATTTTGTGGTTTATCTTCTACCCAGGTACATACATACATTTTCACACAAAGATCCTGCACATCAGTGCCAGGATTAACGATATCTAACTCTGGCCAGATATCATCCATGTGGACATCTATCACTTAGCTTCTTTTTTATGCCAGCAAAGCTGGAGAGGAGTTTAGAGATTGCAAGAACAGAAGCTGATAATTATCAACATGGGGGAAAAATGTGCTGAGTTCTCTGTCGCAGTTATCGCAAGTTCATATTTCTCAAAGCAGAAGTTGAGCCAAGCCACTCTATCAAAAATCCCAAACACCCCAGTGTGTTCTGCACCTGCAAGTAGGTTGCAGTGCCACTGTCTGCAGCGGTAACAGTCTGGGGTAACAAAAGGGGGAGGGTAAACCCTGGATGATTATTGGAAAATGTTAAAGGGAGTTAGACAGTCAGTGATATTATTTTAATTTACATTTTTGATTTAATCAAATGCAACTTTCTTTGTTCCACAACAGTCTCAGAGGGCTCATCCATCTCACAGGAAGTCCTTTGATGTCATATAACTGACCATTGTGATCTGAGGAAAATACTGGATTGATTTTGCTTACGATATCACTATCTCTTTTTCATATAATGCTGTTGCATTAATATCTTACACTCAGGACCTTCAATGACTTGTCATCGGAGGTTTAAAAATCCATGAGTAACCTCCCCTGTAATGCCTAATTACTCCAAAGCAGTTCTCATTTACTTTTTCTATTTATCAACCAAACATTAATTTGCTCACTTGCAAAGTCTGATTGGTAGAATTAATGGTCTATTTGTTTTCAGGGGCATTTTTATACATTGCTTCACATAGGCTAGTTATCAGGCATTTCCCAATCCACATTAATGATGACATAAAATAGAAATATGCCTTTCGAAGAGTCTGAATTCGTTTTGTGTAAATTTTCCATAGGCCTAGGGTAAAATCAGCCAAAGAGGACGTTTCCCTATTTAAATGTATTCTATTTTACAAGATAGAAGAAAGAAGGAATGCACACCAGAGTTGGAGAGTTGCTGACCACAGCAAAATTACAAATTTGAAAAAGGGCAGCGGCACACTTATCGCCACGATGCGATATTAACCAATTTAATAAATTATTCAATTATCAACACTTCGATAGAAAATTGTTGCTAATTTAATAAATAAATCATTTCCCACATTATGGGAACGGGTGTGCTATTGTGTATCCCCACAAGTGTTGCCTATTCGTTTGGAAACTGAAAGCATTTTGATTAAGTGCAATTTTAAAATTAATTAGGATCACACTGTGAAAAAAAAATGCTTAAACGGGAGGTAGAATTCAGAGGAAGTTTTGAATTAGTTTATTATTTGTATTAGTGCCACCGTTACAATATTTCTATTAAGTATATATAATCTGTGTAGCCCATCGGTGATCTTCTTGTCATTTCTTAGTGATTTCTTAATCATTATAGGCCTTTTTATTGGTCTCGATTATTCAGTGTATAAATTGTCTTTGGACTGTGGGAGGAAACCGGAGTACCCGGAGAAATTCCATAAGAAACTCGCCTCGTGCCGAATGGCGGCAGTGCTACCCACTGTGCCACTGTGCCGCCTCACATTAGAATCTGTTAAGTAAATGAATACATAATTAAGCAAATAAATAAGCAAATATATAAATAAACTTTACCAACATTCAAAATGTGAGGCATGGTGCACTCATGTATACAAATTAAATTCTTGTCTTAATTTAATCTCAACTGACAACTTAATTCGCTGTAGTGCTTTCCTCTGTTTAATTAACAGGCAGTATATGCTGTACTGAAGCAAACATGAAGGCTTCCACCTTCTTTTATGCAAATCAGAACCTCTCACATGTGTTGGCATGCACCAACTGTCATCAACAACACCCCCGTTTTGAATAGAAAGGCTCTTCGTGGCTTTGTTTGACTTTTAAGGCAGGGTGATGCTAAATATAAATATGCAAAACAGCATAAACTGTGCAAAATTGATTTCATATGTTGTTATGATCCCAAACCTTTTTTCACATGCGGTTCAAGTCTTGACTGTTGGAGCTATGGGGACTATAGCAAGCAAAACCAGGTTAAAGCTATCCTCTGTTACTTGTGCTTTGCTCTTAAGATACTACTGCTGCGAACTGTCCAGATTTCTCATTACCTCCACAGGTGCAAAATTGTTGGAAAGCCTGGTGAGTATGCTCAACTGGACACAGTGATCTTGTTTACACTGAACCACTCCTTCAGCCAATTGGATTGCAGTCGAATAGCTAAAAAAGTTGAGTGTAAATGGGTCAAAGATACATTTGAGCTACATTTTAATAGTATTTCTCAAATCACCCTGGGATGGTTGAGACCTTGAGGCAAAATGTGGCCGAAAAGAGGTCAAATGCAAATGGATCCATCTACTGTTGTTGCATATGTTAGCTTTATGCTCCAGCAACACTGTTTTGTCTCCAACTATGCCACCAACTTTTTGGCCGTCGATCAGCTAATATTTGCATGTTGCGCAGGAAACTGCAAATATGGACTTGTATCTGTCAAGTGAAGATGCTTTACTGTGACTAAGTATAAATGGAGTGCAGATAAATCATATCAAGATATTATTCAGATAGAAGCATGACATGACAAGTATAAATGGGACCAGTGTCTGCACTCTTATCGGCTTACCATTGTTCTTTGCATTTCCATACTTGCACTGAGAAATTTCAGCCCTTGAAGCAATATCTCACTTTGGTGTTACATTAGTATATTCATTAGTCCACCCATTGTAATTCTATTCATGTGGGTAATGGCATCTTGATAGGTTTTTGCTCCTACTCGCTCTAATTCATTTTTCAGAACTTGCAACAATTAATAGTTCAAATCCACTGTTGATTCTACTGATTTTATATTAAATTAGGTTCTGCACTCAAGGTTCCCGGCACAGACAACTTATGATATTGAAAGTACTCTTCACTGTTGGTTTTAATCTGTCTAGACATAGCCCATGCATTTGGAAATGTTGGTTTTCAGTGAGTGCCTGGCTTCTTCTAGACATAATCCATGCATTTGGAACACTATGAATTTTCCTCACACTTTGTCAACAGCCACAGTCTTTCACTTAATGCAGCTGGGGAAAAATATTTTTTTTAACCGTTATTGGAAAAGGCATGTAGACAGCTGAAAGAAAAATAAAAAAAAACAAGCATATGTCTGTGCTCACGTCACAATGGCTTTGCCTCTTATCTTTTACCATTGCATTGCATTACAGAATTGCTATTTAGCAGACACTCTTAACCAGAGTGAAACGCAAGACTAAGTGCATCGACGGCATTATGGGACTATATCTGCACAGGCAGAAGTGCCAACACTCGTACGACAATGCTCCGACATGCCATTCATGAGTCAGATTTTGCACTTATGCATTGTATGTACTGTATGTGTGTTCTGTGCATTTGACTACATCTGAGTTAATTAATTCATTCTACTGGCATTCTACAGTAAAATGGGAAACTGAGGCACACCATTTGATTAAATTTCTACTGTTAAAGAATGAATCTTGTCCACTTGATCATGCTCTGTGAATACACAACGAGAGAAGATAAAACAGAAAAATGAAACATGTACATTATGTGGCTTTACTGTAAACAATAAGCTGAAATTACACCTACTAAATGGCTAAATACATAATAACCAGTAAAAGCCCATGCATTTCCTAATTTCACTCAGTCTAAAGGACAATAATTTCAAGAGTTACTATTAAGGACATGAAAAAAAGTTATATTGAGAAGATAAAACAGAAAAATGAAACATGTACATTATGTGGCTTTACTGGAAACAAGTTTGCATTCTTTCACGCACAGAAGAATTCAGTCGACTACCCAGTTGTCTCAGAAGAATTATTCCAGATAACAGTGGCATTTTTGTTGATAGAATCATATACCTGAACACCTGAGATGCCATCTTATGCAGTTTTACATCTGAGACATGCAAGAACTGACAAAAAAATCTTTTTGGATGGGAGTTCTAGGAAGGCCTATATAAAACATACATCTTATTTTACTTTCCTCAGAGGACTTCTTGAAGCATATGGCAAAAAAGTTGTGCTTTTGCACAAACAAAGCTTAGTTTAATGCTTTATTCACCTAATAGATGCCATTGTTTGTATTTTGTCAAGCTGTGCTGCCTGAGGAATTGGGAAGAGCAGGCAATCAGATAAAAATTTCAGAAATACTCATAACAAAGGATTCAGTTTTCAGGTGTCCTCTTTAAAACTGACAGGGAAATTCCTCAGGGGGTTGAATTCAAATTTCAAGAAAACAGTACTTCAAAATCATTTATGTCATATTTCAGGAAGTTGTCGAGGGGCCTAGTCAACTTAATGTTTCTACAGTAAAACAATAGAAATAAATTTTTAAAAATGTACCGCATTAAATGATTTCAGTCACAAGTCCTATCTTACATACATACTTTCTGCGGCATTGGAAGTAATGCATAAGCGAATGAAGGGGTCCAATATTAGTAACATAAAAAAGACTTTAGAGTTGGTCGGACCAGGAGCAGACTGTGTCCCTGCCCTGCAGGGATTCCTGGCAGAAACAGGAGCAGAGGTCAGATAATCTGCTCAAACTCTCAGCAGAGTATGATCTCTCCCACACGTCTCAGTCTAATCTCCTCCCCATCTGTCGCCTCACATGTTAAAGAAGCTGGGCACTAGCTCTGATTGACATGATCTCTTATGGGGCTCTCCTGGCCCTCAGAGGGCCAACAGACTTTTTGGCGGTGCAGAAGAAATTTACATAGGTATTGCGTGATAGGTCATGAGAGGGGAGGAATGGCGACATGATTTCTTTTAACGAACAATGCTAATTTTCCTCCACACGATTTTATTTTATTTATTTATTTATTTGGTTTATTTGAACAGGGACAGCGCACATTAACAACATTTACGTAAATGTAAATGAGCCAGTTTTAGCTAAGTAGCTAATTTTCAACTGTAGTCCCCGGGCAAGGTGTTGATTGCCAGATAAAAAACATACAAATATGGAGTGCATCATCACAGTAAGGACATACATCACATTTAAGAGGAAATAAGTCGCAAAATTAGCACATTAAAATAAGAAAGAGACTTCGGCTAGTAAGCAAGCTGCATGAGGCCACAGACACACAGACATAGTAGCCATACAACATATCGGCAAAAACACCATAAAATATAAAACAAAATATTCTACACGAATGTACACTTAGCCACAAGTAGGCAAGCAAGACAGACAAGCAGACAGGTATATAAGCAGGCAACATCGAGGCGAGGAGGCAAACAAGCATATAGACAGAATTCGATTGAGATGGATGAAATCCAAGACTACTGATCGTGATCACAGGTCTGATTATCTTTTAACCATGTTTTTAAAAAGTAAGTTTGAATGCTCTGTGTGTTTCAATTCTCTACGGATGTGTGGTGGTATAGTGTTCCAAAACTGGGCCGCTTCGCACTGAGAAGGCTGACTGACTGAAGGAACTTTTTCTCAGTGGTACGATAAGATTACCTGTGGTAACCGATCTAGTAAGTCTGCTGCCCAGTGTAAAAAAAAAAAAATCAGCAAGTGGTGGTGGGGCCAAACCATGGAGAATTTTAAAGACTAAATTTGCATCATGAAATTTTACAATATTATCCCAGCTTAAAAGAACATGCTTGTTCAGGATACTGCAGTGATGATATCGGAAAGATTTCTTGTCTAAGACTTTTGGGGCTTGCTTATAAACAGAATGAATTGGTTTTAATGTTGTTCTACCGGCCTGGGTCCAGCTGGTAAGACAGTATATTAAATGGGGCATTATCATTGCATTAAAGTATAATTTTGCAGCTTCAGAGTTTAAGCAATTTCTTATATATCTGAAGTTTACCAAGTTGTGCTTAATTGTTTTGCGTGACTTTCTTCACCTGTTTTTTGAATGTAAGATTTGAGTCTAGAATAATTCCAAGATACTTGAATTCTGTCACCACTTGAAGCCTCTCACCTGCAACATACACATTTGGGTCAGATGTATTTGACGTTTTCTTTGAGAAAAACATACACACAGTTTTTTTTACATTAAGGTGAAGACAGGAATCGTGGAGCCATTTAGATACCTGCACCATAGTTGTTGAAAGTTTTTTTGCTACTTCTGCTTTATTCTTACCATGTACATAAATTACAGTATCATCTGCGTACATTTGAATTTCAGAACCAGTACAAACGGAAGGCAAATCATTAATATATAGACTAAACAGTAGGGGGCCTAAAATCGATCCCTGGGGCACCCCCACATCGTATTTTAGATAAGGTGATAATTCACCATTAACTCTGACAGATTGTTTTCTGCCTTCCAGATATGATTTAAACCATTTTAAGGCATCGGGGGAAAAATTGAACAGAGATAGCTTTGTAACTAGCACATTGTGGCTAATGGTGTCAAATGCCTTCCTCAGGTCTAGAAACACAGCTCCAATCACACCCCCCTTATCCATTTTTGATTTAATGGTCTCAATGAAAAAACAAGTTGCAGTTTCAGTGGAGTGGTTGGTTCTAAAACCAAACTGCATAGGATGTAATATAAATGGCGTATTGTTAAGGTGGGTAGTTAACTGCTCTGCTACACACCTCTCAGCAACCTTTGACACTATTGGAAGGATGCTGATGGGCCTGTAGTTTTCAATCTCATTTGCCTTTCCTGACTTAAAAATGGGTGTGACTACAGCTGGTTTCCAGACCTGTGGATACTGAGCCTGCCTAAAAGATGCATTAATCATATTTGTAATAGGACCAGAAAGTGACTCTTTATGATTTTTCAAAAATATAGCGTCCAGCCCAAAGGCATCCTTGGATTTGGAGTTTTTTAAAGAACTTATTATTTTTTCCACTCTTGACTTTGTGACCTCGCTTATAGAGAACACAGGTTGTGTTTCGTTCACTGGTACTAAGTTTAAGGAATCTATAGATGGGCTAAATGTTAAAAATTTAACAGAATCAACAAAATATGTGTTGAAGGTTGTTGCAATTTGTAATGGGTTTTGTGTTTGACAACCATTTATATTTAGTACTAATCTTCGTTCAGGGCTCTCACGATCTTTTCCTGTTAATTTCTTCAAATTATCCCAAATCAATTTACAGTTTCCTTTTGTTTCACTAATTATATTTATGAAGAAGGATGCCTTGGCCTGTCTTAGTTCTTTAATTACTTTATTTCTCAAAGTTGTGAATCTACGCTTGTCATGTTCTAGTTTGGACTTTATTGCTGTTTTTAAGGCACGATCTCGTTCGTTCATTAATTTCCGTATATCGCCATTTAACCAGGGGAGGGTGCTCTTTTGATGCTGTTTGGGCTTCATTTCTTTTAGAAAGTTTTTTAATGTGGATTGGATTGTGGAGATAAACACATTACTATCAGTTCCCACATTTGTTCCTGATAGAATATCATCCCAGTTAATTCCATTTATTGCAGCATTAAAATCATCTTGGTCACCCTTAGGTACTCTAAAATAGCTATTCTTTCGAGTAGTGGTCAGATTAAATCGTTTCTTTGTCAGTTTCCTTGATATAAGCGTCAAGTTATGGTCAGACAACCCGGTGACCATATTAAATGTTTTTGTTACCCTCTCTGGTTTATTGCTAAATACTAAATCGATTTGAGTTTTGGAGGACGATGTAATCCTCGTTGGTCCATTAATTAATTGTACAAGGTCAAATTTTGTTATCACTTGTTTTAGGGCTTTCCTACCATTTTTCAGTTCCCAGTTGATGTTAAAGTCTCCCATTAGAATAACTTCTTTATCAAAGTTACATTCCCTAAGTACTGAGTTGAGCTGATCAAAAAAAATATTTTTTGAATTCGGAGGTCGATATAATCCTAAGAGGGTAAAAGACATTTGAGGAGACAATGTAACATTTAAACCAATACATTCTAATTCTTTTCCAGAAGACCAGTGAATCTGGCTACATTGTATGTCATCTCTGATATAAAACATGACACCTCCCCTTTTCCTTCAGATCTATCTTTTCTAAATATATTATATCTAGGTACAATCAGAGCAGCGGTTGGATCAAAATGAAGCCATGTTTCAGATAGAAACAGAAAGTCCAGATTGGATTCTTGGAGGAGGTATTTAATCTGGTCACTTTTTGGAGTGACACTACGTACATTTAAATGGCCTCCAAGTAGGCCTTTAGGCTTAGCCTGGGGGTCCCAAATAACTCGAGCATTATTAACTGACTGAAAAAAAAAAAATGTCTTTTTTTTTCAGTTTTTTTTATTGCTGGATTTACTGTGTATTTTTTTGCTTTTGTCCTGACATTGGGGCGTTCAGCGTTATCGTCTGAGCCGCGGACCCAATGTTGGTATCCAGATTGCTTGTCGGACTATTCACCTGTGACGGACGATCACAATGTCCAGTGGAAGCAGGTCGAGTGGAAGCAGGTCGGTGGGGTGCAGCCGGATAGTACGCTCAACGCCGGCCGGGAACACGCCGCAAGGAATGGAGCCATCCCCGGAGCCGGACGAGATTTCCAAGAAGCTGTTACGTCTCGCGTGCCCACCTCGCAGTTGCGAGGAGGCGCCGGGGACAGGGTAACCTCCACGCCGACCCGCATGACCTATCGTCGGGGTCCATGGCTGGCCAGGTGTACCATCGGGTCCCTGCAGCGTCGCCGGCTCCTCCTCCCCACTAAGTTGGTGTACATATTCATTTTGTGCAGATTCACTGTCAATCATGCGTACCTGCAAACTGATTATGTTGCTCTCTTTGCCGATGGTAAAGGCATCTTCCCCGTTTGTGTCTGTCGGCAGTAGTGTTGGTCACAGGACCGGGGCATTCGTGGACATCTCCGGAGAGTAGCAGACAGAGGATAATGATAAGGTTGTCGCTTCGTTGGTTTTTTGTTGTGGCGATGTCCCGTTTTTTTGCAGCATTAAGCCAGGAGGGATAGATGAAGGTATCAAGCAATATGCTGTCACCATACCCAAAATGTTTGCTGATGTTTGATCTCCCGGAGTGGTTTTTTAAATTTGCGTATTGACTCAATGTGTTGGGCCTGCATTGCTCAGTTCCGACGCGATTTAAAAATGGACCAGTATCTAAAAGTTTTAAAATCACACCATATACTAAAAGTGCTGTCAGAGCGCCGAGCTTGCCTGCTGCCATCTTTCATCTTTTTATAATCTGGAAGTTTTGGGGCAAACAATTCCATCTCATAAGACCATTCTTTGCTGGTCACTGTGGCATCTTCCCTTGGCTCTCCATATGCTTAGTGATGCCGGAGCGAATTTTAGCACTAGGAAGTGTGGTTTTCGGGTGCTGCTGAGTCGTTCAGTTTGGAGCCTGATTAGAATCTGTGGAGTACAACCAGAACAACTAAGAACAAACAAAACTTTTAAAAATAGAAAAAAAAATGGCTCCACCACATTGTAGCTCACTTAGACACCTGGAGTGATTAAAGCACAGGATATCAATGAGATTTAATCAAGACCAGTTAATAAAAATATAGCAAAATTTGCAAGAATTGGTGCTGAGCATGGTTTTTGGATCTACCTCCAATTTGACACAATAATTGGTGATATTTAAACTAAATTCATTTTTGCAATATGGTCACTGCGCCAGCTATGTTTCAAATTAGGTCACACTATCAAGAACAACTGAAGTCACATCTTCATTCTTCACATGAAGTTTGATCATGTATAGAATCCAAAACATGAATGACCTTCTGAAGAAGTCCAGGTGTCCTGATTGGCAAGAGGAAGCTTCATTGATCAAGAAGTTTGAGAGAAGTAGATTTTTAAATATTCATTAAATTTTATTTGCATATCATGACAGAGGTTACGTGAAGGTCAAAATACATTGCACAGCAAAACCCGGTATGTAAGTCTTGAGTCTTGCAGTGTACTACCTACATGCTGAACTTCAGCTGAATTGCTGCAGAAATGTTTGACATATGGCTCAAGAGGGAATTTTCAAAATGGCCGCTATTGGCATCCATATTTAAAATTTGATCAGAATGACTTGAAAAAAACTTTGATGTACTCAGGGGTAGGAACAAGTGTCAGGGATAGGTACCCAAGCTGGAGTATTGTGAGAACCCAAATGTTGGAGAGGAAGAGCTGCAAACAAAGATATAGTTCACTTATTATTTATTCATGAAAGCAAACAAGGCCAAACAAAACACTACTGCTTATAGGGTAGAACAATCAGAAAACAGCCATACAAGAAAATCTACGGATCAAAAACATGAGGAGCAGAGCTACAAATAGTCAAAATAAACTGCATAAAGCAGGAAATAAAAAATAATCAGGAATCAGGTGAATAATCTCAAATACTAGACAACAAGGGCAGACTGGCTGGAGCACTAAAGCAAATGGAAGAATCAGCACAGAATGCTGATTTCACGCACCTTAAATAGGGCTCCATTTGGCAACGGGGCTTGGCCATGTTCCACATCTGGTTAATTAGTAAAATGTGCATTTTTTTCTCTGGCGCATTCTCTGACTTTGCCGGGATTGTGCACCAGGACCAGGGACAGCAGCTGGGCGATCAAACAGATAATGCGGTTGTGACAACAAGCCTGGCAGGTTTCACCTTCCTTAGTGAAGTAGTATTGAAGAATAAGATTTTTTAAGATATTTGTAAAATTTAGGAGTGTGGACTGAGGTCAAATAAAGGTCAAAATAGAAAGTACATCAAAACCTGGAATGTATATCTTGAGTCTTGGAACTTAATTTATACATGTCACATTTCAGCTGAATTGCTGCAAAAATTATTGGCGTATGAATGAATAAGGCATTTTCAAGATGGCTTCCGTGACAGCCATATTTGACATTAGATTAGGATTGCTCAAAAAAACTTTAATACACTCATGGGTAGGAGCATGCATGTCGAGTTTAAGCTTCCTCGGTGAAGTATTGGAGAAGAAGATTTTTAAAGATATTCATGAAATGTCTCGGTGTGGCCTTATGACAAAGGTTAAATCAAGGTCAAAATGGATTGTGTACCATAACATGGAAAAACGTGATGAGTCTTGGTACTTAGTATGCATATATCACATTTCAGCTGAATTAAAGTAGAAATGATAGTCAAATGCGTCAAAATGGCATTTTTAAGATGGCAGCCGTTGCGGCTATATTTGCAAATGGATCGGAAGGCCTCGATCAATCTTTGATATGATCATGGGTAGCGAAATGTATGCCAAGTTTCAGCTTCACTGGCTTAGTTGTTTTGGAGGAGAAAACAATGACTGACGAGCAGCAACTGAGGACCAACAATTGACAAGCAAAAAACAACTTAAGCTCACCGGACCTTAGGTCCAGGTGACCTAAAAACAGATGAATTATTTACAGTGAGCACCACAAGTAACTAGACAGTGACACTCTGTACTCTTGCAGTTGAGTTTGAACAGATAGAATGACAATGAGGTTGAAATGTTGACTTCCAGATTTAACTTGAGGGCGTTTTCATCCAAATCGAATGAACTGCTTAGAAAAATGAATATTTTTGTACATAGCTCCCCTATTCCCCTTTTTGGGTGCATCAGAAAGTATTGGACAATTTAACATGATGTTTATAAGGAATATTTGGTAGTTTATCCTTTTAATGCAGTTTCCTTTTTAATGCAGTGACTGCTTGCAGTCTGTACAGCATGGACATGACCAGGCTTGTACTTCAGTTCTCCATCTTCAGTTCTTTCTCGCTTCGGGGACTTTTCGTTTACCATCTCCACTTCAGCATGTAAAATTCATGTTCTAATTTTATTTAAATTTGTTGAACCAAGACAACAAAAATTGTTCTGCTGCTCAATGAATTATGGGGCTCACAGTACGGACAATTATATTTTAACCGCAGATGCAGCACAAGAAAACTGACCAGATAGGAAGAGTTTGCAGAAATGTAAATCAATTCAAACAACATTTTGTCACAACCCCCATGTCTGCCTAATTGGTTCTTCCCCTGTTGTTCCTGGTGATTGGTTGATTGGCTCATTATTCCCTCAGTGCAACCAGCTGTAGCCATTGATTGTGCTGTGAATGTAGTCTGTTGGTTTTGCCTCAGTTGCAGCTGGATCATCGTACAACAACCTAAGGGCCTCAAGCTGGCCTGTGAAGGGCCCAGGGGGCTACAGGTTTCAATTCCAACTGAGCAGAAGCTCACCTGATACAACTAAAGAACTGTGCAGGCTGAGGTCAGTTGATGAAATGAGTTGTATCAGGACCAGACCTGGGGTGGATTACGCATAATCAGTGCAATTACGATTACGATGATTACGAGACATTTTTTGAAGATTACGATTACGATTACGATTACAGTCCTCCAAAAATGTATGATTACGATTACGATTTCAATTGGTTAGACTAAGGTTTCTTTTTGGAGATATCTTTATAATGGTACATGTATATTTATGAATTTATATATTTAAAAAATAGCATGTGAAATGATTAAACATTGTTTTTGTATTGTAGAATTACTTGTGAAATAATAACAACTTGTACAACAACAAATAATAACAGCAGTCCCTGCAAAATTAGAGATTATGATTAAGATTACGATTATGGGCCCATCAAAATTAGTGATTGCGATTACGATTACAATCGTAATCGCAATCATAATCGTAATCGTAATCCGGATTACAGTCCGACCCCGGGTCTGATCAGGACTGCTTCTGCTTGTTCGGATTGAAACCTGCAGCCCCTAGGCCCTTTCACGAACCAGTTTCAGACCCCAACTCTAACCTCCTTCTCTAAATTGTAGGTCCCCTTCCTGGTGTCTCTTCCAGGGAACTAAATTATTTGCAAATTATTAGGTACAGCAGGGTCTCCTAGCCTTCTATTTTTCCTCATCCTCCTCATTATGAATGCACCCCTGAGGCCCATTTTCAATCCTGCAACTGGCCCCCATCTTCCCAGTTTGTAACGATAATTATTTACTAGAAGACATCGAAAGCAAAATGTAAAACCCACAAAACAAGACCAACTACGGAAATTGTAGGGGTGAAGGCTCTACGTGTTCTTTTGGGCTGGTGTTAACAAGCGCGACCTCCTGGCTGGTGTGAATTGCAATAAAATGGATCTATTTTCTCTGTTCGAAGAACGGGGCACAAAAGCACAACGGTTACAATTAATCTGACTCCATAATAAATTTAAAATAATGAATTTAGTTATACCCTCGTTAAATTTCTGACTCCAAATTAGAATTAGAATTAGAATCCATAATCTAGGGAAACCTGCGTGGGTCTCGAAGTGACTACACCTCGAACTCTTAGGAGACTATCGCCGTCGCTAAACATGTACTCTCGGGTTTTTAGTACTGTTACCGGATCCTAGGTTCGTCGATTAGATTAGAGGTTGGAACTCGGCCATCACTGCAACAGCATCTTTTGGCGTGAATACAGCGAACCCAGATCGATGCACGCCCATGGGTTCCTTCAGGGAATTTTAGCAGATAACCGACTTTTCGTCCATGGGTTTCCTTAAGGCTAGAATCCCAGAACCGGCAAAACACAAACCCTTTATGTAAGTTGATCATAGTAGTCTCTCCAACTTAATAAAACCAATTCCCATACCAGGCCGCTGGCCAGTCGTACCTCGGTCGGGATTATACCCCTAGGTATCCGTCGCAACGCGGCTAGAAAGAATAAAAGGATTAAGAGTCCCGGAGACCACGCAAGTTTAAAGGAATAACTATAATTTATTCACCAGGAAGGCAAGAGCTTAAATCAACAGACCAAATATCAGTTACCACGAATTTAGACCAATATAAAAGTCATACCTGGCGACAGCTACACACACAGAGTTGGGTGAGTGCGAAATCAGAGAGACGATCCGCCATAGCTATAGAGTCTACTCACGCACTTACGTCTTGTGAGGAGAGATCGGATACGATCTTCCCAGAATGGATTGCTTCTCTTTGCTTTAAGCCAAATGACGCCTTTGATCCAGGCGGCATGGCCATAAACACCTGGAAGGGGGGTCGAATCCGGTTTTTGGGTTTCCACTGTTGGGAGGATGTAATAAAACACTTCAGCAGAGAGAGGAGAATAGGGTGATTACCAAAGAGTATTCTGACCAAATTCTCAGGAGTTTCCAAAAGGGAATGAACCATAATTTCAATGGGAATGAAACATACTCCATTCAACTCCTTGGATTTCCCTGAGAATAACAAGACCAAACATGATATGAATATGTACTAATATAATGCAGTTGTCATGAAAAAGTCTTAAGATGAATTAATATATAGGTAAATTGGGTTATAAGTCCAGAAGTGATTTCTTTCCAGAATATTGAACATATAAGCATATTATGCAGTTCCCAGAGGTTTAGATTATTTTAAACAGATTAATATAACTGGACTTTACTTAAGAATAAGGATAGTACTATGACTCGCACGGGGGCATTGTGTCAGCCAGAGCCCTGCAACAACCCCCCCCGTGGTGAGACCATTGCCACCTTCTCCATGCAGGCTGAGTGAGCATCCTGGAAGTCCACAAAAGTTTTATTGCTATCTGGCATGGCTCTGGACTGAGCTTATCAGCCATTTGTCCCTTACAGCCTCTGGGCTCCCCCACGCATCAGCGTTTGCAGATCCTACAGAGGTGCCGCTCAGAACCCAACCCCAAGGCACAGATGAATTTTACTGGTTTAGAAATGGAACAATCTTTTGTAAAATGAAATATGCAATGTTTGCAAAAATCAATTCAATTTCATAGAAATTGTAGCAGTTCACTTTAATTTTTTTTTAATTTAAATATTGCATTCCCTATTACAGGGCTGTTACTCTGACTCCATGTTGCAGGCGCACACGGTTCTGAGTTAACAGTTAAGTTTGTTGCCGCAACAAAAGAGATTTCATTAAGATAAAGCAAATGACTAACTGATTAAACAGTCACTTACAATAAGGGATAATTTGGCCAAATTTATTTTAAGAGGCAATTTCATGTCCTCATTAGGAACATGAATACCAGCTCATTTTGTAACAAGAATACACTCATGGAAAGGGGAAAAAAAGCCCTTGTGGGTCCACTTGCTATGTTGATTGGCATAAGCTACAAATTAACTCGCAATTACTGTCCTGCAACCTGTGTTTTACTCACACGGAGCATAAAATTTAAAGGCTTGATTAAATTAAGAACAGGAAACCATCTCATTGCCACATAGGGACATAATAGAAGGTCTTGCCCTTGACTTAAATGCCTGTCTCTTCTTTCTTTCCAGTTGCAGTATTCAGGTTAATTGGATCACTTTTTTTCAGTACAATAGTTTAGCACAAAGATCATAGACTTGCCAGATTTTTTTTTCTTTATTATGATTTTATTTTGATACAAATAACAAAATCAGCAGCCAAACCTGGAAAAGTTCATTTTATCCTTATTAGGATATTTGTCTGATTGCCTTCAGCTTCTGTATAATTTGTGGTGACCTGATGATTCTGTGCTTGAGGATGAGTCACGCATTGGAACACCATAAATATGTATGATCTTTGCTTAGTTGAATTCACAGTTATATTTACATGTTAAGTGTTTCTAGTTTTCTAATTTCATTCTGCTGACTCATATAATAATGGAGACTCTAAGGAAATGGGTATTTAACAACAACGGATGTTACAATATTTCATGTAATGCAAAACAATTTCCTTTTGCAAGGCTTGTTGAAAACAGTACAAGTTTAGTTTTTAATTAATACAGTGCACTGGCATTTAGCTTTTGCCCGTGCTCTTCCTGTCCGTTAGTAAAACTGGCCTGATACCTGAGAGACTCAGGTTCCACACGGTCAATGTCTACTGAGGAAAACTAAGGGACACGGTGGGCGCATGGCATCATGTCTGTGTGACACTGCTGCGGCCATTATTATTGGAGAACAGGAGTAAATGTGGCCACTGAGGAGAAGCCTACACTAATTCTGACCGCTTTTCCCGAGAAGACGTCCTTACTGAGTGGGTTCTGGCCCTGATGGGGCCTGTGGGAGATGGTTTTTAGGCAGATGCCCAGCTCTCTGAGGCTATAGTCTGGCTCATTATTTCAGGCCCCCACAGCAATCCCAAGACAAGCTACCTGTTCTCCTTCCATCAAGCGACAGGTGACTCATACAACAGACCAATCAAGCAGAAAACAAACGTTGAGGAATAGCAATACAGAGACAGTCCTGCTGCAAATATGTCTATTAGCAGCAAAGTGGGAAACAAGCATGTCTAGACTCTGGAATCTTTTACACACCAGGGACATTCAACATTCAAAACTGAGGCCAATAGTACTGCTAGCGCTCATTCTTCCATTCTAGTCAAAGACTGATATAAACCTTTCACACTGCGTAAATGTAATCACTGGCTAATCAGTGAGATTTCTGAACCACGGGCTTTTAGGCAGAATACAGTACCAGCAGCAATGCCGGTCTTGATGGCTAGATTTGAATAGTCCTATCCTCTCACCTAAACCGTACACAGCGTATAGTTTGTATATGTGCATTTCAATTGGATTTTTCACTTCCTCACAGTGGTCTCTCACAAAAGTTACCTTGCCTTTTTTTCTTTTCTTTTCATTTTTTTTTTTTTTAACAAAAGCACTCAGAATGTGTGTGCACAACACAGCGCCTGTTCTCACTCCCAAGCCGAATATCAACATTTGGGAAGATACCCAAGACATCACACTATGATGATAGAGGAGTCCTTTCGGGTCCTTTTGAATGGCAGGGCGTCAGCATTTCACTACAATGGTAAAAAATACCAAAAAAAAAAAAAAAAAAAAAAAATTGGCTGGGGCTTGAACTCAAAACCTCTTTAAAAAAATAAATTCATTAAATTATGGTCATTTCCCTTGCCCAAAATATTTCTTGGATCAATGTGATAAATTCACAAAATTATGACACCCTTTCCCAAATCTTTTTTAGCAATGGCGTAAAATGACAATGGGAATGAGAAGGCAGAACATCATTGGAGCATCATTATATGACAAATCAGGATGAGTTAAGTGTCGGTTTTCAGGATTTAAGTATGGACAGTATTGACAGAAAGCCCTTCTAAATGTGTGTATGCGATCTTATGGCCGGAATGTCCTTTGAAAGTGAATGTGAATTCTGTATTTTAAGATACATCATCACAGATCATTTAGGATGCCTCTGTAACCCTACAAAAGAATATGGGCCACATGTGTGATTCCCCTTGGTTTTGATGGGATGAGGTTGTAAGAGAAGTGGCCGGCCGGGTTCACCGCTCTGAGAGAAACCGAAAATTGAGGTCTTCGCTTGGACCTACTGAGGGTGCGCTGGTCATCAATTACCGCTAAAATCATCGCCTCCAATTCTCAGGTAATGAACAGGGAGATGGAAATAGGTTTTTTGGGGTGAAACTCGAAAAGTTGCCCAGAGTTTGAGATCTGAGTGCAAATGCAATCGAAGAACAAACTTTTGCTAAACTCTACAGGCTCTCCAGTTTACTCGGGGTTTATCCTCCCCGAGTAATAAGATGTTCTTCAATCAGCCTTCTTATATACAACACGTGTACATTTTTCTTTCCATACAGCTTTATGCAGTTCTGTCTTTATCAGGCTCTGCAGTTCTGTAAGTTATCACCGGAATTGTATGTGACTGTTTGCCGCTCCATCTGTAGTACTGCACACAAAGTTCTCTTTAGCTGTTTCTTTATTACGTGTTGACAAGCTTCAATTACTATAATAAGTATTAGTTCACTTGCTGCTGATAAATATCTGTACTGTTGATCTTGCAGAACATTTCAAACATCACAATAGTTCATAGTACTGCACCGCCGTGTGTCAGGAGGTGTTCCCTGGATGAATGAGACATTCTGTGGGAAATGATTAAATATGCGGTTATGTATATACTGCATGTGTTATTGATTGCGAACGTCTATACAATCCAGATGGCCTTAAATTTTGTTACTGGTCGCACATATTTAAATTTCAAACGAATCATGATAACTGTTTTATGAATAGCCATATTAATGGCTTACTAATATGAAATTGCTTGATGAAGGCAATTATTTGTCTTTTTTACATATGAAAACTAATAATAAGGTGTAGCATAGTGTATGTGTGGACCGTGGTCCCCTTTTTTCATCAGTAAACAAAAAAACCAAACAAACAAACAAAAAAAGAAAAAAACAAACAACTCCCACATCCATCCTCCTCCAAACCCTGAAAACACCCATAAAAACAAGCATAATATGTCTTCAGTAATCAGACGAATAATTTTGACTCAATGTAGGGTGTTTGCGAATGACTCAGAATTACTGATATCTATGCTCGTGAACTCAAAAAAATTCTATAAAACATGCTGTCCAGTCCAGCTGTGATAATGTGGATGAAAATCTGGTGAAACAGCTGTTTGTAAATAGCTTAGTCTCCTCTTCACTTGACTTCTGCACTATTCTGGCTCTGCGTATAAGTGCCTCTGTCAAGGCCAGATGTGCTCAAATCCCTCTGTGTAATGGCCAGTGGGTGGATTTGGGGGTCAAAGGTCTCATAATCATCTTTTGTAACAGATATAAAATTTGGATTTGCTTGGACTGTGATGCGTTCCACAGAAATATGGCTTTATAAATCAGTTAAATGAAGCAGTGCCACAGCAGGTGGATAAAGATTACAACTACTTTGCTGTGCTGAGTGGAATCCAACATATTCATTTAAATAGATGCACAAAATGTACATACAGAACACACTCACACACACACACACACACACACAAAACAATCATTAAAACCACTTGTGTACTAACACTGTGTAGGTATCCCTTGTACTGCAAAACCAGCTCTGTTAATCTGACACCCACTGGAACTATCGGGCCTAGGGTTTCCCAGCAGAAGATTTTCCAGTGCATCACACCCCCTCCACCAGCTTGTCTTCTCCCTAGAGTGCATCCTGGTGCCTTCTCTTCCCTGGGTGAACGGTGCACATGTACACAGCTGATGCACATGAGGTAAAAGAGAACAGACTTACTGGACCAGGTGACCTTTTTCATTTGCTCCGAGGTCCAGTTCCAACACTCACATGCCCATTGTAGGCACTGTCGGCGGTGGGCCGGGGTTGGAATTACGCACTCTGATTGGTTTGCAGCTAGAAAGCCATATGTGCAGAAGCGAATTGTGCACTGTGTGCCGTGGCACATTCCTCACATCCCTGACATTAGTTTATTTTTATTTTTTTTAATTTGTTTTTTCATTTCGGCATGATTGTACAGTCGTTCCATGACAATTTCAACACAACATGTATCATGACCGAAAGGGTCGCGGGAGAAGCGAAATCGCTTTGTCAAAGTCCGCCCCCAACTCCCAGAAAAAACAGTTTGATTATGGTTAAGATATCATAAAGATTAATAAATCACAACAGAGCTGAGTGTCCATTTACACACTTAAGCGTCACAACATAAAAAATCATAGAGATTTATGAACATCATGAAGAATTTTAATCACAATATAGCTGAGTGTCTATAAACAACCCCTATTGTTTATGCCCGTTATGGTTCCGTTTAAGTTATCCAATGCCATTTTGTTGGATAAGTTTATAGTTATTCAAACATGCACATTTCAAAAGATACTTAAATTCCTTCAGATTGTCTGCCATTCTAAAATTGTCTTCAAGTATATTTCCATGCACTGACTCCAGCCACAGATAAGAGTGCTCATTCCATTTTGATTTGACCCTTCTAGTTTACAACAACATTCTGCCTCTTAGGTCAGTGCATTCCCAAATGATTTGACTTCTAGTTTCTAAACAACATTCTGCCTCTTAGGTCTTCATTCTTTGTTTTGCCTCAGTTTGTTCGTTGTTTTGGCTAGACAGTGTTTATCATACAGGGAGTTTGGTTCAACATATCTAATTCTAGTTTCTTTAGCCTTTTTTCGCCTTTAATTCTGATTTCTGTGTGTTCCAGGGTTTTCGATCTAGCCTGGTCCCTTATATCTAATTTGCAGTTACAAATAGCAAAAACTGGTAGATGATCAGTAATGTCATTCATCAAGATGCCACTTAATATTTCAGAATCTAATACATTAGTATACACATTATCTATCAAGGTGGCACTGTGCCTAGTAATCCTGCTTGGTTTTGTAATTAATGGTTGCATACCCATGGCATACATGGTGTTAATATAATCTTCTATTATAGAGCTATTATTTGGATTTATCAAGTCAATATTAAAGTCCCCACATATAAAAACATTTTTCTGGTTCATATTGGCGAGTAATTCACCCATACATTTACTAAAAACATCAATTTCTGAATCCGTGCTCTGCACACACAACAAATAACCGTATTTTTACCTTTCAACCTAGGAATCTCAATTGTAAGGCATTCCATTACATTTTCCACAACATTTGATTTGCATTCTAGTACCTGGAAGTTTATGGCCTCATCAATAAATAGTCCAACACCCCACCAGCTTTATTCAGTCTGCTCTTACACACGAAGTTGTAACCCTCCATGTAGAAGTCCTTGTCCTTTTCTTCTTTAATCCAAGTTTCCGATAGTGCGATGATGTTGAACGGATTAGCAAATGACAAAAGGTATTCCTTTATTTGGTCAAAGTTTGCATATAGACTCCTACTATTGAAGTGAATAATGGACAAACTCCTTCCATTTTAATGCTCTTGTTAAATTTGTCTATAGTAAAGTATCCGCATGCGTTTGTTTCATAGAAAAAATGGTTATCCGAGTCAATTTCTTCATTAGGGTCTATTCCTGAATGATGGTGACTTGTTGTTAAAAAGCCAGTTTCCTGATCTACAGTTTGGTTCATCAAATAACTGCTCATAGAGATTTGTCAAGGATTTTAACCTGCCTGCATCAAAACTCTCCAGATCCCGCATCATCTTGATCAGCACCGGTCTGGTAGTTTCCGGTGAAGACCCATTTGGTTTGATGAAAATTTGCAGTTAGCCACCAAGTGCTGTGTATCTTACCCGCTTTTTTAGTTGACGAGCTTTCCATGCGATGGTTGCATTGTGCTTGGTGAGGTTTTCATTTATGAAAACATTGGATCCTTTGAGATTTTTCCTTGCTTCAACAGAGATTTTGTGCTTGTTGCTTGTAAGTCGTAACAGCACGGCCCGTACTGTACTCCGGTCTCCTTCCACCACTTTTTCGGCAGATAACATGAATCCACATTACCGGGGTCCAGAGAAATATTTTTTGGACTGAAGGAATTCCATCACCTGCATTTCCACATCCGCCTCGCCTCCATCGTTGTCCTTCGCTGCTGCCCTGGCATAACTCTTGGGTTTGATTTTGAGCCCTGTCAGGATTACATCATTACGTTTCTCTTTGTTGCTCCAGCTCCTCCAGTTTGTTTGATAAAGATTTAATCTGTATGTCTTTCTTGGCAATCTCTTTTCTGAGATTACAGTTCTCCTTCAAAAGCTGGTCCAACTGCTCCTTCATACCTTCCCTCCACTCCCTCATTTCATTTCTCATTTCTCCGAGGGTCTCCATAATTGATGAAAGATCCTGCGGGCTTGGTTTGTCGGTTCTTCCCGGTTTACCCATTTTCTCAGTTCAGAGAAAAGGTCTCTATTACAGAGTTTGTGATAAAGTTTATCACTCAACTTTTCTCCAGACTCTGTTGTTTTCCTGTATTGCCTGTATTGCGTGCAGTCGCTGTTCGTTTCATTAAAATTCTATGCAACTTGTGCCATGGAGGCCCTTCTGTTGGTTTAGACCGGAAAGGATGGCCTTTGTTGCCCTTGTGCGTTGCTGAGCCTTGGGTCCCAGCAGCCTTTTGCTGGTTGGAGGTTGGCCCCTCCTTGGGCCATTGTTGGTAGCCACTCACCACTGCTGACTTTGAAGCCTTGCTGCTCCAAAAATGCTCTGACCAACTCATTTAGCCATAAAGATTTGGCCCTTGTCATTGTCAAAGTTGCTCAGGTCTCATTCCTCCAGCATCCTGCAAGTTGAGTTTGAGACCTGACTGTTCGCTTACCATGTGGTGTCTGTCCTGGCGTACATCATTGTTCATATTATTTGCTTCATCTGTAAATTTCCAAACATCTTGCTTCACTGGAATAATTTTTCACAGTTTCTGTAACACAAATACTGAGTTATAAAGCCTTAAATAGGCTCATGCACAACAGGAAAAATGGGCGATATTAGTATTGTGCGCAAAGAGGTTAATAGTATCTGTAATTAGTTTGCGTATTTTATTATATTTTAGGTTTCATTTTCATTGTGTTGCCTTTACATTTCCCTTCCCCAGAGTTTCCCCTGGTCGTGTTTAACTTTCCACTTCCGTGTGTCCTGTCTCCTTGCTAAAGTGTTTAAATAACTGAATCATTGTCTTGTTCGTAACCCTGCCCCTTTGTTCTTCCCTCTTGCCTCTCTCCCCAGATATGTCTTGTTTCTTTATCAGTCCCTGGTCTATTTATTCCCTTTCTGCCTCACTTTCCTTGCGAGTTTGTTTGAATTTGCTCCTGCTCAGAGTCTAACGAGCCTTCTGTTCTGAGTCAGCTCCATTCACATTTCATCTGCTTTCTTTCATGTTATTTGAGTTTGGATTGCCCCTCTGTGTACACATGTCCCTTGTCACAACTTTGCATATATATATATATATATATATTTTTTTTGGATTTTGATTCTTAGATTTGGACTTTGTATCACACTCTTTGTTATGATTGGTTTTTGAAACTCCGCCTGTTTTTGACCAAGCCTACGCCAGTTGATTTTGCACTGCCGTCCTACGTCTTTGGCTTCTGACTTGGATTGTCTGTATCACTTTACAAGAATGCTTGCCCAGGTTGGCTGCTGGTTGTGGGCAACAGCAGCCTAGGATTCATGTGGGATTATCAAGATTTGATGTCCTAAAATGTCTCCTAAAATATATAAATCATCCCTACCTTCCAAAAAACTATTGCTCTCTAGGTACTCCAGATTGTTATCTTTCAATTAGCTGCATTTTGAAATAAAAATGTCTATCGATTGGTGGACAAAAAAATACATTTGTGTTCAGTTTTTGAATTTAGCTCTCTTCCCCTTGACCAAAATGGCTGCAATCGCAACCGCAGATGCGCAAATAAACAAAAACAGCAAAAAGATGTCTTTCGATGGGAAGATGTTTCTACCGTGCATGCGCAATTTGCAAAGTGGAGCATTTTCAAAATGGCTGCTATCTGAAAACTTTACTAGATGCAGGACGAAAACCTGGATATATTTGGTATGTAAAGCAGCTAATCATCTTAATCTGTTAGCTAATTACCAACGGAACATTAGAACTGAAGGGTGCGGACACCTTTTTTGCAGTCAGCTGTATACAGAAGGTGCTATCACTTTCTTACGGAGTTCTAAGCTTTTTTCCCCCACATCGACTGTGAACTGTCCTTGTGTATACAGTGACAGTTCTCGTGAACAACAAGAACGCCAGGCAGATCATATTGATGATTTTCAAGCATAACACTGCTCCTTATATCTGCACAATAAGGCCTGTATTTCAGATTCTAATGTACGAAACAGAGTCTATATGGGTAGCTGTAAGCTCAACTCCAGTCCCAAACTGGGCAGATCAGATCAAATAAGTAATCTGTCATAATGTACACAAGAAAGAGTCAATTTTGAGTCTTTTTATTATAATGTCATATTAAAGAAGTGCATTCATTCATTAAAATCTCACTTGAGATATCACTTGTTGATAATAGGTTGTCAATTTGATGTTTAAATGCAGTATTTTATTGCCAATTTAAATCAGTTATTGCGTTCAAATAGTTTATTGGGCTTTTGTCGCTCCCTGATTATGCTACAACTAATTGCTAATTATCAATTCACATGTCAATGCGGATATGCAAATCCTGAATTAGGACATGAATACAGCAAGACAGTAATTGCAAAAGCAAACTTTGATTCAATTGTTGATATCATCATTAAAAAAGAAAAAAAAAAAGCTCATATTACCTCTGGATGATTTATGTACATACTCAGTTCCCTCAATTCTGTGCAACAGGGAACTCAATAAATCCTTTTGAAATTGCAATGTCACTGGTGGAAGGTAATGTTCTCCTTCATGCCTTTATTAGCTCTGTAAGTAAGAGGAAGGGATAAAGAGATAGAAGGAGTGAAGGAGAGAGAGTATTTATGTTCCCACTGTAACAATAGTTAATAAATCATTGGTTTTGCTATATGTTTTACTGAACATTCATAGTATTTGATGTGTGCACAGATTGCTTCTTGGAAGATATGCTCTGAAGACAGTGGGGAAGTATGTATGGCACTGGAGCTACAATAGGTGAGCAATGCAACCTCTTGATAATAGAACAGAATACAATTCATCTTCTGGGCCAGAACATGTGTGTATTCTGCTCTTTTCCCCGTTATCGTGATTTCAGCATACTTCTTCATTAACAATGTATGCTCCTGTGAAATTAGTTGCTTTGAAATTCCCCATGAGCATTTTTCTGTACATAAAGAAAGGGCACTACTAGCGCAACATTGTGCATTCCACCATTATGGAGCTCATGTTTATTAATAATTCAGAGACAGTTGTTTTTCCGGTGCAATCACAGCAATGGTAAAGTGCACAATTTAAAATTAGACACAGTTTATGTGTCAACTAATTGGTTTAGCTAATAGTGTTACAGCCAATATAAACAGTGACAATGACAAAAATATTCAATAAATTTCATAACTTAACTGATAATTTAATAATAATAAAAGTAATCTAATTCGGTATCTGCATTCAGAAAAGTAATTACATAAAAACTACTTTTTTATTATCCTGCTCAATTTAACTTGGATTGATGCAATATTTACAACCCCAATTCCAAAATAGTTGGGACAAAGCAGAGATGGGGACTCGAGTTTCGAGTCGCACTTAAGTCGCAAACACAGAGACTTCAGACTTGACTTGGACTCATGCTCAAAAGACTTCAGACTCGACTCGGACTCGTGTTTTGGGACTCGTGAACAATCATTATGTTTTCTTTTTTTCCTTTCTTTTCTTTTTTTTTTTGGGGGCGTATTAACATTGGGGAAACTCTGAAATGTCTGACCAGCTTAATGTCATTCCTTCCTTTTTGACATGGTAACCATGGTAACCATATTACACATCGGGTGTGCGCCTCGCGGCCTCACACACTAGTACCTCAGATGACACTATGGCGACCGACACACCTGCAGCTGCTGCTGTACCCTTTGTAATTACGTTTGGTTATAAAAACTTCAAACAAGACGGCACCAACAAATGAAGCGCTGACTGCAAAGTCTGCAGTACCAAGATTAAGGACGCTGGATCAACCACATCAAATTTTATTAGGCACCTGAAAACTCACCCGGATAGGTCAGTCACATTAGCGCCTATGGACGGTTCACAAACATGTTTAGCTCAGCATCAACTATGTTTAACTTAGCTTGCTACCAGCTTTGTAACTGAATATTTGAATAGATGAGTGAATGTTAGTTTGCTTGTCACACTTATTTGCATGGAGTGGTGTTAACATGACGTTTTTAAAAAAAAAGTTGGGTAACGTTATTCATCTACATTCTGTTGCCACCATCTACTGGCTAACGTTAAACGTAGAAAAATACAAAGTTACACTGTCGGTTTACAGGCAGGTTACAGGTTAATTGTTGACCACGTAACGTTAATGTTACAGGCTTACCAGGTTACCATTACACTGGGTTTGAGTGAGAGGATAGAGGAATGTTTTAATTTATAGTAGACTTAAAAGATGTCATTAGAGACCCATGTGTAATTAAACAATATGGTTGCAGAGTGCACACTTTTAACTTTTTTTTCCACTGGCCAAATGGCTAGCATAGTGAATGTTGAAATTTTACTAGGCAATAGATTACCATTGTTATTTTGGCTGGTGAGTGCAGCGTACAGTACCAGCCACTTGCATAATTTACTAGCATTTGAATGGTGTTAATTTTGTGTCCAGCAGATGTAGCCTACTGTAACTGTGATTGGATGATTAGTTATTATTGCAATATTTTCCTGCTATCCTGAGATAGTCTGTCATTTTTAGCAACCCTCTCTATTCAGAAATAAAAGATTGGTATAGCCCGCAACATTAGCTTAGAACCATTTCTTCTCTCAGAAACATGTGGTTTCAGATGGGTTTTGCTACACATAAAAATGTTAGCTATATCATTCAGATCTTATTACTATAATTAACAGCCTAATTTTCCATATTGTTCATCCACAGGTTTTCTGAATTCATTTTCTGAATTTTAATTGCAAATGGCACAGAAATAATATATACAAGTGTTTAAAGTACTTTTAAGTGTTTTGTTTGCATTTAGCTAAAGTGTGACGTTTTGCACTAATTAGAAGGATGTTAATTAGCCTACAATGCCTTTGACTGGGTGAGGTGTAACATTTTCTATATTTGTTCTTATTATGGTCCCACTGAGCCTGCACAATACAGGGCAAGATATATTGTAACTGTATATTCATGTTGGAAGAATACAGTTTCCTTTAAAGGAAATAATTCATTGTGTGTTTTCTTCATATTGCATTGCAGTACCCGGTTTAAAGTGATCATATAACAAACAACTAATCAGTACTGATACTTTATGCTAATACATAAAGGAGTGATAATAATACAGTAAATGCCCTGAATTTCTTAGATATAGCTGTGCAGTATTCTTAGTAGACCGAATAGCAGCAGATGATGGAAGGCTCATTACAACAAGAAGAGACATGAGACTTTCATTTTTTGGAGACTTAAGACTTGACTTGGACTCATGACCAAAGACTTGAGACTTGACTTGGACTTGCAAAAAAAGACTTGTGAACATCTCTGGGGCAAAGTGTAACTTGTGAACAAAATCAAAACGGAATAACTTTCAAATCACACCAGCCAGTATTTTATTCACAATAGAGCAGAGACAACATAGCAAATGTTGAAAGTGAGAAATTTTACTATTTTATCCGTAAAATGAGCTCATTTCAAATTTGATGGCTGCTACAGGTCTCAAAAAAGTTGGGACAGGGGCCTGTTTACCATAGTGTACCATCCCCTCTTCTTTTTAACACGGAGCGGAGGCGTCTGGGCATTGAGGAGACAAGTTTCTTGAGTTTAGCCATTGGAATTTGATCCCACACTTGTTTAATACAGGCAATAATTCCAGCTGCTGGAGAGTTTTGGGTGTCCTTTGACGGACTTCTCTTTTAATTATGCGCCAAATGTTCTCAATCGGTGAAAGATCAGGACTGCAGGCAGGCCAGTTCAATACACGGACTCTTCTACTACGAAGCCATGCTGTTGTAATTGCTGCAGTATGTGGTTTAGCATTGTCCTGCTGAAATACACAAGGCCTTCCCTGGAATAGATGTCATCTGGAGGGGAGCATATGTTGCTGTAAAACCTTTATATACCTTTCATCATTCATGGTGCTTTTTAAAACATGCAAGTGTCCCACACCATATGCACTAATGCATCCCCATACTGTCAGATATGCTGGCTTTTGAACTGAACGCTGATAATAGGTGGGATGGTCTTTCTCCTCTTTAGCCCGGAGGACACAACGCCCATGATTTCCGACAAGAATGTGGACTCGTCTGACCACAGGACACTTTGCCACTTTGCTACAGTCCATTTTAAATTAGACTTGGCCCACAGAACACGGCGGCACTTCTGGATCATGCACAACAATGGCTTCCTTTTTGCATGATAGAGTTTTAGGTGGCATCTGTGAATTCCTGGGCCCATTTAGTAATGTCAATGACAGAATCATGCCGGTGCGTGATGCAGTGGCGTCTGAGGGCCCGAAGATCACGGGCATCCAGTAAAGGTCTTTGGTCTTGTCCCTTATGCACAGAGATTTTTCCAGTTTCTCTGAAGCTTTTGATGATTTATGCACTGTCGATGATGAGACCTTCAAAGCCTTTGCAATTTGACGTTGAGGAACATTGTTTTTAAAGTATTCCACAATTTTTTTTACGCAAGCCTTCATGGGTTGGAGAGCCTCTGGCCATCTTTACTTCTGAGAAACTCAGCATCTCTAAGATATCCCTTTAATAGCCAATCATGTTACACACCTGATGCCAGTTAATGTAATTACTTTCTAAATGTTCTTTCAGCTGATTCTCTTGTATATTAATTGCTATTTCAGCCCTTTTTTGCCTGTGTCCCAACTTTTTTGAGACCTGTTGCAGCCAGAAAATTTGAAATGAGCTCATTTCATGGATAAAAATGTAAAATGTCTCAGTTTCAACATTTGAAATGTTATCTATGTTCTATTGTAAATAACATATTGGCTCATGTGATATGAAAGTCATTGCATTTTGATTTTATTCACAATTTACACTTCGTCCCAACTATTTCGGAATTGGGGTTGTATGATACAAGTAGTTGATTTTACCTTTAAAGCTGCTGTAACTGGTTTGGTCGTTTTCGTAGCTTCCTGTCCGTATGGTCCCCGCCCCCCATCCCTAAGTCGCACGCGAACACGCATTGGTTTCCGACAAAGGCAGAGATGGAGTGCAGCGACCGGCAGCGACTAGGTTACAATATAAGTTCAATATAAACAGACACTCTCAGTGATTGTTGTGTGAAAGCCACAACAAAAACATAGACCAACAACACATAACATCCATACAGAAACTTTGGTATGAATGGCTTTTTGAAGGTATTAGCTAAAGCTAGCTAGTGTCCTATAGTCACACCAACAGGTAGCTAATGGCATAATAGTGTCCCTGAAAATGGTGAGGAGATCTTTGATACAGAAAAAAAAATTACAGTCGTCTGTACAAAAACACTTTTCTGCTAGTCCTTTTAAAGCATATTTTATTTTTTTTCTCATGTAAATACATTTCATCGCCATCATAGTGAGACAACAGCCTCAACTGAACAAATAATAATAGCTAGCTACCAAATTTCGCTGCTATTATTACACAGCTAATCAAGCTGTTGTCGGCCACAAACGACGACCATACTATACTATTTATAGTCTAACGTTCGTAGGATTAAAAACCACCAACAGGCCTCCCTGAGACTTATGAAACTTTATAACTTCTACAGAGTAAAACACAGCTTACGTGTCCAGTAGCTGCGAGGCTAGATGCCCATCACTTTTTCGATCCTTAGACTCCTTTCGCTGGCTTGTCCACCTCTCGAAAGCGGCAACGATATATACATGGCTCTTGGCCATCTTCCATATTTCCGTCCTTGGCTCTTATCTGTTCCTCTACCGGTTCTTGGCGCTTTGGCTGTTTAATTGTCTACGCTATCTCTCATAGCTCTGGGATCGAAAGCTTTCTCTTTTCAGCCATTTTCAACAACACAGATTATTCTTCTTATCCTTCTAATGATTCCACCAGCAGGAGGTGCACTAACAACACAGATTCAGCTCTCTGCGCGTTCAAAAGCAGAGATGACTGCCTCTTTATGGCGTTCTCTCACCTAATTGGATAGAGGCAGTGGGTGACTCAGGAATTTTATATTCTGCTTTATTGCAGAAGACTGAGAGACCTGTGTTTAGGATCAGATACTCTAAATCAATGATCTCTGTCAGAATGTGAAGCTATTTAACGCTTGTATTTACGTTGTAAAAAAAAAAAAAAAACAAAATCACAGCAGCTTCACCTGTTGTGTATTTTATTGCTTAAGCTAGTTTTTTGTTTTTCTTTTCTGATTGACTGCTACTTTTTAGTTTTCCAATTCTAATTCAGAGTCAGACCTCTTAATATTTATTGCAGCTTGGCTCTGTAATGCAAAATAATCTTCATTGCTTTGTACAGATAAGAATTAAGCATAGTCAGGTAAGAACTGAATACAAATTTGCAAATAATATTTGAACTAAGTGTTGGAGCAGAGGTTATATATCTTAATACAACAGTAAATACGGAGAACATAGCTTTGAACTATCACTATTGCCATTGGAGGGCTGCTGGTTTGTTCATCTTAATTAGACATTGTTTTAGTGTAGATTGAGCCCAATGGTCTGGTTGTTAACTCTTTGATTCCTATAGGCTGATTCTGTAGCCACATAGAGAACGTGTAATAACCCACAATACCGGAAAATTGGCCTCCAGATATGTGACTTTGTTTCCATGATTTTTGGTTGCCATGTGTCCGCGTTTACAATCAGGTGGTATCCCCATCACAGTAAGCTGTGTTTCACTACAGGTGGGGATCAAGACCCCTTCATATAATATAGGGTTCAAGGGGTCAATATTCATTATATCCGCTGAATAGTCAGATTTGATTGGTTTTGAGGGTGTGCATTATTTTCTCTCAACTGAACATGTATGAAGTAGTACCAAACATATTAGCCTTTTGACATTTTGCATCAATTTGCCACATGTGAATTCCAGGCTGAATGTAATCGTCACTATGAGTTACGAAGTACATCAGAAGTGAAAGCTAAAAATTGACACAGACAACGTCTTTGAGTTTTATGATATTACTGTTAATATCTTTTATAAGTATGGTGATTTTGACCAATGGGGAAAAGACTGCCTGAGTGGAATTGTGATGCTGTAGAACTGGTGATCAGAGCTTTTGTATGGTAACAAAACCAAATAGATCCAACGACCACAATCTTGAGCAAAGTGATGGAAGTTTTGTTACCTCAGCATATCTATGTGATAATCCTGGTATAAATGCAACATACAACTTTATGCCAGTGATTATACAAAAACATCTGCTTGCCTAGTAAGCCACTTACATGTTGTTGTGTATTGCTTACTTATTGTAGGACAGGGATGGGTCCTGCAGTCATTTGAAGACCACAAAGGAAAAACGATCAGAGTCCAAATTTAGCATTTTTGTATATTTTACACATTATACATGATTATAATATTTATATCAGTATATAATAATATTATATATTATAATAATATTTTTTATAATTTATATTTTTTCAGTGCTTTGTTTCTAAGATTGTTTTGAATTTTTAATTCATCATTTCTCCACAACGTGAAAATGTGACTGATCATTTTTCCATTGTCATCTTCAATTTATTTCTGAAGGCATTGCACGAGACCATGGATAGGTGGATGGACAGGTCTGGTGCCTGTGGAAATAACATCCATCGGATTTGACCTGGTTTCAATTATTGAAGACTGTGACGGTGGGAGTACCTACTGTGGCAGCCCCACAAGGACTGTCACTAATGGCCAAAATCCTCCACTGGTCAGTCAGCAGCAAAATCCTCTGTCTCGCATATGACTCACCAAGCCAGACTTTGAGACAGTAAAATAATATGGTGTGACTGTGTTCTCTACATTTAGCCATTCCAAATATGGAGAAACTGGGAAAAATTCTTCATCCGCAGACAAAATAGTTGCAGTGTTTGTGGATGGTGACATTGCAGAGGGATGACAATTATCACCTATTACTCATATGTGACACAGGAAAGAAAATGGTGGCACTTATTCTGCGCTACCTATTTTCTCACCAGAAACTTTCACTGCTGTAACCAGCCATGTGGTACTGTGTTCTGCAAGAAATTCAATTCATTTGATTTTGGTTTTCATTTACAAATCCAGAAATAGAAATGATCTTGTTGGCCAAAAATGGGCATCAATTAACTATCCTGCGGCTATTTTTGTGTTATTATTTGAAATACCTGTTGTACACATGCTGTAACCTTTGCAGATATCTCAAATTAACGGAATGGTCTGCTGCTTTAGAATATAAAGGAGCTGACCTTGGACATCGTATTCTAACCAAAAGCCAATTAAATACATGTCAAAGCAATAGACCAAGAATTGAGGGGAGGGTGGGTGAGGTGGGGTGGTTGCTTGGTTGATAGGGTTAGCAGCTGTCATCGAAGTTTAACACAGCATGGTGTTCATCATATGACCCCTTTATGACCCCCCCCCCCAACTCAGCAATCACATGCCTAAACATATGAGAAAAATAAGTTGGTGTATTATTAATTTTATTTTAACTACGTATTGATGCTCAAGAACCCGGTATGGGCAATTTATAGTCTCCACTTAGCCTGACATGTATGTCTTTGGACTATGGGAGGAAACCGGAGTACCAAGATATAAACCCACTCCAACAAGGGGGAAACATGCATTTTCCCACAGAGAAAGGGCCCAGGCCTGATTTAAACCCTGAACTATCTTTCTATGAGGCGAAAGTGCTGCCCATTCCATCAATTTAGTAATAATAATAACAATAATAATAATTAGATAAATTTGATAACTACCGTAACTCTTACTCTACTTAAAATAATAATTTAAAAAAACCTTTTAGTAGCTTTCAGTCTTGTTTATTCTCCACTTTTATGGGTTACGTGGGCTAGTAGCTGCAGCAGAAGAGATCCAGGAATAGCAGTGTGGGGGCATTTCCTGCAGGAAGTCCTTTGTATCTCACGCCCTCTGAACGTCATACGCCGATTATCAGCATTTTCAGCTCAGCTCTGCGTGGCTTTATAAGCCACCTGTCCATCAAGCTTCACGTGTCCCATTGGGGATACATGTTTAGGTATTTAGAGGCTGTCCACATGGGACTCTGTCACCATGCCATCAGGCAGTATCCCAGAAGGCAGTGCGGAAGTGCCAGTTTTCAGGGAGGCACAACCTGATGCTGACAGTCAAGTCAGTGATGGCAGCAAAAATGAAGTGCCTTCATATTAAAACTACTCAACGAACTCACCCATATTTAAGCGCTATTTGCACATCTCCAACACAGTTGTTCTGCTGTGATGGATCTTTATCAGTGGCGGCTGATGAACTGAAAATTTACGAAGAACAGAAAATCCTTTGAAAATAATGATTGGTCTTGACTTGTTTTCAATTGTTCATTGAAATTGACATTACATGAACTTCGATAACTATCGCCCATAACATCAGATAAAGCCAGTTCTCGTCATAAAGGTAAGGTGAGAACTAATAAGTCTTGCTCTGTTTTCAATCATTTTCCTTGATTAACTAGGTCTCCAATGATAAGAATAAGCCGTTTGTGTAGTTAAATATGCAGCTTCCCTCTCAATGTAATGAAGCAACGTTTTAAAACGTTTTATTCACTTCACTTCCATATTTGCCCGCAGCACATCCTGCACTGTTTAGTCTTAGCTTCATGCCTATTAATTACAACAAAGACAGCAAAAATTAGCAACAATATCTGCAAATGTATACGTTTGATTGAAATGCAATTTCGGGTCTAAATGACGAGTTTTTTGTCTCAAGTTACCTATGCAAAGAAAACTGGCCACACCAGATAATGTTGAATATTTTTTGCTAAGGTTGATGAATGATTGAGAGCAGGCAAAGACCAATCATTATTTTCAAGGAATGTTCTGTGCCTCACAAATTTTAATCTGACCACCTGCCACTGATCTATTTCTACACAGGGGGTATAATAATTGGAAATACAGATGTAAATGCCAGCTTTGAGAACTTGGCATGGATTGATTCAATTCTGTGCTGATTTTTAGTGCTGAGGTTCTGTGTTTATAAGAAAATATCCTGCCAAGTGTTCATCTGAGTGTGTCAGAGAGCTCTGATTTCTGGCCACTGTCATATTTTTTGTTGCTTTTTAAAAATATTTTCGCTGTTATTATTCACTACTTGCTGCTTTTTGGCATATGTTGTCACTGTTACCCTGTCACCTTTAATTTCTCACCAGCAAGTTGGGTGCCAATTATTTGATCCCTTTGGAACTCTGTTAGTACTCATCTTGCTTTGGAGATTTTCCAAGCAAAGTGCTACTGGTTTGACCTTTTCAAAAGCAGACACACAATGTTCATTAGCATTTAAATTAATGGGAATTACCTGTGTAGATTGTTTAGGAATTACAGCTTAGATGCTTCAAAGTTAAAGTCATTTTTCAGGAGTGCCGCTGAGATTTTGTCAGTCGCATGTAGGAGAATGGGCCTGCCCTTCAGTGGTCCCACATAGATTGTTTATTCTCGCCACAGTTTGAGGGTATTTTCTCCACTGGTAAGTTTTTTTTTATATATGTGCACTTGCTGTTTGGGGCTTCAGACCTTATTTTTGCCTTATACTCAGTGGCGTAACGTAATCCACGTGGGCCCGAGTGCAAACCTGTTAACACGGGCCCCCTCACTAAAATTACACAAAATTAGTCTGAGTTTTCTGCAGGGATGTAGGTACTTCATACTGCTAACTTACCAGCGCCTGTAATTTTTATGCGGCCTACGTACACTACAACACACACTAAGGGTTACTACACTATTTCATTCTATAATATAAAGTTTCCTATTTATTTCTTAACATTATTATCTTAAAATTATTA
Source organism: Gymnothorax javanicus (assembly GCA_029692085.1). Classification (NCBI taxonomy): domain Eukaryota; kingdom Metazoa; phylum Chordata; class Actinopteri; order Anguilliformes; family Muraenidae; genus Gymnothorax; species Gymnothorax javanicus. The sequence continues at coordinate 24,604,713 of CM056193.1, forward strand.
TCTTAATAATGGTCATCATCAAGAACAATCAGGCATAATGAGTAAATGAATGACACATTAACATAACTTTATTGGGATGATCTGAAATTTTGTGAACAGCAAGGAATTGTGGGAACAATAATCAGCGAGCGAGTGGACATCGTAAAATCAGTTGATCTGTGCTCACGGCCATGCAGGAAAGGGGAGAGCGGCTTTTAAGACTCTTTTAGCTATGAAACCAAATGTGCTTAATTTTGGCAGCTAGGCCAACCTTTCCTCCTGCTCCTTACGCTCTTGCCGCTTCCTGCATAAATACTTCGTTTGTAGCCTATCTTGCATGCAAGATTAAACCACAGACTGTCCTTGGATTAAACGATAGGACCGTGACATCATCACGTGGTTGGTCTACGGAATGTTGTACCCAGAAACACTTGCTGTCTCAATGATGATATCAACAGCAGAATAAACTTATCATTGTTTGTTTTACTAAGCATTTTCCAAAAAGAAATCAAAATTATTCCATGTTATAATGACTTTCATTCAGTTAAAATGATGAATGTACCATGATGACATCGACTTGCCAGTACCATGACTGAGAAATGAATGCAGTTGCAGTGGTATAAGTATGCAGTAGCACAGCATTTCTGTTTACATTGGATTATTTCTAATAAGATGACGATACAGTGAACATTTAACCAGTGATTATATACCTTTACTGGCGTCTTTTGGGGCCCAGATGTGCCCATCAATGGGCCCCTCTTGCCACCCCAGTGCCGTTGCACTCCCTGCACTCCCTATTGTTACGCCACTGCTTATACTCCTGTGTACAGTTGTGACAGTTCTGTAAAAACACTTAACAAATAGTTCAATCACAAAGACTCTGGAATTGAAGCTGAAAAGATTAATTAACAATGAAATAAATTCAATATTATCTTTGGTGATGACTCCATCCTCAAGGACCCTTGAGCAAGGTGGGGTGCAGATCTGCCAGCAAAGCAGGCAGAGGCAAAGCCATCCGCAAAAAAGAAGGATTTTGAAGGTATGGAGAGTAAATGAGGTAATCTTTAGAATTAGAAACTTAAGCATTGCAAACTTGAAAAGTATTCGCACTAGCTAAATGCAGATGCACTGTGCCACTGCTAGTGCACGTGAGGTCGATGCTAGAATAGTATCTGTGATAGTGCCAGCTAAGAGAAATGCTCCCATTGCCAAGGTGCTAGCTTAGCACCTGTGAGTTAGCCACAGCTAATGGACATGAGGTAGATACATCACACTGTATCTGCGACTACTTACCAACATGCTATCATTGCCATGGCACTAGCTTAGCATGCGTACACTCCCACTACAAATGGACATGAGGTAGATCGCATATCTGTGATTGCTTACCAATATAGATACTTACCACCACAGCCATGACCTAAATGCATGAGCATTGCCACGGTGAGAGGACGCGAGGTCGATAATCGCATAGTATCTGTGACTGCTTGCCAGCCAGGCAGTGTGCACCTGTAACCAAGGCGCTGGCCAAACGCTCGTGAGCTGTGCCACTGCAAGAGGACGTGAGGTGGATAAGACGTAGTATTCGTGAAGGATGGCCAGCTAGGCAGCATTTATGTTAATTTATGTTTTATTCTTTTTCTTTTTTATTTTGTAATTTTTATTTATGTTTCTTGTACATTTTGCTTGACTAACCTAATTCCACGTTTCCATTCTATGAACTATAAACAAAAATGAAAAGAAAAAGCACACTGGTACAATTTATTTATTTTTACCTTTATTACTTTTCATAATGATTTGAATGCACTTCAGGAATATGAATGTCTGAGTGCTAATATTTACAATTTGTCAGTGTAAATGGGGCTGAGTAGCACAGATTCAGTTTGTGTTGCATGTACGTTTCTGTCCCTCCCCTGCATGTGCATGGTACTTGCTATTTATACTGTGAGCTGCTGTTCCCCCTGGAAACAGAATATTTTGGCATGGAAATGTTAATCATATTTCCATTCAAAAGTGTGAATGACCCAAACCCCAGAGGCAGCTGATTTCTGACTCATAATTGCAATACTAGGGTGGGGGAGGGAGATGTGGACTGGTATAGGTTGCCAGGGGTTGCCTAGATCAGTTTGAAAGTGCCTTTGATCACGGGACTAGAGTGTACACGCCATGTACTGTAATCACACAATTAAAAATCACATAATGTATATTTCCATGTGTAAACTACATCTTTCAAGTGCAGTATCAGATTAATTTAATGGACAAGTCATGGCATAATCCCACAAGCATAAATGGTTAATGGAAACAAACGGAAGTGACCATTTGTATCTACTTCAACAAAACCATTACTTTGAACCTGTCTTCACGCATTCAAAATTTACAGTTCATTTGTTTGACTTCAAAGACGTGAGTTAAAGTACTGAGGCCACCATGACTTGGATTGGCAGATAATCATGAAGTTTCCTTTCCTTGACATGTAGACAAATAAAAAAAGGAGAAAAGCAATCTGACACTTCTTGTTTGAGGCAATAAGAGTGTTATGATCCAGATTAGGAACCGAAAACAAGTTCTGTGCACAATCCACAAGAAGGTATTAACAGGAATATAGTCAAAGCAATAGAAAAGGCTTTAACCCAGAAAATTGGAGGGGGCAGTCTAGCTAAGTTGTTAATGATTGGAGAGGGTAAGAGCATGTCCGCGCTCAGGCCAAAGGCTGTCTCAGAGCGGAGGCCAGATGGTGACTCTTCGTCACCGAAACAGAAGTGCTTGACAGTTGAGCTAAAGGGATAATCAGGAATGCAGACCCAATTCTGGAGTCTGATGGAGGCTTGGGAGGTGTTCCTAATAAGATGACTCAGAGGAACAGGCAGGAACATTGGAATCACAAGACTGCGGTCCGTATCCTGGAGATCGATATGAAAGCTTGGGAGCTTGTTCCTATTAATAAGACTCCAAAGAGTAAAAACGTCTTTCTTTATTGCAAACACACAGCAGAAGAGCTTAGGGCAATATTAGAAGACGCAAACTGAATGGAAGGCTTATTAGGGTATAAAGCATGACATCCAGCAACCTTACTGAAACCAAAATGACCTTATTTTGACAGGACATTCAGAAAAGGGGCGAGTCATATGAATGATAATACCTGGGAGAAGGGGAAGAGACGAGACAATAAACCAATGAAAGGAGACAAAACCGCAAACACACCTTGTGGGGGCGGGGCTTGGTTAGGGCTCAGCTGAAGAGTGGCAGAGAGGAAGCAGTGCCAGGGGGAGTAATTAGCACAGGTTTCGCAGGTTGTCTAATTACTCTCCCCTTTTATATCTGCAGTAGCGTGATAGAACCTGACATGGCATAGTCTCCAATGTGCATGCAGACAGTCACACGTGGGATTCCCTTGCAACAAGAACAGTCCAGAAAGGCCGGGAATCATCTGTAGAGTGTTGTGCAATTGTACACTCACATGCACTTTAATAAATGGAGTTTTTACCAACATACTATTATTTCTCCAAGTCTATCAATGCTGACGGAACCCAAGAAACAAGATACTTGTTACACACATGCACGCTGCTGGAACAGGGGAGAAACCTATTAAGGACTCACAAGGGTTGTGTAAGCGGCAGAAAATCTGCATGCTGGATTCGTGCGCATTCTCACGTACGCAGGATTACCCCCATTATCTTAATGGCACCAGCGCCTGGCAAAGGAATTTCTGGTTCGAGGGACAATATCAATAAAGGCTTTTACGGCTCAAAAGGCACCCAAACTTATGGGCCCATGGCTGGAGCGATCACGGACCCCTGGGTTAATGGTCAATGTCTGGTTTCTTCATTAAACTCTCTTCAACTGTTTACGAACACTGGCCTGTGCTGGACAATGCCACAGTGCCATCAACTGGACTTTTCAGAGACTACACCAGTGAAATGATTCGCATTGCTTCCTATTCACGAATTTTCAAGGACTTTTCCCCACTGATTTTAAAATACTAATTTCACCCATAATATTACAGATGTAATGTGTATTTTTGTTATATTATATGATATTAGCTGATTGTGAACATTAAATACAAATTATCTTTGTAGTTATGTACTGTACTGGATGTTTCATGGCCAACCGTAGTGCTAACATATCGTGATTGGTATCATTCTACTCCTTTAGGTTGCCAAAATTGCATGGGGCATATTTCGAAGGGATTAGCATTGTATCAAATCCTCATTTAATAACTGTGAAAAGAATATCCTTGTTCAAATTTCCCCTCTGGCAATGTCCCTGCCCAAATTACCTCTGGGGAGGGGTCGCATATCTTATTCGGCTACCCTAGTATTTTACAAACCTGCCATAAAAGCCATTCTAGAGTTTGGGCATAAAAGATAGGGAAACAAACCATTCGAAGAAGATCGCAGACGTCCCACACCTGCATCTCTATGCCATGTGTAGCTTAAACATTTTAGGAAGATCACAGACGACTTCCCACACGTGCATCTCTATGCCATGTGTCGCTCATATAGGTATGGAAGACTGCAAACAGCTTCCCACACGTGCCTCAATATGCAGTGTGTAGGGAAGATGGTAACCACTTCCTGCACGTATACTTTGTGTGTATGTGTGTTGCCGCGCCAGGTATGACTTAATTACTTCTTCACATTTCTTATAACGTTATAATTTGGTTTTTCTGATTTAAGCTTGTGCCTGCCTGGCAAAAAAAATTGTTAATTGCATTCTGTTGTGGTTTTCTGACTCTAAATTATATTCTTCCAGCCCAGAGTCCTGTCACCCAATGGGATATAATGTAGGGCTATGAGGCCTGCCTGATCACCAGGCCTTCCTGCTAGGTACACCATGGTGTTCCATGCTGTGATTGGTGTTATTTTGATTGGCTTCAGGAATATGTCATTGAACTTGAAAGTCCCTGAATGCCTTCTTTTTTTTGTTTTTGTGTTATACTGTACAACTTGTATAATCAGTCCCTGAAGGCCTCTCTGCGTTATACTTCGAAAGTTTTTAATTGTACATTAATTGTGGCCCCCGGTGGTCGCTAGTAATAGGTATTTTCTATGTCAAACCACCAGGCAGAATAGGATCGCCAGCCTCTGAGTTCTCCACCGAGTTGGGCTGTACAGATGTTTTTGGTCCGGCGGATGTAAGGTATAGACCAGTTATGAGTCCCATGCACAACAGAGCTCTAAATTCATAAATTGGAGTCAGATCAAATTAATCAAATTCATGGTTTGGTAACACTTTACAATAAGGGTACAACAATTAACATTAATTAACATTAGTTCATCAAATATCAGTTAATTAGCAGGTAACTAATGCGTTAGATAGCCGAATAAGCATTATGCAACCATAATTGAACATTTTTTAATTTTCTGTGTTTCCCTTATTGTCAAGTTGAAAACATCCCTAAAGTGTCCCCTATGTAACACTTCAAACTATTAAACCATAATGTATAAATGAATACCTTAGTTGATGTGAACATCATTTGTAAATGATTACCAGGTGCATTAGTTAAATGTTAATTACTTGTTAGTAAATGCTTATTACTGCATCAACTAATGTTAATTGTTGTACCCTTATTGTAAAGTGTTACCCATGGTTTAATTGTAACCGCGATTGATTAAAACCAAATTTTATATTCTAAATTTAATATGGAGTCAGATAAGCTTTAACCGCTATGCTATGCGCCCTGTTCCTACGAACAGAGAAAGTTGATAAATTAACATCTGTTTTATCCCAATTCACACCAAAATGAGGAAGAACATACTATGCCTTCCCCTCTGGCTATTTCCGTCGTTGGTATAGCTGTGAGGTGTTTACAGTTGTTACAAAGAGAAATTCAAAATAATTGGCAGAGTAGACTTTTCTGTGAAAAAAAGAAGTACGATGGACATGCTGCACTGACTGAAATTACCTATTACATGCCACTAGTGATGGAGGTCAATACCCTAACTGGTGCCCTCAATGTTCATTTTTTATCTCCGGTACTTTCATTTTTAGCATGCAAAATATTGTGCTAGGTTATTTGATAGTAATTTGAAGACACTGTGCAAATGTAAATTTAGTCTCTTTCTGTCAAAAAGCACATTCTTTTCCTGCATATGTAACTACAGTGGTTCATTATATTACCATCAACACAGATGTGCTCTCCAGTTATTTGTACATTAGACAACAAAATGTCAGACAGCAAAATAATCAGTTACTTTTTTTCCTGAGCCTTGTTTAAATAAAAATGAAACTAATTTGAGTCAGTGCTGTGGAATGGGAAGAACAGCGGTGAGGTAGATTGAATTTATTTGAAGAACATCATCCATGGAGCATCTCAGCAGAGTGGGAACATTATTGTAAATATCAAGCTGAATAACTTGGCTGTTACTATGCCGGGGCAGCCTTGTTGTTCCCTTAAAGCAATTTAACACTTTCATCTTGTATTCCATACAAAGAGCCAGCAAATGTATTCAGAATGGGTAAAAGTCAATACTGAATACCAATTATACGCCTAATGACCAGCCGTGATCCCTGAGAGGATTGTCTGTATGCAAATATGCCAGCACACATATGCACACGCACTCATGCGAATGGCCTTTGTTCACGCTAAGCCATATGACACCACACGCCTGGTCATTTGACATGCGTGTACCTGGACTTGTGGGTGTTCTGTTTTTACCTTTGCCTTGTTAAATTGAAATGAAATGTCTTTGGACGTTTGTCTTTCTTCCCACAAACCAAAGGTATGGTTGTCAAGCTAATCGGGGACTCTAAATTCCCATTAGTGTGAGTATATGAGTGAGTTGTGAGTGATTCAATTCCTAATTCTGTTTAGAGGCATACAAGTGGTGAAACAATACAGGTGAGATTGCCAATTAATAAATAGACCCTTACATACCAAATATGTACCCCAGAAACTGGATTAGAGACTGAAAAAATTTACATTTTTTTTGCTTTCAGAAACAACCAATTCCCTAGGACACTTATGATTACTTGGCATACGTATGGAGTGTTCTTCGCAGTTCTTTGAAAATGTGAAGATGTCATCCTAATAAACAAATCAAAGTGAAAGATGATTTCCTGGAGAACATCATAAATCAGATTCTGAAAATCTAGGAGGGCGTCAGTGAGTCTGAAGGACATGGCAAATTATTCATAGTTTCAGATTGGATATTAATACCAGTCTCACATCCGTTGCCCTTCGAGGTTCGGACCAATTGGTAAATATTGAAAATATACAGTCCAAAATTTCAAAAAGAATTCAAAATAAAAAAAAATACTCCTCACTGGGGCACAAGCAACCTGCCCAGTAATGGGGCCTTATGTTACCAGTTTTATCAAGATTTCTCTCATGTGAATATCACTTTTCAACCAAAGTTTTACAAATTGCAATGAGGTTGTTTTTGTATTATGAATAAAGTACAGGACTTTAAGCACATTTTCACGTGAAATGCATTCACAAAAATGTGCGATCAGGAATTCAGACATGGAATATTGTAGATTTTTATGATATCATCCAAGAAAAAATGCAACAAAGAGGTGTTGTGGGTGGTGGTTTTCCTCACAGCAAGAAGGTTGTAGGGGGCCTGAGGCCTTTTCAATGTAGAGTAGGCATGCTCCTTTTGTTTTTCTGTGACCAAAGACTCAGCCCAAAGATCTGTATGACACCCTGGAGACTATAAATTGTGAGGAATAGCATGTGATTCCTGGGATAGATTGTCTAAATATTCAGAGTGTGTTCTTGCCTGTTGCACCTCAAATGCTAGGAAAGGCTCCATCCCCCGTCCCCCAATCCAAAAAAAAAAAAAAAAAACTCAGCAAGAATAATCAAGGATATATACAGTATACTGCATATGTGCAAATTGCTCTGAAATTTGTTTCTTTGAAATGCTTAGAAATATTGAAATCTACCACATAAAAAGTCTTTACATTATGTCCTTTTTGCATGCTATGTTTTCTTTTTGAAGTCCAGTCGACCTTGGTTATTATTTCTCATAAACTCCATATTTAGGCAATATGACTTAATATCTGATTCATCAGATTTACCTCATTGCTCAGATGCTTTGGCTTTCATCATTACCTGGAGACATCAAGCGAAAATTCAGAGGGAAAAGTAAGAGATAGGCCCTTATGAACATCAGTTACTCCACATAAACTCGTATTTTGACATTTTAATCTCTTGAATGACCTTACGTCCCAGTTTTATAATTGTGAAGGTATTGAATGATACAACTTAAATATTTGACGTACCAGAAAACATTGTGGAAAATTAATTTATTGAGATAAAATTAACTTCACTTGATTTTATTCTTTGAGTTTTCTGCATTTTGTGCAGTTTCTGCATTTTTGGAATGTCTTGGTATTTGAGAATAAAGAAATTGTCATAAAAGTTCTTTTGATCATTTGGATTTGAGATAACACTGTGCAGAAACAAATTTTGGCCTGGCTGCTTTAGAAAAACAGATAATATGCAAAGAGGTAATTAAATCTGATTTGTTTCTACTTTATAATTTCATTTAATGAAAGTTATTATTGATTATTAAAACATTTCTGGTTTTAATAACTGTTTTAGAGTGTTCATGTGATATATTATTATTATTACTATTATTATTATTATTATTATTTCATTTTCATGGTGATAAATTCATTTAAAATCTTAAGTGCAGTGAGAGAGGGGAATCTGGGGTATTTAACCCCACCCACCCCCAACGGATTGTTGAGTTGTGCCTGGTCTTGATTTTGGTTGAGTAAAAGGTGAACAGTACATACATTTGTGCACTAATGTTTCAGTAAGGCCTAATTTAACTAAAATATTAATGATCCAGATGACATTATTATTTCTCTCTTCTTTTTTTTGCATTTTGACTACTTGAATTTACACATATCATGTTTCCCTGCTGTTTGACAAATATGACAAAGAGTGTTTTATAGGTTACCATTTAATGAAAGTGAAGGCACATTCATTCCATTTTGAAAATATAACAAAAAAATATGTATTTTGTGAAAGAGTGCAGCATGTTTCAAGACACTGTACTGAGGTGAAGTATCGGCTCAGTTCGTGGTCCCAGGCCAGGTTCAGTTAAACATCATTGGAAGAGCTGCTTGTCTCTGCCAAAAACATTGACTCATGCTAAGCCAGTCAGACATATTTTCGCTGCGCTGAGGGTACTGACGTGGGATTGAATTTCTGCTGTAAAGTTAAGAACCAAACTCTATTAGTGAAATGAATTGATATTGTGCAAGGGATGCACTCAAGGTTCTAGCTTCACTGGTTTTGCCCTGATTTGTATTCCGCAGCATGGTGGTGTGGTGGAGTTTGTGGCAATTTAAACCTAACAGGTAATTTAGAATGCACCGGGCAGAAATGTCATCTGCAGTTGAGCTGGGCGTTTTCCTGACATTTCACAAAATTATCCTCTTAATTTGGTTGTTATTGGAAATGTAAATTGTGGTCTTTGTGCAAGTCATCTATGTTGAAAGAAGGGGGGAAAGTGCAGGGCAGGAGTAAGGTGATGTCTTGACACATTTGGAGTAATAGGATTTGAAGGTGGCGTAATAAAAATTTTAAGAACCTGAGCTTGTAACTAGAGAGATTTCATGTCTGATGACCCACTAGAGAAAGACAAGGTGTTATTGTAAGCAAGGTATTCTACTTGAATTGCTTCGGTAAAACGAAATTCCCCTGTATAAAAGGAGGAACTGTTAGTCCCTGGGTGAAAGTGTCTGAGTAATGAATGCTACAACATCAACTCTACAGCATCCATTCCATCAACTCTGAAGTACAGCACCCATGCTTTCTTACAATGACTAAGAATTGCAGACAATCCATCAGCTTTTGTGCCCACTTATTCTAGGAAAGGTTTATACGACCAGATAGAGCCAATCCCGGTATGATTTAGAAGAGAGTTAAGAGTACTCTCTGGACTGATCACTGATCCTTTGCAGAGCACAGACATGATTGACACAAATACTCATACTCGCAGGCAATTTAGACTCTCCAATGACTGCTTATCATTAGACTGTGGGAGAAAATCGTACATTGATGGTGAGATCAATGTAAATTTCCTGCAGAAAGGCCCTGTCTTGGGTTCAAGCCTAAAAAATTTCTTAGTCTGAGTATGCATTACCTATAGCACCACATTTCTGGGTCCAATTAAGGAGAAAATGGTAGATATACTGCTCGATAATTATTGACAATTACATTTGTATTTTGACTTCACATTGTCAAAGAGTTTATGACTCCAAAACTTCTGCTTTTCTTAGCGTTAAATAGGTGGCACAAACTTTCAGCAGCTTAAAGATTTCCACCGATTACAATGCTTTTTCTTCTCTGATGTATGATCTGAATAATTTGTAAATTGGCAAATTACAGTAAATGCAATTAAAATCCAAAAAGGAGTGATTTGAGTAGTCAAATTTCACTGTACTATATTTAAAACTCGAATAAAATACATGATGTGATGTACAACGTAAATTATGTCACTCTATGGTAGTTTCATTGGATTGAATGAGACACCAAGCGGAGCTGTTTGCAAATAAATACATATTGTTTTCGTCCCATTTTCAGATTTAATTATGCACCCTATTAATAATGCCTACAAAATGGTGGTGAGGTCTAATTGTAAAGGGTGGGCGAAGGGGTTTTTTATACATGTGAATATTTCCCCTGTGCAGGGGAAATACAAATGATTAACTTCAGTCTCTCCCTTGTTTTAAGAACATGAGTGCTAGTCTATACATTTTAAATCACTCACATCTTTTGGTACAAAATACGTTACTTGGTGAATTGACCTCTATCCCTCCAAATGCTTCTACGCATGATTGCATTTGAGCGCGATTCTCAGAGGATTGAAGGAGATGGCTGTACCGCAAGTTAGATGCTTGTTCATCACCAGACAAAATAGCCTGTTCTCTGTGGCATTAACGCACTGGTTTGAATGGGAATGACTGCAGCTAATCTGATTGGCCTTAATGTAAATAAACCCCCACCAGTGACATGCGGTCGGAGGTTAGTTTGGTGAGGCACAACCCTTTGCTTGATTAGCAATCAGACGATTAACTAGTTTAACTAATTTAGTAAGACTATTCGGCAGAATGACTGGCCAGTTTAAGTTTCCGCGGCGTTATTACTCAGTAGGCTACATCGAACTTGAAATGCTCATGAAACTGCAGATTTGTGAGTTCTTGCTTACAGGAAGCCAGAGATGTGAGGTGAGGCAGTGACCCAAACTTTTATCACAGGATTTTGTGAACCTGTTCCCACGTACTATTCCTGATTAACAATCAAAACAATTAAGACGAAGCCTATAGGAAGCCTGATACTGATAGAGGAGATAATGACAAAAAGATTCATTCACGTATACGCTTCAATTCGAGACTGCAAGGATGGAAATCTGAATAATCAATTAGGAAAAATTCTCGGCTCTTGGTAATTCTGTATATCGTTTAAACATTTTGTTAACCGGATTATGAAAGAAGACTGAAAATAAACGCCCGCTTTTTGTTTGGGTGTAAAAGCGCGTATTTAAAGGAGAATACGTTGTATATTGATTAAGCATTGAACTCTGCATAAGTCGAACTGTTTTAATATTTGCTGATGACATTGCTTCGGCTTCCTGGAAGCAAGTACGCGCAAATCTGCAGTCTAGTGAGCATTTCACGTTCGATATACTGAGTAATAACGCCACGGAAACTTAAACTGGCTCGTCATTCTGCCGAATAGTCTTACTAAACTAGTTAATCGTCTGATTGCTAATCAAGAAAAGGGAAGGATTCTGCCTCACCAAACTAACCTCCGACCGCACGTCACTGACCCCCACCACATACACAGGTCATTAATGTGTCTTAGTCTAACCCTTTTGACAACAGTGTCACGGCTGTGCTATGGCTTCCTGTCATGAAACTACTGAAATCGAATTAGGCAGGCCCAGTTTTGAGCTGCGGTACCATGAGCACTTGCGTTTGCTGGCTGTGTTTAGGTTATCAAAATACAGCCCATTGTTTCTGATTGAACTGATTGAGGTTTTTTTTTCTTTTTTTTTGGTTTCTGTTTGTTTTCTTTGGCCCTTGAGCCTCAGAAAAACTGAGCTGCAAAACGTAAATATTTATTAAGGGTAATTAATCAGCTGCACAAAGGCCTGCTTCTGTGTGGAAGGAGGGGATGGAGGGAGACATAGACAGAGATAGAGGAAGAGAGAGAAAGAGAGGATAAAACTAGAGATGTTTGTCATGCATCGCAGATTTAGTTTGTAGCAAGTAAACAATCAGTGTCTTGAGTCTATGCACTTGGGAGGAGCACAAGAATAATTCAGTGCAGTTAATGATTGTAATTTTGAGCTCATATTAATGATTTCATTTGAAAAATTCATCCAGCATGCTGTCTTGCAGAACCAGAACAAAAATACATAATTTCTGCCACTATCTGAATACTGACGCACTGCACTGCATGCACCTGGGATTATGGGCCTCACCAGTTCATGCTTCACACTGCAAACTGATGCATCCTGCCTGTTCCTTCCACAAGGCAGTTAAATTATGGAAACATTTGCTAAACCAACAGCATGATAATAACTCTTTAATGACAGTGTCATTAAAGGAATGCAGTGAAAACACCCGGCAGATAAAATGCACGAGTTGTTTTCTTTCACCTCTGCTTCGATGAAGAATAGATGTTCTTTTTTTGAACAGAGGGCAATACCCAAGGCTAGATCTTTGAGAATCCTTTCATTATTTAGTCAAATATGCATGCTGTTGCAATGACGATATTGGTATAAACTTACAACCACGGCACGAACACAGTCAAGATTTGCCTTCAACTTTGACAAATGATTAGGCAAGCATTTTCCTCTCTGTAATGTTATGAAAATGATGTATTTTTTTAATGCATGGACCTTAGTGAAAGCTATTGGAACTGTTTATCTGAACTGCACAATGGATAGTGAATGTTCTTGTCTATGGCCTGCTCAGTCATGTCATCTGCTGTATCGGCATTAACGAACAGTTGCAGCAATTGACTCCAGCATTTATAAATCATTATACAGCCCATGTAGAGCAGTTACACAATGGATATGAATACAAAGAAAGGGTCAGTGAACAGTGTGATGAAGCCCCCCTTCACTACCCTTCCAAACCTGAATGAGGCATGTTTTTCTTGTTCTGTCCTGCTTTAATGTGAACATGGCTTTTAATAGCTTCTAGCAAAACGTAAATACAACGAAGTTTTTGAAAATGACATATTTGAATATCCAGGCCCCTCCTTTTAGCGATTCTGGAGGCAGTTTCAGCCAGTTTGGTGTTATTTTATTGTTATTTTTATGAATAACATTATTTTAGTAAAAAAAAACACAAAATTAATCAAAAAAAAAAAAAAAACAGTTTCAGCCAGTTAGCTAAAAACTATAATTTAAACAGCATTATATTACAAAGAAAGGTTTTTGGACTCTGATTTGACGCGGTCATCTGATTTGACCGATGGAATCTTCGGACTCTTATTTGACTGGCTGTCATCATGTACAGACTCACTTTCACTGAAGATAAGTCAGATAAAAGTTCTGTAACTTCTTAAGCCCTGAGCCTCTGGTTCGAAAATGACATGCCCAAAATGAAATGAGTATATCTCTGCAAATACATGGTCCATTTGAATAATCTTAGTATCACAATAGAGGTAACACCTTGGGGATTTTTGTCATGGTGTAAGAATCAGTGTATATGAAACTAAGTCTGAGTAAATGAAGATGGAACACAGCATAAATGAAACATCACATGTGCCCCTAACAAAGTTTTACTTCTATCCTTTTTGAAATTATTCAGTTGCAATCTGAAACCTCTAAAAAAAATTACAGCACAGAATCTCACCATTTTCTGTGCCAAAGTTTATTCTAACCAAGTAAATCAGAGCAAAATTAGAGAGGTTTTAGTTTGGGAATGTCTAGGTGGCCTCTCCAAACTGTAGGTGGCCTCTCCAAAATTTCGTATTTCTCAGGTACCAAACTGTAAAACTCATTTAATGTTGCATTTGTCACTACAGCCATACATCCCATCCAAATACAACCACTTTTAAAATTTTTAGAATTTTCAAAATTTTTTTATTATTATTTATGCTAGTCCTGTATACATTTTCCCATTCAAAGATAATACATAAAAGGAAATGAAGTTTGACTCCACTGGAGCAGATTTATTTTTTTTTAAAAGGCAAACAAACAAAATCATAAATACAAAGATGAAGTGGAAAAAAAAGTAACATGGAAAATGAACAAAAACCCTAGCAACTGTTTACAGAAAATGCTATTACTGCCTAATTAACTGAAGAAACACTGATGTCAATTTCAGAGTTTCCTCTTCTACTCTGCTGGACTTTAATTTCTCTGGAAAAAAAAATCCTTTGAAGTCCGATGCATCTGAATCGCTGTCAAATATTTTTTTCTGCCAATTTCATTACTAAAAATTGTAGCCATGCAATGTGATTATGCAAGTGTCATCTATAAGGCGTGCTCTGATTGGTCCAGACAGAATTGCATCAGGATGAAACATAAAAAAGAAAGTTTTGATTGGTCTAAACATTGAAACTAAGTCAGTGCCATACAGCTCTCTTTTGAGTAGGAAGGCATTATGGGAGAGTGCCATTAAAGCACTATTTGGAGGTAAGAGTGGAAGATTGTGAGTGGCTGCAGGTACAGTGTGGAAGCAAATACACTTGCACCTTAATGCCCACTGATTCTGATACTGTCCCAAAGAACTTAGCCAACTTCATCTTCTGCTGCCGCCAAGGTGATGTTCATGTCATTAAAAGTATACGAGGCACATAAAAAGGTTTATCTGAAGAACAACAAGAGTTGATGTCGCTCGAAATTTACCTCATATGCTTTTCAAAATCTAAGACAATGAAAAGGATCTTTATTTGCTTGGTTGCTTCTTCTGCATCAGATGCTTCTGTAAAGTACAACCAGACAGTGTGGTTGTAAATGAAGGGGTTGCAGTTTTACAGTAGAAGTTAAACTGAACTTTTGGCAGAAAGGGACGTTTACAGTCCTGCTGGTTCAGATTAAATTATGGCAGGGAGCTGGCATCTGCGTGTTTGTCTGCTCCTTATCAGACTATGGCAGAAGGATAAGGCACTGACCAATCTCCAAACAGCACAGTTTCATCGATTTTCTCACTCTTAAATGTTCATTGTTTATTCAACTCAGAAGTAAAAAGTACCAACACTTAGGGCTGTAATTTCTTGGCGCAGCGCAGGGTGGCGCAACGTGGTGCAGCCCACGCACTGGTAATTTTGTCCGGTGCAGCCCGCGCAGTGGTAATTTCATGCGGTGCAACACTGTGTGCAGCCACTTTGGCAATTTGGTAGATGGACGTGCGCCAAGATGGGTGTGGCCGCATAGTAGGGGGAAGTGTCACATATTCATCATGACGCCGTGACAATTTCCTGGCAAAAGGCTCTGCCGAAAGTACGCAGAGAGCTCGCCAGCTCCAACCTGGTTTACTTTCAGTGCAGTGGTAATTTGGCTGACCGGCGCTCAGTGCGCACACATCACCAAAACCTCACAGGCAGGTTTCCAGAATGTCAGGCACATTTCAATGCAATAAATAATTACAGCAACCACTATTTAATGTAACTATCTGAATCAGGACATAAATTATAGTATCTATATCGATTGTCCTGATGTCAGATCAAAGGCGGCTGGCACACGTAATGGAAACTCGACCTGGCTTAATCAACGCAGCTGAATCTGTGATGCAAACTAACAACTTCACATCTTTCTCAGCCAACCACAAACTGCCTTGGCATCAGGCTGTGCGTATATATATATATATATATATATATATATATATAATGCTTGCTTTCTATGCTCAGTGAAGCCGCCTGCACACTGGAGGCGAAACAAATTTTTCACACGATTGATTACATTCAAAGTCAATGCAATGACGCAGCTACACGCGTGTATTCGCGTCATTGCATTGACTTTGAACGTAATCTGTCGCGTGTGCAGCTAATTCATATTCGTAATGCATAATATAGTTGTAAGGGGTGCAGAAAACATACCTGAAGCAGCAAAGTAAAATGCAAAATTAACGCATCATGCAGTTGTTTGGTGAAGATTTGACTCGGCTGTGTTAAACCCACTCACGCCTTCTCTCCTCCCTCTTTGCCACTTGCGCCGGCAGGAGGGACAGAGGAGTACTTGCGCCGGGCACGAAATTGCAAAATACGCCTGGATACACCCCGTTGGCGCGGCGCTCCACCCATTCGCCGCGCCTGCGCCTGCTCAACGAATTTAAAGCCCTTAGTGTTTACTACATGCAGTCATCCCAATCCTTGACTCTGCTCAGCTGGTTCCAGGCCAGAATTCATCAAGATCTGCAATGGCTGTTTCTGTTTCTGTTTCTGGTGTCCTAGCCAATTTCTGGATTTAAGAACTTTTAAGTAGTCCTGACGTGTAAAATTTGACATGCAAACTACTGATGAGTGAAAAAATGGAGGCAAGACTGTTGTTGTGCCCCTACATGAAATTCTTTGCTGTGCACAGCCAATTCACCCTTACAGAGTTTCATCTGCTATTTTGAACTCATTAGTTTCAGAGGTAAGCAACACTGAGGGCAAGTTGAAAGTCCTTGCACAGAAGTGAGAAAAAGTTTTGAATTATTGACACAGGCCTGGTGTTTATTACTTTCTTGTGGGTAGCAGAGAGGAGATATGCACATACTTTAGTATACCACTGATACGTTCAACAATGTTATAACTAATATTTACAGTCTGGCCAAATTAAATCAGAGCGGTCCCAAATCAGCTCGCACATGTTGGCCACAGGTTCGAGAATAGTGGGCTCATGCACTGGGCATAAATGGGATAGGCTCCAAGAGGGCTTGGCACTTGGCTGAATGTAAGTCCCATGTGTGCTGCCCAGATCTCATGGGATCTCATGAAATTTAACCACACAGGAAGCTATTGTGCACTACATGCAACTGGTGGACCAAAGTCAAAGAAGCACAGAAAAATTTGTATTTAAGCAACATGAAGCTAAGTGTAATCAACATATTTTGCAATTATTCTTACAAAGAATCTTTAGAACTGAGAGTGTAAAGAGTTTGACAAGGATGGACCAATAAATATACAGATTTAATCAATTGTGTTCAGTGAGGTTGGCACACTGCCAAGCTTATCTCCTTTAATAAAGGTCAGATATGGGCTTGCCTAGTTGAGGCCCACGTAGAGTCCATGGAAAACCGTAGCTGGGCCCAGTCGGCAGCCAACATCGGGCCCACCTGGGGCCTGGTTAGGATTGCTGACTGGGGACAAAAAAATTCAAGAATTTTCCATACATGTCTGTTCTTTGTGAGGGCTGCATAGTCAGTCTTGAAGCTATTTGTGGTACTGCCTCAAATAATAGTGTTACTAATAATATAGAAAATTATTGTTGTTTCAAGAAGACATCAGAGTGGTTCATGTGTCATTTCATATAGCACAAAAGACAACGCCTTGTGTCTCAATCCACACCTCAACCTTGCCGACATCCACAATACCATGTTCACACCTTAACACGTTGACTGCCAGCTAATGGCGGGTCAGGGCCAGCGCCAGACTTGAAAATTCGGGGGAAATTATCCATCCCTTTATTGACAACAATTGGTCCTGGCTAATTCTAGATGGTTTTCCTTTATAAGCACATTTTCTAATTCAAGAATAATCAAGTGGCAATTGAAGACACGGCTTCTCTCCCCCATGCGATCTAACAGCAAATAATGGGCTACATTCAGTGCAGAAAAATAATTTAATTATAATTAGGTTTATGCACAGGCACTCAGCAACGTTAATTTTTTTTCCAGCAAGAGCGGCATTTCA
Organism: Gymnothorax javanicus; assembly: GCA_029692085.1. Lineage (NCBI taxonomy): Eukaryota > Metazoa > Chordata > Actinopteri > Anguilliformes > Muraenidae > Gymnothorax > Gymnothorax javanicus. Next base: position 24,622,507 of record CM056193.1, read on the forward strand.
GAACTCATTTGCGAATGAAGGTAATTACGGCAAGTACCTACACCTGTTTTTGCAGCACGGTCACGCAACTTGCTGTAAAAAATAGCCAGCTGTTAGACTGGAAAATGAAAACGGAGGAAACCACGTATACTTGTCACCAGAATTACCTTCATTCGCGAAGAGTTCTGAAATTCTGCTCTCGCTGGAAAAAAAATTACCATTGCTGAGTGCCAGTGCAATGACCTAATTATAATTAAATTATTTTTCTGCACTGAATGTAGCCCATTATTTGCTGTTAGATCGCATGGGGGAGAGAAGCCGTGTCTTCAATTGCCACTTGATTATTCTTGAATTAGAAAACGTGCTTATAAAAGAAAACCATCTAGAATTAGCCAGGACCAATTGTTGTCAATAAAGGGATGGATCATTTCCCCCGAATTTTTCTGGCGCTGGCCCTGACCCGCCATTACGAGTTATCTCGTAGTTGGCAATCAACGTGTTAACAACCCTCCAAACCCATCCAGCAGTGGCATACCTTCTAGGGATGACCGCGTATGTTTGAGATACGGCTTGCTGCAATTCAAGAAAGCAATCTATCGTGTTGGTGATATGACATCAAATACATATGTTTTTGCATTACATTTTGCAAATCATTTGATATTAAGCAATATCAGTAATGCATAATTTTATCTGTTACGTCTCATTGACTACCCCGGTCGACTTTGATGTCATTAATAATACTATCAATAAGAACTGACAAGATGGTGGCATTATATTGGTAATCTTTTCTGAGATTTGTTTATTCCAAATTGGTATTTCAATCAAATTTACCAGGGTACGTGAGCCAACACTTGGTCTAGATTCATGTTTTCACTCACCCCTGAATGTGTGTCATTCCTTTTACAGATCATCCTAATGAATTTGTAAAATCACAAAAATGGAGAGAAAATGTACCTTTTCTGTTTAATTGTGAACAAAGCTTAAATACAATGTTTTTTTTTTATTTTTTTTTATTATTACAGTTTTATTATACACAATACCCGCTCTGGACTAAACCTAGCCAACACCTAATAACTGAAGAGACCAAATAAGATTTTACTTCTGTAACACAATCTCTTTGCTTAATCGAACCATGTCCATTATATGTCCCTCCTCATTATTAGTCAAATGTAGAATAATATGATTGCATTTATTACATGGCCAGGTGCTCATTCATACCGATCGATAAGTTGGATAATAAAACCTTGAATCTTGCTCATGCTCAGTATAAGTGAGCTTAAGTGAGAATCGACTGATTAACAACATCACGTTTCAAATTAATTTCTGATAACTCAAAGGATGCCTCATAGCTACACTGGAGATGTATGCAATTATGTATTTATACTCACAAAATGTCACGAGCAATATGTGCACATGAAGTAAAAAAAAAAGTCTGATTATACTGTAAATAGTTGCATAAGATAAGAGCAATATATAAACAATTTACAATGGTGTGCCAGTCATAACATGAAAATAACCATACAACTAATCGGAAAAATACCATTAATTATACAATAAGTTAGCAACTCAGGTGCGGTTTCATTCTCGTATTATGAATGCTTTGAATTGTGTACACTGTTATCAACTGACTGAATTTATAGTGTTTCCTGGTTATTTGAACTGTAAGTGGAGTCCTGCGCAAATTTAACTGTGGTTTACACTTAACATACTCGGAACTCTGTTGTAAATGTATTGTAAAATTACATTTAAAATAACTGGCAATAAGGTGCCAGTTTATAACAATGTAAGCAAACTATTTCTTTCTACTTCTATTAATTCTGCTTCCTGAACACAGCTGATCATTGTAAAGTCCTAAAGTACGGTTGTCGGTTGAATTTCATTTTGTTGCTAATTAAGAACCATATTTCCTAATTTTGTAGCCTCATAACGTCATGTCCGGCATCCCTTTAAATGAATTTTCACAAGTTTTTCAGCTGTTTTTGATTCCTCGTTCCTTTCATTGACTGTTTTAGTTTTTTAATGATTGCATTGTTCTTCTCGTTATTTCATCAATCTTCCATGGGCATTCCTCATATGATTTCCTGCATCTGTGTCTTGTTGTTTATTGTTACTGTGTATATCAGCCTATATTTTTCAGTTCTTCTCTCCCAGATTGTCTTGTGCCTTCCCTCTGCTGCACCTAGCTCTCCCGCATTTTCTTCAGTCCTGGTTCCCGATTTCTCCTGCCCTCCCTCCGCCTCAGTTATTCATTTATATTTATTTATTTACTTATTTATTTTGCGAGCTCCAAAGTTCCAGCCCCCTGCCTCCTTGGCATTCGTGTCTGCCTATCTCCTAGTCCCTTGTCCACCTGTCCTCAAGATCACCTCCATGTATCTGTCCTCTGCTCGCCTGCCCGACTTTGTCTTGCCTACCCCTCTAATTGTTGTTACTGTGCCCATGATCTCGACCTCTGTATTTTCCTCATTGCTCTGATTGTTGTCTCTGTGCTGGAACTGTTGACTTTGATTAAAGGGGCAGTGATGGCCGAGTATGCGCAGTAAACTTGAAATAAATCTGCCAGTTTGGCCAAGTTCGTCACCAGTGGAAATTGCTAGTTTACCATTATATTGCTGTTAATCACAGCTGATAAGCATTGGAGTTCTTTCAAAAAAAGAATAGTTTACTTTAGGGCAAGACTCAGTATATTTTAGTGCAATTGGGGAAAAAAAACAAACATCTTTTTTGTTTGCCACATTTTGAAATGTTTGTTTGTGTACTACAATGTCTGGCCATGGATACTGGAAAGAAAAATACATTCCTCATGGAATCTCTACAGACATCTCGGTCCATAATATTGAATTACATGGTGTATGTTAGAAAATAAACATTGGGGAAGCCAAAACATGAAAAAAATCACAGGTATTCGAACGTTGACTAAAAGCAAACACTAGCGATTGATAACCATCACCAGCTAGCTACCTTGGTACCCTTACCATCGTGAGGACTACATTGACTCAGCAGTTAATGAAATTAACAAGGTGGCTAACAAGCTAGCTACTTGTAATTGGCATTCAACGGCAATACTTCTTACCAGCAAAATATTTAGAACAGTGGACAAGTCGCTTTATCTGTTTAGACTGATTTCCAAAAGACAAAGAGGAGAGAAGGGCTTGGCTGTTAAAAGTCAGAAGAAAAAACGTTTTGCCATCCCCTCGATCAGATCAGCGCAGTGATCATTTTTTGGGAGCAGGGGCAGGACAGGACAGGGGCAAAGGTTAAACTTAGTAAAGGAGTAGCCAGAGTTAACTTGCGCTTCCGTTTAACAACGTTGACATTAGTTATATGATTCAATATAAACAATTCAGTTGATGGCAGATATGCTCAACCAGGGTACAATGAAGTGAGGAAACCAGAGAGTAATTTGATAACGTATACAAACATTCATCGATGTTTCTTATGACGATGAAAACTTTGAAGTGTAAGCGGCAGAAAACTCACATGCTGAATTCGTGCACATTCTCACGTACGCACCACTCTGGTAAACTTACCCCAATTATATTAATAGTACCAGCACCTGGCAAATTATTTCTGGTTCGTGAGACAATATCGATAAGGGTTTTTATGACCCAAAAGGCACCCAACCTTATCGGCCTATGGCTGGAGTGATCACTGACCTCTGTGTTAATGGTCAATGTCTGGTTTCTTCCATAGACTGTATAAAAGGATGGATGAAGCAACCGTGACGTCACCCATTGGTTTCAGTATACCATTTAGGAAGCCTCCATTCTGGCAATTTGAACCGCGCCATTTTTTCATTTTGAAACCGGATGTGACTCCCATTGGACGAGACCGTGAATTGAATATCCCGGGAGGAGTGAGGGGTGGATCTACGGGTAGATCTGACTGTATCAGACCAGGACCCTAAAGCATATTCTGGCTTTACTCTTTATTCTGGTCTATTTGGAACCATAATTTACAAAAATGAACATAATGACATATCAAAGAAGACTTGAAACTTAAGATAGATGCCATGAAGTAATGTAGAAAATCATTATTGAAATAGTAAATCAGTCGGGAAAGTAGGGTCATTTTCTCATAGACTTCTATAGGATTGAACTTCTTTCTGCAACCACCGACGTCGCCATCTGCTGGCCATTAAATAGAATGCAAATTTTAGAGATTTTCACATTGGCCTCAGTTTTCTGACTCGGGTCCTGCGTCCATCTTTTTATACAGTCTATGGTTCTTCATTAAACTCTCTACAACTGTATACAAACACTGGCCTGTGCCAGACAACGCCACAGTGCCATAAACTGGACCAGCAAAATAATTGCTTTTATTTTTTTGCTTTTATTCATTGCTTCCTATTCACGAATTTTCAAGGACTTTTCCCAACTGATTTAAAATATAATTTTCACCCATAATGTTACAAATATCATGTGTATTTCTGTTATATTGCATGATAAGAGCTGATTGATAACATTAATACAGGTTATCCTTGTAATTCTGCATTGTACTGGATGTTTCATGGCAAACTGTAGTGCTAAAATATCGTGTTTGGTATCATTCTACTCCTTTAAATTTCCGAAATTGCATGGGGTATATTTTGAAGGGATTAGAATTGCATCAAATCCTCATTTAATAACTGTGAAAAGAATATCCTTGTTCAAATTAACCATCTGGCAATGTCAATGCCCAAATTACCTCTGGGGAGGGGTCGCATATCTTATTCGGCTACCCAAGTATTTTACAACCCTGCCATAAAAGCCATTCTAGAGTTTGGGCATAAAAGATAGGGAAACAAACCATTGGAGGAAGATCACAGACGACTTCCCACAAGCGCTTCTGCATGCCGTGTGTAGCCCATATAGTTATGGAGGATCATAAACGACCTTCCACACGTCCCTCAATATACAGTGTGTAGGAAAATGGTAACAACTTCCCGCATGTACGCTTTGTGTGTGTGTGTAGCTGCGCCAGGTATGACTTCATTATTTCTTTAAATTTCTTGTAACGGTATAATTTGATGTTTCTGATTTAAGCCTGTGCCTGCCTGGCAAAATAAAATGTTAATTGCATTCTGTTGTGGTTTTCTGACTCTAACTAACTTACATCCTTCCTGCTTGGAGTTTCTGTCTCCCAATGGGGTATAATGTAGGACTATGAGGTCTGCCTGATCACCAGGCCTCCCTGCTAGGTACACGGTGGTGGTCCATGCTGTGATTGGTGTTTTTTTGATTGACTTTGAGAATATGTTGTTAAACTTAAGAGTCCCTGTGCGACTTTTTTTTGTTTTTGTGTTAAACTGAATTACAGTCCCTGAACGCCTCTTTGCATCACACTCAAAAAGTTTTTAAACGAACTTTCATTCTGGTCCTCAGTGGTCACTAGTCATAACTACTTTCTATGTCAAACCACTGGGCAGAATAGGACTGCCAGCCTCAGAGTTCTCCACCCAATACAAATGTTTTTGGTCCGGCGGACTCAAGGTATTGATCAGTTACGAGTCCGCTGCACAACAGAGCTCTAAATTCATAAATTGAAGTCAGATCGTATTTATGCAAATGCATGGTTTAACTGTGACCACGATTGATGAAAACTAAATTTTATATTCTAATTTAATATGGAGTTAGATAAGCTGTAACCACTATGCTGTGCGCCCTGTTCCAAAGAACAGAGAAAAATCAACATCTGTTTTATCCCGATTCCCGGTATAGCTGTGAGGTGATTACAGAAGCAATTATATTACCATACGGTAAGTAAAAACTTTGGTCTGCTCGCACGTTAACGTTGTCATCGAGTCACATTTCGAACTTCCTCTTCGTGAGTGTGCCTCTTCTCTCCCCCCCCCCAAAAAAAGAACAGTGATACCAAAATAACACTGACTTGCACGCAAGTGTTTTTGAAAATGTAATTTTAACATTGGTGGAAATGAATGGGAGTCTACGAGCGAATTTTGCTTCCGGATGTACACGCTGCTGAAACAGACGCTTCACTTGAGCGTACCCTGTCAGCAATCTGGGCCCGGTTGTTCAAAGCTTTGTTAACTTTAACCGGTGATTAAGTTTAAACCACAGTATCTATATCCCTGAATGAAAGCACAGATGTTTGTATATTTTTTATGCATTTTGTAGGTTTCCCCTTGATTAGTTTAAGTAATGAACAGCATTCACGAGAATCTTATTTAGATAGTGGTCATGATGTTAGGTGTTTAGCACTAACCAGCCGTTAAATTAATGGAGCTTTGAACAACCGGGCCCTGGTGTTCTGCATATGTATATCTATGGGCTGAGCTGTGCAATCTTTTGCATGGTAACCAAACTGAATTGTTTAATTGGGAAAAAAATAAGTCAAAACTTTGGGTAATTTACATGACATCTATATGGACATTTAAAATCACATTGCATTTTTACAAGTGTTTCTCAGATGCAACCACAGAGATCCATCGTGCGCAATGATTTTTTACATCTCAACTGGGTCAAAACGATGTTTTGACAAAATATAAAAATCAAGGTTTTTGAGGCAAAACAAGACATTTCATAGCGGGAAATGGGATATGTCTCCTTTCGCCCCTAAACCCTTCAAATATTCTAATAACCTTTTTGTTGACTACAGTCATGAGGTTTCCATACTCTTGCCAATGTTCAGCCTGTGTGCTTTCACTTCGTTCATGAGCAGATTTGTTGCCTCTGCAGAGAAGCATTCTTCCCCACTACTTTACAAATCTGCCATTGTGATAGCAACCCACCACTGTGCAAGTGCACCTGGTTTTTAAAGGTGATGGGAGATGACCGTCTGATTGGAGAATGCTCACCCGTGATTAATCAACCCTTAGAGCGCTGAATTTTTTTTTTTAAATATAAATTTAATTATCTTGTGCTGTTGTAAACCTATCATGTGGCGACTCGCCACACGATAAGTTTTCAACAGCTTTGATTTTGATATCTTACATCACTGAGCAACAATAGCTGCATTTAAATAGGACTTGCACCAAGTGCTTCAAACCGCACACTTTACTCAAAGAGTTAAAAGTTTAGAATGGCTGAAACTACTCCATAACCATGGAGCCATTTGAAAATTGGGGTGCACACCCTTAGGGTGGCTTTAAACCAATTACAATTGAGTATTCATCAGTCGATCTATAAAATGTGTTAGAAAAAAATGCACTGATAGGCAGGGTTGTCACTAAACAATATTTTAGGATATATAAAACTGAAAAAGCACATCTGTGCTCCGGAATAACAACAATTAAGACCAAACATGTATATTTATAAAAACATGGTAATTAAACACAAATGTCAACAGGAAAACAAAGTAGGACATGATTTGTATCTCTAATTATAATAAGTAAAACCATGGCAAATAATTTGCCAAACTATTCTGATCATAATTTCATAACACATTAAAAAAGACTGCACTGTTGGGGATATATGTACCCTGGCACTATCCCTTTAGCAGAGAGAGAGGGGAAGGGGGAAAAGGGCGAGATAAAGGGAGGGAGAGAGTGGGGGAAGAGAGGAGGGGAGAGAGGGAGGGAAAGGGAGGGAGGGAGAGAGAGGTAGGAGTAGATAGAGAGATAGAGCCCAAAAAGCAGTCAGAATGTTAGACCCGATTAGATTTCTGCCCCCCTATATTTTCGTGCTTTACCCTCCACAGAGCAAGTGGCAGCTGCGTGCCATCATTCCATATTTACGTAATGCCAGAAATGTCAAGCGCTCATGCACTCCCGCCAGCGTTTGGTATTACCCGTGATCCTTCAGGGTCCCTAGTTAGCCGAGAAGAGACATTGCAGGGAGTGGGGTGGGGGTGGGGGGCAGATAGGCCTTGTAGCCCCAGACTATAAACCAACCTTTAACCCAGTGAAACAGCCTCTGCAATAACAGACCCACTCTGAGGGCGTTTGATATTACACATGCTGTCCGTGGACTGGAGCCAAAGCAGCACAAAGCTTGGTGATTGATGAGTCACTGTAGGCATTCCAGATGTTTTTAGATTGTTCTTATATTTTAACTGATTTATCTGAGCAGAGACTGCTGATAATTACTTTCCTCATTCTACCAAAATTCTGGTGTTAAAATGTCATAATTGCTGAATGTCATTGTTTATCTAATGTTTTTGAGTAAATAGTCAATTATTTATTGGGTTTATTATGGTTAATACTATGTTCGCAAAAGTTTACAATTGATATTATTTTAATGTGTAGCCCAGAGTGTTAAGAGATAGTCTCTAACGTCGTGAGGTATATTGGATGTTTATGGTAAAACACCAATGCATTTAAATAAATAAATAAATAAATAAATAAATAAATAAACAGCTGCATATACTCATTTCATGTCAGGCTTAACGTGTGCCCCAAAGGTAATAGTCACAAAGACCAGTGGGAATTAATGGGATTAAAATTCCATTAATTTCATTTCATTGAATGTCACTGTAAGTGTTTATTGCATTTGTTTGTGTGTGTACTGTATGTGTGTATGTGTGTGTGTGTGTGAAAGCCAGAGAGCGAGAGAGAGAGAGAGAGGGAGCATGTGTGCGAAGATGTAGATTTCCATCCATGTCATTAGAAAGCTTTTGCCTGAAGATTTACTGTTTTGATTAACCTGCCAATTTGACTAGCTATCATATCATTGAATGAAAACAATGGTCAAGCTTTTATTGGTCACGCATTCTATTAAGTATGAAATTTATTGCCGTAATTATACCAAAGCTCAAGATACAACTGTATGGCAAGCGGATAATATGTCATGGATATACAAGTACATGTGTAATTACAAAGACCATAAACTCCACCCTGACAGTAATTACCCCATCATAATATTTAAGGGGAAAAAAAATAAGTTATGCACATTATACACAAGATAGTCGCTGCCAGGTTATTGCGCCAATAAATTGGCTACTTAAAACAACATAAAACGCTGCTGTGATGGCTGCCACGTAGCATTCGGCAACAAGGTTGTTGTAATTACGATCGTGTTGTGGAAGCTGGTTTGAGAGGAGATGGTGGAGCAGAATGTGAGAAGCACGCACCTGACGGTAATCGCATTGACAGGAACCTCCAGGGAGTGAGTAAAGAGGTTCCTCTCAGCGTGTTGCCGGGCTTCTCCATTGATACGTTACCATCGGCGTTAATGCGTTTCATCATCTGGAGAAATAGCCCCTCATTTACTGGATATTACCTGTGTAATAAGATGTCAGTGAATGGGGGAAAATCAAGTGTCCATTGTGAGATGAGGAGCAAAGGATAGGGAATGCTTGAAACCTCTCCTCTACCCTACCCACGATGTTCAGAGATAATGAGGGCATGAAAAGCTTTTATTTTCACTTCTTTAACCTTATCATTGTACAGCAAGGAGTGCGGAAAAGCAGCCTATAGTATCTCACCACAGAGAGAGAAAGACATGCATTATGCTCAAATTGGATTCAATATCGCGAGGATTTTGGTGAGGATTTGTTCAGTTGTGATGAGTTTACTGTTCTGCTGCCTCTAGAATCTAACCTAAAAACTATAACGATGTAAGTTTAAATCTATTGATGACATACAATGTCTTTAGGCCCCAAAGTAAAAAAATAAAAAATAAAATAAAAAATAAATTTGTACCGCTCTCAGCGCAAGAATTCGACTTTTTCCTGTTTGAACACTGCATGCCTGTGTGTGTGTGTGTGTGTGTGAGTGTTGAAATGTATGCCAGGGCCTACCTTGCATTTCTTGCAGTGTGTGTATGTTTGTGAATGCATGTGTGTGTGTATGCGTGTATATATTTGAAGACACAGACTTGCAGGGGGAGTTTATTCTCAGTGTGAGCCTCTGTCCCGCCAAAGGTCTTATTTATTTATTTTATTTTACCCTTATTTAACCAGGGAAGTCCCGTTGAGATTGAAATCTCTTTTTCAAGGGAGCCCTGGGGGTTATCATTTTCATTGGATATCATTTTATTTGGCTTATAATGGTGTAAGGTATACTACGTAGTCCCATTTTACATAAAGCATTTCTGATATTTCTCAGAGTGAAGCTAACTGACATGAACTGTGATTCTGTGCTTGCGAATTTGTAGATCACTTCTGTCACCACAAAGTCATTATCTGCCTGATGTGATTGTTCGTGGTCATAACAGGAAGAATTACTGCCCACCTGATTTGAATGAATCATGCTTTAGCAAGGATGACCAGCACCTCTCTGATTGGTTCACACGAGTCAATGAGAGGAATAATACAGTGCCCACACCCCTAAAGAGTTTCTATGGGGCTTCACTCTCCTGGCAGTATTGATGTGTCTGTCATGTTGAAATTGAATTTCATAAATTATTGGCCTGAGTCCAGATTAGAGAAAACCCTGGCCAACTTCAGTGATTCAGAATCCACATCTCTGCAATATGGTGCAAATGGAATTACTTCAACGAAAAAGAAAAAAAAAAAAAAAAAATATTGAGCTCGAGCAGCTACAAAGAATTAAAGTGTGTTTGAACTAGCAAAGCAATTTGAGGTTTCAGACGATGTCATCATTCAACCTCAAAATGCATATGTCATTATCTTACACTGGGGGCATTTAAGCACTTTCCAAAAGTAGTTATAGCAGGCAATTAAGCAGTTATGCGAAGTAGTTCAAGAGAAATTCATAATGACAGAAAGAAAAACCATGAATGTGTTGATGCATAATTTATTATATGGAATTTCATCTGTGAAATTGATGCTTACCTCATTTTTGGCAAATTTGCCCGACCTGATGGTGTCTGCTCCATTTGCCAGCATAGAAATAGCAGTTTATTGAAATCCCCTGCCTGATGCGGCCAAAGGTTGAAACAAGTTGTGCTGTATCTACGTAAGTGCCTAGCCTTATGTGTGTGATTAAAATGTGTTTGTGGCTGCTTAACTGCTCGTGGGTGTTTATTGTATCCTCGAAAGGCCCCCCACCCCTCCCGATTGAAACATTTTAATTGGTTAATGTTGAATAACTTGTTTTAGTTGATAACATTCAAAAAAGACATTTCCTGCCTTTTTTTTTTGCTTATCCAGGGCTGATGGGAGTGATTGATCAAAACTGATCCCTTGTATCTGGGTTAAATTAGACAAGTTTATAAGCTTTTGCCCAGAGGGATCAGTCCTATCACCAGTTTTATTTGAACTTAAATCTTCTTTTTAGTGGACGCGCCACTCGCTCTTCTTAGTTACAAATAAAACAAAACACAATAAATGACAATCACTTGGATAGTAAAGTGCCGAGTGTTTTACCTGCTTTACAATAGTAACCACAAACTCAAAGACTGCTCTTGAGCCTCGTCGAACATTTGCTGAGGCCTCATTTCTGGCATTTCTTATCAACTCATACACTTTCAGGATTACACCATACTTGGAAGGGCAAGAGGAGCAATCATATTTATAACGCCCATGATCAATATACTTATTCTCCTTATCAATATCCACCTTGTAAACACTACTAGTCCTAGACCTCTTTGTGGATCTTTCCAAATCAAAGATACATCACTCCCTACGGGTAAAGATGCACACATGCATTTTTAAACTCAATTGGTCATTGATCTGCTTGCCTTATTAAGATGGAGCAAACTCAGTTGTCCATCATTGTAGTCTGTAAACAATGCGACCCGTAACCCCTATTGGTCACAAATATTGATCAAATATGACAAAACTTGGTATGCAACATTTTCAGCGCATAAACAATTTTGGGATTAAATATCAGTTCCCCACCCCCAAAAGTGGGCACGGCAGGGTAGTTATGTTGAAAACCTAAAGTTGTCCATTTCATACCTAATACAGATAAAGAGCTGAAACTTGTCAAGTGGTATACTACACCTTAACAAATGTGTGCCCCACTCCCGTATGCTCCCATTGTGTGTGTGTAAAAAAAAAAAAAAACCTTACTTTGAGTCTGCAGAGCAGCTGGATTGTCCCTTGCTATATGCCTGAGAATAGCCAGTCAGTATTCTTCCTAATCTGCAAGTTTACTGTCTTTGAAATTACTGTAGTCTTTAATGGCAGTTAAATATGGAAATACTCTTAGTATTATAGGGAACAAGCTCCCAAGCCTATTTCCCAGTCTCTATGAATGGAACTGCATTCCTGTTAACCTCTCCCCAATTTGTTCCTCTGCCCAGTTTATTAGGAACACCTCCCAAACCTTACCAGGTCATAGAGATTGGAACTGCGTTCTGGCTAACCTTTCTGAATTTGCCAGCTTTTTACATTTTGCGGAGGGACACCAAAGCGAGTCTTGACTCCAATAAGGATGTTTTTTAAACACAGAATATACATAAACATGAAGCACACAGCATGGAACAGGCTTGGAGACATGGCATGAGAACATGGAACAAGGCATGGGAACACAGGCATGGACTAAGGATGGAACAGGCATGAAAACACAAGGGAACACAGCATGGGACAGGCATGGAACGAGGCATGGACAGACAGACCAACAAACGTGGACCCAAACAGGACGTGGAAACACAAGGCATGGCATGGAGTCACGGCATGGACACAAACAGAAAATGACGGGAAACAACTCGGAGACATGGCATGGAGACCAACAGAACCTGACATGGGGAAACAGACATGGCACAAGAACACAAGGCGTGGCATGGAGACAACACAGACTAGAACATGACGTGGAAACACCGAAGGGAGCAGGCGAGGGGGCATGGCGAGGGGGCATGGCATGGGGACAAACAGAACATGACTTGGAAACACTACGAACAGACATGGCACAAAAACACAAGGCATGGCGACAATTTCAACAGACATGGCATGAGGACATAACATGAAAACACACAGACCTGGCATGAGGACAACACAAGACAACACACAGACATGGCATGGAGACAAACACAAACTAGAACATGACATGGAAACACCGAAGGGAGCAGGCATGGAGACAATCTCAACAGACAGACATGGGGACAAACAGAACATGACTTGGAAACACAATGGACAGACCTGGCATGAGAACACAACGGACCAACTGCCAACTGGAATGCCTCCATAGAATATAAAGGGAGACGGCTTGATGAGGGGACAGGAAACACCTGGGCAGAATAGGGAGGAAACAAAGCATGAGGGGAAGACATTGGACAAAGGCTTAATGACATAACAACCCCATTAAGAAAATGGGCCTGCTCAGCTAAGTACCAATGAAGTATGCAGATTGAAGGAAGTGTGAAAAAGTTACGCAGGAAAGTGAAGCAAGATCTGAAATACTAACAAAGTGGGAAATCATGACAATTAACACCCTATCTAAATTAGTAATGTTAGTAAAAGTGCCTATCTAAGAAAAACACCCCCCGTGAATGTTAGTAACTGTTAGTGACTAAAAACATTTAACTGACAATAAGCTTAGACAGACCCGAAGCCAGAACAGCGCTGAAGGAATAAGGAAATACCGCAGCCAACCAATAGAGAAGAAGCAGTGCATGCATGAGAGAAGACAAGATGTGGACGAGAACGCAGACATGAGAAGGATTCCAATGGCAGTACGGAACATGACCAGAACGAGAACATAACACAGCTGACAGTTCTGCTCTGGCGAGGGTGATCTCCATCTGGCTTCTGCCCCAGGACACCGCAGTCTCATCCAAACTTGTCGGATATTGAGGCAAGCTGACCAAGAGTCGGTATACAACGAAAAAGCGGGCTTTTGGCATCCTTATTTGATGATGAGGTAGGGTTTGGGAGGGTTTGTTTTAACACTGGCGTCAAATAAGGACGCCAGTACCCTCCTTTTTTATCGTATATTGACGCTTGGTCAGGTAGGGTCAATATATTATGAGTCGGGATGAGACTGAGCTCCTTGGGATGCCACTGGCCAGGCACGTACACGTCCCTTACCCAAGCTCATCTACCATCTGAACTGAACTGTCCTCATACTACTCTGGGCCCCGTCCCTAATCAGTCGTTACTGTATTCCTACCAATAAATCCAGCTATTGGATTATAATCTCATTCTGCATTTGGTTGCTTGTCTGGATCATAACAACAATGTTGCTTTCAGATGGATTTTCTGCCGCGAAGAAAAACACTTAACAATATAGTAATCACAAAAAAATCTATTTATTTAGTTTTAATTAATTTTCTCAAGAAATATGAGAAAATAAAAAGTGAAGACTTTTATAATTCAAATTAGTTGTGCCTTAATGCAATTTCATTCTGTTGAACAAAAGAATATTTTATGGATTTTGTCTTTTATTTTATGAAATTACATTCAATTAATTACCTCCCACCATACGTTCCATTTTACATTCCTAACATAGAATGTAACGTTTTAGAGCCTTGTAAAAATACCACAGTCACTTACTTGTTTTTACTGGCAATTTGCCTGATGTTGGCATGCTTTGAGTTTACTTTAGTTCTTTTATTATTATTATTATTATAGATATTACATTTGTCCATTAAGTTTTTTCAGTTTCAGAATCAAGGAAGTGATCATGTGATTATATACAAGGTAAATTTATATCCCTGAAATACGAGTCTCGGGGATATCATGGTTTCGCCCCACCCGCCGCCGCCGCCGCTTCCACATCCGCAAATTTTAGCCGTTAGCACGATAACTCACAAAATACTTTACATTGGCTCCTCATTTTTAGCATATGGGTAGATATGGTAGAGAGGATGAACTAATTAGATTTTGGGCAAGTATGCGCTCCTAGGTTTGCCACCAGGTGGTGCTATATATTGAAAAAATCCGTTTTTTAACCATATCTCTGGAACAATTGCTTACACAGACCTCAAATTTGCCTCATATTGTAGGTCTAGTAAAGGGGAATCTAATAAAGGGGGCTTTGAGGATTGGGAAATTTTGGGGATATACCCCTTGCTGTCGGCCGCCGACAGAGTAGGCCTAGTTTATCTTGTAATTTTACACATTATGTATAAACCAGCTTCACTTTGCCTCAGAAGTTTTCCCATCTTTAACGTCTCTGTGATTACTTGTTAAGGGGCATCCCATATGAATTAGTGCAGCAGAGGAGTTATAGGATTTTTTTTATTACAGCACGGTAAAATTTTCACAACTAAATTAACTTTTATTGAGTCTATCTGATCTCAATCTGGAATGAGAGTTAATTTGACTCTATCGGAGCTGATCTGACTCTGAATATTTCTCTATGTGGGTTTCTAGAGGCAACTCTGGTCCGATCGATCTCAAGTAGATGAGAGGTCTACGGTGTAATTAAAACCTGTGTTTAGTTTAAAGCTCTGGGAAGGATTAGAAGCATTATCTATTTTGAAATAATTCCGCAGGGGCATCTTGACTTTTTAATTGAAGATTTTTTTCAAATTTTATTTAAATCATTTTTTTATTATCCAAGGCCAACAAGAGGATCGGCAGCACCTGTAGGAAAGAGTACGTGGCAACGTGCGGAAGAAAAAAAAAGGACTCTCCACTTTGAAGGGACTTTGAGCATGCAGGTAGGCAGATTACCTGCACCTTATCATTTAATACAGGTGAAAAATATGCTGTAAAGGATGCTAATATGCACTGTGAACACAGTGGGTTACTACTAGGGAATTTCAGCCACAGTTATAGATCTAATACAGGGCTGCTTCACTCTAGAAAATACCATGTTCTAATATGTTTGAAGGTCAGTCAGGGCCCTTGTAATATAATCACCCGACCTCCCCCCTCCGTCAGCCAGGCACCACCGTTTACACGTCCAGCACAAATTGAAATACAACTGCATTCAGATGATAAAGTGTGCCAGCAGAGCGGTTAATTATATTTTAATTACCAAACCACTCCTAACGATTGCGGTAGACGGCCCTTGCAGAGAAACAAAAAGAAAATTATTGCATGTGACAGAAAGGGCCGGTAAACCAACAGTAGCAGCTGTCTGAATAATATGGACGGGGCTGCTGCAGTCATTGGTTGCCTAGGTTTCAATCCTTCGTCATATCCGGACTAGTGTACTATCAAGACTTGTCATTATAGCGGTATGTCATTACTGACATGGAATTTCAAATTCGCGGCACCGTGAAAAACAGTTGGCCACCCAATCATAGTGGCCGCTACTACTAAATACTGTACGTAGTGTTGTTACTGTGGGACAAAAAAAAAAACAAAACAAATAATAAAAAAAAAAATAATAATAAATGTCCATGATTGTGACCTGTCACCATAAATTTTCCACATATAAAAGCAAGAAAATTCAATTACCCCTTTAAGGTATGTGTGAATTTTCCTTGTCACATACAGTTAAACAGGGACCAAAGGCATCTTAATGCTCTATTGAAATTTATGTACACATTTTTAACGTATATTCATATAATCTGGAGATATGCATATGGGGGAACTTGAGTTACAGTTTATTAATCGTCAGCGGTGTTATTAATGGTTTTCAGTGAATATAGTGTCGCAATAACTGCTGACACCAAGGTTACTGTGGCATTATTTATACCTGAATTATAGGCTTCCAGTCATGGGTGGCTGTGTTTGTATTCCTGTGGGTGAAAAGACTGCCATTTGCATCAAGGAAAATCCATTAGTATGATTTTGCTGACTGCTATATGTTTGCGAAGATACAGTCAATAAGCAGCACAATCAGAAAAAAAAAACATATTTCAGAAAACTGCTAAGAATACTGTTTCCCTTTGGCACTTAGTTCAAGAAATGGGGCATTACAACGTCAATATCTTCCCGCAAGGCCAATGGAAGTAATTATATATTCATTATACAAAGTGCTGCAGTAATGGCATGAGCCCTGGGTTGTGTGATACAAATATGAGCACATTACATGTTCTGTGTGAACTGTTTCATATCACACAAGGGAGTTGACCTTCGTTCTGTAGAAATGAACCCTAATTAAAAAGCGTTTCTCGAAAGAAATTTGTTCGACCCCTCTATTGACTAAGTACATCCTTGCACGATGACAAATTGCCACGCTATGAGTGGAACTTCACAGCACATTTCATCTTACTGTGTGTTATGCTGGGATAATAATGGTGGAAGTTACATAATTCAGCTACATTTAACACTTTCCCTGCCATTGATGACATTTTCCATTAAAGTTTTTGCTATTTTGTGGTGGTGGCGGGCGCTGTTACGGATCCTCTGACATAAAAAGGTCAAACGAACAAGACAACAGTTCGTTCTGATGCACCCGGTGAACATTTTTTTTTTGGGGGAGTTTCATGATCATGAGTTTTTTCACAAGCTATGATATATCATCTTGGTTCATGCAGAAAATAGCCCTGCTCAGGACCATCATACTGTGTATAATGGTCCTGGGCAGGGCTAGCAGGCAACTTAAAAACAAAGCAGCAGATCAATGTTAAGTAACATCCATCTGCTTTTCTCAGCTTTTTGTCTGAAATGTGTTTTTTTTTTGGAAAATGACCAGCATTTAAAAAAAGAGTGAATTAACCCTCCTCCAGTGTTGGGTCAAATCTGACCGATTTTACAGCTTTCCTGAGGCATAAATGATGTGTTTTTCATCCAATTGCCTCAAAACCTCATGATACCAGGCACCTTACCATATAAAATTGCTGATCACCATTTTCATTGAATTTTAAGAGATTTATTCAACTTTGCTACACCCTTGGTGTTTCCCATAGGAAATGAATGGACAAGACTACATTATGTTCATACAGCAGATGGAAAACATCCCAATACACACATCCACACACTCTCCCCCCCCCCCCCTCACACACACACACCACACCACACATTCACACACCCGCATCCCACCCCCTCACCTCAACCCCCCCCCCCCCCATCCCTTTCTCGTGCCCATGCCCCCACAAGAGCAACACCCCTCTGGGCTAAACATAACATCTTTAGTGTTAGTTGCAGGAACCTGTCTCTTTCTCCTGCTTTGTGTGCCCCTCCCTCACCCTTCCCCCCCACTCCAGGTGAAACATACCCTCCATATTAACTGAAGGTCGTTACGGGAACCTGCCACTTTCTCGTGGTTTGTTCCAGCTTGCTACATGAATCACACCCTCAAGACTAAACAATGTATCATACCTTCCTACAAAGTACACATAGAACTTGGTCCCATTTTACTCTCTGAAGCCCAGCCGCTTCCTCAGCCTGTTCCCCATCTGCTCGCCCAGCCGCTCTCGCAGCCACTTCCCCAATCTCTTCCTCAGCCACAAAGGTGCCAGCTTTGTGCCCCGAGAGACAATAAAACCAGCCAAACATGCCACAAATGCCATGCATATGTTTGCAAGGCACAGTCCTGAGTGATTGTGCATTGCCACTCATGTGTGTGAACACACACTCTCTCTCTCTCTCTCTCTTTCTCTTTCTCACTCACACAAACACACCTGCATGCACACGCACGCACGCGCACACACACACACACGCACGCACACAGAGGACTTTTCATGTTGAAATTGAGTTCATATAGTCTTTGTGTTGAATTTGCTTCCTTATTTGCTTGTTTGTTTGTTTGTTTTTTTAAAATAAATGTCAATTTAGAAATACATGTTTAGGGTCTGTTCTTTGAGTAATCACTGCAATAACACATGTTAAGCATTGGTTGAAGACATTGTTTCATAGCTGAAAAAGGTTTTAAACAAAATTTAGTGATGATTTATGGCTTTTGTGTCAATATAAGAACAGATAAAACAGCCCGGTTAAATTTGACGGCGAACACTGAAATAAGGGGGGTAGCAATGAACACTGGAGGAGGGTTAAGCTAGAATGAAATGGTTGCTTGTGTCTAAAACTAGATGCTACGTTCTCTCTGTTCATACATTAATAGAAGTGAATATTCTGGGGGTGCTGAAAGATCCGAGACTATTATCAAAATTGCGGGTGGTGGCTGGCAACTTAAAAAAAAAAACCCTGGTAGGGGAACTGTTAATAAGGTAATAAGAAGGATGCGGTGATCAAAAGTCTGGCACCTGCAGCTTGAAAAATTAAAAATGTCAGCGTAATATACTTTCATTCAGTGATTCGCATGGTTCTGAAATGGGAAATGGAGAAAGACAGTAAAAGACAGTATGAGGCTTTCTTATCTGAAATCAGCCGAATGATAAATTGGGTTATTTTATGGCTTTGGTATTTAGTTCAGTATCAGTGGCTCAACATGCGGTACTTCAAGATGAGTCTGAATTTGGAATTGCATGCCAGGATATTATTGTTGGCAGCATTAATGCGTCAAAGGAGAAGGTGTTGGATAGAATATTGCACGTGATTGTCAGCAGGTCTGTGTACACTGTAAACCCAGATGGTGTGATGCTCTCAAATGTTTTGTGAAAACCTCAGAAAAAGAGTAAGCCACGATCTTGTGTTTACAGCATTTAAAAGCGTGGTAAAATAACTTTTCTAAATACTTGTATATACTGTATCATTTTTTTTTTAAAGTACCGCCCACATAGCAACATGCTATCATTCAGACTCATCTTCTACAGTAGTTATGCTCATGGCCAATCATCGATATACACAATTAAAATAGAGCCCCTTAGCATCCTTATTTTTCTGGATTTCTAAAGGATCATGTTTCGGCACCAAAACTATTTGGTTATGTTTTGGGTTAAGGTTAGGATAACGGTTAAGGTTAGGTTTAGGCACCAAAATACTTGGTTATGTTCAGGGTTTGGCTTGTGGTTGATGTAAGGGGTACAGTTACAGTGTGAGTTACGGTTAGGGTTAGGGGCAGGAGCAGGAAGGACTCGACCGCATCATCATAAGTGAGTGTAGGAGTGCCCTAGGTAGTGCAACAGCTTTGGAAGCAAAAAGTACAGGATTTGAACCCTGGAAGACACATTTTTTTTTTTATTGTGAACTGTTGTTGACAAATACTGACACTGTCTATTTTGCATTGAAGTCCATGGGCATACCTACACTATTCAAAACTGATTTGAATGGTCTTTTCTGTTTCTATACCGACGCCCAGGGCATCTGCCCAAACGTTGCTGTATGACTCCCAGGGTGTGATATCATCCTGCACACAAGGCAATTAAGTTGGCTTACACAATTTTCTGAGTTAATCTGTTTCAACAGAACATTTGAGTGCACCATATTATCTGAGTTTACAGTGTAACTCTGTGGTTCCCAAACTTGTTCCTGGGGCCTCATTTGTGTAAGCTGGTTTTAGTTCTAACCACATTTGCATTTGTTGGATTAATAAGCTGTTTGTCCTAATTATGTGCATTCAATGTCAAAAGCAGTTCTTTATTCTCTTAAGCAATGTTTTGACAGAAATATCCACATGTACCAAAAAGAATAAAAAACACTTGAACATATTGTGTTTATTTTTCTATGTTGCTTGCAATTAAGGGTAACAGCATTTTTTAAACAAGGTCAAATTAGATATTGAGAAAATCAGTCAACTCTAAAAAAAAGTCGCAAAACACACGTTTTTAGAGTTATACAAAAATATTTTGCTTGAACTCAAAACATAAACATGACATGAAGCAGGTTTGATGATATTATTTGCTTTTTAATAAATTGTTAGTTATCTCGACCATTAGTATATCTTATTTTCTCTCAAGCTGCAATCACGTTTCCCTCCTTGCATCTTTTCCTCACGTCTTAGTCCTTCACACCAGGGATGCATGGAGAGATGCAAGGAGATCGTGCGTGGAGAGAAGAAATGAGGAAATGCCTTTTGAGAGAAATGAGACGTCCTTTTCTCTGAAGTTTCACGTGAAGCGATGTCTGCTTCTGCTGACAGAGCACAGCAGGATCTGCTGTCAGCATCTATCATTGCCGACTGACGTCCTGGCTTTATGCTGAAAGTTTTTTGGGAAGGCTGCTCTGCTGTGTCCTCACTCAGCTCCGTAAAGCTCCCATATCCCTCCTCACCCCACTCAGCAGAAATAAGAGCTTTGGGACAGCCTGCAAAACACCGGATCCAGAACAACTTCTGGTCCAAGCGAAGATTGAGAAAATTTCAAATTAAAGAATTGAGATTTACCCCACTTGTTCATGGTTTTACCAATTACAGACCTATTGTAAATGAATTCTGGGCCACTCCCAAAGTGGAGGAGAGTATTGAGTGGAACTGCGGATAGGAGATCGGGGCGAATGTGATGTTGGACTTGGTCTGTGATTGTGCGAACGTTGGGCGTCCCCAGGTGGCGAGACTCAGGGTGGGGCTCGCGTCTCATGTCGGAGTCCGTGTGGCTCCTGAGCCCCCTGGGGTCCCAGGTGGTGGCTGTTTCTTGCTTCCTTCTTGGAGAGGGGAATGGTGGGAGGGACGTAGAAACAACACGAGCGGGGATTGTGGGAATGTAGGAGGTATATATAGGCGTAAGGACAAATAGGAAGGCGCATTGGGAGTGGCCCTGTTCATTAACCTACGTTATTAGGAACTCCCTATAATTTTCTGTATTTGATTGATTGAATTTTTTCCCCCTTTTTTTGTAGGTTTTTCTTGAACAATTTGATAACTGATTTATTTATTTTTTATTTTTTATTTTTCATGGCATGTTTGGATATATGTCAAAATGTGGCTCCAGAAGATAAAAAACTGCTCTAAACTGAGTTTGGGAATCACTCGTGTTACTAGTGAGCACATGAGCAGACACATACATACAGGTACAAACACACACACACACACACACACACATTGATACACACACAACTGTGCAGTTGAAAATCAGCCTTACTTGTTTTAGCATTTCGTTGCAAGAACAAGTAGTTAGTGGATAGCAATGGCACAGTTGGTCTGGGAATCTCCTGGTCGGATTCTTCGAAAAACGGCCAATATAACTCTCTGAGTACGCATGAATGGATTTAATACATGCACTGTCATGAACAGAAACTTCCTGTAGTCCTGAAAGAACAAGCAACCTTTGGATCCCATAGGAGCTCACAGTCGCTGCTTTCGATTTGTAGCCATCCGATAAATGTCAACCCAGCCCTGAAGACGTAGTGTTACTGCCCCTGTTTGCTCCTTCTTCTTGAGTGCTAGTGCGCTTTTTTGTGTGTTTGTGTTTGTTTGTCTCAGCTGATCTGTGAAGGATGCCCTTAATTTTGTCTGCGGTGTTGCATTATCTCTACCTGTCCTTTGTGGTTACTGTTTCTATTCTTTCCAGCCAGTTCTCTTAATGAAACTACCCTGCAGAACTAATCAAAACATGAGCTGAATTAATCAACCTTTGGCAGCCCAGCCTACTCTTTACGTTGCGGCTAATTACTTACGACAACCTTCTCAATGCAGATATCCAATGCCTGGATTGTCCTTTCGCTGGTGCTAAGCTGCAGACAGTACCTTCACACTTGGCCAGAGCATTGATACTTATGCATTTTTTCCATTCAAGATACCTGTTGATTGCGATGCAGGTAAGAAAATGTTTAACCGAGAAAAAAAAAAAAAAATAGGACCTTTCAATGAGACTTGCTGGTCATGTCTATCAGCTCAGTTGTGGGGAAAAATGAAAAATGTTGAAGTTCATTCAAGTTATTCAAGGGAAAGGTCACTGCCAAAGAATGTTCTACGAGGAAGATTCTAGAATTTTAAGGCAACAGCAAAGAATGAAGATGATGACAGACTGGGTGCGCTAGCTAATTATTTATGATGAAAACACATAGACTAAACTAAGCATATCCATGATGATGTGTCCAGACCATGTGCTTGAAGGTGTAATTCACTTTGTGGGGTTTTTGAGCAATTTTTTAATGGTTTTACAGTGCTGTGATAGAATATTTACCCCAGTGGGATGTCTTTTATTTTTTAGCTTAATTATCATATTTCAATGTTTCCAATTATCAAACTTATTTTAATATGAGACAAAGACAACATGAATAAAAATTGTTTTAACGGTCATTACATTTATTGAAGGTAAAGATTTATTCAAAACTTATATCAGCCATGTTGATGCTTTTTGGCAGATGTGATATGATCTTTCGTGTTCTTTTTGATCAGCAGTGGTTATTGGATTGCAGTTCTCCCATGGATGCCATTTTACCTAATCTTTTTTCTTATTATGGAATCCACTTGAAGCCACTCTAAATTTTTGTTATACGAAAAGTTATTTTGACTGAAAAAGGCTCTGTCCCTTTAAGAAGGTAAATGCTGATGTTTACCCAGTTTTTTTTTTTTTTGTTGTTTTTTTGAGAAAAGCCTCAAAATTCCTGCGGTCACATAAGTTCTCATAATTATGTGGGTTTTATATGAAAGAACTTTTCACTTAAACTCCCATTAAAAAAGAAAATAATAAATATACTTTTTTCTCCCAGCAAAATAAACCTATGTATTAAATAAAAATGTTATTTTTTCAGATAAATTATTGCAGTGAGTCCATTTGCATGTCCTATGATTTATATGAGTGGAATTTAAATGTACTGCATTTTGCTGTCAGCTGGACTGTTTTTTTTTTTTTTTTTTTTAAGCACCCTGATAATGAATGTGGTTGAAGTCCAGAGGAGTTTTGATAAATTATATTTGTTATTTATTTATTTACTCTAACTTCCTTCTTGGCTGTTGTCAGGTCATTTATATTCAGTGCAGCCACTATTCCTGGCCAGAAAAAATAGGGATGATGGGCAAAAGGCCATAATATACCCTTGACAGTCTGCCAGGTCATCATACATAGGTATTCACAAAAATAACTCAAACTTAACTATCGGCAAGTGGCAGTCTCCAGTTAACCTAACATGCATGTGTTTTTACAGAGGGGAATAACCTGGGCCACAACAAATTTGGAACATGGACTCTGAAAAAAAAAGTGGAACATGGACTCTAAAAAAGGGTTGTTATTTTCCATTGATGAATTGGCCTGAGGTTACATAAGAATAATGGAGATCCCATCTCTTCCATGTACTATAGATTTATGTTCAAAAGACTGGTGGTGCTGGGGGATTAAATGGAAAGAAGATAATCCATTTTGAATTCTGGCTTTGTAGAAACACTAATAATTACGGTTTCATTGCACGGCTTTAGCACACAGCCAGTCTGGGGATTGTTTTGGAGCTTGAGAGCTTTTTGTTTTGTAGGTCTGCTCCTCCAGTCTTGCCGGGATTGATTGGCTCAGTGCAGCGCGACTCTCGATTCCTGGAGAGAACGTGGTCCGTCACTGCCTCATTTACGGAAAACTCGAGCCACGGTATAGTTGAGAGTACTGGGGAACCTCCTCGGTTTGACTGGCCCCTGTTTAACCCTGATCATAGCCCAACCACCCAAGCCTTTGCACCTCCTCCATCTTACAAAGCTCCTGCTTTGGGATCCTTAAGACAGCATTTGCCTCTCATTCAGTCATAATTTCCCGCTCCTTAACAGCGTACACGGTGGTGCAAGGATTATCTGAAATTCACCGTTTAGTTATTCAGTCCCTTTGAGAACCAAAAAGAGGTTATGATTTAAAAGGTCAGTATAAACGGCAAGGGATATGTAGTGCTGCAACTACTTTTCTAAATAATTTAAGCTCTCTTTAATTAATGAAAGCATGAGAAAACAGCAATGCTGAGCAAATTAAATTTATAACTAAGCATGAGGGTGAATGGGTGGACACCAGCAGTGAGGGAGGCCATGAAGTTCATCAAGGCCATCAAGGCCATCAAAAAACAAAGGGTGATCGAGCCTTTTCGGTAAAGGCTCCAAGACTCTGGAACAGCCTCCCAAACAATATTAGAAATGCTGAGTCTTTATCGTCTTTTAAATCTCTTTTAAAGACTCATTTTTTTAGGCTTGCTTTTGCTGATTTTATGGTTTAAATTCTTTTATTGTATGGGTATGTTTTCATGTAAGTTTCCTTTTACAATCTTAATTTTTCCTATTTTGGTGTTTAATTCCCTACTCCCCCCATTTTGTTTTATTGCTTTTATGTACATGTATTTTTACCTGTTTGTGAAGCACTTTGTGCTGTATTGCTTGAAAGGCGCTATATAAATAAATTTATTATTATAAGTTGAAGAAGGTGGCCCAGACCGGTATCGACAGGCTAGAAGGACAGCAGCCACGGTGGTCACAGAAGCAAAAACCTGGACTTAGGAGGAGTTCGGGGAGGCCACAGGGAAGGAATTTCAGGTGGCTTCAAAGAAGTTCTGGCAACCCACATGGAAAGAATCTATATGAACATCTATGCGCATATATGCAACCATTCAGGTACATATATGTGCTTATAGAGGGCATATAGGTCTCCTATATAGCTCATATACCCAGTGGCAGGTTTTGTTTGTCATACCTATTGTATAGCTCATATCTCACTTTTGCAACTGTCATACATGATGCCTAGCCATATTTTTATTCTCAAGGTAAAATCTGCATATTAGTCCAAAGTCCCTTCAGAAATAACAAGACTTTCACGCAATAACTTATTAATCGCATGTGAACACGTGAAATTGGCATCACATTTGATCCTAAATACATGTTGACATGTGACAACGGCATGTAATGTGTAAACCAGTCATTATTAACTATGGCAAGTGAGAGGAGACAAAAAGTTATGATATCAACACAAATATCTAATACTATTTGTTTCATTTTTTTCCTGAAACATTAACAATAACAAGGTCATCAATTCTTTCTTGACCATACTTATTTCCATTCCATGAAGACTGAGTTGTGTATTGTGGAAGAGAAGGAAATATATAAAAACAAAATGGTTTGATTGTGTTTATTTCATCAATTAAGCATTTTTTCAAGTTTAAGTCACTGCCAGATTCACCACATTAGATAAAATTGGATTCTCACCATTACAGCTCATACACATCCACTGAAAGGTTATACACTACACTGTTACATCCACCAAATGCAATGTTTTCCATCTTGTCTGTAATGCAGTTTCTAGATGAATATGGCTCAGAGGTCCTTAGTCTAAATGTAGCAAAATAAAACAAAAATAACAAAATAAAAGTACACGGAAGAACATACATTCAAGTAAACATGCCTTTCAAAAGTCATTTTCATCCCCACGTCTATTTGAGCATTTCACTGTGGTTAATGAATTTGAAGACAAAGTCTACATTTCTGTTCACAGTTTTAATGAACAGACACTTGTCTTTTATCTGAGATGCTTGTATAGCTACTAAAGGTCCCAGACTTTTTCCTACAGGGATGAAATAACAAGGATTCTTAAATTCCTACATGGAAAGAACCTATATAAACATATAGGTTTTAATCCCCGCCTTGTATCAACCAGCAGTGGCCGGCAGCTCTTTTTAGAAGTAGCGCACAATTAGCCAATGTGCTACGGGGATTCAAATTGCGAAGGGCCTGCTGGGAAGGGTAATGTAGATTAGAGTTCCCCTAGGCGCGACCTGTTAGCTAGATGGGCGCTAATAAATAAGATTCTGACCAAAATAGTATTTGAATGTCCTCTGCCCTCTTTCTGAGCTCACAAAGTTTTGCCTAGCAAAAGTTAAAAAAGCAACTGCTAACAGTTGCGGGCTGTGTACACTCCACTGACTTATCAACAGGTGGCCGCACATGCGAATAAGCCTAAGAAATTGTACGTGGTTCCTTAATTGGATATTTGTGTGAAATTGGAAATGCCAAATAAAAAAAAACTTAAGTTTTAATTGGCAGTTTTCATATATTATAGGTATATATATGTACAAATAGGTGCATATAGGTACCTAGATGTACCTATAATATATGAAAACAGCAGTTTTCATATATTATAGGTATATATATGTACAAATAGGTGCATATAGGTACCTATATGTACCTATAATATATGAAAACGGCCAATTTTATGTATGTCGCATATATGCGAAACCTATATGTGGCCCAATATTAAAACCTATATATTTATATAGGTTCTTTCCGTGTGGGAAACCGTCAGACGACTCAGGAAATGGAGGAGGGGCTTTGCCCAAGCTGTTTTCAGCAGGGGTGGGGAACTGCTGAACTCGACTGGGGATATTGTTTGGTGGTGGAACGAGCACTTTGAGGAACTCCTGAATCCAACAGAAATGCCCTCCACAGAGGAGGCAGCAATAGAACACTCAAGTAATTCCTGGCCCATTTCCCTGGTGAAAGTCACTGAGGTGGTCGAATAACTCTACAAAGGCACATAACCAGGGATAGACGAGATTCGCTCTGAGATGCTGAAGTCTCTGGATGTTGTTGAGCTGTCATGGTTGACACACCTGTTCACATTGCGTGGATGTCAGGTACAGTACCCCTGGATTGGCAGACTGGGGTGGTGGTTCCCATTTTTTTTTAAAAAAAAAAGGGACTGGGGGTGTGCTCCAACTAGAGGGAGATCACACTGCTCAGCCTCCCAGGGAATGCCAATGCTGGAAAGGAGACTCTCCCCGATTGTCGAACCTCGGATTCAGGAGGAGCAATGTGGGTTTGTGGGACAGTGGACCAACTTTTTAACCTTGCAAGGAAACTGGAGGGGTCATGGGAGTTTGCCTATCCAGTCTACATGGGTTTTGTGGAATTTGAGAAAGCTTTTGACTGTGTCCCACAAAGTATCCTGTGGGGGGTGCTGTGGGAGTACGGGGCTCTGGGCCATTAGTTTGAGCCATCCAATCCCTGTACAACCTAAGCAGGAGTTGTGTCCACATTCTTAGCTCCAAGTCGAACTTGTTTGGTGTTGGACTCCACCAAGGGTGTGCCTTGTCACCTACAGTGCTGTGAAAATGTATTTGCCCCCTTCCTGATTTCTTTTTTTTTTTCACCCGAGTAAATACAAAATGCAGTTCTTAAATGATGATTTCATTTATTAAGGGAGAAAAGCTATCAAAACCTATCTGGCCCTATTTGAAAAATTAATTGCCCTAACCTGTTAAATCATGACTTAACTATGATTAACCACATTTTTTTTAGTTCAATTTCACTAGCCACACCCAGGCCTAATTACTGCCAGACCTGTCAAATCAAGAAATCACTTAAATGGAACCTGTCCGACAAAGTGAAGTAGGCTAAAAGATCTCAAAAAGCAACACATCATACTGCGATTTAAAAAAATCAAAAACAGATGATAAACAAGGTCATTGAGATCTATCAGTCTGGAAAGGGTTACAAAGCCATTTCTAAGGCTTTGGGACTCCAGCAAACCACGGTGAGAGGCATTATCCACAAATGGAGAAAACTTGGAACAGTAGTGAACCTTCCCAGGAGCGTCCGGCCTACCAAAATTACTCCAAGAGCACATTGACAACTCAGCCAGGAGGTCACAAAAGAACCCAGAACAACATCTAAAGAACTGCAGGCCTCACTTGCCTCAGTTAAAGTCAGTGTTCATGATTCAACAATAAGAAAGAGACTGGGCAAAAATGGCATCCATGGGAGAGTTCCAAGGCGAAAACCACTGCTGACCAAAAATAACACAAAGGCTCATCTCATATTTGCCAAAAAAAAATCTTGATGATCCCCAAGAATTTTGGGAAAATATTCCGTGGACTGACGAGACAAAGTTGAACTTTTTGGAAGGTGTGCGTCCCGTTACATCTGGCAGAAAACTAACACAGCATTTCATAAAAAGAACATCATACCAACAGCCAAACTTGGTGGTGGCAGTGTGATGGTCTGGGGCTGTTTTGCTGCTTCAGGACCTGGACGACTTGCTGTAATTGATGGAACCATGAATTCTGCTCTCTACCAGAAAATCCTGAAGGAGAATGTCCGACCATCAGTTCGTGACCTCAAGCTCAAACGCACTTGGGTTATGCAGCAGGACAATAATCCAAAACACACCAGTAAGTCCACCTCTGAATGGCTTAAAAAGAATGAATGTTTTGGAGTGGCCCAGTCAAAGTCAAAGACTTAAATCCGATTGAGATGCTGTTGCATGACCTTAAACAGGCCATTCATGCTTGAAAACCCTCCGATGTGGCTAAATTAGAACAATTTTGCAGAGAAGAGTGGGCCAAAGTTTGTCCACAGCAATGTAAAAGACTCATTGCCAGTTATAGCTAACACTTGATTGCACTTGTTGTCGCCAAGGGTGGCTATTAGGTTTAGGGGGAAATTACTTTTCACGTAGGGCCGGGTAAGTTTGGATATCTTTTTCCCCCATTAAATTAACTCATTTTTAAAAACTGCATTTTGTATTTACTCGGGTTATCTTCATCTAATATTAAAATTTGTTTGATGATCTGAAACATTAAAGTGTGACAAATATGCAAAAAAAAAAAATCAGGAAGGGGGCAAATACTTTTTCACAGCACTGTATTTTGTTCATGTTTTTCATGGACAGGGTGTCAAGGTGCAGCTAAAGCTTGGAGGGTGTCCAGTTTTGTGGCCTCAGGATTGCATCGATGCTGTTTGCAGATGATGTGGTCCTGTTGGCTTCATCATGCTGTGACCTCCAATGTGCACTGGAGCGGTTCACAGCTGAGTGTGAAACGGTTGGAATGAAGATCAGCACCTCCAAATCTGAAGCCATGGTTCCCTGCTGGAAAAAAGTGGATTGTCCACTCTGTGTGGGGGGGGACCGTAAGTTGAGGAGTTTAAGTATCTCGGGGTCTTGTTCACGAGTGAGGGTAGGATGGGGCAAGAGATCAACAGGTGAACCGGTGCAGCGTCTGCAATAAAGTGGGAATTGTACCGGTCCGATGTGGTGAAGGAGGAGCTGAGCTAAAAGGCATCTGGGGGTCTCCCAGGTACAGTTGGAGGAAGTAATGGGGGGGGGAATGCCTGGGGCACTTTGCTTAGTCTGCTAACCCTGCAACTTAGCCCCAGATAAGAGGTAGAAAATGGATGGATGAATGGATGAGTTATTTGGTAAACCATACTTAATATTTAACTCATTCAGGAAAAAAATCAATTGAAAGTTACTACCCCAATTCTGAAATAGTTGGTACAAAGTGTAAATTGTAAATTAAATCAAAATGCAATGACTTTCAAATCACACCAGCCAGTATTTTATTCACAATGGAACAGAGATAACATGGCATATGTTGAAACTGAGAAATTTTACAATTTTATCCGTAAAATGAGCTCATTTCAAATTTGATGGCTGCTACAGGTCTCCAAAAAGTTGGGACAGGGGTCTGTTTACCATAGTGTACCATCCCCTCTTCTTTTTAACACGGAGTGGAGGCGTCTGGGCATTGAGGAGACAAGTTTCTCGAGTTTAGCCATTGGAATTTGATCCCACACTTGTTTAATACAGGCTTCCAGCTGCTGGAGTGTTTTGGGTCTCCTTTGACGGACTTTTTGTTTAATTATGCGCCAAATGTTCTCTATCGGTGAAAAATCAGGACTGCAGGCAGGCCAGTTCAGCACACGGACTCTTCTACTACGAAGCCATGCTGTTGCAATAGCTGCAGTATGTGGTTTTGCATTGTCCTGCTGAAATACTCAAGGCCTTCCCTGGAATAGATGTCATCTGGAGGGGAGCATATGTTGCTCTAAAACCTTTATATACCTTTCAGCATTCATGGTGCTTTTTAAAACATGCAAGCGTCCCACATCATATGCACTAATGCATCCCCATACCACCAGAGATGCTGGCTTTTGAACTGAACGCTGATAACAGGAGGGATGGTCTTTCTCCTCTTTAGCCCGGAGGACACAATGCCCATGATTTCCAACAAGAATGTCAAATTTGGACTCGTCTGACCACAGGACACTTTGCCACTTTGCTGCAGTTCATTTTAAATGAGCCTTGGCCCACAGAACACGGCGGCGCTTCTGGATCATGCTCAACAATGGCTTCCTTTTTGCATGATTGAGTTTTAAGTGGTATCTGTGGATGGCACGGGGGACTGTGTTTACAGATAGTGGTTTCTTGAAGTATTCCAGGGCCCATTTAGTCAATGACAGAATCATGCCGGTGAGTGATGCAGTGGTGTCTGGGGGCCCGAAGATCACGGGCATCCAGTAAAGGTCTTCGGCCTTGTCCCTTATGCACAGAGATTTTTCCAGTTTCTCTGAATCTTTTGATGATGTTATGCACTATCGATGATGAGACCTTCAAAGCCTTTGCAATTTGACTTTGAGGAACATTGTTTTTAAAGTATTCCACAATTTTTTTTTACGCAAGCCTTCACGGGTTGGAGAGCCTCTGGCCAGCTTTACTTCTGAGAGACTCAGCCTCTCTAAGACATCCCTTTTATAGCCAGTTATGTTACACACCTGATGCCAGTTAATGTAATTACTTGATAAATGTTCTTTCAGCTCATTCTCTTATATTAATTGCTTTTTCAGCCCTTTTTTGCCTGTGTCCCAACTTTTTTCAGACCTGTTGCAGCCAGAAAATTTGAAATGAGCTCATTTTGTGGATAAAAATCTAAAATGTCTCACTTTCAACATTTGAAATGTTATCTATGTTCTATTGTAAATAACATATTGGCTCATGTGATCTGAAAGTCATTGCATTTTGATTTTATTCACAATTTACACTTCGTCCCAACTATTTCGGAATTGGGGTTGTACATTCAGGTGAATACAGTTAATTGTTCCTTTAATCTGTTGTTCTGACATATGCACACACACACACACACACACACACACACACACACACACTTTTTAGGCACACACACTAAATACACCAGCTCTATGGCAGAATCAATTCTCATTAATTTTAATACATAAGCTTCATAAATTTCTTTTACACTACCTAAGCCCGAAATCGCCACTTGCTAACCCAGCTGATTTTCTGATATGATTTCTGCTGATATGTGAGTTGAATGCTCTCAAAGTTGTCGATCTGGGAAATGTTACCCCAGGAAGTGGAAATAAATTGATCAGGTCAGGGTTGAGGGGAGCATTTTGCCAGGATTGCAGTATTTTCACCTCCAGAGGGATACACACAGCATTGTAAAGATGATTTTCCAAGGAAAACGGTTAAATATCCTGCTGCCTAGAATAGCCTGGACTTCACATTTGTATGCACGGAGACAAATGGCATACGCTATCTTTAATTAGGTTCTCTGTGGGTCTTCACTGCTTATGTTCTTAGTCACTGAAACTCATTTCATTCAGTCTCACCAATATAAAGCTGCTGTGGCACAATGGTACTTTTGAACAATGGATAAAAGCAGGCACAAATAAAAGAAAGGTGGGCTATTGCATACAACGCCATAACACAGCATGTTTCTTATTATTTCTAAACTAACAGTGTATTCTGAATGCTTGTCATCTCATCAGTCAATGTCATTCCATGAACGTATCACTGTTCAATCCATTAGCATCAATATCACTGAAAAAAAAAAAAAATCAATTTAAATCAAGCTTTACTATTTAAGTTAGGGTTAGTGCGATTTACATGACTTTTGTGCAGGAATGTTCACCCTTCCATACGAAACAGCCTGTGGACATTCTAATCCATTTTTAACACTAAATTTAGTCTTAAGTCAAATATGCGTTGAGGCACAAACTGCTTCTCAGCACGTTATGTGTATTTATTTGTATATTTTTTACACAAAACTGTGAAGATGCAGTCCCACTGACATTCTCCAGACAGTGAAGGCTACTCGTAATGTATCAATGTGGGGTAAATGGGCCTATAAGTCCACAGAGAAAACAAACTGTTGATTGGCCTTGATGTAAAATCAACTGGGCATTTTATGCCCAAATCACATTACATCACATTGCTCTCTTTTCCATTCTGATCATCAGTCGCTGATGGTTAGCACCTTATTAAAATGCTTGCAGTAAAGAAGCTGCTGTTGTAAGTGTTATGGTATTTCCTTCGGAAGCTTCTGCTATCATTCATGCTTGCTATATATAATGGTTATGACTAATGCTGTATCAGTTTTCTTTCTCTGCAGCTATGTGTTCATTAACTTTCTATGAAGCTCAGTAATAAGTGGTCTTAACTCAGAAAATACAAGTACACACATATGCGCAAGCACGCGCACACATGAAAATATAACCTGATGCAAATAAGCCCACTGTATTGTGGGGGCACTGATAGTACAGAAGAGGCTAGAAACCATGGATAATCTGTACTTGGTCAAAAATGAGATATTCGTTGATTCAAATACCAGAAGTGCTCATTTATCCCTCCCATTGCAGAAATCATGGAAAAAAAATCTTCTTCTGACAGGGGCTTAACTTATTAGCTCATGCTAATAACAATGCTTCAACGAATGGGTGCGCATTCAATCTGTTATTGACAAACAGCTAACATGACTTTTTCTTTAAGGCTCCTGGGCTATGTGTGTTTGACTTTCTGCATAAAATACAAGCAAAGCTTAGTCAGAAAATCTAATTATAACAGACTAACATTTCATTAGTTCGTGCCCTGAATATCTTTTATGCAAAGTTTCATCAAAATTGATCAATATTTCTCACCAGTGGCGGTTTCTGGTCATTCAAATAGGTGTCTATGGGTGAAGGAATGTCAAACGTCACAAACTGGCCATTTTTAGGAATCGTAAAAACCCCTAATTTATATGTCGAAACGTTGTATACTTGTCACAGCCGCTCCAGGCTTCCACTCAGCTACGCCCACTCCTTTCTCTCGCTGTCCTGTAATTCACCAATCACAATCACCCAAGTATTAGTCACTCTCACCTGCACTCCCTTGTTCCTTGCTCTTTTATACCTGACACTCCCTTCATTTCATTGTCTGGCCTCATTTGAATTCAGACTAGCAGACTCTATGCTCCAGATTCTAGTTTGGAACCTTGCTATCTGCTTTTTTCTATTGTAATCCCCTTGACTTGTATCGCTGCCTGAAACTCTGGTACAAGTCTCAGTGTTTTTCCTTCTGAGTTTTGGCCTCTGGCCTTTCTATGTGGAATCAAACAACCATTGGCATTGTACCCAGTCTTTTTTTTTTCATTCCTGGTCTGCATATTTTTGGAATAGCCTTCCTGGCTAATAAACGGAAACGCTTGCCACAACAATATTTTTTACATACCAAGTATCTGCTCTTTAACTGTAAGAGAAAGTTGTATAATGGCCAACTTCACTTTTTCAGTATGGCCATGCCCACTTTTTGGGGGTGTGAGGCTGACAGTATTTTTCGAGCTAAAGATGTTGCATACCATGTTTTGTCAAATTTCATTGGTGTTTGTGACCGTTAAAGATCACGGGTCAAATTTTTTGTGGACACCAGATGACAGATGATGACAATCGGTGACATTGGGCTTGACACCATCTTAATAACTCAGCTGGTCAACAACAAGTTAGATCCCTTTGTAGCCTTTATGTGACCAGATGAGCTGTTGTACTTTACTTGGCTAGCCGAGTGGGAAAAAAATCAATAATTAAAATAAAATTAAATAAGTTAAATAAATAAATAAAGGGAAAGCTGCTTTCGGCTTCAAAAAGCAACAAAAGTTTTACCTTGGGAGCAAATCTTCTCACCTTTTAAGCAGTAGTTAATGTCATTAAAATCCTTGAAAACCAATGTGAATCTTATGCTAAGCATCAAACAACTCAACTAGCACAAAACAGGAAGTGCATACAGGTTTTCAGGCATATTCCCTCCCTGTTAACACTCACAGCGGTGAGACCCTGCCCCCTTCTCGATTTGGTTTTCCTAGTTTGTCCTCTAACACTTTAAATTCCCAAGCCAAACTGATGAACAATGGGAGAGATTTTTTTGGACATCAATCCACTAGTCCTCCAGCTAATTGAATCCTAGGATCGCTTTTTAGTCAGCTGATGTGATGAGAATGGAAGTTTTGATGCTGTAAATAAATTATTGATGCTATTATTGAGAATAAACAATATGGAAATATGGAGAGCAAATGTAAATGTTTTTTAGGCCACAGATTAATGATGACACATGCAAAAAAGGCAGAGAATTAGAAGAAGAGAAACAAAGTCAGTATTTGCCTATAATTTTACTTAGATTCATTTTTAATAAAATATGTGATTTTTTTTTTTTCTTCATGGTGCACATTCAAATTCACCTTACTGCTGGAGTGTAACACCATCCATATTTATCCATTTAAAGCATCGATTCCCCTGATGAAACTGGGCTTTGTGCGTAGAATGTATGCAAAACAGAAAAATGCTGATTTCTCAGAATAATATTCTATCGAACGTGGTAGCCAAGGAACTTGGTCAAACTTGATAACACATCATTTTGTAGGACTGAATCCCGTAAATACAGGAATGCAGATATGCATTTGAATGCAAATGTGACCCCAACACCTACCGACACACAAGCATGCATGCACAAACTCGCACGCTCACAAACACACACACACATACACACACACACACATGCACACACACAAACACTCACAAGCACATACATATGCGCGCGCGCGCACACACACACACACACACACACACACACACGGCTGCACACACGCACCCACCCGCACACACACACACACACACACACACACACACACACACACACACACAGTATTATTACTATATCATTACCCAGGACACGCACAGTGTTTGGCCAATCCGCACTGGGAGTTTAAGGAGCTTAAGATTTGCAGTTCCTTTCCCAGGGCGCCATATCAAATTCATAAATCAAAGTTCATTCCACATTCTTGCAGTGTTTCAACCTCAGGAGGTTACCAATACCTGTACTTGAGCTAAACAGGCTTATCTTACACAGCCTACTAAGTTTACAACTTAATTCCAGCCATCCCAGTGTGAACACAGGCTTTATGCTTGGAATTTTATGTCCAAGGGCCAGGTAATATGTGTAGCTGAAAGTGCATCATAGCTAATTCTACAGGCTATTTCTACTGAGTGTTGAAGAGGTAAGTGTCTGGAGTGAAAGTAATACCTGAAATTATGCAGTCAAGTCAAGACTCTTACATACCTGCCCTGGGTAAAACAAAATAAGATAAAATATATGAACATGTGCAAAGGATATACAGCATAGTATGAAATACTTAACAATATAACATTTAATTCTCACTAATTACCCAAACAATGATTTGCTATTAAGACCATTAAAAGCTTCATATTCAGCTGTTTTGGGCTTGGCTCATTATTCTTATACAGTCACTTATACAGTCAACAGCAAGTAGTTCAAAAATGGGTGCCATGTTTGAAAAGAAGCAATCAATTCTCTGGCATATTGATATTGCTCAAATGGCCGTATACAGTCGTGTGATCACCAAAAATGTACCAACTTATTGAGAAATTAGAAGTGCAGAGTAGTGATAATGCAGAGTAGTATATTTCTTTTGATAAAAATGCTGCACAATGATTTTTTTGAGGATTTGTTTCAGTTTATTGCCATCATCAATGCATAGTGTAATTAAGTTGGCACACTTCAGAGAACTGACTGAAATGTCACCACAAGACCGAAAGGTATTTAAAGCTTTGTCATCAGCACTTTCTCAATTACACCTTCAGGTTTGCACCCGTAAATATAAAGTGTCATCTACTCACAGTACAGATTGATTCACTTTTATTTAAGCCTCTAATTACTGAATCGAACCATTTTAAGCAGCGGATGAGGTCAGTCTTGCAGTGAAAATAGTGCAATATGGGGCCATAGCCAGTGATCCAAATGAGAGATGCCTCAGTAATGTGCTGTAAATCAGACTTTAAAGGGCATATCTCAAGTTGGCAGAACACAATTTTTCAGAGTTTAGATGTATGAGTCTAATTTACCATTCTTTTTTTTCCTCAAATAGGGTACTTGAGAAGTTTTTTTCTGCCATTATGTGTCATTCTCTTTCACAAAAGCGGAATTCCTAAAACATCAGGCGAGGTGATTGAAAATTCTGCACGATGGAATCACAGGGAACATAACTGAGTATCCATTCAAAACGACCTGATCTATAGACAGCAACACTTTTGAACCAGGGAATTTGTGTGTCAATGACGTCAAAGGATCCTAATTGACTTTCCATGGGCACTATGTCTGTGGCACCAGCGCATAATTTGAGCAGATTCCACGCCAGCACCATTTAATGCGATCTTAAGAGGTCATTTCGCGAATTTCAGTAAGATGAGGTATTTTGAACCTTGAAGTGTTATAAAGGCACCTGAGCACGACGCAGCATCCAGGTTAAACAGGGACCGGCGGTGTTGTGTCCTTCCTCAACCCCTTCCAAAATTTAACACCCCTTGAAATACATGAATAATGTCAGGGAAATAGAAACAAAATCATCACACAGCTGTGCTTTTCCAACTCGAAAACTAGGTTACGAGCAGCAGCTTTCCGCGCATGTTCAGCAAGCACGATGAAACGAATGAATCCATTTACCCTGTGAAAACATAAAAATTGATCATCTGATAATGCATTGTGTAATTCACGAATCTATTCCGTCTTTTTACTGGCAGAGACAGTTTCTTGTGCATTGTAGACTTATGGTGCTTTTCCACGACGCGGCACTGGCTCTACTACTTTCTGGTACCTGGTCTCCTGGGGTTCCAAAAAAAAAGCCGACCGGGTACTAGTGGGTACTAAAATGTGACGTGACAACACCGCAGCCCACTGATTGGTCAGAGAGAATTGTCACTGTGAAATACGATTCCGTAGTCGACCTCGGGGCATCTCATTCGAGTTAGATTGACGACTCTCAAGCGTTGTTGTTATGATCATCAACTAATATTGTTTTAGGCAACTTGTTCAATATACTGTGCATTGCCTTACCTTTCAAACACGGTTTCGCTTGTTCACCAAAGCTGCTACATTCATGAAAGGGGTTCACTTTGTCTGTGACTCCGTTCGTGGCGAAATTAAGTGACGGTGTTGTGTCCAGTTCTGTTCCCCTGACTAATTCCCCTAGAGAAAGTTATGTGATGCTACCCCTGTTTTAAGAAAATCGCGCGAAAAATAACTTTACGGGTGTTGACGAATAATTTTTCTGTTAAATTTATCACAGATGAGATGACGCATCATAAAGCGATGAATTCTGATTCTCTGCCATCTCCTGCGATTTGCGGATTTGCAACGTGGAACTCTGCTCTGCTATGATTACTGAATTATCCCATGCTTTAACAATCCGTTTGTTTGCCGTCAAATTCAGGATGAAACGTACATTCACTCTCCATGCCTTTTACGGATATCATTGCTTTACGTTGTTAGGTGGTACACAATTTCATGTGCAACTGAATCAGACAAGACAATGTCAAACAGAAAATACAATTCAACTCTCGCCGGACTTAGGTGTCATAACGTAGTGACGGTAGTGCGCGTCCCCTGATTTGAAGACATAAATCTTTAAAAAATTTGACGGAATAAATGTAAACTTGATATAACTGCAGCTACATTGTGTGTCTTGATGAGGATGACGCCGTGGAACTTTCGTGCTGCGCCGCTATGACGACAAGCTACACGGAGGCAGTACTATCCTCTAATGGAAAACAACCCCCCAGAAAAGTACCCGGTACCAAGGCGGGTGGAGCAGAGTAGAGTAGAGCCGGTACCACGTAGTGGAAAAGCGCCATAAAAGTGTGAATGTGAATGGAATTGTAATTTGGCCAGGTAGAGGTAAAAATGCACAACACCGGTAACAGGAGGTTTGGTCTGAGGATAAGCTCAGATATGCTGTTGAAAACAAAAAAGTTGTTTCAACGTGAAAAAGTTATTGTCCGGGTTGCCTTAAAATTTTAAGTTAACTGAACTTTGGATTCCAAGTTGAGGTAAAATTTTATGACGGCCCAGAGAATAACTTTTTTCATTTTAAACAACTGTGCTGGGATGTGGGTTTATTGCTTATTTTTGACCTGGACAAATCTGACCCAGTACATGGAGTTAAATTCGATGGCCATTCCTGTTAGAGTATTCCACGCAGACACAAAATTTGCTATGTTTGTCCCCACAGTTTGCCCCATCTGGCTACTCGATGTGCAATCACTGCCAATCTCATTTTCATTCCTCAATCTTATCTCACACCGTTTTTAAAGGTTAATTTTTAATTGTAAATTCTTTTTCTTGTGGAAAAAAAAACCAAAAAAAACCAAAAAAAAAAAACCCTGACATATGCTCAGTAAAAGGTGAAAATTTTTCACAGGGGCTTATGGGATGAAATACTTTCACACCATGCATGGAACGGGCTGTGACGATATAAAAGGCATTAAAGCAGAAAAACATTTTTTGCACTTCGGTTTTTCACTGTATTATTTAGGTTTTTCCCTGATGTCTCACAATGGTGAATAGAGTACATCTTCATTTATGCTCATTGCATTTGAAAAGTTTACTCTTGCCTTTTATTTTTCCCCTTATCGTCCCCATGGATAATTCCGGTCATTGTTTTCATTATACTATTTTAAGTTTATAAAACAAGCATTGTGCTTTACATCTTTTTGCATGTAGCATACATGTGACCATGTGAAAGCTGAGGTTGGAATTTCTAATTTAATCATGATATACAATAAATAGCACTCACCATTCTCAGCCTGCATTAGCATCCACAAAAATGAGCCATTTCACATGGTGCCATCCTTGCATATGTAAATTTCATCATTTAAATATACCTATTAATATTGTTAATATACTGAAGGACTTTAGTTTTGCATATATCATTTACGATGTGATTCCTGACCCAATGGTAGTGCACTTTGGCACTTCAATAATGATGGAATAATTGATCTTGTTTAGCTAACACTTTTATTGAATGAGCAATAAAGCCAAGATTTCATTAAATCAATTTATTTTCTTCTTAAACTATTGTTGGGTCAGAAATCGCACTACAAATAATACATGCAGAACTTAGGTCCTTCAGTATATTTTTAGAGTGTTATGATTTAATTACACACAGTTGACAGGAATGACTTGGCAAGCAAAACTGTTAGTGCTGGATCTGAAGCTGGGAGAAATTTACCTGAAACTTATTTCATTTGATAATAATGTTGCATTTACAGTAGCAGCACGCCTTGCAGGTATTCTTAACTTCATACCTGAGAGACATATTATGTTTTTGAGAGCACAAAAGAGTGCTCAGCGTTACCGGCGACTCCAGAAAAGTCTACTGCCTGCCAAGCTTTTCTCTTCAACACTTGGACGTGAGAACTGAGGCAGCCTTCCACCCTGAGACATCCAACACGATGTGTGGGCTGCGTGCGAATAAAGAGGCCAGGTTTGTGCTGAGACAATATGTACCCTACATTTCTCCACACCCATAAATAGCCTTACAGCCAGTGGATAAATTGCACATTTACTGTATGCAAGTGAGCCAATTTCACCTTACATGTTCAGAGCCTGTTTTAAGGACAAACAATCCCTTACCTGCCAATATTATGCATGTCAACATTCATATATTGGGTTAGGGCTCAGCAGATCTGTCCTTCAGAGGAATAAAAATACATTTCAGACAATACTCAGGCAAGAGGGACAGGGATTCAGCAGACAGACAGTGATATCATATTTGATCCAAAAACTACCTTCTCCATTTCACAGGGAATGAGCTGGCTGCATTTTAGCTCAGTTATTGAAGACTAAATGGAACTTGTACGTAGATTTTTTTTTTTTTTTTTTTTTCTGACTAATGAAACTGACAGCCCTGCTGCTATTGTGAAATGACTCACTGGAACAGAGGAAACTGTTATTGATCTGAGTGGAGCGGACAAGCTTCTATCTGACTGGGCATAAGACAGGCTGCCATTTTGATCCCGCTGCTGCACTGTGGATAGGCCAGTCTAAGCTCGGGGTCGACATTAAATTGTGGGGCTCCAACCAGTGCAGTATATCAGTTGCTTGATGCCCCAAGCTCCAGCTTAAACTTTTTCCTCATTCTAAGTTGTTCTGCTGCAATGCAAATGCTCTGATAAATGGCTTAAATTATGACTCACATCAGAATGTGTTCCCTCATGTTCCATTAAGTATAATAATTAAAACAAATGCAGTCTGGGTTAAGGTGGTTCCTCTACTGTGGTCCTGCATGAAAAACACAATTAATTTGTGCTGAAAGGCCTAGAAGTGAAGACGAATGGCTCCACACTATTTCTCCCACCAGTCAGGCTAATCACTTCCAAATGATTCATTTACCGCATAGCACAGCAGCTGTAACACCTTAAAGAAAAATAACCTGCTTTGTTGACGATGCAGATTTGTGCTGTTGTCTGTATGTGTATTGTGATAAATTACACACACACACACACACACACACAAACACACTCATATGCATGTTTGCGCACACACACTCAGATGCACACAGAAACACACACAAACATGCATGCTTGCATGCACACACACAGAACTGCATGCAAACACACACATAGGCACACACCCGCACTCACACGAACATATTAGCGCAGACACATGCAAACACACCCAAACACACACACACACACACACACACACACACACGTATACACGATGCAGTACAATCACTGATGAGCACTCACCGGTACATACTACCCTAACCACGCATATTTAATTTGGCACCAAAAAATTCTAAGAGAGTCAGTTTTTAGAGGTTAGACAGTCCCAGCCCCTCCACTTTGAGTTGTATTCCATTCAGCCATAAAAAATACAACCGCAAACCAACCATTGATGTTCTTCAGTTCATTTATTTTTCGCAGGGGACAAACACACAATTTGAATAATGAAGGGTTCACACCACTGCTGGCCAGTCCTACTCATGCACGACTCCCTGCAGGGTATGATGTTTTTGTATGGATGATCTCTGTGAAGCTTTCTGTCCCTGTTTTCACTAACCACTTTAGACCATATGAAACAGGCTTAGTCACCTGCTTTGATTGATCAACTATGAGTTGAATTTATATATATATATATATATATATATATATATATATATACATGCACACATAAAATTGCAATCAAAATTATTAAACCCCCATTGCAAATTTGGTTTAATAGCTAAATTTACAAACTCTCATCTGTTTGTGATAAATTAAAAAAGAACATTTTAAATAGCTCAACACATCTAATATTACAAGTGATTTCTCCAAACTTAACACAAAATGCCATTTTTAATGACTGCTGCAGTCTCAAAATTATTCAACCCCCTGATTAGAATCTGTCATAAGAGCATATTTGCAAATCAGGTGTTGTCTCAAGCACACCTAATGCAGCTAATCAAGAACTTAATTAGTTGCATCAGGTTTGCTTGAGATAGAACACATCAAATACTTCCACTCGCTAGGGGTTTGTTGACAGTGACATTTGATTACATATTAGAAATATGGCTGTCAAAAGAATTGTCCAACAAGCTAATAGAGGAGATCATTGCCTGGCAGAAACAAGGAAAAGG
The DNA here is from genome assembly GCA_029692085.1 of Gymnothorax javanicus. Lineage (NCBI taxonomy): Eukaryota > Metazoa > Chordata > Actinopteri > Anguilliformes > Muraenidae > Gymnothorax > Gymnothorax javanicus. The sequence goes on from CM056193.1 coordinate 24,664,360, forward strand.
ATACAAAAAGGTAGCACAGGCACTACATTTTCATAGAGATACAGTTGAAAGCATTGTTCGCAAGTTCAGAGTTAAAGGAAGAGTGGCTACAGTACCAGGATGTGGCAGAAAGAGGAAGCTATCAATGGCTGTCACCAGATTCCTGAGGAGACGGGTGGTCAAAAACCCTCGAGTGACTGCAGGAGACCCGCAGCAAGACTTGGAGGCAGGAGGCACTGAGGTTTCAGTTTGCACAGTAGGGCGCATACTAAACGCTGAAGAACTCCAAGGCATACACCACAACTGATCCAAAAGCACAAGATCCAATATGCTCAAAACCATATAAATAAGCCTCAGAGGTTATGGGAAATTGTTCTGTGGAGTGATGAAACAAAACTGGAATATTTCGGGTGTATGAATCAGTGGTATGTCTGCAGGAGGAAAAAAGAAGCATATGCTGAAAAGTACACTCTGCCTTCAGTGAAGAATTGTGGGGGCTTTTTGATGCTCTGCAGCTGCCTGGCTTCCTCTGGCACTGGAAATCTGCAAAGTGTGGAGGGCAAGATGGATTCAGTCAAGTACCAGGATATCCAAGGAGAAAATGTCATGCCATCTGTAGGGAATCTGACGCTTGGGCATCATTGGACCTTCCAAAAGGACAATAATCCTAAGCATACCTCAACATCCACCAAGGCTTAGTTTCAGAAGAAGTCTGGGAAGATTCTAGAGTGCCCATCACAGTCGCCTTGCTTGAACCCCATAAAAAATCTCAGGTAGGACTTGAAGAAGACAGTTGCAGCATGCAAACCCTAGAATATTAGTGAACTGGAGGCCATTGACCATGAGGACTGGGCTAAGATTCCTTGGGAATGCTGCCAGAAGCTGTTGTCTGCCTATGCATCACATTTCCAGCAGGTCATAGCGGAAAAAGGGTGCTCTACTAAGTAATAAAGATGCTTGTCATGAAGGGGTTGAATAATTTTGAGCTTGCAGTAGTCATTAAAAGTGGCATTTTGTGTTGAAATTGGAGAAGCCACTTGTAATATTTGTTGTGTGGAGCCACTTAAATTGTTCTTGTTTGATTTGTTCATTGCAAACAGCTGAAAGTTTGTAAATTTTGCCAGTAAACCTAATTTGCAAGGGGATTTTAATAATTTTGATTGCAACTGTTTATATATAAAAGACATTGTGGAAGAGGCCATTCAGGTGCAGGGCTTAATTAATTTTTAATTAATTTGTTCAGTTAAAAACCCAGCATGCTTGTTTATCATGGCCAAATGACACACAGCTACAATCAGCCTGTTGTTAATGTTTTTCTCCTTTGATGACTTGTAATGCAGTCGTGCAGTAGCTTTGAAAGAATGCCAGAGAGCGCATCACACAACACGGACGTCATTATTCATGGCATGAATATCCTATTGTAATATTCTTCTCAAGTGGAAAAGGCAGAAGCAGGAGGCACTCAGTGTGTAATCCCCATTTCTCTGGTGCTTTATCTTGCTGTCAGAATTCATCAGGGGTCAGCAACCTCTTTATAAGTCCGTGACATTTGAACATCGTATTTTCTGTGAGTCTGCATGTATTCTGTTTATCCTCCCTGTCCTGAAGGCTGCAGCGTTGCCGGCTGAGGGGACAGCAGTCAGACTGTTTCACTCCTTCAGAAGACCATTATATATCTTCAGAGCTTTCTGTTCCTCTGAAGCTGTAATCGCTTTGTTGCAGTTTGTGTTGTCTTCTATGGTCAATGTGTGAACCACAATGTGATTATGCTGGCAAGCATTCAGTGCCTGTAATACACAATTTAAAAAAAAAAAAAAACATTGTGCAGAACTGAAATAAAACCTGAATATTAAATCATTTCCCATTAAACATATAAAGACAGACACATATTCTATGATATTTGAGAATGGAAGCATGTATTCACTATTGATTATGCATTAGCAATAAAACACCAATAAAATCTGTGCAGGGCTTGAACTTCATCAGCTCAGTGAGGAACATCTGTAGATGGTCAGTTATATGACCAATAAAATGGGAGCTCTGTGGCAAGTACCCGCCCCCAATTCTTGGAATGAATCAATGAGAGAACCGTTGAAGAGACAGTGGCACTGACCAATGGGAAGCTTCTGCTGAGCAGCACAGCTGCTGTCCATAGTTCTGATTTCTCCAGTCTGCCTGGGGATATGAACCTTGTCTGTCCTGTCCATCTGATGGAGGTAATATAATAGAACTGGAGAGAGCGAGGAAGTCCCACCCCTATTACTTTCAATGGGAGATGCTAGGCTAGCTACTTCAGCCCAGGAAGTATGGAATTGACCGACGCCATCTATAAAAATGGCGTTCCATGGGTGCTTATTTCCGGCACCATTTCACAAGATTGCCAATCTGATTACACTGCACAAATGGCCAAGAAAATGTGTCGTCTGTGCGGATTGGAAAATTTGTTCGAGGGGAAATGATGAGCAACGCTGTTGATCCAGGACGCGCACGCTCTATACACTCATTGGCTGAACTGCTGCAGTCAGAGCAACAGCTGGACAACCAAAATCCTGCACGAGCTGTCATCAAGCTCTAAGTAGCAGTTCTTATTTTACAGGCCCTCTTGAAAACATTGAACAGTTGCGTCAGACAAAGAGAAAAATAATGAAGGATTACCGAATACATTTTCTTTTTTTTCGCTTTATTTGGCAAGAAAAAAATGGGCACTTTTCAATTGGTGTCTTTGCAGCTCGCGCATCTTTGGCCACAAAATTGCATCCTTGGGAAACGCAGAAGCAGGAAGCTAACATGCTAACTGGCTGAAGCAAAGGTACTTCCTCGCTCTCTCTGGTTCTATTATATATCTCTATGGTTCATCCCACTATTATGGGCTTCCTTGAAGGTTTTTACCATTACTTGCATATGATATGGTCTCTGTTCAGATCAGCATGCTGTGGACCCCATTGAGAAAAGCAGCCTGGTCCTTTTCTGGTGGCGTTTCAGTGTTCTTCTGATGTAAAATTTTTGTTGGGTTACCTCACAAAATCCTAACCCCTAGATTCCACCGGGAGTGTCTTGGTTTTGCTACTGCCACGAGACAGTTGCCAGAGTTGATCGCGGCCATTCTAGACAATGGTTGTGATTCAATCAGCAGTTCCACTGCACGTCTTGGCAGCATCCTAGAAGCGGCTCACCAGGCTGCTCTGCCGAGAATACGCGCCGAATCTATTTCTGGTGGTGGCAGGCCGCAGTCGTGCTGATCTGAATATAGCAGGAATACGTTTCCCATAGTTCGACCATATACATTAATTGGATCCAACTACGTTAGGATTTGTGCTAATGGGAACCGCACACCAGATTGTGCCAGGCAGGAAGTAACTATCAAGGGGAATATGCTTTTAACTAAAAGAAACTAGCCACAAATCTTTAATTTAAAATTTGTTTTTAACTTACTTTTCAACTACTTGTCTGTGATTTTGTTATAACTTAAACACGGGCACATTTTTTAAAAATCTGTGGCGCTCACGGCTGGACTGTAGTAGGCTACAGCACAACAAAGTTGGAAATGACATTAAATGCAATTAAAGCAGAAAAAACAACAGAAAGAATTTAAGTTCATTGCACAAATATCCTGGTAAAAATGACGAGATATGCAAAATCTGAGCATGTTGATTGTATCAGTTGGCAAGACGCTGCGCTGATGTTTCGTGCTCAGTGGAACATGAAGTCACCTGCAAGACAGAGTAAAATAGTGTCGCTCATGTTATGCTGCAGATATGCGCCCGGCAGACTCTAGGGGTAAGACTGGGATGGACTAACTGGAAACATTAAACTGAGTGTGTGCGAGAATCTATGAGGGTGTGTCTGTGTGTATGTGTGCGTGCACGCAAGTGTGTGAGTGTATGGTTGTGTGTGCACGCGTGTGTGAGTGCAGGTGCATACGTGCGCGAGTATTTTATGTGTATCGGTGCGCGCGTGTGTGCATGTGTTTGTTTGTGTGTGTGTGTGTGTGTGTGAAATAAATGGGTAAGATAAAAGATTGTATGGATGGACGAACTATTTCGAGGGGTGCATTTGACACTAGGGCAATACTTGGGTTTTATTTTTTTCACTCACTGTTTGGTCATGACAAGCACATTTCCATTTTCAAGAAATCCACTGCATATCCTGATAAACTGAAGTAAGCAGTAGTTTGACGAAAAGAATGGGACATCATGCATGTATTTGCCTCAAGTTTAGCAGACACTAAGGACCCTGCTTAATGACCTTGTCTTTGATTAATTGAGTGGTTAATTGGGATTGGCATAACATACAGCACTGTAAGGAGAAACATCACTCATGATGAACACATCACATTAAATGAAGGATAAATAAACATGCTGGAGTTGAGCCCAGGAAACGATCCAAATCATTTTAAAGACCCTCAACGGACCCTTATTTCTCTTTAAAGTCTTCATTAAGCCATACTTTTCTGAAATGTGCAAGCAGAAGACTAAAATTTATCATTCATACAAATTATGCTATTTTGCATCAAGGCTATCTGATGAAACAGCACATCCATTCTGCCTTCTGAACTTGTTTCAAGTTCATGTTCTGAAAAAAAAAAGGGGAAAAAAACCCTGTTTTTTATGTTAATTAAATAATTATCAAAACTTTTGTTAATACTTGATTGTACTTTAGTGGGAAGAATAGTAAACAAGTTTAGCATCTTAACCCTTTAAAGTTCAGTCCATATTTGAGCAAATTGCCGCATAAAATGAAATGCTTTCCATTCTTGAACCACTTTGACTGAAGGCATAATCATAGTTTCGTTTGAAAAGTGACAATAGATTGCTTTCCAGTAGTCAAAAATTGCAGAGAATATCACCCAAATTGAGTAAAAACAATGGAAATGTTAGTTTTTGTCTGATAGAAAAAGATTCTGGGCTCTAAATTCATTGACCAGGCGCAGGCGCGGCAAATGGGGGTGCGCCGCGCCAACGGGGTGTATCCAGGCGCATTTTGCAATTTCATGCCCGGCGCAGCCCGGCGCAAGAACTCCTCTGTCCTGCCTCCGTTCCTCCTGCCGGCGCAAGTGGCAAAGAGGGAGGAGAGAAGGCGTGAGTGGGTTTAACACAGCCGAGTCAAATCTTCACCAATCAAATGAGCTCCTCTCCTCACCTTTGAAAATGCCGTGGGCGAAGTAGGACACAGCAGCAACACCAGACGGCCAAACTTCAGCCAGGAGGAAGCTGATGTTCTGGTCTGGGAGGTTCAAGCTCGCAGTGGTCGAATATATGGTCACGCGAACAGACCTCCATGGGCTGATGATGCAAAAGTAGCTGCGGAATTCTAAACCCCTCTAGAACCGCGGCTGCCGCTTTTTTTATGGCAGTGCAAATGTGCGGCCATTTCATGATATTGTGCGATTATAAAGAGGGAATCAACAATACATTGTTTTTGAACGAATGAAATAAAAAATTGCCAATTAATACATGTGAATTTTTTACGTACAATAATTAATTATGCTGACAAACACGTTATATGAGAAAACAGCAACTTGAGTCAACATTTGCCCAATTGCGTAGCCCTACTGCAACCAGAACGAATCCGACAAGGGGTGCACTTGACAGTGTAAGCCTATAGACTACCTTTAGTAGGCTAATAGTACACAACAATAGAAGTAATAATAATAATAATGTTTAGATAAATGTAGCCCAGATCAGGCTGTGTTTCCAAAGTCGCGTTCACACTGGACGCAAAACGAATTTTCCGCACAATAGATTACATTCAAAGTCAATGCAAAGATGCGAATACACGCGAAACGAGTGTATTCACGTCTTGGCATTGACTTTGAATGTAATCTGTCGTGAGAAAAATTTGCTTCGCATCTGGCGTGAAAGCAGCTGAAGGACACATACCCACGTAGCCTACACACGCACTCACGCACCCACATGCACACACTCTCTCTCTCTCTCTCTCTTTCTTTCTCTTACTCTCTCTCTCGTACGTTGCAGACAGGGGTATTTGCGGTCAAAGCCACTGCCGCAAAAAAAGCGGCTACGGCGCTCAAAGTAATTTAATATCAATACTCATTTACATTTTATAACAGAAGTTCAAAACTTTGATATAACATACAAAAAAAAATTTTAGAAAAAGTCATGGACGGATGGACTCATATCTTTTACTGACATGAAATACCATGCATTACTAACATCAGTGCCGCATAAAAAGCGGCAGCCGCAGTTCTAGTGTTAAGGACAGAGCTGTGCAGCCAGGTGGTCTCTCCTCTCCCGTGCGCGCTGCTGCTCTCCCTGCTGATACGGCATATGCAGTTCGGCCTCTCTGTCTCAAGTCCTGTGATGTCTCCTGCGTGAGGTCAAAGTGACATCCATGGCGCACAGCTATGTTGTGTAGCACGCAACATGCCACAGAGAATGCACTGACACTCTGAGGGCTGTCAGGTCGAGTTTCCATTACGCGTGCCAACTGCCTTTGACCTGACATCAGGACAATCGATATAGGTACTATAATTTATGTGCTGATTCAGACAGTTACATTAAATAGTGGTTGCCGTAATTATTTATTGCATTGAAACATGCCTGACATTCTGGAAACCTGCCTGTGAGGTTTTGGTGACGTGTGCGCACTGTGCGCCGGTCAGCCAAATTACCACTGCACAGAAAGTAAACCAGGTTGGAGCTGGCGAGCGCTCTAAGCACTTTCGGCGGAGCCTTTTGCCACGAAATTGTCACTGTGTCATAATGAATATGTGACACCTCCCCCTACTGCGCCGCCACACCCATCTCGGCGCACGTCAGTCTACCAAATTGCCAAAGTGGCTGCGCACGGTGTTGCACTGGACGAAATCACCACTGCGCGGGCAGCGCCATGCTGCGCCACCCTGCGCTGCGCCAAGAAATTAGAGCCCTCTCTGTTTTGTTCTGCCCCTGTGGCGATGTGATCAAACCTCAATAGCTTAGAAAAATATCGCAGCCCTGGCCAGATGCCTAAGCAACTGTAAGTTCAAAAATTATGATTCTGTAATCAAAAATGTATATTTTACAGATTTGTTTCTTGCCTATGTTTGTGCGTGTTTCGGCAAACAATTTTGGAGAGTCCAAATTTCCCTTTGCTCCTAGCTACTGTCGCGCTCGCTTTTACAGTAGTTTTACAACTTCCGTCATTCAGGTCTTTTTCCTCATATGTAGGGAAATTTTTACTCCAATGTATCCTTCAAATTCCCTGCACTGGCGTGTGATTGTAAATGCATCATTAAACTGTGTCCAAAACATCTTTGCTTCATTGACGAAATCTCTCCTTGTCAGGAACCATTAGAACAATTCCTCCTTGTAAAACGTAATCCCTTGGCTACCATAAGCATCCATATTTTGGAAGTTTCAGACCACTGGCTGTCCATTTAAACTAAAAGAATTAGATTTTCCTATTATTTTGAAGAGAGGGCTCATTGGCTAAAACACTCACTGTCCTGTTAGATCAGCACTTCATAGCCAGTGGGCACACTTATTTTGTTTCTAAAGGGCTACTGTATAATCTCAGATCAGAATCATGAGTAAAAAAGCTAATTACAGTGAAATTAACTAAGACGCACAGCTAATACCTATATGTCAAAGTCGATTTAGTGACATTTGCCCAAGCTTTCTTGTTTTGCGTAGTAAAAGCTATGACTTGTTTTTATCTCTAGACAGCCACCAAGGTAAGAACATCAATTTCAACATATTTTGACAAATCTGAACGATGCTATTCAACTGATAACCAATGCTATACAACGGATAACCTCAAGTTAACATCGTATTATACACCTTATACTAGCCTTTGAAATATAAATTATACACAGTATGCAGTCTTTGCCAATTTCACAGACGACTAAGCTCAAGTCTGGACTTAAGTGAGTTTTGTACGGACAATCACCACTCAGAATTGAATTTAGACGATGACTAGACACAAAATGTGTCCGTGAAACCGGCCCAAATTGTTTCAGTAATAATGCTTGAAACTGTTTTGATTGTAATTTAAATATTCACTGAATAGGAACGTGTCATCATGAATAATGCAAATGAATTTCAGAAATTCAACATATGTATATCTTACTATGACAAAGTTCATGAGAACACTTAAGATTTGATTTTACACTGAACGTTTTACTGTGCGTGTGCATGTGTGTGTGTGTGTGCCCGTGTGTTTCATGTTTAGAACTGTCTGTCAGATCAAGTTGTGGAGATTTACTGTGAAAATATAGGCTTGTATCTGACAGTATACAGAAGGAGAATTTACAGAGGCTCACTTTGACCAAGGCTGCAGACAGTGGATTGGCGCTGACAATATGTCCCACTCCATCAGCCACTATCAACAGAACCCAGCAACATTCCCGAAAAAAAATAAAAAAAAAAATAAAATCCACTTAATATGCAATTCAGTTGGTGCACTGTTTAATTAGGGGGACAAAAGACCATCTAATGCTTCTGTGTGTTTTTGAAGGGCACCGCGACTCAGTCAAAATAAATGACCATTAAAGTTGTCAGTGAAAGCTCTTGTCTTCTGTAGAATCCTTTCTGACACTTTTCAAAACAACTGCTTTTCCTTCCCACTATTTTTCCTCAAAACAAACTAATTCTACCGCAAGCAGAAAAAGTAAGGTAACGTGATTTAATTATTCTACCAAAAGATAGCTGTGACTCTGGAAGCATGTGCAGATAGCTGCACATATCTGCAAACTATTCATTTTGCGACTTTGTTTGAGGCAAAATTCATTTTTTTCCCCCTCGAAGACCTGGAACACAGGATTTTTAATATCGTCCGACAAGTCCTCCCTGGTGTAAAAGCTGTTTTGTTCCAGATGAGGCCTGACCTTGCATGACTGAGTGAATGCCGCTGGCTGCCTCGACTGGACCTCACTGTTGACTTCAAATGAGAAAAACCAGCTGTTTTGTGAAGATATCAGCAGACACATGTCAATCCTTTGTCCTCTTTTGCAGAAAATGGGAAAGAAGAGAAGTATAAGATCACGAGAAAACAAATGAAGGCCACAAAGGAAAAACAATACGAGTCCAAATTTTGCATTTTTGTATATTTTATATATTATATACAGTATTAATATAATATTTTATATTTTTGCATATTTTTTCAGTGCTTTGTTTCTAAGATCATTTTGAATTTTTAATTCATCATTTTTCCACAATGTGAAAATGTGACTGATCATTTTTCCATTGTGGTCTTCAAATACAAACAGTCTTTGGCCTTAAACAAGGTGAGGTTCAGTTTTGGCCATCACATTTCCAGTAACAATGCTCGTCTCCAGCGTCAGACGATTGCATCGATCAACTCTTCCAACTTTTAGATGAGTCAACACAGGTTGGCAAAATATATTAAATGTGTCAAATGTGTAAAAATATAATAATACATACACTGTAAATAGATTTTTGGTCATTTTTTGATGTTTACCCTGAGTAAAATTCCTGTTTTTATTATAGTGTTTTTGAATTAAGTGTAATGGAGTAATAAACTGTCATATGCAAAACTGGCACTAATATCAGACAATATAACTTATTTATGGTTGCTCTCCTGAGATACTGTAAAGGACTGGCCCGTGGAGCTGGGGAATTTTTAGTCCAACTTAAAAATGAGATTGGATACAGTCAGTTAAACATTTTTGGCGTGGCAAACAAATGCATAAATACAGTGTAGTTGTTAGTGACATTTTCTGTGGCGGTTTGGCAATTCATTTATCTACAAATTATATCTATCATTCAATAATGTCGTTCTGTCATTCAATGGTGTTCTCTCAACAATAGACACATTATACATGTGCATGTAAATAATGTTTTTATCAAGGGCAGTGATATTCAGAATTTATTTATTTTTTACTTTGAACTCTTTTTCTGCTCCTTTTTTTTTCTTCAGTCCTTCAACATTTGAGCTCTATGGTAGGTGAGGGGAAACCTCAAAGCACAGTTTTTGGGCGATTGAAAGTTAATCTGAAATGATATAATGTGTCATGATTTCAATCATGCGAAAATTCAATGATTCAATTTAAACTGTCCAGCCACTCCAACTTCTAGAAAGTTCATGGTCCTTTTCCTTCCTCCCAAACCCTCCACTGGGTTGAAAAAAAAAAATAAATTCTTTTGACAGTATTTGAGCTCAAGTTGTTCTACTCTTTTGCTGAGATTATCCACACAAACCCGAGAACCTGGGGGGATAAAAGTCCACATTCATCTGGCAAAATCCTAATCCGTTCTAATTGTACTGTACCAATAAATCTTTATATTTTTTCATTCATTGCTTTTTTAAATAAACAATAACAAATAAACATAAAAAAACCTCTAAATAAAGGAATCCCTTGCGCTACAGCCCCTCTCTTGCCAGAGGTCGGTGCTCACAGAAAAGGACAAATTCAGAAGAAATGAAGGAACAGACTGGAGCACTCGAATCACTTGCATCAGTTTATTGAGTTGCCAAGACTAACGTTTCGACGCACAGCGTCTTCCTCAGAGTCAAATTAGTATTGGTGAAGTTGGGACAGTTAAATAACTTCCTCCACACAGAGAATGACCTCCTATTGGAAAGGAGTTAAGTTGGGAGGTATCCATAATGAACCAATACTGTGATAGCACTCAGTGAGTGGGTGTAATCTCAAATACCAACATTTCCTCCCATTAACACAAATTTCAGCCATCATATATATATATATATATATATATAGGACATAAATTAACATGTATACATTTACAGAAAACAGGACAGATTTAATTCTTCATTCAATCCATGTGGTTCCACAGTGTTCAATGTATAAATCCAATACGCTTCTCTTTTGAGCAGTCTGTTAATAATATCCCCACCCCTCTGGGAGGGAACAATTTTCTCAATACCCCAAAATTTAAGAGATGCTGCGAACCATGATTAGCTTGGGCATAGTGCTTTGCTATTGCGTAGTCCATATTCTGATTACGAATAGCAGCCTTGTGTTCGGCAATGCGGAGTTTGAGGACACGTTTTGTTTGGCCTACGTAGACCAACCCACACGGACATTTGAGAATATAAATGACATGTGTTGTGTTACAGTTTATAAATGAATTGATTTTGTATTTCATGCCTGTATGTGGATGAGAAAAATATTTCGAGTCCGAGGAATTGGAGCAGTGAACGCAGTGCCCACATCTATAGAAACCTACTTTTTCTACTGAATATTCCCCCATAGCGGGTGAAATCAAATATGTTATTAAGAAACATTGGCATGTTTTACAGAGTGACCCAGCCCTCAAACAAATATGCGCCGAGCCTCCCTTAATCTCCTTTAGAAGATCTCGTTCGCTTAAGGACAGATTGGTGCACTCTGTAATGCCTTCCCCCTCCCCTAAATCTACATGGCTGCCCTCCCCACCGATAGGTTTCTATAGATGTGGGCACTGCGTTCACTGCTCCAATTCCTCGGACTCGAAATATTTTTCATCCACATACAGGCATGAAATACAAAATCAATTCATTTATAAACTGTAACACAACACATGTCATTTATATTCTCAAATGTCCGTGTGGGTTGGTCTCCACGAGGCCAAACAAAACGTGTCCTCAAACTCCGCATTGCGAACACAAGGCTGCTATTCGTAATCAGAATATGGACTACGCAATAGCAAAGCACTATGCCCAAGCTAATCATGGTTCGCAGCATCTCTTAAATTTTGGGGGTATTGAGAAAATTGTTCCTCCCCCCAGAGGGGTGGGGATATTATTAACAGACTGCTCAAAAGAGAAGCGTATTTGATTTATACATTGAACACTGTGGAACCACATGGATTGAATGAAGAATTAAATCTGTCCTGTTTTCTGTAAATGTATACATGTTAATTTATGTCCTGTATATATATATATATATATATATATGATGGCTGAAATTTGTGTTAATGGGAGGAAATGTTGGTATTTGAGATTACACCCACTCACTGAGTGCTATCACAGTATTGGTTCATTATGGATACCTCCCAACTTAACTCCTTTCCAATAGGAGGTCATTCTCTGTGTGGAGGAAGTTATTTAACTGTCCCAACTTCACCAATACTAATTTGACTCTGAGGAAGACGCTGTGCGTCGAAACGTTAGTCTTGGCAACTCAATAAACTGATGCAAGTGATTCGAGTGCTCCAGTCTGTTCCTTCATTTCATAAAAAAACCTCTCTTTAATACCAAGCTGTGAAAGTTATAACCCATAGTTCAGGATAATTGGGGTACTTCATGAGAGGTGAAAGTATGGTGTACGATACAGTACACAATGAAATTATTCAGCAAAATTATGCCATTACTTTATTTAGAAGATATATGCAAATGCATCTTGAAAACAAAAAAACTGCTGCAGCAAAAAATAAAATTTCTCCCCAGCTATATTGTAAATTAGACAGCCAATCAGCTTCAGGCTTCCTTGTGATTGTGTGACTTTTTTCACTCTTATTCACAGAGGCTGATTCTGTGTTGTGTCAACACCCCATAGATATTTGTGCTTTATCGTCAACTCTTAAGTTAGGTTGTTGAAACATACACTAATTTCACTAATTAGAGAAAAGATTATGAAAAAAGACATCAACAGTATGATGGCCCGTCACTTGGTTGTTCAGTCTAAAAAAGTACTTCCCTTGGATTGGTTCAATACTGTTTGTTCCACATATTCAGCTGTCAAAATGGACACTGTGTAAAAATGTGACAGCTCTGTAAGTCACTCTGGAACAGAACATCTGCTACGTCTCTGTAATGTGATGTATGTCATCAGCCAAGCGTCCATTTTTGCAACGCAAATTGCCAGAGTTTCGCAGTAATGACCTGCCATTTTGAGTGCTGGTACAGTCACCCCAAATAGCTCAGAAACAGCCGTTATTTTATGTTATCTCTGAACAGAACGGCTGAGACAAACTGGGAATTGGCCATGTCATCGCATTTTTCAAAACTAAGAACCCAATGGGCCTTTCAGGAAAATGCGGATAAAACAATTCATCTAAAAACCAGTTTCAGGGCTGAAACAGCTTTGAAATGTCAGCTAAATGTGCTTACATTCTTTGCAATGCTAAAATAATATGTATTTTTTCTGCATAACAGCGCTTTAGAAACGCTTGAATGAATACCAAAAGAAATATCATTACAAAAATATTATTGTCAGTACTATAAGAACTTTTTTCTTCAGAGAGACACTTATTGGCTACATTTTTTCTTCTTGTTTAACTTCAGAATGTGCCGTTAGTTTTTATACAGAAAATAAATACTGGATGTCTGAAATACATGAAGAATATATTTACAATGCACAGTTTCTGAATTTTTAGAGGGTCTATCAATTTCTGAACTTTAGATGTGTCAATCAATAACAAAATATATTAATTTACAATGCTGATTAACAAAAACCATATGTAAAAAAACCTAAGCAGAAAAGTACAGAATTTGCAGCTTTTTGTCGATAGTTACTTATCAACTGGCAACATTTACTTTTTGAATGATGTATTGCTTTCTCCTAGATCCTTTGTTTTCTCAAGTAGATGCATAAAACATGTTTTCAAACAACAGCTCTACTAAACTGGAATTCAAAAACTAGTGGACAGGATTTTATCCACTATAAAGACATCATGGTATCCGAATAGGTTGACCGTGCTTGCTTGTCCTGACACTGAAGAAGCCCCTCAGAGGCGCTCCTGTCACGGATTCAGAACAAGAACCAGTTGCTTATCACAGGTAATGCCGAATTTCGTCATTGTTGAGGAAGACCAGCTCAAAAATGCCTAAGATGGGGAGTTTTTGAAGGTGCACGGGAGTCAGGCAGGAGGATTCAGGAGCACAAGGAGTAAGGCAAGGCGTGGTCGAAGGGGCAGGTCCAAGATCAGCAATCGTATTGGGAAACTAATTGGGCACACCAGGGCACACTGGTTTGAACTGGGGTGAAGGAGAGACTGAAAGAAGCCACTTGCCAAGACTGCAGACTCTGTGAAGCATTTACCTAATAAATAACTCTTTGTTTTCTTAAACCGAAAACCAAAGATGGAGATAACAATCCGGCAAAAAGGAGATGAGACCAGAAATTTAAATACACAAGACAAAAATCAACAGAGTGGAAATGTTTGTGAAAGCGTGAAGAGTGAAACAAAGAAGGAGAGAGTAGAATGAAACAATACTTAAATAATGAGAACAATAAACAAAACACAACTGAAATGGTCAAGGACAGCTGGATTGCAGGGAAATCAATGAGAAAAATAAACACTCAGAATGTGACATGCTCCATCCCAAACAGTTATACATTGCAGTTTGATACCTGCCTTTCTGTTATCAGTATGTGAGCCTGGACACAAAAACACAGCTTGGCATTTTTTATCATCACCTACTTTGTGGTCATCTAACCAGGAAACTAATTGTGTGCAACCTTCATTGTGATGGATTGGCAGCCAGTTCACACTGTATTCTTGCCCCTCATTCAGTGGCTGCTGGGATTAGCTCCAGCATCCTTTACAATCCTGAACAGGAATAAGTGAGTCAGATAATGAAGGCATGGATGAGTGGGTCGATAGACAGATGGAAAACATTATATTCTTGAACAATGTTGAATAAGCCCATCGCTTGTACAACCCTAAGTCCGAAATACTTGGGACGAAGTGTAAATTGTGAATAAAATCAAAAGGCAATGACTTTCAGATCACATGAGCCAATATGTTATTCACAATAGGACACAGATAACATTTCAAATGTTGAAACTGAGATATTTTACATTTTTATCCACCAAATGAGCTTATTTCAAATTTTATGGCTGCAACAGGTCTCAAAAAAGTTGGGACACAGGCAAAAAAGGGCTGAAAAAGCAATTTATATATAAGAGAATGAGCTGAAAGAACATGTAACAAGTAATTAAGTTAACAGGCATCAGGTGTGTAACATGATTGGCTATAAAAGGGATGTCTTACAGAGGCTGAGTTTCTCAGAAGTAAAGATGGCCAGAGGCTTTCCAACCTGCGAAGGCTTGCGTAAAAAAAAATGTGGAATGCTTTAAAAACAATGTTCCTCAACATCAAATTGCAAAGGCTTTGAAGGTCTCATCATCGACAGTGCATAACATCATCAAAAGATTCAGAGAAACTGGAAAAATCTCTCAGTGATCAGATTAAGGAAAAAAATTGATTAGCATTTTTTGCTAATCATTATATAAATTGATTAGCACATTTGAATAATGATTAGCAAAAAATAAAAAACAGTAAATCAGATTTTAAATGACGAAAGGGCTTTTTTTTCTTTCCTGATGACAGATTTCAAAGAGAAATACAACTCCACTCTGAAAGAAAAACAAATTATTTCCAAAAGGCATCAATTTTACCCTGAACTACCCTATCTTCATTTAATGCAGCACACTTCCGTTTCCCTGTGAAATTTCTGTAAACTACTTGTAACCTGCAGTTCATCTATCTTATCTATACTTTACTGTAGCATATGATGTTGTTTAGCACCTAATCAGAGATGTGAAATGATTCATATCCATTATACAAGGCAATCTCCAACTCAGTCACGTTTTAACATCACAACATCGTGTATTTGAATGATTAGAGATCATTTTGCATGTTTTGGGAGAGGCCGGCGAACTTGCAATTCCCTAAACCCACATGGCAATGACAAGTTTTGATGACTTTGATCAGCTTACCGTGATGTTTGGGTGGCTGGAGGAACAATCGGGTGTGTAAAAAATGTAAAGCGTACATCCAGTCAAGACGATTCAGAGTTAATGCCGAAAAAATTGGATGTCAGACATGCAATTTTTTTCCAGAAGGGCAAAAACAAAATCACATCGCTTTAGTATAGCAATGATGACAAAGATTCCCCTTAACTAGCATCAGCTAGGTAGGAAGATGGCTTGCTTTATAATCTGAAGAGTAACGTAATACGCGATTGCACGAATAACAAGATAATGCAGCTAAAAATAGCCATGAAATGTATGTATGCCTATGACAGCTGGTAAAGTTAGTCATGTTGGGTCAAGAAACAAATCATATCGCCTTAATATGATGATCATTTACAAAGATTTTCTTTAGTTAACGTTACTTAGCTTACTACCGAACTAGGTGGCTATATCCAAAGAGCAACTTAATTTAATACAGTATGACTCACACTGCAGTCAAGACATTACGTCATTATGACAGCCTCCCAAGCGCATGCATGCGCTCCCCAGAAGCTGATTGGTTGGTATGCAAATAAACATCATTTTCCAGCCAAGCGAAGTCGCAAAAACTTCTCCTGTTGCTATGTGGCTCCGTAACTCGGAAGTTCGCAGGCCAGTGAGTGGGGATCAATGAAATGTCATTAGGATTTTTTGAATCTCATTTTTTGCGAAGGGATTGCTGTGATGATTAGCATTTTGTCAAAACTGCTGAAATTTGATTCGCATTTTATGATGCGAATCTGCCTAATCTGATCACTGTCTCTGTGCGTAAGGACAAGGACAAGGCCTTTACTGGATGCCCGTGATCTTCGGGCCCTCAGACACCATTGCATCACTCACCGGCATGATTCTGTCATTGACATTACTAAATGGGCCCAGGAATACTTCAAGAAACCACTGTCTGTAAACACAGTCCGCCATGCCATCCACAGATGCCACCTAAACCTCTATCATGCAAAGGGGAAGCCATTGTTGAGTATGATCCAGAAGCACCGCTGTGTTCTGTGGGCCAAGGCTCATTTAAAATGGACTGTAGCAAAGTGGCAAAGTGTCCTGTGGTCAGACGAGTCCAAATTTGACATTCTTGTTGGAAATCATGGGCGTCGTGTCCTCCGGGCTAAGGAGGAGAAAGACCATCCCTCCTGTTTTCAACATTCTGTTCAAAAACCAGCATCTTTGATGGTATGGGGATGCATTAGTGCATATGGTGTGGAACACTTGCATGTTTTAAAAAGCACCATGAATGCTGAAAGGTATATAAAGGTTTTAGAGCAACATATGCTCCCTTCAAGACGACATCTATTCCAGGGTAGGCCTTGTGTATTTCAGCAGGACAATGCAAAACCACACACTGCAGCTATTAAAGCAGCATGACTTCGTAGTAAAAGAGTCCGTGTGCTGAACTGGCCTTCCTGCAGTCCTGATCTTTCACCGATTGAGAACATTTAGCGCATAATTAAACAAAAAGTCTGTCAAAGGAGACCCAAAACTCTCCAGCAGCAGGAAGCCTGAATTGAACAAAAGTGGGATCAAATTCCGATGGCTAAACTCAAGAAACTTGTCTCCTTAATGCCTAGACGCCTCCACTCTGTGTTAAAAAGAAGAGGGGATGCTACACCATGGTAAACAGGCCCCTGTGCCAACTTTTTTGAGACCTGTAGCAGCCATCAAATTTGAAATGAGCTCATTTTGTGGATAAAATTGTAAAATTTCCCAGTTTCAACATTTGCTATGTTATCCATTGTGAATAAAATACTGGCTGGTGTGATTTGAAAGTCATTGCGTTTTGATTTTATTCACAATTTACACTTTGTCCCAGCTATTTCGGAATTGGGGTTGTAATAAATATGACAAATAGATGGGCTGGAAATTTACATAGATTAAAAGATGCAGATTTATTCTTTATTAAAACTGAATTGTAACTTTACTGTGAATTGTATCTATATAAAGTAATGTATGCTAAAACTTAAATTGTTAAAAGCAAGCAGACAAGAAGATTAATCTACTATTCACAGTATAGGGCTCCACATTACTTACAATTCAGATATTTCACCAACACAGTGAAGCCCACAGTGGTAAATGAGCTCTTAAGGAGAACTCATGGTCTTTATTTGACTCAGACACTCCCTCTGATATGTGTGCAGTCAGACGCTTCCTGTTATTGCTCTGCAGTTACACAGTCAAGCTGCAAAGTTACAGTAGCGGCAGGCCTGCATAGCATACTTGGCTGAAGATAACAACTAACACTGCTCACTGGTCCACAACAGAACGTTCAGAGTTAAATAAACTCTTAAAGAGTTGGTTCCAGTCTTGCTAGGGTGGACTGAAGTAGACTCTGTGAGAGCTGAATTAATTACGAACATTTTTCCATGTATTTTCACCTTTAGGGAGGTGGAATGTCTAGGGTCTGGAAAAACCTTGCCTTGTTTTCTCTTTCAGCCAAATATACAGCCAGCTTACTTCATGTATCAGTTCCACGTATTTTACGGATGAAAAATTTTGCTGAACAGCACACCAAGAGGAAACTGCTAAGCAGCGGAAAAACTTGCCCACTGAGATGGATGTATTGATTGATTATGTTTAACGGCGCTTCCAGTGCTTTCTTAAGGTCACATCATGTCAGGCTTTATACTCTTAAAGGGGCAAAAAGCGAAATCGTTTCACCGCTAGGTTTGCTGTTGTGCACTGCCTGTAGACCAAAACAAAGTGTGGCATGAGCCACACCTCCCTCTACCTCTGCTCTCCACCCCCTCCCCCCCACTCGCCTCATCTGCTAATGACTATCAGCAAAGTGCAAACACTCCGAGCAAAACAACATCGCCATTTTGTGGAACATGTCGAGTAACGAATTAAGTGACTTATAACGTTATAATGCCGCAAGAAAGAGAACTTCCTTTTGGCAAGTTTTTTTATGCTGTTTTGTCCGTAAATTAATCATTATGCCAATAATTTAGTGTGTCTCCAATGACGACAGTAAATAGCTTTCCTGCAAATACAATCTATGTTAGCTGGCTGCCGGGCTACTCACCTGACATAACCGTAACGCCTGACCCATTGCTCGGACCGAGCCGCTAACAACTCAAGCTCCGGACATTAACCCATGCTACGATTGTAACATTAAATTTAATTGAATCGACATAGCGACATGTGCCTAACGTTACTGTAACACTAATTAAAGCAGACATTTGACTTTATGTAGTTACTTACCTGTCCAGGAGAAGAAGAGCTAGCTCCGAGTCAAATGGTAGCCCCTTTAGCTCCTGCAGTGCTCTCCACCTTGAAAATGCAAGGCTAATGTTAATCTGGGTTCTGTCCCTTTCCTTATCTGACAACTTCTTCGCCAACGACCGTTGTTTCTTTAGAGGTAATCTTGGATCCTGGTCATCTTCAGGTAAACGTTTCGTTTCACTCTCCGCCATTTCGCTTTGAAAATACGCGCTGCCACTGCTCACTGGCTGTAGCCTTTTATAGGGAGGGAGGGCCAAGGGCTCCGAGAGGAGGGAGGAGGCGGCGATTCACATGGACGTACATGAACGCGCAGCCGGACCGGCTTGTAAACAAGGGGCTGGAGATCAACACAGAGAGCGGGTGTGTGACGTCCTGCTATACTCCAGATGAAATTACACCTCTCGTTCTTCACATAGCGATTTTTAATTCCTTCAATCTAGAAATGATGCATTTCTGCTTATTGCCCCTTTAAGAAAACAATGTCGGCATCACTCTCTATCCACCCACACCTATCAGAAATTTGGAGTATCTACTTAGTCTGATGGGCATGTCTTAGGACTGCATGTCTACAGTACGATCATGGGGAGAACATGCAACTCTACACTGAAAGGTCCCTGGCTGGAGTCGAACCCAACTCTAACTGATTACAAGTGAATGCCACCTCCCACCAGGCTATTAGTTGTTTTAGTATGAACTGCCCTCCAGGACTGTTGAAAACACCTATTGATCGTACTTTTTAAATTTTTAAATTTTTTATATTATTTGCTCCTAAAAAAGGATAAAGCTCAAAATTGCAAAATGTGAAGATTTTAATCGTCTTCACAATGAGTAATTGGTCAGGAAATGAGTGAGAATCAAGGAAACAGATAAGATATCTTAATATGAGATTCAGATGTTAAACCCTCAGCATAAACAAGCAGATAACTTTTTTCAGAAAGGAGTTGAAAAAGTAACACCTGATCATTCCTCCTAAGAAAACAACTTTTTAACTGTGGAAAGAAAGCCTCTCTGCAATAATTGACTCGGCAGTGAAGAAGTGTGTCAGGGAGCAAAGAATGCTCAAGCACAGATAGCAATACAGATCCCAAAATATCACAAGCAGCAGTACAATATCACAGTTTTAAAATCACAAGCAGCAGTACAAAACAGAAGCAACAATTATAGTAAAACAGGTAGAGTTTGTTAGCTGGGCGGGCGAAGTGCAGCACAGATTTGAGATCTGGGGCGTGGTCTGGTGGGCAGGCTTGATAACTGGACGAGCAAATTACAGTACAAAATCAGGTTCAGTGGACATCGTCACAGGCGCATGCAGGGTCAGAGTATCGTGATCAGGAATTTCCTGGGAAATTTATCTATATCTCAGGAAATAAAGATAAATGCAAAACAGAACTGAAATTCGGCAGCTACAGAGGGCACAGAGGGCATTTAGTTTTCGGCGCTAAATCAAGTTCAGAGGGCATCGCCTGAAGTCAGACCAGAGAGATCAGGAACAAAATGGAAGAGAGGCTTTTCAGGCAACAGAGAAAAAAAAAAACAGACAGAACTGCGATACAGTAGCATAAGTCGGCACAGAGGCCACAAGGACAACCCAACAAAGACTCAAGGAAAACAGGGAACATATATACAGGCAGAACCATGAACTGATGCAAAACAGGTGTAGAACAACAGCAGAGAGGGGGGCGAGAGACGTGTTTCCTTGTGTTGTCTCAAGTAGAATAATGAGATACAGCAATGAGGCAAAGGGGAATGTAATGCACAGAGAGAAAGGAAAACAAATACACGCGGAACTGGAAGGGCAGGGAAACCGCAATCACACGGAAACATGAAAAATGAGGCGGATTATGGAATCCTGACACAGCGCACATTCACAGTGAAGAAGACGTCTATGGCTTTTCCCAAACAGTTCACTACTGCATAAGTTCACAGTCACATGGTGGCAGAGAAGGTCTCAAAATTGCATTTGTTGGATCCTTGCTCATTTTTGACCAATGATTTGTTGTTAAGACCATTAACCCTTTGAGCGCCATAGGCAACATAGGCATGGTTTAAGACATCAAAACCAGATGCTGTTGAAAACCTATCATGTGTCAGCTTGTTTAAAAGAGCTCCCGCAGGGAGACACATGATAGGTTTTCAACAGCTCAGGATAATTACATTTTTAATTCCTTGAAAATTTATTCAGCGCTCAAAGGGTTAAAAGCACAATATTTTGCCAATTTGGGCTGTGCCCTTTTTTCAGCTGAGGCACATACCTGTTTGCCTGCCCTGTATCTAGAAAATTACTAATGTCGGCAAGAAAGTCGCAGCAGAGGGGCCACTTTGTCACAGCAGAGGGGCTATTTTGTGTATTGCCATGATAACATTGGTATGCGCAGTAAAAAGCAGAAAGTATTATCATAATCGCCTCTCATTGTCAAATAAATTATCATGTCCTTGTATCGCCGCGTCCTTTTCACTTCTTGCAGCAAACATTAAATCATTCTTGACTACTACCACTTATTCTCAAATAATGAAAAATTGCATTGTGGAAAGGAAATGATACAGCCATCATTTTATAAAATCCTTTGTTTCAAGGTAGTTTTTGCTTGTTTTCCCCCATGAATAAGTTATTAAGTCCTTCAATAAGCAACAAGTCCCCCACGTGTAGGTCCTCTGAGGAGGGTGCTAAAGTCATGGCACAATAAGCATCATATTTTTGAGAGATGATGCAAGCCATGGACAATCCATGCACATTGAGTATGGTCATATGGGATTGGAAGGTCTTATGAACCAGGTTGGCTCTAATTTAAGGATATTAAAGATATTAAAGGACATTTAGTGAGGACGTTCTCGCAAAATTAACTGAACTGCTGTAAAAACATCACGGTCATTGAATGAAGTGTCTGGGAATAAGAGGATAGTGGATACAATTGTTTAAGAGCAACAGTTTTGTTCTTCTCACCTCTCTCAAATGTTTATGCAGTGATAGATGATCTAGTCAGAAGCCTTAATGGCAATTAATGTAGTAACCTAACCTTAAAGATGACTAATGAACTAGTCCTGCCAAAAGCTGATGATCCCATAAGCTTGCTTCTGTGATGTTTAATGAAGTAACCTCACCTTATTTATGGTGAGCCTGCGATTCCTTAAGCTATGTTGGGTGTTTCTCTAATCACTCTTTAGTGATGGGTAATACTGTATGCATGTCTATAATGGATCGTATACTAATCTTGCCTCAGTGATGTGTAATTAAGCAACCTTGCCTCTGTGATAGGTAGTGCAGCAACCTCTCCGCTGTGGGCCAGCCATTTAATCTTTCCTTGGTGATGGGTAATCCACTTAACTTGCCTTAATGTTACAAATTGCAGTTACCCAGTGCCTATGATGTGTAACCCACTAATCTTGCCTTAGTAAGTTAAAAAACATGTAATGCAGAAATTGTGTCCCAATAATTGATACAGCAGAAATATTTGCATGATAGAGTATAACACAAACAAAAGGATTTGAAAAAAAAAATAGTACATTGCTCAAAGAAGATGTAAATTTGTCCTATTATTTGTATATTGTAATTATATTTATTATTCTCTTTTACATAAATTATCATTTTGACTTTTTGATTTAAAAATCATTCAAATTTACGAGAGAGAGAGAGAGAGAGAGAGAGAGAGAGAGAGCAACTATTTGCTTAAATCACTGAATAGTATCTAACACGTAACTGGTATATTACATGTGTGAAAGAAGGCGCGGATGAGTTTACACCCATCATTCATGGTAAAAACAATTTTAGCTTGGACAGTGACCATCTGAAATCAGATCAGGAACACAGACCCCCATATCCTCAGGCAAAGAAAAAAACCCTTTACCTTTGGAATCTCTTTTAATCTCTTTCCCCCCAAAACATGCAGTGCAGTTTGGCTTCTGTGCCAACCATTAAAGTCCGCTTTATTCAATTGCAGATGTGAATCTGCCAACAAAGACCCTTCAGGCCATCTGTGGTATTTCAACCTTACCCACCTTCCCCCACCCTCTCCATACAAAACACACAAACACTAAATGTCCTTGACAATTCTAAAGCCCTGCTACTCCAAAAATCCTCATTACTGAAATTGCCTGGGATGCCAAGTACCACGATGCATCCAATGTGTGAAGCCAACTGTGTATTATCTATCTGTGATCTTGCAAAATGTTATTTCAGTTGGTACTCCCAGCTGAACACGTGTCCTTTGCCAAAGGCAGCACTTGGATGATGTTAACAGCATTTCTCACACCAGTTACTGCGCTGTTAGTGGAATCACGCTTAGGTGCCGTGTTAATATAACATAATTACCAAATTCAAACTCTATATATAAAACAGTTCCTGGAGGAGTTGCCTCCATTGAGTTGCCTTAATACAGAGCTTTCCCTTTAGTTAATAATTGCTGGGGTGGCATGGTGGCACATTGTACTGCTCTTCCTCACAACAAGAAGGTTGCAGGTTCAAATCTGGCCAAGGGTCTATCTATGTGGAATTTGCATTTTTGATTAAAAATAAAATATATGTATGAAATTGTATGAAAGAGTTCACATGGGTTTCTTAGCACTCCGGTTTCCTCTAACTGTCCTCTAACATGCATGTCAGGCTAATTGGAGATTCTTAATTGCTCCCTGCTATACCTATAAGTGTGCAAGTGAATGTCTTGTGACCCCTGAACTTGCTAAGGAATGAGAACGAAGAATGATACGTCCTTCAAATTCTTTGAATCTAACAGATTCATGATGCCAAAAAATTGACCTGCAATGACAGAATTAAAGAAGATCTTATCAACGAGCATATTTTTTCAAGTAGCCGATATGCTTGGTTCGATTTACGATAATACAGTACAGGAGACATGATAAGGACAAACTAAATACGTTTTGGGAAGGGATGTGTTTATGCAGCAGTGTAATATATGTTGCCATACAGCTTTACCAAATCTTACCAAGTAATGATGTGTAATTAGTCTACATAAAAAGGGAAGTAAACATTCAGATAGAGTTAAAGCACCTTTACAACTGACATGTATTAGAAGTAAATTTGCAATGTTTACTCCAATACAATACACAATAACAACAAACTCCCCCCCAGATCAAAAAAGTAAGTGAAACAACAATCCAAGGACAAATGAATTCGATGGCTTATTTTTTTGTACATTATTTTTCAAGCCCATTCACTGGTTGGGTTACCCTCTATGCCATGCAGGAATCACTAATATTTATTCTGTGTGGAACACACAGCCTACAGCCAGTTGAGATGTCGAAAATTATAGAGGTGTTTCTGTACCAAACTTGATAGATCTCGCTGGAAAGCACTAGCTTCAAGACATTTATATAAGCTGGCTATAACAGGAGGTTTAAAAGCAGAGAAAAACTGCCCACACTGGACCGACTGTACCTGTAAGCAGTGCTAGAGTGCTTGGTAGAGGGGAAAAGGAACATTAATTCAAAAACACTTTGGGTTTTAGTTGTATCAGGAACACAGGTTCATGCACACAGGTACTTTACAGAGCAACCACAGCCTTGCCACGCTTACCTCTACATTTGTCCTCTGTATTGGTGAGTGGATTTGTAGTTGAGTCAGCATTTTGTACGAAAGTTACCATTTATAGAAGCCCTTTCAACCCCTGTCTTGCATTTACCCACCTGGTTCCTTCTTGTTTGCTGATGTGTGAAGACTCCCAGGAATATTTATCATATCCTGCCCGTTACTCAGTCAGTGCAAATGATTAGCAATACAACATGTTTTTTTAGTCAGAAGGCCACGATTGCCTTTTGCTTAGGATTGCCTGTTGACACACAATTATTCATGAAAATACTCACATAACTATTACTGAAGTATGATATTAGGCAGTATTTATACTCACATGTGCATACACATGCACAAGAATGCACATTCACAGTCTACAGCCTTGCGTAAAAGCTACATCTGTTGGTTACTTTGGAAAATAAATTTATTTCCTTCAATGTTAATTCACTGATGTTTTATCGTATGTTGATTGATGTTTAACCCCGAGAATTATCAGGGACTCTAATTTTAGTAAAGGGATGGAGTATTAATTTATGCAGTGGGCAGATATGGCGTTGTCATCTGTCTGCTAATCTGTTGGCATTGTGTACAGCAGCAAGAATCTGCTAAAAATTCTGGTCAGTTGTTTCTGACCTAAAATAATTCTGAAATTACTATTTAATAGCCAGTGATTTTTTTTTAAACTATCTTAATATGCTTACAGTGCATTCTGAAATTAATCAGACCACTTCACTTTTTTTCACATTTGTTATGTTGCAGCCTTATGCTTAAAATCTTTAAATTATTTTTTTACCCATCAGTCTACACCCTATAATGACAAAGCAAAAACAATTTCTGAAATTTATGCAAATTTATTAAAAAGGAAGAACAGAAATATTCCATTGACATAAGAATTCAGACTTTTGCTACGACATTTGAAATTTAGCCCAGGTGCCTTCCGTTTCTCATTATCTTCTCTCAGATGTTTCTACACCTTGACTTGAGTCCACTGGTGGTAAATTCAACTGATTGGACATGATTTGAAAAGAAACACACCTGTCTATTTAAGGTCTCGTGGCTGTCAATGCATATCAGAGCAAAAACCGAGCCATGAGGTTGCAGGAACTGCCTGCAGGGCTCAGAGACGGGATTGTGTGAAGGCACAGATCTAGAAAAGGCTACAAAAAAAATTCTCCGGTACTGACAGCTCCTAAGAGCACCGTTGTCTTGACAATTCTTAAATGGAAGAAGTTTGGAACGATCAGGGATCTTCCTAGAGCTGGCCGCCCGGCCAAACTGAGCATTCGGGGGAGAAGGGCCTTGGTAAGGGGTGACCGAGAACCCGATGGTCACTCTGGCTGAGCTCCTGAGATCCAGTGGAGAGATGGGAGAAACTCGCAGAAGGACAAGCATCACTGCTGTACTCCGCCGATATTGGCTTTATGGCGGAGTGGACAGACGGAAGCCTCTTCTCGGTGAAAGACACATGAAAGCCCGCTCAGAGTTTGCAAACAAAGGACTCTCAGACTGCGAGAAACAAGACTCTCTGCTTTGATGAAACAAAGATTTAACTGTTTGGCCTCAGTTCTAAGCGTCATGTTCGGAGGAAAACAGGCAACACTCATCAACTGCCCATTGCCATCCCAATGGTGAAGCGTGATGGTGGCAGCATCATGCTGTGGGGGTCATTTTCAGCAGCAGGGACTGGGGAGCTGGTCATGGTTGAGGAAAAACTGTATGGAGCATAGTACAGAGTTATTTTTGCCAAAAACCTGTTCCAGAGTGCTCAGGACCTCGGACTGGGCCAAAGGTTCACCATCCAACAGGGCAATGATCCTGAACACACAGCCAAGGCAATGCAGGAGTGGCCTAGGGACAATTCTGTGAGTGTCCTTGTGTGGCCCAGCCAGAGCCCTAACTTGAACCCAATTGAGCATCTTTGGAGAGACTTAAAAACGGCTGTTCACTGACAGTCCCTGTCCAACCTGATCAAGCTGGAAAGGACCTACAGGCGGGAATGGCAGAAAATCCCCAAATTAAAGTGTGCAAAGCTTGTTGTGTCATACCCCAGAAGACTCCAGGCTGTAATCAATGCCAAAGGTGCTTCAACTAAGTACTCAGTATGAGGTCTGAACGCTTATGCTAATGTGATATTTCAGTTCTCCCTTTTTCATAAATTTGCAAAATAAATTCAAAATTTTTTTCATTTTGGGATATTTGAGTGTCAACTGATGTGGGGAAGAAAATTAATTTAAAGGCAGAATAACACATGAAAAAGTGAAGTGGTCTGAAAACTTTCTGAATGCGGTGTAAGTGCATATTCAAAAGCAGAGCCACTACCCCCAGACCAGTTTATCCTGCCCACCTCCTCTCCACATCCACTGTGAGCAGAGAACTCGAAAGTAAGCATCGATCAATGCTCTTATCCTGAGAGGTTTAATGAATGGTAGACAAGCGTCTAAAAATAAAATCAGATGCAGCTGGTCCATTATCTATCATTGTGACTGAATTCCACTGACGAGCTTTCCATTGTCACTAATAAACATGCATATTGGTGATAAACACACACCTCTTACCCTCTATGCAAGCAGTATAAGCGATGAGACAAATGTATGATTGATTAATTGATTTCTTCGCTGAAATTCTTTATTGATCATTTTAAATACAACAGGGTGCTTCGTCCACAGGTCCTCCCGCAACAGATAGGATTTCATTAAGATAGTGTGTGGATGCATCATTTTATATATATCATCAAACCTATTATTCCTGTGAGCAAAACAAATATGTATTGACATTCCCGCCAATGGCTTCCTTATTCCTCATATTTTCTGCAATCAGGGCATTGGAATGCAGAGGATGTTGTTTTACTTTCAATATTTTTTATTTGTCTTTCAAGTGTGTTGCATAGTCCAGTCCCCTGTTTTAAATTTTTCATGATTTTGGCAACTTTGAAGGCGACAGGCTAATGGAAGTAATCAAACAGGCTTGAAATGTTTGCAAATATACTTTGTAATTCTAGCACTTGTTTGGAACTGTTTGGATGAGATAAAATAATTTGAATTACTTTAGTGAATTGCACATTTTCATCACAGCATAACATTTTGTCCTTCACTAGAAATTTTAAAAGACAATTCAGGGCTAAAATGAAATTGAAATGTTTCATGGCAAGGGGTTTGGACCATGGCTAGATCAAAATCAATTCACCCACTCGAAATATAAACGACAGGCAGGCTTGTCGGACTGGTCACGGGCAAACATTAATTTCAGCTAAAATCAGTTTAGCTACATCGACAGGTTAATAGCATGATTGAATGAGGCAAGCTCTTAACTTCAGTATTTAGTATGGAATTTGTTAAAAAAAAAAAAAAAAACTTTTTATCTGGAGTGCTTGTTGAACTGAAAATTAGAGGGAATTCAGCTCCCACCCATACGCTGAAAGTAAGGACTATAGGGCTAATGCATACAATGGAGCAGTGTAATAGGCCCCACCCATACCAGCCTTACACTGAAACACTAGATTGGGTCTGATGCACTTCAAAGCAGTGGACTGGGCCCCATTCACATACTCCAGCAAAGGATTGGACCTCATTAACACACCCAAGTAGCCACTCCCGACCAGAGATTATTGATGCTTTCTGAATTGTAACCAACAAAATTTCTCAAACAAAAATGAAGCAAAAATCACCTTTTAGAAGTATAGGTATTGAATTATCCATCTTCCTTGATGTTTTTATAGCTCATGATATAATCAGAATGATGAAGCTCATTTCACTCACTTGCTCGGGCAGAGAGCTACTGACTGTGTCTCAGTAATGAAATCATCTTTGTTCTATGGACGGTGCCACGTATAAAGGAAACTGGGCTTAGGTGTGAGGGAGTCAGGAACTTCAAAAACACAGCAAATACAAAGAATATTTTAAAATAATAAGACGTTAAAATGTTGAAAACACTTCCAGAAGACAAGTCAGCATCTCTGTGTGTAGGATCAGTAGATCATATCACTGCTTAATCAAAAATAGTGTACAGCAGCAGAAGCCTTCAAGTGTCTGCCATGCTATTTGATCAGTTGTTATCGACTCTTTTCCATCTGGGTGAAACAAACAACTTCTGAGCTCTTTTTCCGGAAAGGGAAAGGTTCCAGTGTTTTCTTTGGTCTTTTCTCAGTCATTTTTAGAAATCCAGCGGGAGGAGTCTCCTCAAATAAAGAATAATTCCTTCATTTGCGCCTTAACTAATATGTGTTTTAATCCTTATCGGTCTCCCATAGACAGCAGTTGCAGCCTGGGCATTGAGAGGCGACTCTTTCAAACGCATCCTGGGCCTTTGAAGCCGGCGAGTTTGCATATCTTTTTCATCATTTTATCCAGGCTAGTCATCTTCAGCATAGCTGAAAGTTTACCATCCCATTCTTGGATAATCAGGACAGAATCCAGAGCTATTTCATCTTTTAATTCAGGCTAGTCATCTCCAGCATAGCTGAAAGAATCCCTGAATTAAAATTTAAAATAGCGCTGGATTCTGTCCTGATTATCCAAGAATGGGATGGTAAACATATTCTTTCCTCAAATACTCAAAAACAAAAGAAAGGGTACATGAAACTGAACCAGACGGAGGTTCAACTCTTGTAACATGGCATATGATAGAGCTAAGCCTGTATGTTAGCAGTCTGTAGGCCTATGCTGAAATCAACCTTCCCATATAACTGAAATACCTGTACTTCTGTGCAGGGAAGCAAAGAAATTGTGCTATTTATCTAGTCTGCCTGGGTTTATGAGTTGGCAGTCAGCCCAGGTTTGGTTCACTACGGGAGCAATTAGACGTAGAGTTATATGTTTCCAGGAGGGAAAAGATGGTCATCACTGCTTCAGAGTGATTGCAGTCCCTGAAGACGCAATAGCCAGTATTCAACCTATCACAAGGTCCCCATTCGTTTCGGAGTTTATGTTTGGCCCATTCAATTTTCCGTTTCATACATTTTGGTGATTCTTTTATTATGAGTGATGTAAAATGAGTGCAAATAAACAAAAGGACTATATTTGCAAACTGCCAAGATCCCAAGCAGCAAATAGTGGGAAATGTTGTGGTATTTTGAGCACTTCAAGGGAATGTGACGGATAATTGAGAAATTGAGATACATAAACGGAAAAAAAAGAAGTAGAAAAATAAGTTTTAAGCCTGTTCCTGAACCATTGCAGAACAACTTCAAAACAGCCCAGATACTATAGATTAAATAAGAACAGGCTTTATCAGTCAAGTCATATGTTTACAGCCTCTAAGTCAATTTTCACTGGTCAAGGACCACACCATCAAACTGTAAACTGAATGCAAAATAAGGATATTTTTCAGTGAGTGTTCAAAGGTACATACCACAGATAGCAATAAGATGAAGAAATGGTTCCGATGAAGACACGAAGGGTTAGGGGAATTCTTTGGGGACGGAATAATTTGCGGTAGAATGGGAGGGAGAAAATAGAAATCAGCAGGGGGTAGATGGGCCAGGTAAATGAGAACAAAGTGGAACAGCTAGTGGAGGCAGGAAAACTTTAAAGGAAATGGGTGACGGGGGAGTGTTTGGTCCTGGTCCTGAATTTCAGTTATGTGGATCCATTTGACTAGCCAAGGACAACACCATCATGGTTTCATACCATAGATTGCGAAAGAAAAAAGAAAAGTTTCAGACAGTGTTACAAAGTGTCTGCAGTTTGGAGAAGACTTTGGCAAATAGCCACCACATTCTCAGTCACACATCTTCCCCAAATTCGAGCAGCCAGCTAGCTAGCTTTTAATAGCCCGGATTTAAAAAAAAGAAAAGAAAAAAAAGGAAACATATATAACTACAGTGAGTCTATGTTCATTGGCTACAATAGCCACAACATGTGCCACGTGCCTGCACTACAAAAACATGGTTTAAATAATCACCCAATAATGCAAACAGAAAGAGACCATGACCTCCGATGATTTCACTTTGTGCTTTACAATCAAACCAGCTTTGCAGGCGAGTGCCCTTATCAACTAGCTAGCGAGCTAATGTGAACTCAAATCCAACGGAAACCTGCAGATTTAACTTCACGGCAGCCCTTATGTGGTCGTTTTTGTCTTTATGCGATGCACGGCACTCGTGAAAATAAGAACGAATTCCAGCCGTTAGGCATTTGCAGTCCAAGCATTCCGTCCAGAGTGAAGTAGCAGACAAGTCTAACAGAATTGGACAATGCTCCAAGTTAGCTGCTTGTGCGCTGCATTTTCTTCTTGAGATGACAGTTTCTCAAATGCAAGCAAGCTAGCCAGCTAGCAAGCAATCAAGCTGGTAATACCTCAAACAAAAATAAAAATCTGTCAAAATTCACCGCTGATTCAATATTCACTCGCTGAAATATACAGTGCAATGAAAAAGTATTTGCTCCCTTCCCGATTTCTATTTTTTTTTAAATTTGTCATAGTAAATATTTCAGGTCATCCAACCAATTTTATCCCTCCGATTATAGCTGGGGTCAGTTTGACATGCGTCAGTGTTCACCGCCTATAAAAAAACATGGTTAACATACTTTTTTTGCAGCTAGATTTTTTCCTGACTTTACGGGTTAACATGAAATTGACTCAAAAAATTATTTTATGTGCTGTACACATGTTGCAAGCATTGGCGTGTTTGGGTGGTTTTGACCCTGGGAAGTCATTTTGATCTTGTTTTTTTAGTGTTGCCTAATACTGAGGGCATGTTCAAATTGATTTCACATTTTGTCTCATTCACTTCGCTACAAAATCAATGCTTGATGTATAAGGGGAGGATGGGGGAGTCATGTTTTATTTACTTGGCTATTAAAATGGTCACTAGAAAGATAAAAAGGAGCTGAGAGAAGATTGGGAAACACTTTCAGTCACAAACATCTTATGCATTGTTGTTTTACATTTGTGGGGATCAAACTGACCTCAAACCAAAAAATGTTTTATTCGTTTGAACATATTAGGAGGGTTAATGCAAGATGATTTACATGAGTAAACATAAAATGCAGCATTTAACTTATCATTTAATTTTTTTATTGTTTTCATTCATTTATTTAAAACCTAAATCACCCATGTCAAAAAATTACTGCCTCCCTAACGCTGTTAACTGTTTGTGCCACCCTTTGCAGAATCAACTGCAATCAAATGAAATTTCTGCTCTTGAATTTCTGTAGATTGTAGCATCATGTGCTGCTCTTTGCCCACTTCACATTGATGGACAGGTTCTATTTAAGCCATACTTAGATTAAACAGGGCTGGCAGTAATCATACCTGGGTGTGTCAGATGAAAATGAACCCAATTATCAATTAAATTGTTTTATTGGTTGATTTATTAACTAAGAGGGCTATTGCTTTTCACTGTGGGCAATATCGGGTTGGATAGTTTTTTTTCCTTCAGTAAATTAAAACATCGTTTAAGAATGCATGTTGATTTTACTCAGGTTCTCTTTGTCTAATATTCAAATTATTTTGACATAAAAACAAACAAAATAATGGAAGGAATCAGGATGAAAGCAAAAACTTTTTTCGCAGGTCTATTCCACAAAAACGTATTCACAATATGAACACTGAAGTAATAATAATAATTAAAAGAAAAAAAGGAACCAGCAGGTTAAAATGGAAAATGGAGTGAGCAGGTAAAATTGGCTGACTGACAAGCACAATTGATAATATGTGATGGTTAAACTCTAGATGATTATGCACTTTTATCCAATATCTTTCATTGGTTATACTTTTTGTCCATCATCTTGTTCACAAACACAATTGACTTAAAATTATTATTATTCTGAGTATACAAACGGAGGGTCGAAAGTGCCGACGGTTTGATTGGAATCACTGGAGACTTTACATTGAGGTGAAATGTTCTATGCATTTGATCCATCTCTCCTATTTATGGCGAACTTTGCTCTGCATAATATACTTATTTTATTAGAGCATGGAAGGAGCTGTTTCTGTAGTAATTTCATTAAAAGATAAAAAGCTATCAAGAGGCATTTGCATTAAGAAATAAAAAAAAACTGTCACAGTTGATTTATGATTTTGATTCTGTGTTAGTTTTTCAGTTTTTTTAAATATTTTTAAATTTTCTTCTATTTTTATTATGCAGTGTGCCATCTGCTAAAATGGATGAACCACCTCCTGTGGGCAGCATGTAGTATAAAACAATTGTACAGACAACTAAAAACACTATAAAGACAGGCGTTACCAACTAGAAATGTATGCACGTGTCATGCTGATCTTAAATTGCATGTCGGTATTAGAGACCATAGATCGGGCAGTTTCAATAGAATAGAATACTGTACATATGACCTTTGCCAGCTCATCTAAACTAGTAAGCCAGCTAAACTTTAGCCACTGGTTAGCTGTCAATGTGTGGCCTAGCTTAAATAATAGCCTTACAGTGTGATCTGTGATACATGCCTCTTTTTGTGGACACATTCGTAAGATATTTTCTTTTCACTTTTATTACATCAGCCCAGCAGTATAATTTTACAATCTAGTGAAACGTTGACTATGCCCAATCTGGCAGTGCACCTTCCGCAGTTCAAGTAAGTAAGTAGGTAAGTAAAACTTTATTCATATAGCACTCTTCTCAGCACGAATGCACAGAGTGCTTTATAGAGGTAAAAAAAAAAAAAAATAAGAACATGCAAAAAGTACACAATCAGACACAATAAAAAAAACAACAAAATGAAAACACAAAAAGCAAGGAATTACCATGAAATAGGCTAAATATGGCCAAAAGTCAGTCTGAATAGGAGTGTTTTTGACCATTTTTTGAAAATGGGTTCAGAGCACGAGGCTCTCAGGTCCTGGGGGAGAGCATTCCAGAGCCTCGGGGCCAATGCCCCAAAGGCTCTGTCACCCTTGGTCTTTAACCTGGTCCAAGGCAACACCAGGATCAACTCGTCAGTTGACCTCAAACACCAGCTGGGCGAGTATTTCTGGAGAAGCTCAGAAATGTAAACTAGGGTTTGACCGTGGAGGGCTTTGTGAGTGCTAGGACCTTGAATTTGATCCGTATGTGCACTGGGAGCCAGTGTAGAGAGGCTAGGATGGGGGTGATGTGACATGACTTCAAGAGGTCATGAGTCAAATTCAACCAGCTGTGACGCACACAAACCACCATTGTGATGTATCAATGTAAAAGTGACTTAGAATGCAATAAACAGTTTTTAAAAAATCCAAAAAAACCGACACTTTTAATGGTTAAAGAAATTATAGTGAGAGTTATTTATTGTGATTAAACAGACCCTCAAAATATCCCAAAATACACTATGAAATTGATTATTTATGTGCATATTTTGATATTGCAGCCACAGTTTTGGAAGCGAATACAGCATCAAAATTAATTTAAGCATCCCACTGAGTATTTTTTTAAGTGATAGTTTAAATGAGGGTTCACCTAGTTTTGCCAGCGTTGTGAACTCTACAAGCGGTGCCATTTTGCTGTTCTAAATTTGGCCCTTATTATCACGGATGTTAATTCGCAATGACAGGAATATAGCCTTTAAATATGTTCCACTACATTGACTGGGTATATTTCATCATCGTGAGGGTTGTAATACCGTCACTGTTTCAGATGAATGATTTCAGGTTTTGCGTGCCTGCAAATTAGAGAGTGGATTAAGCACTGCCTACTGGTTCAGGAAGAGTAAAAGGCAGGCATGAAAGACAAATCGAGGAGAGCAGCTGATGACATGGAGAAAATGCAAAATAAATTGCTACTGTTAGTGCCAGCTGATGACACTCTCAATAACTTTCATCATAAACATATTCTTTCTTTCCTTTGTAAACAGCGGAAGTTATATCCTCTTGGCTTCAGCGCTAAGTAAAGTCTTTAAAATTCACTCCTGCTGAAAGTGCTAGGGTCGTAATGTATGCACTTGTTGGAAAGCATGCGAGCCAAGTCCAGTTAACCTGTCTGAGGATTTAACTGGGGAGAAGCCTCGAGCCTAAGGGCTAAGATGTTGGACTTGGACCCGAAAGGTTGATGGCTTAAGCCTCAAATAAACTCAGTGCAGCCACTGGGTCCTTGAGCAAGGAGAGATTGGCCCCTGCCTTGTCAAATCACTGTTGGTCACTGAGGATTAAAAAAATTACTCTGGTTAGTACTTTTGTGGAACATCATCTCCTGCTGCCTCAGATCAATTTCCAAACGCCTTTTTTTTTTTCCTTTGATACCTCCTAGTATGTTGAATTTTTTCACAAGATGCTGAAATGAACTTGTAATTCAAAATGAAGAAAGAGACAGGTTACAGTGACCTCACAGGGTTAGTAAGAAAGCCTGCACCCCTGTCTTCTCAGGAAAGAGGGGTTATTTGGCTTGCCTCCGTAGAAGAAAATGAAAACCAAGGTGTGAAAACCAAGACAGACAGGGACTGCCCTGACAGATACCAAAATCACCCCCACTACTCATTCAATGATCAAATCCACTCTCTCTCATCTCGGGTCAAAAATCACAGACCGATTATTGATTGAAGCCAGGGACACAGCGAGCCGAGCATCGGCTAACGCTGTTGGAGGCTCAGCCTTTGAGTACAGTTTGCTTAGTGTATGCTTGTGGCCAGCTGTTGTAGGTCCTTGCTGAGGACATAGGAGCCTTATCAAAAAACTTGAATCTAACGCTCTTCAGAACCTTGCTGATTTTCCCCTGAAAGCTAATCTAATGTACAGTTTCAACATTAGAGGAGGCTGGTGGTGCTGAAGCGCAAGACAAGAACAAGGTTGGTCTCTACAGAGAAAATGAAGATTTCTAGGATGTATTGTTTTGCAACCTTATTTCTTTGATTGTGGAACAGAACGTGGTCAAACTAGGGACACACCATATGTGTTTTCGTATTTTTTTTAGAAGAGGTAATAATTTTGCATTGTTCAGCAAAAAAGGTAAGCACAATGACAGATCATTAACATATTCATAGCTGGGTAATGAAGGGCTATCACGGAATTTTTGAGAAGAATACAAAACAAACTACATCAATTTTATGACTCAATCGCTTTTTGTTATTTTTAAGCACGTATTAACGAGGAGACTACTGTATATGTTGTTGAGCACTTTTGATTTTAATTTAACGATGTCAGCTCTGGCTTTTCTCATGTTTACAAGGAAAAAAAAATATGTTCTGCGGTTTTGTTTCCTTCATATGTAATTTGAGTCTCTATTCTTAGATGATGGCTTGTGTTCACTGAGGCAAATAATGTACCTAGATGGAAATAAGAAAGTGACCATCAGGGGAGTGCAAGCACTTCATTTGAAAGCTGGGGCAGATCATTCCCAATCAGTGCTGACGTGACCCCGATGTTCTTGGCCTTAGTCAGCTGTTTGTCTGGAGTCGGTCTGCTTGGGTAGCCTGGAATCCATCCATATCAAGCCTTGGTTGCTCCCAACGGTCACTTGCAGATATGTCTGGTCTCAGTCGGTAGGCCAACATTTGACTTTCAAATATTCGCACAAAATCCATGCGAGATCTGTGATTGGCTCACAGTCGCCAGGGTGCCCCGCCCCTTTAGACAGACTTGTGGTGGGTCCTGAATGAATTTATCTCAATGGGGAGAAGTGAACGTGAGCACAGATTTTCACCGATTATTTTGCCCCATTGTCACAGAATTAAATACTGGGCTTATTTTTCACAGGCCACATATCTTCCAAATATTCTGGTGCTGCAATGGCATTTGTAAGACCAACAGATCAGGAGATCAGGCTCGTGTTTATACGAGTTTTCATCTGAGTGGCAGCAGAGTCTCTGGGCAATGAACGAGCCGGGAGGCGGGACTTCCGTTGAATGCGCGAGCTTACTTGAAGCATTACTGTGGTATTTTATTATTTTTAGCGAAAAATAACCACGTTTCTAGAGTTCTGAGGATACGAGTGGACAAAGCAGACTTGGATTATATTGGACAATGCGTTGGACGATGGTTTGAAAGTTTGTCAACGGACGTTTTGTGGAGTTTTCCCATTGCTACTGGGTGACCCCATTTGCTTCCAGCAAAAAAGGAATTTGGATAATTTTTCAAAACTCTCCAGTGGCCATAAAGTTGCGCCAGGTGAAAAACAACTTTGTCCGTTCGAGACATCTAATGGTGAGTAATTGATATAAAATTATAGTTTTTGGGTGGACTATCACTTTAATCTAGCTGATGCAATCATGCCCTTCGAGCTATAGCTAATGCCAATTACAGTGAAATACGTTATTTAATTTGAGTATCATTTAATTTAGCCTTCATTATATCGGGGAATCCCACTGAAATAAACAAAATGCAAATATGGCCAAAACAATCACTCCAAGAGTAAACGCAAGCAAGCTACAATCTAATTTTTAAGCTCATGTCAAATAACATTCACGAATGCTGTAGCTGGCCAGCTAACTCATATTCGTTATGCTGAGTACAGCTGTTAGTTGTGTTGTAAAATGCCTGATGTAGCAAAGTAAAAGGAAATATACACGCAACATGCAGATATAAGATAGATACTTGTATATCCCAATGTTTAAATGCTCGCCTACGTAGTTACCACTTCTGACAACAAGATGACGGATAACCCGGTCAGCATTCATTCTGCAAATGGCACCGAGCGATTGGTGGTTCTCGCCAAAAGGTCACCCAATCAGCCAAGAGCAGAAAACATGAATATTCATATATTCACTTCATTAGTGACGTAGGGCTAAACGCTGGCTATACGACTGAGGCCAGACTGATATCAGTCAGTGACCATTGGGAGCGACCAGCACTTGATATGTATGGATTCCAGGCTACTGCTTGGGGTCTGCTAGGATGTGCAGTTAAGTCCTGATTTAAAAGCAAGCTGAGAAACAATGCTCCTGTGACTATCTGCAGTATAGTTAAAAAATAAATAAATAAAAAATTGGGAAACCACTAGCACATTATAAGCTATTGATTTTTTTATATTGTCACCTTGGCATGAAGTGTGACTGAAGGTTACCTTTAAAATAAATTGTAGCGAAGGCATTTGGCATTTCAGAAATGATTTAGATAGGGAAATAGCGTGAAGCCTTTGGGCAACTTTTCAAGACTTCTTTTCCTAGGATCACCTTTGACAGTCATAACATATGAGCCTGCCGTATTTTAATACGAAGAGCCTTCAAATAAAAATCTGCTCGAAAAGGTATCTGATGGAAAAAATGGATTCTAAAGCAGTTAGGTCTTTGTAGTTAGTGTTGATAAACAGGGCTAGAAACTACAACAGAAATTTAACAATGCAGGCTCAAAACAATGCTCTCAAAATATACATGAAAATATGAAATCTTCAGTGGTGAAGTTCATGTGTTCTGTTGTGAGTATGCACGCATCAAATGAAAACAGGAGGTGCGTGCGCACATACACACACATGCGTATACACTTACACTACCATTCAAAAGTTTTTGCACACCCCAATATTTTCTGTCATTGTTACAATATTTTTTTAATATTTTGTTTTTGTGTAATAGTCTCATTGGTTGTTTAACATGAAGGTAGGAAAACTGAATCCCAATGTATATAAACCATGTATATGACAAAACAAATCAAGAAAAACCAGGATCAGTCATTTTGTCGATATTTAAGTACATCTGTAATGATGGTCTAATCCAGTGCTTCCCAAACCTCTCCTGGAGGACCACCTGTCCTGCATGTGTTAGATCTCTCCCTGCTCCAGCACAGGTGAAACAAATGATCTACTCATTATCAAGCAGCTCTAGCAGGTTAATGGAGAGCTGATCATTTCAATCACCTGCGCTGGATTCCTTGTGGATTTTTCTTGTAAATTCATTATTTGTAACAAACAAGTATTGGGTTCCAGTGATTTTTTGTTGTAAATATACATGGAAGATAAAGACTTGACAAGATCTTGAGGTGTGCAAAAACATTTGACTGATACTGTACTATATATATATATATATATATATATATATATATATATATATACACACACACACACACAGGTGCACACACCTCGTTTGAACCAGAAAAAAGAGCTCAGCAGGAGTGCAGTAGCCAGATAAATGAATGCATTTCAGCTCAACTGAAATAATTACAATGAAATAAGAAAATACATCACAGGACACAGCTCTTTGCTTGTGCCTCAAAGTGAGGCAGATACATGGAAAAATAAATAAGAAAATAAAAAGCATACCCAGAGCTATTGTCTTTTGAGTAATCCTGCTCGCTGGAAAAAAGTATTTCACATGCTGTGATTCTGAGGCATTTTTGATATTGTTTTTCTTAAGAAATTCCCCTTGTAGTTTTCACACATTCAGTGAATTTGGGGAGTCATGGGCTTCCTATGAAGAAAGAAATCAGGATTTAGCAAAGATATGCCATATTGTAGTTGGACATTGGCTGTTCAAAGCCAGCAGGGTTATGTTTCACCCTGTTACAAAAGGAGTTTTCTCCAGTAATTTATCAGCTATTTTATGAGGAACTATTATTTTTCGTCACAGCTAACTATATTATATGTGGGTGCCATTGCACCAAATCTGTAATCAGAACTCTAATCCTGTAAATGTCAGCCATGTATAATTCACCCCCATAACTACAGTTAGCTACATGATGTTTAGGACAAATGCATATTTTTTCAATATCTGGCTCTGTATTCAACTATTTTAGACAGGTAATATACTGTAGATGGCCGGGTCACAGCTTGCAAGAAAATTCCTAACATTGCTTACAGTTCTGTTAGCACAGATGAAACTGCAGTCTATCTACAATACCTTTTTTCATTCAAAATTCTAAATTGTACAGAAAAAAAATCTATATTGTGTATAACAATTTTCCCCAAATATTGTGTACATTTTTGTGAATGTTACTTTCTTATTTTAAAAGTCTTTAGAATAATACTGCTCATTTAAAAATGCACTATATTGAATTTCAGCCCAGGAAAGGGCAATTCTACTCCCCTTGAAACATTAAATAATGGAGAAATTTTTGTAAATCAATTTAAAAAATTGAATAAAAAATCAATTTAAGAAATATACCTTTGACTGCATATTTGAACCAGCAGTGGGGTCCATAAGACTGAAATCACATAAAAAATCTGTAATATTTTCAAGTGAACCAGGAAAAATTTTGAGGATTTAGAAACATTAACAATGCAAAAAAGTTAAATGAAGTTAAGCTGAAAAGGAAATATTTGCAGCACTTTGGTGTATTGGATCTATTAGAGGCCCATTTTAGTAAATCAACATGGAGCTATTGTTCACCTATTATAAATATGACCATGCCTCAAATTTCCAGCCCAGTACTGATTACTTAATAGTATTGTGATAGTGGGAGACATGGCTTCAGAACTATGTGAAACTGCAAGATAGATTTTATTTTTATTGCTATAACATTGTTATATTAATTACGATGAGGGACTTTCTCAGCATCAAATCATGACAAGACTGAACGTTTGTTAGATGCCTGTGCATGGAAGTCTAAAACGCTTTTTTTTTTTTTTTTTTTTTTTTTTTTTTGCGGCAACTAGATCAGTTGTATCCAAAGCACGATCAGGCAGACCAAAGGTGACCACATCAGGAGATCAGTACATCAAGCTTTGCTCACTGGAAGATAGAAAAGCAACTTCAACACAACTGCAGAATTTGCAAAATGAAGAACACAAGGCTGAAGCAAAAGTCCTGTCGAGAGAAGGCTGTTGTGTTGTTGTCTCAGAGGAGGAGTAGCACTCTCTAAAGCGCTTCTCAGGATGGGAAACTCAGGCTTAATGCTTGGCGTGGGCTGAGCAGTAACAGAAGGGTGAATGCAAGGAGATAAACAGGGGAGAGATTAATACCATCTGTGTGTCAAACCAACAGTGAAACATGGTGGATTTAACATTCAAGTCCAAGCTCTGTCTACTGTGGAGTAGGACACCTGCACAGAACGAAGTACAGCTAGAAAAAAAAACTGCCACTCCATTCTTCAGAGCCAAACCCCTGAACCCAACCCTATCAACCCCATTGAACATTTATTGGGAAACTTGAAGTGGGGGGGGCACACCAAATGCTACAATATTCTAAAATTCTTAGACATTATTCCAACATTAAACCCAGATTGTTATGATGATATTATCATTTGTGGTCAAACTTTTTGTCATGAATTCAAAAAGAATGCAAAATAGAAGCGGTTTCACAAGTGGTCTCAGCCTTTTGGACCCCTCTGTATGTACAGTGTATACTGTATATAATGCAACATATTTCTGTCATCACTTCTATTCAGACACTTCTGTAAATTTTATGTAACAATATATATATAGTTTATGCATATTTTTTGGAACTAAGTATGATATAAACATAGTGATATAATGATATAAACAGTACTGAAATTGAATAGGTTGGAAAGCACTAGTTTCAGGGCATGTGACTGCATTTGTCTGCCATTTAACAACTCCAGTCAGGCTCAAACATTCAACACATTTGATGGATGGAACCTAATTACCTTATGGAAAAACAGAGATTAAAAACATATCAAGGTGTATTATGCTGCGTTAGCAAGGTGAGTCTTGATGCATTCATGCTAATCTTATAGCACATATTTACATATGCATCACTGGCTCCTGCTCTCATCCAGAGGTAATTACGAAAACGCTTTGAACTTCAATGTAAAAAGATAATCATCCGTGTTCTGCAAGATTGTTGTGCCAATAATAGCTTTCCTGATTTTTTTTTTTTTTTTTTGATTAAGGAACAGCAGTATTTATAAGGTTAGTAAATGTTATGGCAGTTTTAATATTACACAACGACTGATCAACGTTAATCAACTCTTACAGCGTGCATATGGTGCCAGTGGAACCCTGAGTGTACACTGAATTGACACAGAATATTTTACACTGCATAAGGATCAAGTCAATAGTAAACGTACACATAATTGCTCCGTAGATCATACATAAGTATATGTCAGATGTCAGAAAATGTGACATTTCATTATTTGTAATGCTTGGCCATTAACCAGGTGGTGTTGTTTATATGCCATGGCACACAGTGTGACTTGTTATTTGGCAGTTGCTATGTTATTCTTATAGAAACATTATAGAGTATGCAGCAGAAAGCCTTAATGAGATACACTCCCTTTAATGCATGCCTGACATTTTTGTTATGTTAACGTGTATAAATACGATCAAATAAACTGGACATTTGGGGAATTTAGCAGATGCTCTTATCCAAAGTGGCATATGCTGCTTACAGTTTATAAAATCTATTTAGAGAGCTGGACATCTACTTGAGAATGTCAGGGTTTCTCCACTTAAATTAACCAACTGTACCCATTTCCCATGAGAATTGAACCTGCAACCGTCAGCAGTGTAAACAATAGTCCCTAATGGCAACTCTGTGGAAACAATGCTGTCCTGCAGTGGTTTTATAACAAATTGTCCCAGTTGCTCTCAAGTTTTCTCTCAGCACAGAATAATCAGTTGTTAATTGGCTTTGAAGTCATTGCTCGTTCCTGCTCAAGTGTCAAATGACTTTTTTTTTTTTTTAAATAGGCACAAATTGGTTTTTTAGACATAAGAAACTGAGGTTTGTATGGTGAAAGTGCCCAAAGACTCCTGACCCATTTATGGAGCAGCTGCCATATTGCTTTAGTAGAATAAAACAATGAGGAAAATCAAAACTTGTTCAATAGAATTGAATTTTTCTCCGTTAGCCTGTCTTTTTGGCCCCCCACACCACCACCACCACTTCACAGGCATTTCTTTTTTTGTAATTTTATCACTGACTTCATCTCACTCCTTTTCTTGAAATACAATTTTATCCACCACTATTGATCTTTTTGCTCTCCCTTTCCTTTTCTCCTCTCTCTCTCTCTCTCTCTCTCTCGCTTTCAGTTTCTACTTGTTACCACTTCCTCTCTGACTGTCTCTTTCTTTATTGATGTTTTTTCACGAGAAATCCAGGTGTTCCTGAACTCACAGAAAAGGAGGTTTATGAATAAAACTTTACGTTTAAAACACAGCTTACACAACAGATAGCTTACGGGATGTATTTGAGCGAAGAGACCGGAGAATGAGAAATGCGCAAAACAGACGTCTTGCCCCTGCTGTGTTCTGTGGGTCTCCTTAAGCTTTATTAAATTCAGGCCTTGAGGCTGAGTGACTGGTGCCGTCCCATAAAAAATACAACTTACCTTTATTTATCTGTTTATTCCGTACATACATCCATCCTTCAATCCATCCATCCATCTATCTATCCATAATTTAACTTCTCCGAAAGCCTACCTCAGTTTGTATGGAGTGTGAAGCAGCGATGTCATCCATTAGGGAATATTCATTCACATACACAGCACTTGCTTACACTTAGGGGCAAGTTAGATTACCCAATAAGCTTAACCTGCATGTTTTTGGACTGTGTGAGGAAACAGGAGAGCCCACAGGTTATGGAGCATGGAAATTGACTTGAGGCCTGATGTAATTCAGTGAATATATCAGTGCATAAGCAGCCTGGTTTTCTTTCTGTGTGTATATTAACCAAGCATGTGATTTGCCAAACTCATTAGCGCTGATGAGGCTTAATTAGAATGGTAATTGCTTTTCTGCACGTGTGGCAAGATAGAAGTTGTCAATTGACAGCTAATATGTGCTTGTTGGAGAAACCGTAAACAACAAAAACAACAGCTTCTCTTTGTGTATGAAAACTTGCAAAATCAAGTGAAGAATTATGAAGGTAATAATTATCTCAAGCAATAATGGGTTTTTGTTCGCCTGACACGATGGAAGAATATTTTTTAAATTAAAAAATTAAAACTACTTTCTCAACTGTAGCATTGTAATAGCATATGACATAAAGCATTTTGGCAATAAGGTAAGTCTTGCAGGTTTGCTAGAATGCTAGTTTTTTTGCCAATTTTGTAGCCATGATAAAAAAAAAATGAGTGAAAATAATTTCTGTCAAAGTACTTCATAAAAAAAAAAACTGCAAGTGATAAAAAAACTAACTTTCTTATACTGGGCCTCATTCTGAGCACTCAGTGTCGGAAGACGATATGAAAATGGATGATGTTGTGTTCTGAGAGAGAAAAGTAGATTTTTTTCATTGAGGCAGCACTGTAAAATTAACTTGGAAAAAGAGTATTCCATGCTAATCACCGTCATCGAGTCATTATAATGCATAATACTTAGCATAGCATGGAGGTATAGAGGCATGTTAGTTAAATAATGCCCATATTTCACACAATAATATGCACACACAAACATGCAATTCAAACCGCCAATGAAATCAGGTTACCAGAATATTAAAGTCTAAGCTCTGTATCATGAGTAAAATGTGTCTCTCAGTTTAACACAAAAATGCACCCTGCACAAAAAGAATACGTCAGGCTTCTCCTCTCAAATAATATTTTAGCAATCCCTCATTGACATAAACCGCTTCGGTGTTGCTCTAGTCACCACAATGTCTGGGATTTTTGAGATACTGATTTTTCTTTCCTTCTGTGCCACACATGATCATAAACAGATACAAACACAAATGTGAACATACGCGCACACACACACACACGCACACACACACACAAATACACTGTTGTTCCGGCGTTTGGATTTCGGCCCCCCTGTGCTGCTTCCGAGTTTGGCGCAATCGCGGTCATTTGAAATTCAAATGTCGGGCGCTTTCCGCTTCAAACGCAGCGAGGATTCAGAAACACTTAATCAGCCCTCCACGACTGAGCAGCAATCAGACATAACAGGCTCGGGAATGTGGGTCATCCTCTGAGGTGGGTGGAGAGTGCCACCAATATGTGCTAATGACGCCGAACCTCAGCGGCTGCCACTGCTTCTGCTGCCATGGCTGGTTCTGCGTCGACTGGGCTGCCCATTGGTGGAGCCATTGGGAATTCAGGGTCCACTGAAAGAATGAAGGGCTTAGTCGTTCATTGTAATCCACTTGTTTTTACCCACACCAGTACTCTCCTGTGATCTGGAAAAACCTAGTACGTGTGTCACTTTTGCTAGAATCTGAGTTTAACCTTCATTTGCAGTAATTAAGAGTGGTGAAAATCTTAAAACACTAGCTATAAGTGTCATTTGAACTTTCAAAATCAAGTTTCTATCATATTTTATTTCTGTTAGGAAAAGTCCAGAACCTAAAATTTTTGTTCAATTGCAAGATCTTTGCCACTGGTTAACTTACTAGGTTTTTCCAGATCACAGGAGTTCTGCCATTGCC
The DNA here is from genome assembly GCA_029692085.1 of Gymnothorax javanicus. Lineage (NCBI taxonomy): Eukaryota > Metazoa > Chordata > Actinopteri > Anguilliformes > Muraenidae > Gymnothorax > Gymnothorax javanicus. Next base: position 24,708,839 of record CM056193.1, read on the forward strand.
AAGCTCTTGGAAACTTGAATCACCAACTCTCATCTGCTCATTGGTGGCTCGGCTGACAAACACATTGGTCATCATCTTCTTATTATTCACCCACCATTTACAAAAATGTCATTAAACAGCCAAAATGGCTGCAGCCAGGCAGGTTGGAAAACTTTCAGTATTTAAAAACTCAAAAATAGTGGAATGTGGTTGCACGGCTACATGGGAACAAGTTGGCAGTCCATAGTTGTCAAAAAAAAAAAACGGGGACTAACAAAGTTTGTCCTAGAGTGTGTGTGTCGTGGTTTTGAAACCATTTGGATGTTGCATGTCGACATTATATATGGAATACACAGGCTGGTAATGTTTTGTAGGATTTGTTACTGGTTAAGTATGTAAACATATTTCAAATATGCGTATTTCTCTCATTCTTCAGGCATCAATCAAACAAAGCACTGGCCTGGTGAGCCACAATTGGCTTTGGACAGTGTAGGGAATAATAATGAGCTCAGTAGGCTCTAGTTTGGGTTTTATCACCAGGTTCACACCCGGCGTGTCGGCCAGAGCACCATGTAAGGCCAATTTCCAGTAACTGAGGAAATAAAGAGCAGGGGGATGATGTGCTGTTTTGTCCTTTTCTTTACTGATGCAATAAAAGCTGGATCTTATCTTGGTCGTGTGGTCTACAACGGAATAACAATATACAACTGCATGAAGGACAATGTATGCGTTACTCGATTTCACCATACACACTAATCTGCATTGCAATACCAGTCTAATGTAAACAAGAATTTTAGAAAGGGAACTAACTGATAGCTAAAAGTACATGTATCTCTTTGAACAATGACAGCATCCAAAGATAGCGATTACACCAAATTCTCAGATATATCAATACTCTGTTGAGTTAGTATTCATGTTAACATCACATTTCAGGTTGCTTATACTTTGGATTAAATCCTCCCATTGCCGAATTGGTGGTATACTTTATTGTGAAAGCCTACAAGCATGTTTCTTTTGTTACCGAATTGGAATACTTTCAGTATCCATATGGGTAACTAATGAGCAAAAATCACTTCAGATTACTTTGGGCTCAATTGCAAAATTCGCTTAACAGTATCTGAGCAGGTGGTAAATATATGAACGTAATTTGAAAATGTTTGACGTATTTCAATCTAAGTCAGAGAGGCAGATGGCAATTAATTACCATCAATGAACAGGCTATTATTAGCGTGCTAACTACATGGCGAGCAACTAAGCTCCGTCTTCTTTCCGCATTAGTTAAAAGGAATTATCTATCGAAAATTAACCCCAAAAAAATATAGCGCAACTGGTAATGCAGTGGATAAGTACTTACTGCTTTACATACAGGCACAGTCCTCTAGTGAATGAGTTATTGCACTGCTGCATAACCTTAGTCTATCACTTGACAAAACGTATTACTTCCTAATGCGTGACGTCACTTGGAATATTACACCAACACGTTGATTTACTCATCCTGAAGCTAATACTGCAGAGTAGACTGATTTACTAATCAAACGGGCCAATTACCTAACAACTCATCACCCATGAAAGCTCCTTATAGGCAACGATACTTAAAACTAATTTAGATCTTTGGGGCCTCTTCTACAGGCAGCCTGTATGTTTTTTTTTTTTTTTAAACCAGATTGTGACACACCCTCATGTGCTTTTACATCAAGATCAGTGCCAAGGTACATGGGTATTTGCACATCCCCCTTTGGATCAATTCTTGTGTTTTTATTTATCTAAAGGCCTCCTATCATGTCACCAAATGCACAGTGTAATCATTACAAGCGATTTCAAAATCTGTTTCTTTGTGACATCACATTATGAAATGACCACCCAGCGGACAACAGCAGCAAAACACTTATTTACTATTTATCATTATTCCGGGTGGTCTCTGCCATTGTGATGTTACGAAGGATCGATTTTAAAATGGCTTGTAATGGCTAAGTGGCTATGCACCTGATGACAGGATGGGGGACTTAAATATTTTTGTACTTGTGTACCTTGCAATCTTCTGAGTGAATCTTCAGAGATGACAAAGAATCTTCTAATAAATTTTTCATGTTTGTTTCCGTGACGCATGAATTAAAACAAAATCTGCCGGCCATGTCATTAATCCCTTGGTTCTAGATGCACTGTGGTATGCATTAATTTCTGATAATATCTAATAAAGGCCTACTCTTATAACAGTGTAGAAGACACAGCTAATTAGCTAATTTAGGAGTGAGTAATTTGGGGCAATTAGTTCCTCCATTCATTTGTTTTACCATGAACTGATTTTTTTTCTTTTTTTAATTCCAAAACCAGGCCATGGGTTGTCATACTAGACAGTGGTGGCCCACTCCTTGTTGCTGCATTTATAGTCTGTTTGAGTCAGTAGCAGGGGTAAAGTATATTTTATCATGCACTCATAAATACATTCCCTCTAATGGTGTAGTGAGGGATTCTAATGCTAGGAGGTAAGTAGGGCACTAAATTCAGCAACAGTTAAATTCATCATGGAGAAGTGGTAGGCTGAGTGCTGGGCTCCATAACAAATGTATCAACTGAAAAAATGAGCAGATTAAGACCAAATGAAAGCCAGGGAAATGGCACACAGTGGACAGGGCGATTAACACGACTAAATACCTGTGCAATTGAAAAGAAAGCAATTAATGCCAGTGGCTTGCAGAAGACATTACAAAAGCAGTCCGCTCGATAGCCCCTGAATTGAAATTCAGATTGGAGGCTCTGAAAATGTCCACTGCTTTTCAAGCCTTCTCGGTCTTCTAGGCACAGCCAAATTGGGTACTTAAGATGTTTGGAGCCTTCATATACATTATCAGGGTTGAAGGCCGCCCAGTGAAATTCCCAGGCTGAGAAGGTAATTCGAATATTTTATTATTCCCAGGCTTAGGACTACACTGTATTTACTGCAAGTTCAAAGACATTATTGGGCCCCCAGTCCTCCAGGACCCATCAAAATGTACCCAACTGTCCCTGTTGATAGGACCCCCCCTCCCCTCAAGCTGGTCAAGGAAAGCCAATTATCTTCTGGATTTTATCCCAACTCATGCTCCTAATAGTTTGATTTGGACTTTAATTTACAATTTGATATTTTTTCAGCAAATCTGAGGACTACGGTTACCTGCTGCACACGCTCAATAATCTGAAAACATATACCATTTTTTTTTCCTTTTTGGACGCACCCCTCTTCAGATAGGAACAACTGTTGTGATCCAGACCAGGAATCAAATGTGGAGGCAGTAAAGACCAAATGTATCTTCATGAATAGGCCTAACTGGGAGGTAAAGGGCAAAAGATCATCAACAGTGATATCATCTCTTCAAGTGGAGGGCTTCGGAACTAAAAAACACAGCAGGAATTCAGTTCAGCCATATTATATGAAGTTATATTGTCAGGAGGCAGGATCAGAACTCAGGCACAGACAGGAATTCACTTCAGCCATATTATATGAGGAGATACTGTAAAGGTTTTGCCCTTGCAGTTCCTCCCCTGCCGCATTCTTCACCTTCACTTTAACGAGCTACAGGTGTTGCTTGTTGAAGTGGAGGTGAAGGCGGGTTATTTAAGGGCTGGTTTTGCCACTAAACATTGCAGCTGCATTCTTGTATCCAAGAACTGCTGTTTTGCGTCGCTGCTCCCCTGATTTTTACTAGTGTCTTTTGGTATTTGTAGAAGTTTATTAAAATGCTTTTTTTTTTTGTATCAGCCTGTGCATATGGGTCCCTTTCTCAAATTTTGGATGCACGGTCCCAGTGCCTGCCGGATTGCAGGTTGCAACCGGCGGGACCAAATCGTGATAGATACTGTCAGGAGGCAGGATCAGAATTCACGACAGACAGGAATTCAGTTCAGTGACTTTATTCAGAATCGCGGTTGTACAGTCCAGGGAAAGCATGAGCGTAGTTAATGCAACACAGAAGGGCAAATCCAGAATTGTAATGAAAGCACAGTACAAAGCCAACCAATACCCCTCTGGCCAAAGTTTGGCCGAGGGGTAAAAACCAAGAAGTCAGTATGCCAATGCCAAAACGGGAGACAGATCAGAAATCCAAACAGAAAGCCAAATCAAACATGAGTATATTATACAAAAGGGTCTTAGCAGCATCGTAAATCAAGAAGCAAACCAGATTGGAAACTCAGGAAACAGAAAACGCTCTTAAGTAACACATAAGATAACAAAGTTTCAATGTGCACACTGAGCTGATGAGTTAAAATAGAGCAAAGAAAGGAGATGATCAAATGGGTCACAGATGTGTGGAGCTGGAAAGTGTGTAGGGAGGTGTGGCTAGAAATGAGGGAGAATAAAACAATTAACAAATAACCAGGGGTGGTGCATGTGAGGAAATGAAAACAAACACATGGAGGAATGACAGATGGAAAGAAATGTCTAAAGTAATACCTAGAGCAGCCAACATGAACAATGGAACATGAAGAATAATGAACACAGAACACAATACAAAAACTAAACAGACTCAAGCCTCAACAAAAGTTCAAATAGGCTAGTTAACATTTAAAATAAACTGGAACATATATTCAGGACCCAACCAGCCTTGTGTCACCAGTTCAGTCAAGAATTAGTGGTGTAGAAGTGAGGGCAAAGTTTATTGGCACATTTTGGGCATCATAATACCAATCAATCATTGCTTGAGTGCCACAGGTCAGCCAACCATTGTTGCTGACTGAGTGCATGCCTTTACGGCCATGACTTTTCCATTGCCTAATGGCTATTTCCTGCACGATAATGCACCACGTAACGAAGCAAAGTTTATTTCAGACTAGTTTCATGAACTTTCCAATGAGTTCAGTGTACTTATGTGTACTTTCCATCATCAGATCTGAATCCAGTTGAGCGCCTTTGGGATGTAGTAGAGCGAGAAATTCACAGCATTAATGTTCATCTGACAAATCTGCAGAAATTATGTGATGCAATCATGTCAACATCGGTCGTAATCTCAATGGAATGTTTCGACTATCTTGTTGAATTTATGCCATGTTTATTTAATGCTTTAAGTCAAGCTATTCTGGTAGGGCTCTATTGCAGTTATATTCATTAATAAGATGAAAAAGTAATTAGGTCATCACAATGATATTGCATGGAAAGATCCTAAGGAACTAATAAGCTTCCTCATTGGTGCTGGAATATAGACCATTGTGTCAGAAAATGGATGATGCTCAGCAGCCAATTACAAAGAAAATAAACTCCCTTGGAAATAAATAAAAAAATACAATGTATTGACTCGATGTCAGAACGTATTTATAAGAGTAAGTTAAACTGACAAGAAATCATTTATTGGCCCAAAACATTATATAAATATAGAATTTCGCTAAGAGAAAGCTGGCGGATTTATGTGCTTGAAAAAAGAAACGTCTTCTTTACCTTCTACAGTCCTAGAAATACAGTATTTTATAAAAATACTAAACCTCAGTAACCATTTATGCAGTCAGACAGCTGCAAAAAAAAAAAAAAAAAAAAAAAAAACCTGCCATTAGACATCAGGGTGAATCGGAAGCCGTTTTTATTTGAAATGTTATTATTGTTCATTGTCACAATAATGTAAGTATTCATATAGACATGTCTTGACAACCTGTTAAAAAATGCATCAGTAAATCATAAGATTATCAACTGAAGAAACATGATAATTGGATTGAAAAGAGGTGTATCACTCATTGTTGTCTGTCTGAACATGTTGGGTGTTCCTGATTTGAAAACTGAATTTTCGACATTTTGAGTAATTGCAAGTGGAGAAACCGTCTCAGAGTTTATATTTTCTCCTTACAGATCATTAGCACATATATAGAAAAGTCACATATCTTTAGGGCAGACTAAAAGAGATATTATTAGGCAGATCAGTGACTAAAAAAACAGAACCAGGCATGATTAATACTCAGGTTATGGACAGTGGCTCTACGGGAACTGTGATATAATCTGTGTGATCATATATGAATTAGAGCACTCCCCATGAGCAACCTTCTTTTTGTAAATAAAGAAAAGCAGTTTCTTCAAAAGATTAGAAATAAAGTAGAAAAAACATTTCAGCTTTTGCCATTGTGTTCAGAGTAGAATCATTCTTGGTCCAGCAGAAATTTAAACTCCGATCACTGATTTTACAGCCAATGATTTACTAATGTCAATTTATTGTTGGGTGCGTGTGTGCATGTGCGTGTGCATGTGCGTGTGTGTGTGTGTGCATGTATGTGTATGTGTGTTCGGGGGGCTATTGCTGGGAGCTGTTTGAGGTACCCCTTTTTCCCAGGTCCAGACTTGCCCGGTCTTTTCTGAACATAACTAACATGGTGGATGGAGGTTTCTGTTTGAGCCTGGCGTTTAGTGAAAATAGGAACTTGGCCATTGGCTATTTGGTTGGGTCGATGAGACCATACTGGTACAATGTATACAGATTCTTTAGAACATACTTTCAGGGCTTTCCTTATCGGTGATTTGGACCTTTTTCACTGAAACTCATAGCCTGTGGTCAATTTATCTTCATTAACATGAAATGGGATGTTTTAGGTGGATCGTACTATTTCAGGAAGTGGCAATTTTTAGAGATTATGTAATTAAAATGTCTCGGTGAAAACATCATATGTTGACTTTGAGAGAATATGAAAGTGGTTTGGATTAAATAATAATCTCTTGCTAATGCAGTGGACTACATGTGGATGGGTTTGGTGTGTGTGTGTGTGTGTGTGTGTGTGTGTGTGTGTATATGTGTGTTTGGTGTGTGTTTATGTTGCTTATATGCTGAACAGATGTCCTTTTTTTCCATGGAAATTGTATTTTTGGTAAATGTTTCCCAGTCAGGACCTCTAAATACCTATATAGCCCTGTTAGGCTTGTTTTTTTTCCTCCCTCATTCTACAGAATGTTTGCAAGCAAGAAAATAGCCCTCTATGATCTACACAGAACCTGCCTGTTCTTGTCAATTTTACTTTCTTTTCTTGAAAGCAAATGGATAGTTGTCCCTGTAAACAGTGTCAAACAATGGCACTATAGTAACCTGCCCAAATAAAACCTTGAAAAATGTTCTTGTCTCTACTCATCATACAGTGACACTCTGCCCAAATGCTAATATACAATACAAAGGGAGTCTTTTTGGCGATATGCATATGTTTTTGTCATGTTTACCATTGTTTTCTCTGCTGTTGGCTTTGAATTGAAATTAATGTGGATATGGCATACAAAAGTAACACAAGAGGACTCCGTTTTTTATCATGTCATGATCCTCAGGGCATCTGGCCAAATGTCGACATATGAAACCTTGGGGCTGAGAATGGAATCAACATTGCGTAGGATTGAAACTTGTTAAGAAGATTATATAGATGCAATTAATGGACAAGATATTCTCCTGCCAGACCTGACATTACTTCCCCCTGAATGCATTGGTAAACTGTATTTCCACTCTACTTTGTAACAAATAAGAAGATGTATTCAAACAGTCTTCTTTTTTTGCTTTGTAAATCCATAAACTCCGTGGTGGCAGAGATAAATTAGTGGTTCCAAGAAAAGGAAAAAAAGCTCTCTCTCTCTCTCTTTCAATCATTCTCTCTCTCTCTCTCTCTCTCTCAACCCCACATTATGTTAATTAATGACTGCATGATGTTCATCATGCTTGTAAAACATGGTCTGCTCATTAGAACTTACTGACCATGGGAGTCTGCTGCACTGATCCTGGGTTCTCATGTTTACCTTTTCCCTTGAACCCTCCAACATTAAGCGTACAGTATGTGTAATTTCCACTGGGTGAATCTCTGTGCAGTGCCTAAATCAAATATGATATAATTGGTGGTTTACTGAGTTATTATGAACTGCACATGCTGACGCAGAATTTACGCCTGTGGAAAATTGCTACATAGACTTAATTATGACCATCATTCTCAGATAAGTGGTGAGCATGTTTCAGAAACAGCTGAAAAATGATCTGCAGGTCAACCACAACGTGTTCAATTATTCACATCATCTTGAAATTCCATAACCCCATAATTGATGATCCTAATTTTTACTGGATCTATGCCTGGACTCCAGAGGCCTGAACTCCTGATCCAAAATTTGGGGACAATTGGGCAATAAGTGCCACTGCAGCAGCACCAAGTGTAAATTAACACACATTTTCATCAATATCGCAGGAAAAACTTCCAAAATCATTAACATTACACTGAAGGTTCTGGAGAGCTGATTTTTTTTTCTTTTCAGCTCGTTCATCGATGTATGAAAATACTCTGCCTCTCTGCTACCTGCAACCAATCAATTCAGAAGTCCTTCACTCTATATTTTTCAAAATATGGACATTCAAATAGCATCCCTATCTCGACAAAAGTTCATTCAAATTCCTCCAACGTTGACACAGACTTATGTAGATCCTAGATATCAGATGGTCCAAAAGGTGTATAGAAATGTAAAACACTGAGGCCCCTGTGATACTGAACATTGCATATAATATTGTACACACAACATTTTCTCTCTCACGTATGAGTCGATCGAACTTCAACAAAACATTTGACTCCTCGGGCTCTAAACTTGTTGACCAGGCGCAGGCGCGGCGAATGGGGGGAGCGCCACGCCAATGGGGTGTATCCAGGCGTATTTTGCAATTTCGTGCCCGGTGCAAGTACTCCTCTGTCCCGCCTCTGTCCCTCCTGCCGGCGCAAGTGGCAAAGAGGGAGGTGAGAAGGCGTGAGTGGGTTTAACACAGCGGAGTCAATTCTTCACCAATCAAATGAGCTGCTCTCCTCACCTTGAAAATGTTGGAATAAAAAGAAGCCTCTGTCCTATATCTGCATGATGCGTTAATGTTGCATTTTACTTTGCTGCTTCAGGCATGTTTTCTGCACCGCTTACGTCTATATTAAGCATTACGAATATGAGTTAGCTGGCTAGCTAGGGCATTCGCAAATTATTACCATTAGCGAACTTGAATGGAATTTCAAAACGAAACTACGTCAGATCATTCAAACTTATGAAGTTGGAATGAAATACGACGGTTGCTCATTTATTTCTTCTGCCTGCATCATTGGGAAGAGAAACGATGGATAACGTGTTCCTATTATTACGCCCTGTTGCTGCTTAAAATTTTAGGATTAACATGCATGGACAACAATGCAAGATACGTTACACATTTATTTTCAATAAGTGAGCTTAACTCAGTACGAGATCATAGCAATCAGGCTGTATTCCTTTCCCCCACTAAAAACGATAAAACCTAAGTGACAATAATAGTATTAAGCGTGTATTCGCGTCATTGCATTGACTTTGAAAGTAATCAGTCATGCAAAAATTTGTTTTGCATCCGGTGTGAAAGCAGCTGAAGGACACATACCCACATAGCCTACACACGCACTCACGCGCCCACATGCACACATCTCCCTCTCTCTCTCTTTGATCTGACATCAGGACAATCGATATAGATACTATAATTTATGTGCTGATTCAGATAGTTACATTAAATAGTGGTTGCTGTAATTATTTATTTCATTGAAATGCGCCTGACATTCTGGAAACCTGCCTGTGAGGTTTCGGTGACGTGTGCGCACTGTGCGCCGGTCAGCCAAATTACCACTGCACAGAAAGTAAACCAGGTTGGAGCTGGTGAGCTCTCTGCGCACTTTCGGCGGAGCCTTTGCCACGAAATTGTCACTGCATCATGATGAATATGTGACACCTCCCCCTACTACGCCGCCACACCCATCTCAGCGCACGTCCGTCTACCAAATTGCCAAAGTGGCTGCGCACGGTTTTGCACCGCACGAAATTACCACTGCATGGGCTGCACCGGACAAAATTACCACTGCGTGGGCTGCGCCACCCTGCGCTGCGCCAAGAAATTAGAGCACCTTAAGTCAAACGGGTGCTGAATAATATTTTTTCAGCGATTAAACTTCCTTAAACATGTTATGTTGTATTTTTATTTGTTTTATTTATTTTCCCCTTTACACAAATGTTCCCTGAATACGTGAGAAGTCTTGTGAGGAATCATTCTCTCTGTGGCTCTGTAAGAAGCCTTACCTCAGACTACAGAGCTTCTTGTTTTGAATCCCTTGGTGATCATCCAGCTGGCATATGACCAACCTTCGAAGTTGAAATGCAGTTGACATGATGTCAGTTTTTGTTCCATCACTGAAAAAACGTTGAATCAAATTTAATGCGAAATGACTGTATAAAGGTTAACAAAAAACTGATCAATTAACATTGAAATTTTAACAAGATATGCATGTTAAATTAACATAATTTCCTAAAAAAAAAAAACAATACGTTTCAGCCATTATTATTATTATTATTATTATTATAATTATTATTATCAGTATTATTTTATGATTATTTCATTATATCAATGTTGATTTGTTTTGAAAATTGAAAATAAATTTAACAGTGATTTAACAGTGACCATAACATTGATTTACCGGTGAATGAACATTAAAATGCTGGCTGAACTCTACTTCAAATCACGATGAAGAATTTTCTGCCCTTTAAAGCCATGTGTAAGTTGCTTAAAATGTGAGTGCAAATACAAAAAGTATTTTCTTATTTGCTTGTCTTTTTGTTCAGGTTAAATACTGGTGCCCAACAAGGGGTTAAACAAGCATGCAAATCTTATGATAATTTCCAGTTAGCTATGCATGATTCCCAACTGCCAGTTCAGGAAAGTGCTGACAACCGTAGTTCTCTCACACACATGAATGTTGTTTCTGAAGTGCAGCCGACAGTGAAGATCGAACGCACTCGAGTCATAGAAAGACCTTTTATTTTTAACTTTGACGCTGGTAAACTAGTGGAGGGTCACTTATGAGTAATAAAGCACGAATCCTTAACGGTCTGAAAACCCCCCTTACTGTAAATGAGGGGATCACCAATCACACATCATCTTATGGAGCTATCACCCAGCGTTATCACCCTCATACATGCACCACAATATTAAACCACCTCTCACTCCCATTACTGTGGTTTGTTAAAAAGCTTCTCAATCAAAGTGACATTTTTGTTTAGTCTGGTCTGGTCTCACTTGGCAGAGCCTATCTGATATCATATCACAATTACCATAACCTTTGAGTTGAGCCTTTATTTTCACTGTTAAACAGAGTAAAATACACTGTCTCCAAGGCATCAATGTCTTCAGTGCATTATATTTTGTTCTAAAAAGGTTTTCTCTGGAGTATAATTTTGCACTTCATTCACAATGCATGCCGTGTGAGCTGTGGCCTTAATTCCCATTTCCACTTTGTAGGATGCATCTCAGCTTTGGTTTCAGTTTTTGAATCATTTTGGTAAAAGTTTCAGACTAATACAAAATCATTTCCCAATGGAGTTACCTGGGTATCGCAGGATCCTGAGAGAACAAGGTTTTTTTATTACTTGCTAAATTGTAAATCTGAAAGAATATTACTTGTTCTGCACAGGAAGTCAGTGGCACTGTACCACACAAAAAGGGTCTGTGTAAATATTTTGCCATTGCTGTACGAGCTATCGTATGCTACACCCAATATTTTGCTGATTTTATATCAACCAATATCCTTCCTATTTGTGTGAATTTAAAAGAATTGAGTGATAAAAATACTGTTGTTCAGTTTACATGCTTGATTATCATGCATAATATAATGATTTCCTTATGGATCAAAATGGATATTTTATCTATTTTTTCACTGTCCTGTAACAGTGATTGCTTTTATAATGAAATTACAGCACACCTGTTAAAATATAAACTTGCTGAAGTCGTATCTACTTTCAAAAACCATATAAAAATATTTATCAAGTCTTCTATGGCGCTTCTAAAGCAGAGATAAAGCAGTTTGTTGTTTCAAGGTTTTCCTTTTTACAGAAAAGTCACTGCTTCGGTTGAGTGGAGAGCCCACACAGTGTGACCTTGGGATGGTTCTGTAATGTTAATTTTCCACTCCGCTCTTTCATTTGATTCTGCTCACAGCAATCAAGCACTGATTCAGGTGCAGGGCAAACATTACATTACCATAATTACTTCCCTCTAACTTTTCAAAGTTCTGCCATGTAATAGGCTGACAACTGTGGAAGTCAAACATTGAACCAGTGGAGAAGGATGACCGACTTGATCCATGAATCGTCGCCATGTCAATTAATTCTTCACTTTAGTCGTCATAGCTGCAAATTTAAAAAGACATCCACCTTACAGTTTCACAAGTGGATGTTTCATGTTTTCTGCAATGGAGCGTGTGCCTTAGCTTTTTTCTTTCCTGCCATTACCGCATTGAAATTATCGACGAGTGTCTCTCTGTATTGAGTAATGGTAAAATACAGCCAAAAAGGCAGCTAAATAAACGAGTAAGTTTAAGCATGAAGCCAAGGTGATCCTTCCCAATAAGGCTTTTTTGTATAAGCCCAGATGGTGTTTGTCGTAAGTGTGGCTGCAGAAGACGTATAGCTGGCGCTAGCATTATCCAACGTGAGGAGGGTTACCTGTTCTGCACAAGCTGATTTTATAGCTCACCATGCAGTGGATTTAAACTTTCACCTGATACTAGTGGGTTTTTTACTTTATTTTTGGTAAGAGGGCCCAAAATGTTGGATGGAGCAATTTAAATACACCTTTTCGACTCACAGCAGTCAGCTCTGTCCCCCTAGTTACTGTTGCTATGTCCCACAAGCTTTGCAGCACTGTTCCAAACTGGCGACTGCACAGCAGAAATTGGACCACTGATCTCTCGCGCGTATTCTGCATAATATTGCTGCAGGTTTACCTGATCTGCATCAGCTGATATTATTGCTCGACAGGCAGTGGATTTAAACTTTCACCTGATACGAGTACCACAATTGGTGGGGGGTTTGGCAACAGGGAGTTGTACTATATTGCTTATTAATAGTTAAATAATTATTTATTTGTAAGAGGGCCCAGGATATTGAGTGGAACAATTTTCATTTTTCATAAAGTATATTGTTTGGGGGGAGGCAGAGGCTTAGCCATATGAATACATGAATACATTATATCCCTGGCCGGAGAATTCATTGCTGTAGACCTTGTTGGCAACAATAGAACAGTGTGACAATGAAGCGAAAATAATAGTTTGATGACCAGCCGTGATAATGCATGGTTCTTGGTGCTATATACCCCAGAATTGTTGTTAAATGATGGTATCAATATGTCTTACACCTGCTGTTTCTAATATATGTATTATCTATATGTACTACTGCTTTGAAAGAAGGGCATTTTTAGCGGACAGCAGGGAGCACAGCCTTGCAGATCTACAGCATGATCATGTAGAAGTGGCGGTGAGGTCTTGCTGCTGATTGGCTGAGCAATGCCCTGTGAATACAGGGGAAGTTGCTTTCTTCTGAAGCATTTTACATATCCACTGACATTTGGTCATTAACAACGGCATCAAATATAATTAATGAGAAAGAAGATGAAAGGTGTTGTTCGCTCAGTAGAGAACAGCAGTGCTTATTTTTGACCCGCAAAAAATAAAACGATTAGATGTATTGCACAGCCCTAGTTTTCAAATTGACCAGCAGAGTAGGAACATATTTTCTTCTTCCCAACATAATTTTTCTGATTTTTGATTACCTTTCCCTGCAACTTGCTGCACACTATTCATCTGGAGGAAATATGACCTTGAGTGCCATCTATGCTAGATGCATAATGCTGCCGTCATCAGTCACCACTGCTGTTGTGTCCTACATGTTGTGATGGACAAGGTCACAGGCCCAATCAAATTCCACTTGCGTGGCATTCGACATGTTCGACAACCGCACTGCCTGCAAGTTATTATTACTCATAATGCAACTGCATCTTTACCGCTTTAAATCAGAGTACAATGTATGTATCATTTTTTTCACTCTAGCTTTGATTCATAACCGTGTGTTTATGTATTCCAGTGAAAACTTTGGAAGAGGAGTAGAGGAAAAAAAAAAAAACTATGATGTTGTTTAATAAACAATGAACTAGTACGACTTGAATCCGTAGCAGGTGGCTTTTTCAAGTCCTTCGGTGCCTAGCTGTAAAATATTTTGCGATGGTAGACAGGTCTGAGAGAATGCAGCCGGATTCGTATAGCAGTTTCTTCCTTTTTTCTTTTTTTTTCTTTTGGTTGTTTTTGCCTTCTGTCTACAGTTTGCTTGAGTTGCTTTGTCGGGTCTTACAGGCACAGAGAGAGAGGATCCTGAAACAGTGTTTGAAGAAAGCAGTGCATTCTGGCAGTATCCCTGAAGTAACACCACTGAGACTTTGCTGGAAACCTTGAGGATCAGAGAAGCCCTGCCTTTCAGTAATTGAAAGAGGTGCGCCGAATGTGGTCCGCACTTCCTGATTCCAGTGACCTATCTTCCACCTTTCCTGCATTCAGGTGAAATATAGCTCATTGCGCATCCTCCACATGTACGACTACACTGTTATAAACAGGCATCTTTTTTTTTCTGCCAGTTATTTTATCTGGCACCTTTTTTGCCAGTTATTTCAACTGTAATTTTACAATCAGTTTGTAACAGAGGTTCCGTGTATGTTAACTGTAAACCACAGTTTGAATGCGTGCAGGACTCTACTTACAGTTAAAATAACAAGCAGTTAATGTAACTGCTAAATTCAGGCAGTTTATAACAGTGTAGGCCTTAGACCTGGAGAGTGTCAATATACAGGAATCAGATATTCAAACAAGTGCACGCATATACACATAAAATGCAAGAAAACCCAGATGCATGGACTCATGCACTCAAACAAACTTGTATGCAAACATACAGACACGCAAATCGACGTGTGTTTGCCCGTAACATTGTCCATTTTGTAAAATTCTGTACAGATCAGCGGGATCTGGGTAAGGTCAGGCTCCTGTGTTACACCTATTGAAATATTCCTTGAATACAAATTGGTGAGATCATTTGTTTGTTTCAGATAAAAGTAAGAATGATCATGGATAAAAGAATGAATGATGTTTTTTTTGCACAAAAACATATCTTTGTGATTAATATTCTGTAACCATAGGAAGAGTTGTGAAGCAGTGTAGAAGCATTGCATTACACGTACATGAATAATAAGCAAGCTTCATGGAAACGCAGCTGTCACAAAGCCATTTTGACATTGTGTGCCAGCATTGGTATTCTATTCTTATTCAGAGACTATTTCCTTGTGCCTCTTATTTCTGACCTGGTCAACAGTCAAGCTACATTTTTCACATTTGTACAACCATGCTTTTACACACAAACATACACACAAGCGCACACCAGACTTGTGACAAATTCCTTTTTGTCATTTCCAATTCCAATTCCTTTTTACAAATATTCTTCAATTCCAATTCCTTTCGGTCAATTCCAATTCCAATTCCCCAATTCCTTTACCAATTCCTTTTACCTTGAAAAGTTCAATTCCAATTCCAATTCCAATTCCAATTCCTTTTAAAAAAAACTCATCAATTCCAATTCCTTGGAATTGAAGAATTAGAATTGGAATTGAAGAATATTTTTTAAAAGGAATTGGAATTGGAATTGGAATTGAACTTTTCGAGGTAAAAGGAATTGAGGAACTGGAATTGGAATTGACCAAAAGGAATTGGAATTGAAGAATATTTTTAAAAAGGAATTGGAATTGGAATTGACGAAAAGGAATTTGTCACAAGTCTCACGCACATACACGCACACACACATGCAAGCATGCACACACACACACACACACACACGCAAGCATGCACACACACACACACACACACACACACAAAAATGCACACAACTGTTTCTAATTGGCACAGTACAAAACTAGATAATTGATTCATTGACTGATTGAACTTCCCACCTCCTATTCAGAGGCAAAAAAATTGTTAACAACCATTTTATTCAATTTAACACAGAGCCGCATCAATATCTTCGGCCTTTGTGCTCTACCTCATAGTTACAATGTTCTTTATTGACCCCAGAGGATAAATTGAATTCGGCATTTGACTAGTCCTAATGACAAAGGAGTCGTGCCCAGCCCAGTCTTGCGCTTGTTGGTTAAGAGCAATGGCAGGAGTTTATCTACTGACCTGACATGCATGTCTTGTCTTTAGGAGTTATATATGTGGGAGGAACACAATGCCGCTGTTCATTAAACAAGACTAGGTGAAAAACCTAGTTTATGGCCTACATGCAAAATTGTGGGCAATAAGCAACGGTTAATGGGGAAAGTGCACTCAGCCAGCCAACAAATGATGTAACTTTATCAGTCAATCACACACCCACGGATGAAGGGCCAGAGCACGTTAGTCCAGCCAAAAAGCTGAGATGTGTTGCCTTCACATCAAAAGTTCCTTTATATATGCCCAAATATGCTGACTGAAATGCCTATGAAGCCCAGACAAGGGCTTAATATTCTCCTCAAACTGGCTGATTCTGGCTTTTAGATTCTTTACACTTTTAAATTAATTGTTCTATGATGGACACAGTGGCACAATGATTCCAACCTGGGTCATGTCAGTGCCTATTTTAACTCGCCAGTCCAGACACTATTACTGCGTCATCATGCAACAGTGTAGGTCAATTATCCGCTTGGACTGCCAACGAAATATCCTCCTTTCACTCACGTCTATGTGGACTTTTGAGCACGATTGAAAACAACAACTGACATTATGCTTCAGAGGAGATATCGCATACTTGTTTGCATTCTCAGCAATAGATAGCAACGGTTGCATTAGGCATCGCGGCAAATATTATTACCGGCTATGTTTGGTGTCAGTTCAACTCTAGCACAGCGCATGTGAGTCCAATGGGGACTGTACCATATGTGCTCTGTGACAGTTGATTTCACAGGGTGCGGGGAAAAGCATTGTGTAATCTGCTCAGGTTTTCTGTGCTGTGCAGGGACATATTGTCACCTTGAAAGCTGATGAGAGGGTCTGGGCTGGGTAGCCAGAGCATGTGGTTAATATCTGCTCCACAGCACATGCGGTCCAATGGGACATCAGTCTCTTAGAATGGATATTTAATTAAAATGTGATATCTTAGCAAAATTAAATGAATTAGCTTGCATGCAAGAAGGCAAATGAGGTTTCACTGCCCACTTTTTTCTAAGACTCTTGCCTTTTTTTATCATATATTGTCACTTTGAATTAAAATATTTGCAATTTTCTAGATATCCTCTCTCCAGTTATCAAGCTATTCGTAATGTTGAAGTGGTAACGACCCTTGTACATCTCCAAAATCCTCTCACTAGATCATGCAGGTCCTATTACAATGACTTTTAGAAGACCTTGAAATAAATATTTTTAATCTTGTTTTTGTTGTTGTTGCTAATCTGTCAAGCCACTCTTGCCTGCCACCTGGATCATTAGTCATCCTTAGCTAGGCGACAAGGGGCTGGTTATTTGAACTTTTTAGCTCTTCACTACTGAACAAGAAGTTGAACTTTTCAAATCGAAGAAAAACAATCAGTCACTCTCTCTCTTTTCATGCAAGAGCAAACCTGTTCACTGCATTTTTATTAGTTTGAAAAAAAAAATCAGTTTATCTACTTCAGCTTTTGCTTACATGATAATGCTTTAAGCATTGTAAGCATAAATAACTACATTGGCGGATTCAGCAGTGGTTCGTCATGGTCCTAAATCCAGGCTCAATAGTTTAATTATGCTTAAAAGACCTACGGAAGCATTGGGTGTTTGGCAAATAGTTTAGAGTCCACTAAAGTGATTCAGGATGATTTGGATTGAATCCAGAATTAGGCAGAAATGTGGCAAATGAAATTTAATTTAGCAAAATGTAAAGTTGTACATGTAGGTAATAAAAACATTAGACAGGATTACTCCATGGGAGGTTTAAAACTGGAATGTGCTCCACATGATAAAGGTCTGGGAGTGATTGTTGACCAAACCCTCACAGGTTCTAGCCATTGTGCCTTAGCAGTTAAAATAGCCAATCGGATGCTGGGATACATTGCCAAAAGTATTGAGTAAAATTCCAAGGAGGTCATACTTCTCTTGTACAACACATTCGTCAGACCACATCTGGAGTATTGTGTACAGTTCTGGGGACCATACTTTAAGAAAGATGTAGAGGCTCTGGAAAAAGTCCAGAGAAGAGCCACTAAGCTAATTCCAGGTATAAAAGATGAAAGTTCACTGTTCACTGCATTTTTATGAGTTTGAAAAAAAAAAAAAGTTAATCTTCTTCAGCTTTTGCTTACATGATAATGCGTTGCTGTGGGTTCAATGACAGCACAAATAACTACATTGGCTGATTCAGTAGTGGTTTGTCATAGTCCTAAATCCAGGCTCGATAGTTTAATTATGCTTAAAAGACCTCCGGAAGCATTAAAGATAAAGAAACAGCTGTTGTTGATTTATATCTGAACTTTGGCCAAGATTCAATCAAACTAAGTCCTTGGACTCGACTTCCAAATGAACGAAAGTGAAGCGGTTTCTTCAGAGGACAATCTGCCAAGCTCTGCAATTGACAAAATCTGCTTGACAGATGATTTTGCAGAAAATGTAACAAACACCTGAATATATTTGCACGTCAAAGCATCAAGTCTCAAATGTAGGTGCCTTTCACAATCCAGGCACACCGTTGACAATTTTGGTGTTTATGCAGCAGGGCTAAATAAAGAATGAATGTCTATCTAAACACACATAACTCAGTGGCACTTTACAGCATTTTGATGACCCTGGTCTCCAAATTCCATTTTTGGCCTGATAAGATAAAATAAGATGCTTGTATCTTGCCTCTGTGCCTCAACGAAGATATGTGCACAGGGGAGGAGTTGTATTGGAAGACGCACGGGTGAAATAAAGAGATCCGCGAGTTCCATCTGCTCCGTCGCTCATTAAAAGTGTTCGTGGGAAAAAGGGAACCATCTGTGCATCTTCTAAACAGCTCAGGGAGGCTTGGAGTAAACCGTGACATCAGCCACCTCAGACAGGAAGCAGGGAGAGAGAGAGAGGCACTAATGATCTCACCTCTACTTCTTCTGAGAAAGGTGTCCTTTATCCCAGGAGATGATCACTACCGAAGATTTGCAGATATTTCTGTACAAATGATAGCGATAAGTTTAACTGCAGTTAGATTACTGATTTTAGCTTTAACTGGCTTCACTTGATCTGGCTCAGATGTTCCAGCTGTGTTTTTATAGCAGTACGGTATGTTTCATTTTAGTTAAACTCTGCCCTCCACCAATCTTCCACGGACCTTTACAAGGCAGTGATAGCCCTTTGAAATGCAGGTTTTGTTTCTTTTTCACAATTCTTCAGTATCAGAATCACCTCGGATGGTTGTGGAACAGAGGCGTTGCCAGGATGCCAAGCTTGGGTGTGCATTTGTCCTCTTTGGGGGGGCAAAAAAAAAAACCCTCTAAATCGGCGTAAAATACAACATGCACAACATCTTGAAACTTTATATATATATATATATATATATATATATATATATATATATATGTATATATACACACACACACAAACATATGTGTCAGTGGCGGCTGGTGAACTGGTGATAGGGGAGGCTCAAACCCATCCCTTGAAAATAATGAGTGGTCATTGGTAATTGATTGGTAATTTCAATCTTTTATTTAAATTACCATTACAAAAGCTCAGAAAACTCTCAACATTAACAGGTGTGGTCAGTTTTCATTAATAACGCACACCTGTCAACTCTCATGCATTCCGCATGAGTTTTAGTGGTATATTTACATTCCCCTGCTGTAGTCAGCAATTAGTCAATCAACGCATGTGTAAGAGATTCTCGCACGGAATTGAAGTCCTTGTGCATGGAGGTTTATCAGTTTCACCTGCGTTATGACTCCGGACTTCAGGGTTGGAAGCAATGCATGTGTTTCATGATCGTTTAAATTGTTAAATGAAATAAGATCATTGGAAGCAACAAAATTGCATAAAGATGTTTCAAATAATCTTATTTCATTTAAACAGTTTAACGATCATGAAACACATGCATTGCTTCCAACCCCTGAGTAAAGAAAAGCGGTGAGAAGTCGGGAGTCATAACGCAGGTGAAACTGATAAACCTCCATGCCCAAGGACTTCAATTACGTGCGAGAATGATGTATATTCAGTGGCGGGCGGTGGACGGAGAACAAGGAGGGCGATAAACATGTCATTAAACTGCTTATTATTCTTGATCTGTTTTCAGTGAATTTCCCTGGTAAAAGACACTTGAACTCCCCCCTCTCAGGTGTAGCTAATTGTCTTAAGACCAGAAATCAAACGCAAACCAGTTGAACACAAAAAAGAGCGCATTTCAATCTTTTTCAATTAAACAATCATTACGCACAGATTTGACGACTTGCTCAGGATGTGACAAATTTTAACGCGGAAAATCCACAGTGGTTTTTTCGTGAAGAGTTGCCTATTAAGGCATGTTATAGAATTTATTATTCACTCGCCTAAACATTTCATTATAAGGGAAAGTAACATGTTGACCAAGAACAGTGATTGAAATCGGGTCACTAATCTCATCCGTTTCAAGGGATGTTTGCCGCCCCCCCAGTTTTCCGTCCAGCGCCCGCCACCTGTATATTTGACATTTTCCGGGATGGATTTTGCAATATCTACGAATTTGCAATCTTTTTTGAGAGTGTAATCAACGAGCCGAGTAAACAGTCCCTCCTCATCCATATCCCTGTGATTGCGCCCACGCAGAGCAAGTTCACTAACAGTGAGAAACTGAATGACTTCACCCATGCTTTTAATGTGGTATCTGTTCTTTTCTACTTGGGTATGACCCAGCAGATGAACAATTTTTTCACCTGTCTCTGACCGGCACTGGTACTCCTGCCAGCCACACAACCATGGCCCTGGAGTGTGAGATGCTTATTGTGTGTTTGTACAGTCTTTATCGAGTGCTTTTTTTCCCCTATTTGTATGGCCACGTTTAGTAAATATGTCCTCACGATCCAAATTAGAACAAAATTTGCGACAAGCGAAGCAAAAGCTGGCATCGCACAGTGCTGAATATTCAAGCCATGCCATGGTCGAGTTTGATACGCTTAGGATAACTGCTTAAAATGGGCTGAGATGGGCGATCCATATTTAAGTCCGGAGGAGTGGACACAGAGCCGGGGGCCTGTACATGGGGAGAACAGACGTTTTGAGCCCCCAGCATGGGTGCAGTGCTGGTGGAGCATGGTGCATCTGCTGGTGATTCACAGGCAGTCCTGGACCCCGGCACGGATGCAACGCGCTGTTCGGTGGTTGCAGGGCTGCTGGTAGAGACAGCATTTGCGGGAGTGGGAGCTGCTTGTTTTTTAATGAGCCACGTATGCATTTCTATTGGCCAATGTTCAAAGTGCTTATGATGCAGATGTTCGAAATTCAAATGTGCTTATGATACAGAATTATTGTCGCAACAACCCCAGTGAGTTACTAGCTACTCCAGACTAGCTGCTAGCTAGCTGCCTGCGCTCATTCGGTAGCCAACTCAAGTTATAACTACACGAGTTGACACACACACACACACAGATGACAAACTAGTACACTAATTACCTTAATGTCAAACAACAAGAGTGACAAAATAAGCGGTGGAAAAAGTAGCAACAAAAGAGATATGGGCGAAGTTTAAATTCCCTGAGAGAAGCACAGGTCCTGTTTGAGCAGCGTAGGTGTGACCTCAGACTGAGTGAAGACGGCACTCTAAAAGAATGGGAGGGTCCCTAGTAATTCGAGAGTGCCCATTGGTTAGTTTCACATCAGAATAGACTGGCAAAGGAATCCACCAATCACACATAGTGATAGATAGATGAAGCACCCGTAAAGCTCTCTCTTAATGGCTGTCTACCTCCGGCTGTGAATCAGGTGGGATTTCGCATGTTTGCTCTCAAATAGTAGTAAATCAGTTTTTTATCTTGAGTTTTCATTGGGTGGGCAGAGCTTTTCTCAGGGTGGGCACTGCCTTGATGATTGTGGTCCTCCTTGCCCAGAATTAGCTCTTTGCTGCGCAATCAATCTCTGATCCCCCCTTTGCCACAGATGTCTCACTCCTCATTCATATTTCTAATTGGACATCAAAAATTACAAATTGACAGAACGTCTGTACACTGGGATCCTATGGTAAAGATAGAGAGTGGAAGTGAACACTTGTGGTGCCAAAAAATATCAGAGGGGGTTATGCTGGAGTGCGGTGAGGCAAAACCATATTGGACTCAGCACTCGTCCAATGCAGAACACAGCCTTTAGAAAGAACTTGATAGATAGATAAATAGATAGATATCTATCTATCTATCTATCCCTTCACCCATCTATGTACTATCAACTGACCCACGTATTCCTGGCCAGGGATGTGGCGGGGTTTGCTCGATCCGATTCCAGTAAGTGCCAGCAGGAACACGCACACGCACACACACACACACACACACACACACACAAACTGACAACTGACATAACAGGGCACACTCATACTAATACCTGTAGGCAATTAAGGGTATTTAATTAGCCTAACCTGAGTTCGATTTGGAGTTTTGGGAGAATATGCCAGTAACTCAAAGCAGACAGGCTCAAGCCACAATTTGAACACTAGGCCTTCTTGTGGTGAAGAGACTGTATTTTATTATTACATTCTGTATGTTTTTCAATCCCTAATGGTGCAGTTATTTGTTTTGTAATGTCCTTGTCCTTTTTGAATTCAATGTGAATGTGCATAATTTGGGATGGAAATATCTAGGCTTGATTAAGCTTGATCACCCAATCTGGAATCAACTGCGTTTTAACCATGAGAAGAATACGGGAGATTTGGAACTAGCCGTCCCTTTTATTCAAATCTGGTCACTAACCTCTCCAGCCAAGTGCTACAGTCTTTCTTGTGCCCTTTATAGATAGAATACAATAGAAGACAGATATAATGCAATGGAATACAATAAAATTGCATTATGATTGTGGTGCACATAATTGGGTAATCTCCAAATGGCACAGATATCGCAATACTATATCACCAGAATACTGTATGCACTGTTGCAATACATTGCAATACTCTGAAATGTGGAATACAGATGAGTAAAAATATAAAAGTAAGCAAACTCCAGCCCTGGAGGGGGCGCAGCGTCGGCTGGCTTTTGCTAGACTTCGCGCCAAGCGATTATTTCAAGACATTTATCGGCTGCAGAGTCTCCACACCTAGATATACAGAAATTAATGGCCTTTTAATTGAAAGGAAACCACAACCACCTATAAAGGTACTCTGGGCCTGGCCTTGATCACTATACTGCAAGTGTGTGTAGTGTTACTACAATAATGATTTGCAGTCTACAGTTTATTATTGTTCAGCTTCACCCAATGTCATGGAGTATGTTGCAAAGGAAAAGCTACGATATGAATCATTGAACACATTTCAAAACCTGATGAATGCCAAAATATTACAGCTCTGCTGTTTACTGGAATAGTTCTCAAACTCTTTCCTCGTGTATGAAGCTTTTTATTCCAACCACATATGCATTACAAGAATTTTAACAAGCTGCTTATCTTTCTCAATTACAGTTTTTATGTTTGAGGGAGATGAGTATGCTCTGAAGCCACATTATATAAGACATAGCTATGCATACTTTCGGGAATAAAAGCCTCATATTCACATTACAAATAAGGCAAAAAAAAAAAAAAAAAAGGTGGCTGGTAAAATTCTAGATTAAAGTGAATCAAAAGACTCTTAATTGGTAAAAGAGCAGACACAAAGCCAATTAAATGAGTCATTTGGTAGATAATGATTCATGAATATGAGAGCAAAATAAAGATTCAAAGACGGGTGTAAATGATAATAAATGATAATGAGCCAAATCTAAATTGTGTTAAGTTTAAAATGGAAAAGATAAACTTTTTGTTCAATGCAACACGAAAAACTTAATGTCATGAAAAACAGCACATACATTGGTCTACGAAGGTCAAAATTTGAGCATCAGTTTTCAGCGGTACTTGACTTTCCTCACATTTCAAAATATAAATGCAGATTTCCAGGATTATCTTTGAAAAACTTACATCCCGCAGTGGTTGGGTTGCTTGGCTAGAATGGGGAAGGCAGTCTCAACAACATTAAATTAGTACAGCTGTTTAGCCCTTTAGCAAGGCCCTAAACCCAGTGCCGCTTGCAGTCAAATCGTCTGCAAGCTTGATTTGGATATAAGCATCCAGTGAATAATTTTAATCTGAAATATTTTTTGACCCTGGGATGGTGTGTGTAACGTCACATGGAAAACAAGCTTGCAGGCTACATTGATGGGATGGGGGTGCATACAAACATATGAGTCAGGGGTTTGTTTCCCAAAAAGCTTAGTTGTTAATTATGTTAGGAACTTACATAGTTTGAACCAGAGCTCTCTGTTAGCTTAGTTGTTCACATAGTTATCAACTAAACCTTTGGGAAACGTATCGCAGAGCATGTGGCAGTTACTGATAAACGATGCTTGAAAGACTTGGGAGGGGAGAAAAACTAGCACTTTCTGCTTTCAGGCTGTCATATTCGGCCTATTGTGTGGCAGATTGCCACTGCCAAGGATATGTGCAATCTGTGGGCAGCATTAGAGAAACAGATGTTCCCTTGCATCAGAACGGGCCTACGCCACTGGCTTCATCTCATGTCACAACTCGCCTGGAGACGGTCCGTATCTCTCGAGCTGGAGGGCCGGCTCCTGCATCTGGGCAGCTATCGTTCAGAAGACTCTGTGGGCAAACAATATTTAAATATTTAAAATTATTATGAATCACAGATTAGGATTATTATACAGACCAACAGGTGGCAGAGGAAAAAAAATCTGAATAAATGTGCGGACAAAGATAACAAATGCAGATGCTTCTCTTCATTTCCTGGCATGGGTTGGGTCCACTCATTCCCTTGAAGCCAAAAGGGCCTGAAAGTTTCTCCTTGCGTATTTTTTTTGTATTTTGGTTTACTTTTCCCTTTCTGTTATTTGGGCTGTTCTGTCTCAGTAAATAAGTTAATTTTGTTACTGTATGTGCTTTTATTTTCATTCCCTTATCTTCGCCCTGCTTCCCGCTTCCTTTCTGTGTTTTTTGTCTTCCGTGATAATCTCGTTATCTCTCCCCTCGCTCTTTCTATTCTTCATGCCCGAGTCTTCACCTGTGTCTTATTCACTTGTTTTAGTCTGGTGTATGCATAGCCTTTTCTTTCCCTCTATCTTCACTAGTTTGTCATTGTTAAATCTGTTCCTGTGTCAGCCAACATCTTTATCTGCCTGTCTGTCTGTCTGTCAGCTCGTTTTTTTTTGTTGACCCCGTTCAACCCAAGTTTTCTCTTTCACATTTTCCCACTATTCTAACTTCAGTGGCTGTCTGGTTTTCAACTCATTTTCTGTTTTTCCCGACCGCGATTCTGGCTTTTGATTTGGCATTGCATTCTGTCTGCTCCGGTCTTCTAAACTCTGCCTGTTATTTTTTGACTTTGTTTTCGGATCATGCTTATGTACCGCATTCAAGCTGCCTGGATTTGACCTCTATATACAGATGGGAAAACCATGTTCGGTGTGGAGAAGATAGCTTAACAATATTGACTGCAGGCAGCCATTATCCATTTCAAAGGAAGTGCAATGATACTAAGTGTTCTGCACTGCCACCTTGGCCTGCCTTGACTGAGAGCAGAAATAACTTTGGCTGAATGATTTAATCACATCGCTGAATCCTGTCTGAGTAACATGCTTTTGACTTCAAAGAGGAGGCAAGAGACAGCATCCTTCAGTGCATCTTCAGCTTCATAGAGCTCTACTCTCATGACCTCACAACATGGGTTTTCTACAGGGGTCTACATGCCCCTGGGGTTCCTCAACTCTACTGCAGGGGATCCCTGGCCTGAATATAAACATTAGCTTTTACCCTTTCAGATTCTCAAACATTCTCAAAACCATTTATTCCAGCCACTAAAAAGCAATGAGGTAGATAAAATGGAATGTACGAATTGTGTGCTAATTTCAATTTTAATTTAAAAAAAAAAAAAAAAAAAAAAGTGTCAAATTTTCTTTGGTGAAACCAAAGCATATAAAAACACAATTTATTAAAAGCTTAGAATCTGTACTTTGTCCACATAAGAACAGCCTGATAACAAATTTATAGTAATGTGCTAAATCAAGAAAATGTCTAAACATTATAAAAATCACAGTTATCTTATGCTGTAGTCCCCTGGATAGCTCTATACCTGTCTGAGTGGGAGGTTAGGGTGTACAACTCTATATACTTGGGCTGTCGGCAAGGTGGATTTGTATCTCTTTTTATGCTGGTGATTAAAAGAAGCATAGAACTTTCAAACACAGTTTGCAAGGAAATGCATCTTATATTATGATTCTAGAGCACTGCAGTCCTAGTATTTTTGCTTTGGTAAAACATTTGTCCAGCTGGGATTGGTTCACATACCTTTGACCGACAGAGATTGTTGTCAGGGAAGCTTTGCTTGTGACATTGACGATGTTTGGAGAAAATATTGTATGCAATCTCATGCTGCTTTTACATCGCTGCTCGTATTTGGTGATTGGAGCCAAGAGAGGACGTGTTGAGAAAATAGATTGTGTTTGACCTTCATTTCTGCGTTGCGCATTTCTCATTGGAGCGGCGTGTTTCCATCTGAACCCGATGCCTCTGCTTTTATATGTGACAGACTGTAAGGGAGCAAAAATAGATAACACACCTGAGTTGAATCTAAGCAGAGCAGTAGCACTTAACCCCAGCAGTCGTATATCCGTATCCCAGCGCATTTGAATCACAGCATCTCAGTATGCTACATACATTGTTCCAAATATGCCTGATCAAACGAAAATGTAAATTAAATTAAAGTAGACCCGTTTGTGTATGTTTTCGGAATTAACTCGCCTTATCTTTGCTAAAAGATGTGGTCTGATAATGATGCTGTTTTTCCGGATTTTGCCTTTCCCAAATCAAGATTTCATGGCAAATTTCTCAGCCCTTCTTAATAATATATGTAGATAACTTCAGTTTATTTCAGTCTTTCACTAGACTTTATTGATTTATTTACATGTCACAGGTCCAGGTGCATCCGGTTTTTCGCCTTTGGGTGTCTCTGTAAATTTATTGCTGCCTTCCAACAGTGCCACACACACTGCATGCATTGGAGAAAATTCATTTTACGTCCATCAAGTTCCAGGGCACACGCAGGTTATAAGTCACCCCGGAGCCATGATTAAAGATAGAGCTGGAATTAAATACCCCATAAACTTTAATATTCCATGGGTGATTACGCTTTGATCATAGTGTTGTTAGTGGAAATCTATCTCTGGAGAGGCTATATCAGGTGTCTCACTATCCTTTCATATCCAAGAGTAATTTCGCAATTAGATTTGGTGGGAAGTCATTTCCCTTTGCTTTATCAGTTTTTCTGTGTACAGCTTGAAAATATTTCTCCCATTAGTGCTTTCCTGTGGCAGTGCAAATGGCAGACAAAGCCAGACCTAAATGACTATTGCTTTTGTGTATTTATTTAGCCGATAAACAAAAGGTACCTTCATATTTAAGTGATCTAGCGACACCCTCCATTTTCAGTGTGGCTGAGAAAAAGGTAAACAACCATGTCAGAACAGAATTAAATAAACAACCAAACAAAAAATTACATAAAACCATCAATTATTAATTAATAATTAATGGTACAGTTGTAGATAACCCTCAGTAGATTTAATAACCCAATAGTAGAAATACAGTGGATTGATAACCCTTGACAATATGAAGAATTTACCACATATTCTAATAAAATGAATGCAGCACCAGTGTCGGCCCCAGAACTGAAATTTAGGGGGCACAGACACGTCCCTTTTTAGCAACAATTAGTCCTGAATAGTTGTCAATCATTTTCCTTATTGACACGTATTCCAAATATAGTAATAATCCATTGGCAACTGAAGACACAGCTTCTCTCCCCATGCGATCTAACAGTGAGGAAATAATGGGCTAAATTCAGTACAGAAGAAGAATTTACGTAAAAACAGGCCTATGCTTTATGAAAGACAAACTGCTCTGGAACCTCTGCGCTAATTTATCGGCACATCAGGCAATCTAACCCGCACTTCATGATCGTTTGAATTGTTGAAATGAAATAAAAGAGCATTTCAAACGCCTTTGTGCGATTTTCAATAACGCTGATTTAAATGCACCAGTGTGCGCGCCTAAATGAATGATAGTCGCCTTACTTTAACGGGGAGCACTAGCGACGCCTGATAGTGTGGAGTGTTTTCCGAGTGTATGTATTGTTAATTTAGAAAATGATCGAACAGAAGTCAGGACTAATAATTGTTTTAAAGGGAGGTGTCTGTGCCCCCCCCAAATTCCAGTTCTGGCGCCGACACTGTGCAGCATCATGTAAAAGCTAAGCGCTTGGATTGCAATTGCGGAAATGATGGCTCTTGTATTTCTGTTGAGCTGACATTTGACCCGTCATTCTACTTTGATAAAACTGGTTCTTCTCAGAACCGATAAGAACCATCTTTACTTCTTCCAAAATCATGCTCTAATAGGCCCAAAGACGAGATTGTAGAATTCCCCAAGTCTACAATAAGAAGTTGGCTCCAGTGTGCTATTACATTTCTCAGCTGGTCCACCCTCAATGAAAAGAAGCAACATGACAGGAAGCGTATGGACACCCAGCCCATCTAACATCTCCTCCCAAAGGAATGGGAATTAATATGGAGTTTGTGCCCCATTTGCAGCTGTAACTGCCTCCACACCTCTGTGAAGGCTCTCCCATAGATGTTAGAACATTGCTATCGGGATTTGCTTTGATTCCGGTTGAAAGAGCATCATGAAGGTTGGGTAATGACTATGGATGCAGAGAATCAGATTAATCTACAACAATTTCAGTGCGAGCCATGATGAAATTTTTCTTCACTGGATGTAGGGGGTCTAGCTTGAGTCATAAAAAAACAGCCAGTCACTCAGAAAATCATATAAACTCAAGTGGACAGAATGACTTGCAAGCCTCCTTAGCCTCAGGAAGGCTGCTGAAAAAACTGTCTCTCATTATTGAGGTCAGAAAATGTTTTTTCTAATTCAGTCAGTATTAAAAAGTCAGTTGAAATGGGTTATTTGGCTCTTTTTTTTTACAATTTCTTTTTGTGGATTTGTAAGACCAAGAATATTCACAAAATTCGAGGAGGAAAAAAAATCCAGACTGAAGCCTTTGCTTGGACAAATAACCTTTAAAGTAGGCAGGGTGTCTCTATTGAGATACACATGACTCTTAGTTTTGAACCTTGTCTTCTGAGAACATAGTGTAACCATAACATTCTTGGCTTGCTAATCTCTATTTCTTTTGTTTTTTGTTCCCGCTGAGATAATGGGATAGTATTGAAGTTATGACTGGGATTTAATCACATTTTGTCCCTAACTGGCTGAACTATTTTAACAATTAAAATTTAAATAGGCAAGCAAATATCTCTATTTTTCCCCTTTTCTCTCTTTCTCTCTCATTCACTCTCTATCTCCCTCGCTCTCAAATGGAGTTTGGCAATTTCAGCAACACTGTCTTGGCAAACTGTGTTTGCAGAAGGAAAAAAGAGCATGCGGTTGTTCCACGTAAAATTTTAATGACTCGGTTGACTGCACGCGAACCTCTGCATCACAGTTACAGAAGATGAATAACACTCCCCATATTATAAATGGCGAAATCTCTCTGTTGCTCAATGAAATAGATGTGCGAATCTCGCCATCCTTTGTACAAAACAAAAGAATAGCTGAGCAGTGAGTGGAGCTGGTGCCAGGGGAAGGCATTTCCCCTGCAGTATCGATGCACTGGTTGCTTTTCCGTCGCTTGATTCATGATGACTTGTGGCACGCAGACGTTCCCGGAGATTAATCTGCGCTGCTTTCGGGGGAGCGAGCCTTCTTCTGAATAGGTGAATGTTTTTAAAGCCAGGCACATCTTTGAAAGTTCACAGGCAGCCTTTAATATTAATGCGTAACACTATAAATACCCTCACTCCGTGCAGGAAATGATGTATGATTGATTGAATTGAAACTGCCACTCAAGCCTCTTTCTTTCTTACTTCTCTCTGCAGGTTCCCTCATCCAAAATGCATCTTCTTTTCACTCGTTACTGTTTTTCTTCTCGATCCCTAACGGTGACTTGTGTTCCGCATGTACAATGTAATTGCGGTGGAGTGAAACTAGTGCTGTGTCGAAGAAGCAGCATTTGTTTAACAGAGGTAGGGTTTTGCGTGAATTGAGTGCCGTGTCATTCACTTCACAGATGGCAAGTGACTGAAATGTCACCTGGTTTGTTGATCACAGTGACAGCTGTAAGCAGTTCTAGTTTGTGTGGTTTATGGCTCTATCTGTGCATGCGTGTGTGTGTGTGTATGTGTGCGTGCGTGTGCATGTGTGTGTGTTTATGTGGGAGAGCAGTGAGTGTTCGCCCGTAAATGCAAGTGTGCGATAAACGCACATGTAATCCAGCATGTCATCTGCGCGAGTTTGAAAAAGGAAACCATTGGTGGTTAAGTAGCACATAAAAGGCAGCGACTGCATGGCGGTGGGTGTCACTTAGAATGTAAAAACGGCGCAGTCGAGTATTTGTAGCTTAAGTCAGTTGTTCTGACAGGCCTGTGCTTCTCAAAGCCTAGCTGCAGGCCATTGAGAATGTGGGTGGGTGCTTGACTTCCAAAGAATCACAATGCTGCTCTTATGCAATCTAAAAACCAAGCCTGAACAACTGCAACTGAAACAAACAGAAAAAAGTCTTTGTACAATATGTTTTCCCCTCATCACTTTTCAAAAGGGTTCACTGCCATGAAATGGCGGCACAGTGTACACACAGCTGAGGAATAAAGACATGAAATAAGAAAGAATTGCTTTCCAGTTCTGAGATATCAGTATACACTGCCAGATCACCCCCTTCCTCCAATATCCCATCAACAGTCTCTCAATGCCATTTAATCCACTTTTAATTTGCTTTGAATTAATTCTTTTAAATACTCATACACGCAGTGTGTCCATCGATTACTACTTAACAAATTGTTGATCTCATCTCAGATGGGCAATTAAATAGCGGGTAATTATTTATTGATCCCCTGTGAAGTATTGTCAAAGGCTGTGTATTTTTCAAGGGGAACTGTCATGCGGTCTTAGACTTTGATGCAGCTTTGAGGCAGAATGCGAAAGAACCAAGAACCGATGGTATTCTGTCCATGTTTATTATTATTATTATTATTATTATATTACTCCCCGGCATATAAAGCAGGCGAATATAGTCATCGGTATGTCTGTCCATCCGTTTGTGCGTCCGTGTCTCTGCAATCATCTCGTTTCCAGAGCAGAACTCAAATGCCGTTCCAATATTTTTTGACGAAACTTGCTGTCCATATTAATCAGGTCCTATTTTGGTGACTTTTGATATTTTGGGATTTCTGAGATTGGATTGTGGGGGGCGGGGGATACATCATCTTTTGATGACTATTATTATTATTATTATTATTAATATTATTATTTCCATCGCATACAGATAGTCTTTTTTTCTGGCTGATGCTCATTCGAGAATGTGTTTTAGCTCTTTATATTACCTGCTATGGTGAATATGAAAGCTCCCAATTTCAGCCGTTCAGGCTAACAAAGATGATTCCAATATTAACTCTATGGAGACACAAAGGAGCCTTGTGGAAGCTGTTCCTTTGTGACATCGCATGTAAGTGACAGCTTAGAGGCGAGAAGGGGTGATCAAATTCAGCCAACCAGTTTATCAGTTCCTGTATTATTCTGGGTGGGCACTCCCCCTGGGGCTTTCAGGAAGGACAGATATTGAAATGGCTTGTGATGGCTAATTGGCTGTGCACCGGGTGACATGATAAGGGACCTTCAAGCACTTGCCACTAAATAATTCCTCTTCATATTCCTGGATTGCAGTGAGAGATTTTGCCTGCTTTGTGCTTATTGCATTCAGCAGATCTGAGTGTGAGACTTGGCTGAGCTTCCCTGTTGCCCATGGTGTAAACAGGATTTCTGAATCAGTTATATAAACCATTGAATGGAAGTCAGTGCACCGATATTACAAGCATAATAGCACCTTCTGGGGGAAATTTTCTAACCACACTCCATCCTCTCATGACCGCGTGTTACTTCACAATCCATTAGCATTTTGAAAGTAGAAATACCATGATATAATCATGATGTGGGCATACGTTTAAAAATAATGTTTAAATGCCATTTTGGACAACTATCTGTTACTGGCAGTCATTTTTGATGAAAGAAAATGAACAAATGCATTTTAAAGAGGAAAGGGTGTGAAATATTGGTCGTCTCCTTAATTTGCTCCTAGGATTGGCTCAAGCTTCCTAGCAACCCTGACCAGTAATAAGCACATTATATAATGGATCGATTTTACCATCCTCTCGGTGCGATTCGTTTTGCTTTGCATTTTTCCGCTAGCAGAGGCATAATGAGCAATTCATTATTTGAAATTTACAGTAAAATGGCACTTCTACATTCCTGCTCCTTGAGGTAACTCCACTTTATTTGCTCTCAATATCTCAAAACAGGAGCAGTAATTGCCTCGTTGCAGAATAAGCAACAGAAAATATGTGATATCATTGACATCATTACCAATGAAAACCTCTTCAACAGAGTTTACCACAATCTGTTTACATCCGCAAAAAAATTGCTTATAACCTCATAATTATCCATTGTAAACTGAAATGTCAGTTACTCTCATTTAAAGTGAAGTATGCTGTGTCGAGATAATTTGAGCAGTCAACACCCAAATAAGCTCAAGACTTTAACAAGTGTCGGCTACATACAGTGAAATCTCTATCGCAGCCTAAATAGGATGAGCTGTTTCAGTCTGTACATATCTACAGACACAGCTCAGGCAATGCTTGATTGGGGCTTGCAGGCTTAGTTGATCATGTCTCATTGTAAAAACAGCACAGCCATTTGGCTGTAAGGCAATGCCCATTACCCCACATCGCTCATTCGAGTCAACAGTTAGTTGTTTTCAGTCAGGTAAACTCATGTGCCTGGTTTAAATATTTATTGGTATGAAGATTTAATGACTCTGGCAGAAGGTTTTACACTGGAGGTGCTACAGCAATAACATACAAAACAACAACAAAAATTAGTCAGGGAGCAGAACCTCAGAAGCTCCTCAATGTCAGACAGAGCAGAACCAAGCAGGTGGAGGCGGCATCCAAAAAAACAAATCCTCACCTTACGCATGAGGAGGTACCAAATTAAGCAGCAGAGGTGAGTGAGCTTGGCTGTCCGGAAATTGACAGCCATATTACTGTGTTTGTTATTGCTGCTCCCTGATTGGTGTATTCTGGCTCATGCAGATGTAGTCAGTTGCGGGCTCCGCTGCTGTCACACTTGAGTTTCCTGCCTTAACTAGTTTTACACTTTGTAACATACTTTTGAGCTAAAGCTGTGCCCAACTTGGAGAAAAAAAAATTGGTTAATCCATGCAATTTTTTATGATCTTAAATTTGTTTTACAACTGGAAAGTTCTGTTCGGAAATATATTTTAAGGGGCTTCTAATAAAGCTTTGCCATTTTTCTTTCCTCTTAAAGGGAGGCTCGTCTCTTAAAATCTGCTGAGTGAATTACCTCAGTGATATCTTGGCATTTCAATAACTCTTTTGTCCATTTGTAGCACTAAAAAAAAAAAAACCTTTATATTCTTTATCTTGTTATCTTGCAGACATCTGTCATTTGCCCGAGATGCCATTCAATCACGCTTACAACTGACAATTATAGAAAGAAGAAAATGGATTCAACCCATGGCCGTGCAATAATTAATTTTCAATTATGACGATGACAGATTATGACAATAAAATTGATTCCATTATGGAGTTATGTGAAGAGAACTGCCTCATTTCTCCAGTGTGGTCGTATTGTTGTCAGGAAAATTTTACATTATAAAATTTGTATCTGCAGGGCTGGCCCGAGGCATAAGACAACTAAGCAGCTGCTTCAGGCCCTGCAGCCAGCAGGGGGCCCCCCAACGGGCATGAATATAAACATTGCTTATATAGCCTATAGCTGTTCTCAGCTTGAGTCGGTTGCCACACTGCTCTCATCATGTATATTGCTATGTCCTTGTATATTGCTTTCTTATACCATGGTTACCACTCACATATGCTTAACTAAATGCATGTTTTTTGGTGTTTTCATCCAAAATTGCATTTATTCGTGGACTATTTGCTTCCGCCACTGCTGCTTTGAAACATCCAAGAATTTAACTGCATTGGTCTATATCATTTCGTTGCTATAGAAATGTTACAGTTTCTTATTTCGCAGCACCATTGTTCTACTATGACAGCCATCATCATATTGTGCACACTTCCATTTGTCATAATCACCATACTCACAAAAAGATGAATGTTATATCAGGAAGCTTGAACAAGTCCCCTGTGTTTATTTTAGCCGTCTCTTCCAATTTCTGAAACATTGCAACACAAAGTGCCAATTAAATTTCACCTAGAATTCAAACGTGGCTAATTGGTGCAAAGTGCCGAAAGGGTATCGTGTTCAGAGCTGCATCATAGGTGTGCAGTTATAAAAAATAATGATGCAAAGCCTTAGAATGTCCATCACCCAGTCACAACTGAGCAATAGTATACTGTCAATAAAACAACATTTAGTTTTTTCTTTCTATTGTGATTGGCAGACAGGCATTCAATGCTGTATCAAAAGACACAATAAACAATTTATTACTGTTGGACTGCTTCATAAGCAACCTAAATGTTACAGCGATGGTACAAGAAATAATTTTGTATTCTCGATGTCTCATAGAAAAAAAAAAAAAAACCTTGTATGGGAAAATACATGGGAAAAGTCTAAAGTGATAACAGGGCATATTGTATGTCATAGTTGCTGAGCAGGCAGTGGCACAATCTTAAATCACCGTGTAACTGTTGTTCAGCGATCAACAGAATTATATTTGTCCAGGATTAACATTATAGTCTGCTATTTAAAAAAAAAACAACTCTGCGATAATGGCGTCAGGAAACCATGATCATTTTATAATTGTGCATTGCACTCGGCTAGCAGGGGCCTTTGGCTAACGGTTTGAACCGAAATCCACAAAGGTGAGCAATTGAAAGACTGAAAGAGATGTGGAATTAAAATAAAATTTACCTGGCATAAACTATTTGAGGTTCTCCTGATAACATGCATTTCTGCAGGTCTCTTCTCATCTACATGAAAAGCTAGTTAACACTAGCTAGCTAACTTAAGATGACTAAAACACATGATTTGTAAGTGCAGCATTGAAATATCTAAGCTGCAATTCATTGGTAGACTGTAATGATTGACCCTGATTGACCCTTGTTTTGTTGATCCAGGAACAAGACTTTGACGACGATATCAGTCTGTGCCTTACAGAGCCACTCTTTGGTGGCTAGTCACAATAATGTTCATGATTGAAATGTTTGTCAAACTAATAGCCACGGATGATAAGGAGAAGAAGTTTTTGTTTCAGATTGTTGATTATGAAGTCTCCTAGAGAGTGTTTAGCTTTGTAGCAAGTCAGTGTTACTCAGTGGGTTGCAAATGCAATGTGACATGCATACATTGTTAGGTATTTCTCAAACAAACAAAAAACCTAAGGCTTCCTAACTTTCTTTTTTTTTTTTTCAATCTCTGCGCAATTAATACAACTATGTTTTAGCCTAAATTATTTTCTAAAACTAACATCACTTGCTAGAAACATGGCCAACATGAATGACTGGCATTGCAGAACATTTTCCGATATCTCTGCCTGAGCGTCTCATCTGCACCAGATAACTTTTTTTTGCAACAATTTTGGGCAGCAAAGAGCTCATAGTTTCCTAAAATACCAAATATGTTTAGCTGAATTTCACATAAATGTGCGAAACTGATTGTACTAAACAGGTCGAATTTTCCATCTGTCTATATTGTCTTGCCAAAAAAAAGCTGGGCCATGCAATTAAATATTTGATTAAGTGTAAGATAGCTTGAGCTTGAGAGAAATGTTGATACAAGCAAAGATAGAAAATTGATGCTGCATAATGTGAAAATTTAGGTTTTGTGTCCTTCAAACTTTGGACATCAAGGGGTAATCAATATCACCATTTTAAAATTATTGTTAATCATGACACTATTACCATGGCTTAATTACCTCTTTTTAGATTTTGTTAGTTTTTCTGTATATACAAATAGCTTGTCGCTGAGTTTGGATATTGCTGTAATGGAAATAAAATTCATGTTTCACAAATGTGGTTGATAACAGCATAACATTATTAAATATTAATATTTTGTGGTCATGTATTGCACTGTTATAATGATCAAGTAAGGTAGTTATAGATTAAAAAAAAAAGATGCCAGATGAAATTGGTGTCATGCAAGCCACTCAGCTGTTGCGAGTAAAATGAATGTGTGAATGAATTAGCAAGCTTTGGCAACAGCCAGTCTTGGTGGGGGTGGGGGGGGGGGGGGCGGGGGCCGCAAAATCAAATTTGGGCCCCATATAGTCTTGGGCTGATCCTGTGTATCTGTCATTGCCACTGCACTGCTGGATGTCCTGGCTGCTGCCTGCGGGTCCTTACGCTCACTGCATTACTGGTTGCTGTCCGTGGTTCTGAAACACGATCTCAGGGGTGTGAAGGAACGCAGC
This sequence comes from Gymnothorax javanicus, assembly GCA_029692085.1. Classification (NCBI taxonomy): domain Eukaryota; kingdom Metazoa; phylum Chordata; class Actinopteri; order Anguilliformes; family Muraenidae; genus Gymnothorax; species Gymnothorax javanicus. The sequence goes on from CM056193.1 coordinate 24,745,323, forward strand.
AGTTTCCACATGATAAATTCAGCCTTGTCCTCTTTGAAGATTCTTAGGCCTATTTAAATGGCATGGGACCTCTCATCTATGGTGCATTCTTCACTAACGCATGTGCAGCACAATAGCTTGTTTGTCTGTCCTCTTGTTGTGCGAGAGCTTGCCTGCTAATATATACACATATGAGGCCATAAACAGCTGGACTTTGACAACGCAATTGTTATGTTACCTGTCAACTGTAGAATATTGGAGTTGAAATGAAATTATGAAAATGATTTAAAAGCGCAGATGCTCTACGTCTATTTTGGGGTATACACATCAGAATTCGTTTGGTGCTGTAGGAGTTTCAGCTCTTTTTTTTTTAGTACTCCCCCCCTTTTTTGAAGGGGCCAAAAGTATTTGGACAATTGGCTGCTCCGCTGCTCATGGCCACGTGTGTTTTATTCCGTAATCCTTTCAATTAGAAGTAACCACCTTAAAGGTCTATGGTTGATTTTAATTGTTGCATATGCATTTGGAATCTGTCTCTCTTCGTTCCTGAAATGAAATACACAAAGCTGACATTACCAGTGTAAAAAAAAAAATCTGAAATCAAAACAAACCGAAGCCACAATACAAGAAGCAAATAAAACTCCTGAAGGCCCAGAAGACCACGGATAAAAACTGTGGCGAATGACAGATGAATTCTAAAAAAAATCTAAAAACAGTTCTTTTTAGTCTTGGAACATTATTCTTTGGACAGATACTACCCGGCCCTGTTTGGAAACAGCTTTCTGTGCTGTTATTTTGTCACTACTTTGTGTATAAAGACAGGGACTGCATTCTGGCTGTGCATTCTAACAGGTTTTATCAAAATATTTCATAAAACTTAATTGATAAGCAATGTAAATGACTTTTATTTATCGATGGTGCATTGTACCTAAAAGCTAACCAACCCTACATGACCCTATGTGAAAAAGAAATTGCCAGGTGCAAATCTAACTCAGCATCCCAAAATAAAGGCATCATCCCAGCAGTCAAACACTATGGTAGTAGTGTGATGATCTGGGGCTGTTTTGCCATAAGTAACGGAACCATGGAAAATATCCAGCTATCAGTTTGTGACCTAAGGCTCAAGCACAGTTGGGTTCTGTAGCAGGAAAATGATCCAGGGTACACAAGCAAGTTCACTGTGAATGGCTTCCGAGGAATTAAATGAAGGTTTGAGTGGCCTAGTGAAATTCCTGACTCAAATGTGATTGCGATGCTGTTGCATGACCTTAAATAGACAGTTCGTGCTCAAAAACTTTCCAATGTGGCTGAGTTAAAACAATTCTGCAAAGAAGAGTGGGAAGGAATTCCTCCACAGTGATGTAAAAGACTCGTTGTTAGTCATGGCAATGTTTGATTGTGCTTGCTGTCGCCAAGGGTGGCACAACCAATTAACAGGTTTTTTTTTTTTTTTTTTTTTTTGGGGGGGGATTATTCTTCCTCATGGGTCATGTAGGTTTTCAATAACTCTTTACCTTCAATAAACTACATGATCATTGAGATGCTGCATTTTTTGTTTACTCACATTATTTTTGTCTTATATTAAAATTAGTTGAATGATCTGAAACACTTAAATATGGCAAATAAACAAAAATAGAAGAAATTTGGAAGAGACAAATGCTTTTACACAGCACTGCATAGTGCTTAAAATTTTTAGTGATTTGACGTGCGTTAATGTCAACAACTGAAATGTGCTGCACCCACTAGGGTGATGCATGGTAGCCATTTTGCACCAGACAGCTCACCACACATTAGCTGAGGTTGAGAGGGCAAGCGCAGTTTTTCTGGCTAATTAAATCAGGGTGTAATTAGGTGGTAGGAAATTAGGAATTTAGCCCAGACACTGGGGAACCCCCCACACTATGCAACAACAACAATGGAATCTTTCATGATCACATCTAAACCGAAGGGGCAAATGAATCACAAACGACTCCAGTTTCCTCACACAGTCCAAAGACACAACAAGCCATTTGGATATTCAGCATTGCCCACGGGTTTGACAGAGTGTGTGAATAGTTTCTGTTTCCCATGAGGGGTTTACAAACCATCCAGGATGTATTCCCACCTCTTGCCCATGCTGGGATAGGTTTCAGTGCCCCCACAACCCTGATCAGGAATATTCTGATAGAATAATGGATGGATGAATTATGTACCAGCTGAGGACTACAGAAATGGTAGTAGCTCCATCTTATTGTAAAATCAAAGCACGTTCATCTCAAGACTGTTTTCTTTACTAACTCGAGCACATGTTCAACTTGCATGTTGTGGAGCATGTTGGCTATTTAACCAAATACAGATCGAATCCTGGCCCCTCTGGTTCTTTCAGTAGTTACATTTTGTTGACTCTCCACTTGTTTTGTGGCAGCAGTGATGCTCAGCGACACCATTTTTTTGCGTGTTACCTGGAATTTTGAGTTCCCATGGCTACCAGCTAAATGGAGTTCCAGTCGTGTTTCTTTATGTAATCGTGATCATGCCTGCGACAGTAATGCTTTGCTGAAAGATTTCGATAAATTGCTTTTGTATGTTTCACACTCATTGAGAAGAAAAAGGACAGAGCAGTCTGCTTAATTAATCAGATTTCAGTGGTTCATTCTGGATTTTGTTTAGATGACATACCGTTATACATAGGTTGAACCCAGATAATTAAATTGAATGTCATACACGTTTTTTTTTTTTAAAGAGGGGAGTGATAGAGAAAGTCATTATCAGCCTGAATTAAGCTTTGCTATTAGCACACCAACCCTCCCCCCTCCCCAATCTCCCCACCCAACCAAATCCCCCCAGTTTCATAACAGCTGGGGGGGGGGGAACATTCCTATTACAAATTAAGTAAATAAGAGCATTTGAAGGATACATTGATTCTTGTGACGGAAAATTACCTAATTAATCCAGATACTTCAGTGTTAGCCTCTGGCCAGCAGTTCTTCAGCGCAAGACAGCGTTGATTAATTATCACTGTGGATAATTATGGTAAAATAGTAACCAGAAACACAACCATTCATCGATTGCACAATAACAATTGAGGAGGAAGCCACTGTTGAATTGAATATTTCTCAGCTGAAGTACAGACCAGCCTGCTGACTGTTAAGAAACTTTAACCCCTTCCACACCAGGGACAAGTGAGTGAAAGATCACATCTTTCAGTCGTGTAAAGCTTGCAACAATCCTGTCACCTCTACAGGGTTTTGAGGTTGTGGGGATTAAATGATTAGACATCAAGTGATACAGGTATAGCATTGTGCTGTTGACCACAGAGGCTATGCAGAAAGCACAAAGGCGGTGGCCCCACCCTCTGCCCAGGGCCAGGTGCTTATCCTTTACAGTACTCGGCCACCCTGATTATTCCTGCGATAGCAGGCTAATATGACCATAATGGAAGTGAGTGAGTCACAATCCTTTCATACTCAATATCTTTGAGGCACAGTTACCACTGGCACTTGTTTGTTTTTAAAGCCATTAGTGGTAAACTTCCTCCTTATCGCTCCTCCCTACTACATTGGAATCTTGGTTCCTTTCAAACCAGATCCAACAATTGGCTCACTCTTAGGGTTCCTTGCGAGCATTCGGATCTTGGAAAAAAGGCCTTTTTCATTGATGCCCCTGGCACATGGAACACTCTACAACAAACCCTGAGGTTAGAGGTATTCCCTTCTGCTACTGTTTTTAAACATTTGGTGTTTAATCGCACCTCATCAAAATGCAATTGTTTTTATTTTAAATTATTTATTTCCTCATGTTTATTTGTTATTGCTGGTGTTGTGTGCATGTCCCTTGTTGTAAACTCGTCGACATTGTAAATGAGGGAAACCTCAATGCCCTACGAGTATAAATAAAGGTTTGAATGAATGAATGAATCTCAAGAATGGTACTTGCCATAACCCTCTAACTTTTCACATTAAGAGATACAGTGTAGCAGATGAGCCGATTAAAATTTGGTTGAATCTGTGTTGTTTCTGTACTGCACAAACATTACTGACCTATACCTTCATTTGACATCCACATTAACCAGCTAGGAAGCTACAGAGCTACATGAAAACCATGGCATTCAGGAGTCCAGTTTTCATGTACATAGTTCTGTGGCTAGTTAGCTGGCTACTGTAGATGTCAAATTATGCTGGCTGCATCGGAGGATCCTGTGCAATCCAGAAAGATTGTACGTTGCTTGTTTGAGTAATGGTTCTTTAAAAAGTGCATAAACTACACAGCTACAAACTAATAGATTTAATGGTCTTGGTTGGTTTTAGAGCAAGATTACTCATACTGTCTCAATATTGCGAAAAGGAAAGGTGTGTTCCTATGATACAGGTGTGTTCCTTGAGATTGTGAAGAATTCCTGGTTGAAATAAAAGAAAACTAACGGAAAGCAACCCCCCTATTAGTGAAAGAGGGATGAAAAAAACCTCCCTGGGTTCAGCTGGCAGTGGCAGTGTTGTGCCTTCTGGAAGAAAAATGTGGAATTTTGCAGGAGGTTTGAAATAAGACGATCTTTTGCCCCATGGGACGACCCAAATTTGTGTTTGACTGCAGACTGAATGAGTCAAATGGTTGTTACGTTGCCATAACAGGGACGTAGGCGAAGCCGTAGTCGGAGTTTACTCCATTTATTCACAGCGCTGCAAACCACAAAAAGCCCTAACTCAACTGGTGGGTCTTTAACCCTTTCAGCGTCGTGGGCAACTATTGTTGCCCAATGATGTAAGATATCAATGTCAGATGCTGTTGAAAACCTATCATGTGACTACATTTTTGATTCCTTGAAAATGTATTCGGTGCTCAAAGGCTTAACTTTGCCCATCCAGTAACATTGCACTGACGCAGCAGTGTCAGACGTAACAATGGCATTGTTAAAGAACATTGAAAAATCTGTCTTTGAATTATGAAGTTTTGAATTATGCTCATAGCCAATCATATCTGATTAATTCTGGGTTTTTTCCCCTCTCAGACTCTGTCATCATTTTCATTGTAATAAAGGTGGTCTCTATATAATTTACTGACCATCATATGGGCGAACGGTCAACACCTACGATCCTACTTACTAACACACAATGAAGTTACCTTTCAAGCCACTGTTATAGTTTCATAATGAAAAAAAAGTTGTCACTTAGAATTGAAGCCCAGAAAAAGCAGCAGAATGTTAAAATAGTCTCATTAATCAAGTGCAAATTTCATATAACGTACCCCACAATCCTTTTGAAAGAAAGAGGACCCCCTGTGGAAAACCATGGTGTGAGATTATCAAAGTGCAGATCTATGTGGCTGAAGATATACTGAGAGACGGGGGGGGGGATACATAAAATATTCAAAAAAGCAAAACGACTTTTAATGATTTTTTTTCCCTCGCAGGTAATAGCTACACGCTGCTTGCAGAACGCGGGGCATGGAATTAATAACAGGCAGATCGAGGATATTGAATACATCTATTCAAGGTGAACTGTGAATGATCTCCCAGTGCAAGATAATTGCAAGATGATTTGATTACGGCAGAGGTTGTTGCCAAGGTTTGCCAGGCCTTATTTCAAAGAGAACTGGCTAAGTAACTAATCCTCCATTATGATCCATACAAATACTTAGATAAACAGAGGATAAGAGAGATTACATAGCTTATTGTTGTTTATGTGTGGGATATTTTGTGGCAAAGACGACTCTTACCTTTAGTGTTGGCCTTATCATTTCCATCTATGTATTCAGAAGGCAGTTAAGGCAGTAGAGATAAGTAGAGATATTTACATTAGTGTTCATTTACATTTACCAATATGTGTTTCTTCTACATTTTAGCTGCTTGACAATAACAATATTCATCTCCCTCTGGCAAGATGTGACCAGTCAAATGCTTAAAGAATATGATATATGAAAATTTTCCATATGTTGTCTAGAATTTCATTCCCTACTTTTACATTATCTGTGGGAACATTCTTAATTGAGTCACTGGCGTTTACACATTGTGCACATGTTTATCTGACAATGGTGTCTAAGAATTTGGTTATTTTATGCTGGCAGTCAAGGAAGAATCAGAGCAACATTGTCACAATGACTGTGACGCATTCAGGCTGCAGTCATCTGAAATGTTCAAGGATACAATTTATCTCCATTCATCTTTGTAGATATTGGATCGACCGTTGGCTGATTTGGTTGTGAGATTGCAGTTTCTGTGCTCACTAGCTCACTCACTATCTTTCTGAATACAATGCTGTGACTGCCACCGAATCTGTCAATTATGTAGCTTAAAAGCTACAATGCCTCTGTGTTATTGATTTGTTTAAGCGTGTTAAAAAAAAAAAAAAAAAACTGATATCATGACCTGCCTGTGTTAAGGGTTCAGTTGAAGCTTTTCTCTGGTAAACTGATACAGAGAGCATGGAAACATCAGAGAATGATCTTTCATGTGTCTGTAATTATTTGCATTTAGGAAGTCTGAGGGTGGAATAACTCCCGTTGCCTGCAGTGTCAGTGTTCCTTCATGTGTAGATGTGTGAAGGCTGACTCTGAGCTTGTAGAATATGAGTTAGTTAATGTAATAATTAGCAAAATGTTTGTTCTTTTGGCTTTAGATTTTTTTTTTTTTTTTTTTTTTTTTTCATTTTAGGCTGCAGATCAATTCTAGTCTGATACCACTAATTTGTATCAGTGTAGCAGTGGAATTTGCCCCAAGGGGCCAAAGGCATTTGGATGGGGGGGGTAAAGCACCGGGTAGGATGGTAATAGGGCATACAAAAAGTCTCTATGCACCAGCCTTGAATTTAATGCTACAGGTAGTATTGACAGGTTTTTTTTTTTGGGAAACCAGATGTTATTGCTTCATCATGACATAGCTATGTAAAGTGGCCTTTTTTTCTGCGAGTATAAGAATAATAGTTAACAATAATAGTTTTGGTTTCTCTATCACACATTTTAGACTATAAAAAATGACTAATTTCAGTCTTAAATTCTTTAGAATTGAAATGGCCTCGCTGCTAATTAAATCATAATATAGGTCAGGGATCATCAGCTCAAAATTCTCAAAGGTCCACAGCTGTTGGTATCCCCCCTTTTCTTTACCTGGGAGTCTGATATGATGGCAGTCTGGCCTATCAGAAGCCCTGACTATGAGAGAAAAAAAAAAGTGGGGCAGGATTAGGATTTTAGGCCCAGATATTGTGATTTCTGATGGCTGCTGCCAGAAGAGGATGGTTCTGCCTGGTTTCATTTTTGTATTTTGAACTTTGCTCCTATTATGTCTGATTCATCAAGGTCTTCAAATGGGATTCCACTGCGCACACACACATTGTGGCGCTGCAAAAATTCCAATGGTCAGTAAATATAAGGAGAGACTCTCCAGCCAAGCTGCGCCAGATTTTGGTCCAATAAAAGGCAGCTGGTCTGTCATTCAACAGAGAAAGAGAAATGGCTCTATGGTATGCTGCTATCTCGGGTCATCAAGATCTGAATGGTCTCACAATGCTTTTACTCTTTTTTGGCCAGAGGCTAAAGGGAAACAGATCATCACGACTGGACATTGTTACTCTCAGAAGCCACACACAATGGCAAAAAGACTTCACACTGCGCAGTGGACCAACATAATACATCCCATCTGTGTATATTTGTAAAATTATATGATTAATGTGGGGTACTATTAATACTGTACATATGCAAGCACACTGTAGTTGTAAGAGGGTATATGAACGGGTTTATCTATTATATTTAATTTTTAGATCATATTTTTGGTCTAAATAAGGGTTTGCATTTCAGATCAGCCACCGACCTGGACTCTTTTTGAAAAATATTGACAGCATTGACAGTGAGAGCATATCATGTGCCATCATATAGCCATCATATCAGCTTTTACTGCTTCTCTAGAAGAGAGGTTGCTATGCGGTTCCTCTCATTGTTAAACAGTAGAGAGGTTCATGGAAGATGGGGCAGGGTGTCCTTGGCTTTTACTCATCCAGACCTACAGTAATTTTGGCAGAGAAAGGGAACTGGGAGGTGTAGACCCTGCTCAGGATTGGATTTAAAGGAAGCCCAAAGAAGCATTCAGGGAGACTGTGCTGCACAGTTCTTTATCATGATGGAGTCCCTGTTTAGGGCTCATGGCTTTATCATGATGGAAACTGTCTTTTCTGTTCTCCACAATAGGGGAGTCGTCTGCTTAACCCCTTTGCACAGAATACAAAATAATGCCAATTTTTCCTGTTATGCATGAGCCTATTAGGCTTCATAACTCAGTATTTGTGTCACAGAGACTCTGGAAAATTATTCCAATGAAGCAAGACGTTTGGAAATTCAATAACAGAATTGTTTAGGAATTAAATTTTGGAAATTACAGACGTGGGCATCTATATCTGCTCAAAGGGGTTAATAGGGCTCCTGGTATCACCATAGTAGAGCCTGGCACATCTCCTGATGCCTTAGTCATTCATGTATTCAGTGTTAGAACTGGTGCATGCTGTCTGAGGTACAAATTTTCCCAGCAGGGTGGTCTGTGTGTGTGTGTGCGTGTGTGTGTGTGCTTTAGTCTCGGAATCTGAACCACCTTATGTGTCGTTTGAGTGCAAGTGAAAAGACCTCACAGTGGAAGCTCTGAAGCCAAGATCCAAGAATTCAGTTCTGACTAAATTTGGGGACGAGTAAATTTTACCGCTGAGCACCAAGTCAGTGACATGCAGACTAACCTCAAAGTTTTTAGAGTAGAAAACAAATCCAGTGGATCATTGAGTTTCTCTCTTTTTTTTTGTGGCCAGAGGGGTTCCGAGTTCTGAGACACATATATACGGCTGTACCAATTGCTCTCTCTGGATTTCTTATGCATCAATAGCACCTTTTAATTTTTCTTTCCCTTCATACTATCAAGGTATTTTCTCCATTCAGTTTGTAATTTATCAATGGAGCCAGACGATCTTTTTGTTTACCTTCCAACAATAAAATCCAACTCCTTATAGTCTGTTGATTTAGTCAATTTTTCCTCATATCTCAGTTATTCTACAGTTTTGGTGACCCTGCTTACCTCTAACTGTTTGTTATTTGTTTACATGATTCACATTACATATAAATTAATTTTACTCCTCACAGTTCATTAAGGGCTGCGTCAGGGGAATGCTTGCATGTCAGGCGGCTTTGCATCCTAATTAATGTTTTTCAGTGTCTTTTATTTATGATTTTTTTTTTGTTTGGTTTTCTGGGATTCTTAATACACGTGGTGATTTGTTTGATCATAACAAAGGGTATGAAAAAGGCTCTTCAGCTGACTAACTTGAATAGATGGTTTTCAGTTTGTGAGTTCCTTGTTATTATTATTATTAGATACTTATTTTTTTAATTATTGTTATTATTTTAATTATTCAAAGAATGGATGATAAAGATGCACAGGGACTGGTTTTCAGTTTTGAGGACTTTAGGTTCATACACTGAAAAACATACTTGGGATTATTGGGGGGTTTTTTCTGTATAACATAAATGCAAAATTCTTTGTCCATCCAGGAAAACATCAGTGAAATCTGAGGCCAAGGATATAATTGACGAGCGCATACAGTATATTTTAACATACAACATATGAAAAATTGTTTTTTTTCTTTAATCAGGGGGCCACTCAGTTGCCATGAACCCCACCCAACAAACCCCCCCCCCGCACAACCCCCACCCATCCTTATCTGCGGCACTGGGGTGAACCAACAAACTGGGAACTTGTGATTTCTGTGGATCACCGTGGACATTTCAGCATACCTGTTTCTTTACAGAAACAATAAAAGAACCCACAGCATATTGTATTCTGTGGTGTCAGGGTTCCAAGGGAAGAATAAATTATATGCTTTTGTTTTGTTCATGAGTCTACAGCAGCGCTGCTTTGGTTTTGGGTTTGCACATTAGACCTGGGATCTTAAACTCGAATGAGGAAGCCTGCTGTGTCTTTTGTTTCTTATTCAAGTGTGTGATATTAGTCTGTGGCTAGCTAAAGCACCCTTGATTCTGATTTTGATCAAAAGAAAATCACAAAAACCAGCAGAGATTGCGGTCTCATCAGACTTGGGTCAGAGACCTCTGCCATAGAATTAAGAATAAAACTGGCTCACATCACTGAACACTGAGCACAGCCAATTTTAACATTTTGACTCTGAAATATCCATGAAACTGCCTTCTCTTGTTGTTTTCAAACTCTGTTCGGTCTCTCAGGATGATGCATGAATACAATTTTCACCTGAAATAACTCCATCCCTCTTCCGCAGTAAAAAGACCATTACACTGAGATGTTCTCTAAGTACAGCAGTAAAAGTTGTCTGTGGGCAAAATTTCAAATATGGAATTTTGTGGAACTTCCATTTGCCTATTTGTGTGACAGTGGCAGATTTGTCAGTGGTACATAAAGTTGATGTGAAATTTAGTTAGGCAGATATTCTGTATTTTATTGTTTTGCGCATATACTGCATATCTCCAATAGGATTTCACAACACGACTTTGAAAAATTACGATGTGATGTTATGAGAAGCATTTATGAAAAGTGGGCACAAACATTCCTGAATAAGATGAATGTTTTCAGTGATTTTAGCTTTTCTACACAGTCAATGCCATTGACTTGTTTACATCTTAGTAGATAGATTGCATTTGGGCCATTTTCGCTCTCTTACTACGTGACACCATGCATACCAATTCGCATAATAATTAGTGCCCAGAATGAGGCAGGCCATTTCAGGTAATTCATGTGTTAGTTTTTGCGCACTTGCTTTTTAAGATACATGAAATATACACAGTAAAATGATCAGAATTTATTTATCTCTTGCTGAATAAAATGAACTCTTAACAGAGTCTATTTGAACCTACTCTTGCCAGAGTTGATTAAACTTTGAACATTTTGCCGTGTAGCCTATTTTACAGGTTCCATGTAGCAGAGGCAGAAAAAAGGTCTCTTTGGCTTGTCTTACTAATGTATTTTTTTATAACGTGCTTGCATTTAAAACATGAGATGGGACACTACACGCACTTCTTGTAAAAGCAAAGAGAAAAGGAGATGCGTTTCAACTTTGCAATGACGACAAGTGACAGCTCCACTATGTGCAATATTGTGACATTTTCACTGTAAGTGTTTACAAAAGTGGATCTACAGACATGCAAGTCCCGTTCATTTTCTTTCATGATTGGTCACCTGCTCTGAAACTGAAATTGATGACACTGAGCGTGAACTTGCATGCGAAGAACCTGTAACACTGTGTACTCTAGTGCTGAATAATATGCAGGTGACTTAGAGTATGTTGCCTTATCGTAAAAGGTAAAGGTAAATTTTATTTTAAATTGTCATCAACCAAAATGTGCTGAGCCCGCGTCAACTTACAAGACACTACAAACAAAACAAATGAGAGGAATAACTCAATGAGAAAAGAAGGTCAAATATAGTTCTCCTCTCTACATCTCAAACAATATCATACTGCATGTATTGTGCTTCTGATTTGGAAGGGTTAAGCCGAAAGCAAGTTGTGATTTGCCATTAGGAGTTAAAATGAGCATTATAAGATATGGAAAGTAGGAGTGATAACTATCAGTTTTATTATTATATTGTCTTGGAGCTAGTTGTGGGTGTTGAGTGGGAAAGACAGAGAGCGCTTTGTGAATAGTGAACGAATGCACTTTAAGGACCGTGTAGTATCGATGGATGTTTTGCTGCTTAGCTGGCTTGTTCGGAGCCATGGGTATATTTTCACTGTGGCAGTGGACTACGTCATCTCTCGTTGGGGCTTGCCGTGGTTTTGTCTGAACAATGCACTGGAGTTCAAGCCATCTCCTTGGTCACAGAAGGCACTCTTTGCTTTGGGCATTGAGGCTGGACCGGATGTTATTTTCCTCGCTGCTTTCACAGCATGCAGAAACGACTGCATGTTCAACACCCCAGACTATCCAGCTAACAAACTGGTGACTACATTTACTGTTTTGGTTCATGTAAATGAGTACATTACAATGTTTTTGTATCAATAAAAGAACGATCGGCCAGTGGATTACTTGTGTTTATGTGAAGGGATATTTTAGTTGTAAACTGAAGTGAGAAAAATCCTAACAAACCCCGGAGTTAGTTGACGAATAAGGCTGGTGAGCAGGAGTGGAGAATATTGTAATCCAGACCTAGGATTAAATGTGAATGCAACTTTTTGAAGATAATTTAATCATTCAGTTTGGTGGATTGTCATCAATACATGAACCATGTCAAGTAACAACGTGATTAATCAGCTGAGACTCTTCGCCTTTGAGTATGGGTTCTGTGCTGTTATGTGACAACAGAATTATGTAAGTCATACTCACTGCCCTTAATTAGCTAAGACCCATGAATTAGTGATAGATAATGTACAGCGAGCAGGTCATTATTGCAAAAGAAACCCCATCGGGGTGATTCAGGATCCTGATGTGAAGCGGAAGGGTCTTGAATCACCTTGAAGGGATCTATTTTGCAATAATGACCAGCTCGCTGCACATTATCCTGCTTATTACTGACAAAATCAATAATTTGGCACAAAATATAGATTTTAAAATTAGCTTATTGATTTAAAATTGATTTTATTACTTCTGCTAATTAAAATAGTCTGTTAGATTCTACAGTTGGAACTACATCAAGCCGTAGCAACGGTCTGTTCTTCATACCAGCGGTCTTCTCCTCAGAAATGACAAATCATAGAATTCCATTCTTGACCAAGCAGAACTGCATATTCAACAAAGACGTGTAATTAGTGGTGATGGAGGTCTACTGCGTAAAGGGTTTAATGGCTTGGCATCCAAGCCCTCGTCATGTCTGCTCTTCTTTAAAGGGTGTGGCTGGCATCATGTCAGTCAACAGATTCAAACTCGGCAAGAAATGTAATATGAGAGGCCAGTGATCAAAGGAGGAACAGGAGTCAACAGAATGGCATTCTGTGCATACAAAAGGATCAATGAGCTGCATTTGCTGTTATTCCAAACCTTTGGCATGCAAATAAGAATTACTATAGCCAGCAACATTATATTCTCCAGGAAGGCAAGTAATGGATTAGGTCTGTAGATTTCAAATTTGGCCATCAGAATCCATGTAACTGTAGGTTTGTTTTCTTCAGGGCAGTGGCGTCTCTGGAAGTGATAATTGGTGGGGCCCGGACCATGCCTTTACGTCAATAATTGTTCCTGGCTTGTACTCAGTTATTTTCCCTTATTAACACGTTTTCCAATTCTGAAAATAATCCTCTGGCAATCGAAGTTACGGTTTCTCTCTCCATGCGATCTATTGATGACTAAATAATGGGATAAATTCAGATCAGAAAAATTATTTAGGCCACTCAAAAATTGTTCAATGCTTTATGAAAGACAAACTGCTCTCAAACGTCTGCGCTACCTTTTCCACACATCAAGTGATTTAACTGGCGCTTCATGATCGTTTTGTTTAAATAAAATAAAAGACCATTTGAAACGTCTGTGTGCAATTCTGAATAACGCTGATTTAAATGCACGAAATTACGCGTCCAGATTAATGATTGTCGCCGTACTGAAATGTACCGTACCGTACCGGCGTGTTCTCGAGTGAATCTATTGCTCAGTGCCTCAAGGTAGTTGCATGTCGTGATTGCAACTATTCAAGCAAATTCAAGCAATCCACGCAAATTTCTCGCGGACAAAAAAATAAATCGCCAAGACATTGCAACTTTCATTGCCACTTTTTTAAAAAGTTACTGCAAGAAATCAATAAAACAATAAAAAAGCCAGGTAAATTCTGGAAGGATTGTTTGTCAATTATGCGAATGATTGTGTGCAAGTCAGGGTTAGTAATTGTTTTAAGGGGGAGCTCTGGGCCCCAACAATCATCAGTCCTAGAGACGCCCCTGCTTCAGGGTTCGAAACCTAGCAGATCCACTTGAAAATACTGGTGGGAGCTTCAAGTGGAAGTTCAGGCTCAAAAACACGTAGCATATGCATAATTTTGCCATCTTTCGCAAATGAAGGGAATTTTGAAGATGCAACGCAGCAAAAACAATTGCTTTAATTGAGAAGACAACGGCATCTTTTGTTTCTAGAGCTTTTTCAAAACATTTATTTCAAAATCAGCCTTTGCATCCCCAATTATTTTTGGTGTGTTACAAATGAAGGGAATTTGGAAGATGCAACTTGCCAAAAACAAGTATTTTAATTGGGAAGACAATGGCTTTTCTGACATTACTAGTTCTTCAAAACCAGCCTAAAATTCCATGCGGTTTGCTTGGGTGACTTTCTTCACAGCATCATGCATTTTAGATGTCGGTGTGCATGATAGTGAGTGTAAGTGCTTGCGACAGTACATGTTCTTTTTTTCACTTTTTGAATGCTTGGTTAAGCTTGTTTACCTGGAGTAATTAGTCAGATGAAACAATGTTTGCCTGTGCCAGTCGTAAACCATACACTGGTCTTGCTTGGCCATTGTATTCATGAAAACAAAATGTTTACATATCGAAATAAAAGCAACAAGATATTTAAAAATTTAATCTACAGATACACCACAGTATGTTGTGGGCCAGTTGTAACTGCTAGGCAAATCCTGTAAAACTGAGCCAGATGAGAACTGCAGTGCAAAGATGTTTCTGTTTCTCCAGAAGTGATTTTCTGGTAGAGCGATGGCTATATACTGTGAAGGTAGTTGATTGTGGTGCAAGCAATGGAATATACTCAAATAAAACATGAGAAAGAAGGCAGTTGTGCAAAAAAGCTCACCACATATACAAATAAATAGGGGTGGACATTATTTCATGCACCCTAAGGAGTCCAGGATGCAACTATCCGAAAAAAAAAGAAAAAAAAAAAACATCAACAGTGAGTAGCTTGTTACAATGCTTTCAAATTTGGATTTTTTGCCGTGTCTGTGTGTGTGTATGTGTGTGTGTGTGCGTGCGCATGTGTGTGTGTGTGTTTGTGTGTTTGTTCAGCCACGCATGTGTGAGTGGTGCATGTTTACCTACCGTTTTGTCCCCACAAAATATGGAATTCCAGATTTCTTCATCCTTATGGGGACATTTTTTAGGTCCCCTTGAGAAAATTGAGCTATTTTTGGGTTAGGAGTTAAGGTTATGGTTGGGATAAGGTTAGGGTTAGGTTAAGGTTAGGGTCAGGGTTAGGTTGTATGTTCTGTTGAGGGTTAAAGTCGGGGAAATGGGTTAGAAATGAATGCAAGTCTATAGAATGTCCCACAAAAAATGAAAACCCAATGTGTGTGTCTCTGTGTCTGTGCGTGTGCGTGTGTGTGCGAGCGTTCACACCACATATTCTTGTTTTCTTCCAAGACATGCATTCCAGGTGAATAGGAGACTATAAATTGCCTTTAGGTATGGCTTCATGCTTCAACAGATCATTATTCCAAAGATTAATTGGTAAATTGTCTATAGTGTATTCCTGCCTATTGGATACTGAGATAAACTCCAGCCTAAAGATGTCTCCGTCCTGGTTTTTGATCACAGTTCTAACATCAATGCCATTTTTATTAGAATTTTGCCATTTTATGCATGCTGCCCATAATTCAGATGCATATGCATTAATAGATGAATTGGTGGTGCAATTAACGCTGGGAAACAGCATGTCTAAATAAATAGGTCATTGTTTTTGTTTGAATTCAGTTCCTGTGGTGTTCCACTTCCTCTTGTGTTGAAGACATCCAGCCCAGCTATGAAAGTCATATCAATAAACTGGTCTGCAGTTGACTCTTTGTGGCTTTCCATCCCACAGCAAGAGCAATGGTTGAGCAGTCATGACTGATACATAACACTACTGTGCAAAAGTCTTGGGCTCTCTGCATTTGAAATTAAAATCCGGCATAAGATGTTTACTTTTTGTATTCCACATTGGTGTTGCTGAAGATAAAAAAAGGTATATTTGAAATTCCAAATTCTAAGTTAAAAATAGTTCTATATTTAAATGTTTTTATTTAATTAAAATAGTTGGTGCAGATAATATCAGTTGAACATAGCCTTGATGTTTACGTCTTCATGGCTGTCTGCAATTACTTGGAGTGACATTCAGTCTGCAGAAGAACGGTGGCAAGTTTTCGACTCCGCTTGGAGCAAGACAAAGGCTAATGATCTTATAAAACTATAGTACAACAGGACAGTTTCACTAATTTTTAGGCAGGGCATAGTCAGTCACACCAAATATTAGTTTGACATATAAGAATGCATGGTTTAAAACATTGTTCTTCTTTTTAGTGTATAAATGCTTTTGTTAGAAACAGGACTAGTTCGCACCATTGTTTAAACTGAAAGCTGAACTACAGGAAATCAATTTTAAGACAGGCTGTAATTAGGCAAATTGATCGTAAACAAATAAATAAGATGTAGAATCTACCCAAAACGTGGTAAAAAGAAATAAAGAACACCTGCTGTAAATTGTGCGGCAAGCCGAGTACACAGTCTGCATTTGTATTATTATTTTAATGCCTAATGGTTTTGCTTTTATGCTTTTCGGAATGAATACAACTGCCCTAGAGGGATGATCAAGGTTATTTCCATCATCCAACCATGTCATTCCTGCCATTAAAAGTAAGTGTGCCCCCTAGGGAAAATGAACTGCGCTACATACTGTGCACATCCTCAAATGGCCGTGCGCACATTTGGTTTCATGGCTGCTTGCCAGAAATGTCATCGTCAACTGGATCAAAATAAACATGATTATCATTTAAATTTAGTATATGTTTTTCTTCATTTTCTGTGGGAACAGAGTGGATTCTCTGTGGGATTTCGTCCTTGGGATGTTGGGCACTTCTTGTCTCAAGTAAAACATTTGTGTTTAGTGGAAGAGGGGTTGAGAATGACAGTAATGACCTAGTTAATGCAACAACCTTGAGAGAAGATGGGTGCATTTGGCAGGGGAATACCACTCAACTTCCTTGCACATATATCATAGCTCTACCTGCGAAACCACTTGGGCTCAGGTCCGTTGAAAACCTGCTTGTAAATGCTAATAAGCAGCGCAGTAGCAGTCTACGTGAAGCCATGGCTTGTTTTGCCTCTGCTTGCCATGGCTTCACACACCCTAAAAGTTGATCTTCAATCCTTGCATTGAGCTGCCCTTACATAACACTGACCTTTGACCCAATGACCTCTAAAGCCTAATCAGTTCAACAATGCAGAGTGAAGAATTACCATGTCTGATTTAGTCAAAATCTGTCCACCCCCTCAGAGGATATCGCACACCCAAGATATGTTTGACGGATGCACAGAGGGACAGATGGAAAGAGGAGTGGAAAATAGTATTCCTCCCGCCCACGGTGTGGGGTGGAGGCATAATTATTCTCATTCTTATGATATTGACAATTTATCTGACGAATGATAAATTTGTTGCTCCTATTAACCTCTTAATGTTCTTACCCATTGTGAAATTTTGGCAAAAAGTGAACTTTAACTGGCATTTTTAGCATAATAATCAGAAGTATAAATATGCACCTGGATGCCCTTAGGATATTCACATTTTCAACCCCAGACAGAACGACCAACATGGTTTTTCTTATTCTCTTTTCTTTACGTCTTTCTTTCTGAGGTCAAATCAGCCAATGGGTCAAACAACTGGAAAAAAAAAGAGAAAACATGCAATCGATTGATGATGTAATTTTACATTCAATCGATACATATAGCAAATAAGCAAACTATGAGATAAGTATCAGACAACGGAAATGGAATGACTTGGGTTGAATTTATGTCATTACAGTAAAGGCTCCTGAGCCCGAGTCTTGGTAAGTGGATTCATCATGGCTCAATACACTGCAATCAATGGAAAGGCAGGGGAATTGAAGTCAGGAACCTCTTCCTGTGAGGAATTGTAAAGATCGATCAGCAGCGGGAGAGAACTGAGCTGGGTCCTCCTCATGAACTAAATCTAGAGAGGCAGCGTCACTACACCTGCAAACACAAACTGCATACAGTACTAAATGCAGACATGCACAAACAAACATATGCAAACACATCTCGGTTATGCCTTGTATGTCCCTCATTTTACCATTACCTCTGTGCTCAAAGGTCATGATGATGGTAAATAAGATACTATTAAAAGAACATGCACAAAAACACTCAAATAGTTTGCGATGACACTTGTGGGTCTTTAGACACGCATAGCGTTCTATGAGAAGTATTCATCACTCCTTGATCTACGATCATTTCTGAGAAAATCTTTAGTTTCGATGCTTTTCAGAAACTGTCCAAAAACGTAAGAAACTGTAAGACGAATCGTACAATCATCTTCGAGCCTTAAGATGCTTTTTGGGAATGAGGTCCTGATCATTTGAATCACCTGCACTGGAGCCGGGAGAGATCGAAAAATGCTGGACAACTGGTACTCCAAGTGAGGTTTGGGATACAATGCTCTAAAATTGACTAAAAGACACACGCACAGTCTCACGTCTGAACCACCAGTCACAAACATATTCACGTGTTCACATACACTCAATTATCATTTGATTCATGTCTTGAAAATGTAGATATGGTTATGGAGGGATATTAAGGGAGGTAATTAAAAGAGTGAACACTAATTGAAATAAACAAATGCTGCACCCAAACCAGCCTGGCAAGCAAAGTGTGATGAGGGTCAACATTAAGTTGAATGGCAATCATATGAAAACAGACAGCCAGCAGTCATTGATTTGAGGGCGCTCAAATCAGCCCCATATATTAAGCACTTACAGACAGGATATCCTGCAGTCTCTCAAATGGCCCCAAACCATGGAGAATATACAACTAAAAAACGCATGCCACATACCACCATACCTAGACATCATTCCTGACAGTCTGTTAAGATCCAGACCAGAGACTAAATGTGGAGTCAAAGTTCAATCCAAAAGCAGGGTTTATTGATAGTCATTCCGTATTAGCAAAGGCACAGTGCCCAGAACAGAATGACACAATTCAGTTAAAATGGAACAGGCCTGGGTGCAGGGGACGTGTCCATGCCCAGGCAGCGGTGATCCAGGACAGCTGCCAAATGGAGTGCACACTTTGCCTCAGCAGAACTGTCAGATGGCTGGAAAGTTTAGCAGGAATGAAGTCCCAGTCCTAATGACTGCAGATGGCTTGGGAGGTATTCCTAGTAAACTGGGCATAGGAAGAGACCGAGGGTTGAAATAGGATTGCGGTCACAATCGTTAAGACCGAGTGTAAGGCTTAGGAGCTTGTTCCTATTAATAGGAACTTCCATATTTAACTATCATTAAAAATGACTAATAATTTCCGAAGATGATAAACTTTTACCGGGAAGACACTGACTGGTTGCTAAAGGGCATATAGCAAGCGATAAGTTTGCTACTTGCACTCTCAAAGTTAGGAATCTTCAGTATATACGCCAACACTCATGAGAAAATGGGAAGACACAAATGCATAACAGCTGGTGGGGAAGGCATGCGGGACGTTAACCAATCAAAGGAGACAATATATCTTAAAGACAAGCAAGCTGCTGGATGGGAGGAGGCACAAAAGGGATTCACAAGAGGATTGCGACACATTCAGTATTCATTCATCGTAAGTTTTCTATTGTGCTTGATTTCATTAGTCCTTAATGTAGCAGATTCTTATTTAAGAGTCTGTGATATCATTTTATATCACAAAATGAAAATTTGTACCGAGGGATTACAGAATTGTGACAATTAGGTGAGGACTGCCTTGTCACAAGGGGATTTTTACTGATTCATGAAAGACTAATTAGATTAGGAAATAAAATGAACTTTTGTGTTGTAAATTTTAATTGTTTCCAAATGATAGAATGTGAGAAAGCAGTTGAAATTTACAGGAATTAAATTCAGTTGGGGGATTATTATTATTATTATTATTATAATTAGTTGTAGTAGTAGTAGTAGTAGTAGTAGTATTGCATGTTCCAAAAATATGGGGTTATGCAGATTTAATTGTTGAATTCTAATATATGTCTGCTCAACTTGCTTGGAAGATTGTTTCATTTCATTATGGTTTACACATTATGTTTTGTCTTTGAATGCAATCTATTTTCTATATTGAGTTCTGCATTTCATATTCTAGACTATCATAGTTTTGACTGAAGGTTTTATGTGTTTCTCTATTATTCTGATAAAGCTCTGCTTCTCTGTAACAGCTATCTCTCTCTTTCTCTCTCTCTAACTCTATTTGTCTCTATCTTTATCTTTCTCTCTCTTACACACACACACACACACACACACACCCATGCGCACACACGCACACACACATACACAGATGCGTGCAAGTACATCACAAACTACTTTTTGGAGTGAATATATTTCAGGCTGAATGGACACTAACTGAACATAATGCATTAAACTGTTGTATGTATTTAATTAAGTTAAATTTCACAATGATTGCTAAAATTTCAGTGTATAGCATATAATATTCATCTGACTTGCGATTTTTTTCTTTTTGCTAAATTTTCCTTATTTAATGTGGATGTGGTAATTGCTTTCTCATTACTTGAAAATCACAAGCCTTTTACAAATGTAATTGCTTTTAAACCCTCGCAACACAATGGAGTGCTGAGTGTTTTGATCATATCTGAAATATTTAGTCTACCATTCTCAACTCATACAATTCAGGCAGCATTAACAGTGGCATTTTCATTGCTCAAACAGAGACTACAATGTACACAGCCTTTCTAAGTTTCACAGTATTTATGACTCCAAAAAAGTTGCTTCATGCATCTTGGAACCAGACATAATAAAATATCCTGCGATTGATCAACTCTTATGGAGTACCTACCTTTACGGTCCCACTGTGGACCACAGAGACAACACCTTTGAATTGAGCCCCTTAGACCAGGGCTGCCCAACCCTGTAGGTTTCCTGGAGAGCTACCATCCTGTAGGTTTCTGCTCCAAACCTAATTCAACGCACCTGATTCAGCTCATTAGCAGCTCGTCAAGATCTATAACTGGGAAAGCAGGTGTGGTTTGCTTTGGTTGGAGTGATAACCTTTAGGATGGTAGCTCTCCAAGAACAGGGTTGGGCAGCCCTGCCTTAGACCAAGAGTGGTCCAACCCTTGTCCAACTGGTCCAACTTTTTTTCATTTTGGACCGCAATTGCACTGACCATGTTATGCATTCTTTAAGTGTGGCGCAAACGACCCACCTATTGTATGGAACTGGAACTACACTGAGTTAATCCATTATTGCACTAAACAGATTGACCACTTAGGAATCACTTTAAGGTTAGAACTTCAAAGAAAAGACAAATATGGAGTTAGATGTTTTCAGGGGCTCAATTACTCAATGAACGCAGGATATTTCACTTTTTATGCTAATACTGCATAAGCTAATGTCCTAGATGCCACAACCAAGGTCACAAAAACATCAACACTTTTCTGCCAATTTGCACATATAAACTGTACTGAGCTTGTCATTTCATACATACGGACAGGTGAAACTTTTCAATGGAAAATGGACATAAACAGTCTTAGGAGGAAGCTGGGCCTCCACAAGTTGCGAGATCAGCTTCAACACACCTTAGCACAGAAACTGTGCTATAAAAAAGTGTTGAAATTTACTGGAGGGATTAGATACATTTCTTTTGGGAGACATTACCTCATTTGATGTTTTGATGACGATAATGAAGACCACTGTGTAACATGTGGCTCAATAACCTCCCATATAAATTCAGTTGGCTTGGAAGCTGATGGGTTTGAAGGCGGAGGCATATGCTTGGATAATTTTTATACTTATTAAACCATTGACTGACCCCCAGTGGGGTTTGGGCCATTGTCGTGCTGGAAGAGACCACTCCCATCAGGGTAGAAATGCTTCCACATGTGACATGAAGGTCATCCCTCAGAATGACTCTGCATTGATTTGCAGTCACCCTTCTGCCTCTAAGGGGACAAACGGACCCAAACCATGCCATGAAAACGAACAGGAACATCTGCATTTGTGATGTCTGTCCACGCATTTATTCAGGTTTTTTAAATTATTATTTTAATGTGTCATCTGACTGTTACCAGATTTTGCTTACACTGCTATTAACTGGCACCTTTTTGCCAGTTATTTTAACTGTAATTTTACAATAAATTTGCAACAGAGTTGCGTGTATGTTAAGTGTAGACCACAGTCAAATGCTCGCAGGACTCAAGTCACAGTTAAAATAACCAGGAAACAATGAGTTAATTTAACTGTTAAATTCAATCAGTTTATAGCAGTGTATTTTTATTTGGAGCATACTGAATGACCATAGTCCCCAGGTAAAAATGCAGAACTGTAGTCATCAGTGCTCATTGCAGAAAGCACTGTTATTGATTTTGGGAGATGTCAATGAGCAGGTATTCTCTGCTGTGAAGTGTGTGATGTTAAGCACTACCTCCCATTGTGGGCATACAAAGATGTAAGCCAAAGGAAGACATCCTACTTTTGGCAGGATCACAGGCGTTGTTGTAGTATTGGTCTGTCGGCGGCAACAAAGGCCTTCGGTTACGTCACCTATCAATGCTTAATTACCTAATCCTCTCGCAGTTTGGCTTACCTGTTAAGCAGGGGTTGCTAAGACTAATTGGTCGAATGACTGTCAAATTTATGTTGATAGCATTGTTGTACTTTGCATCACAACATTATGAGGCGTTTTCTTCTGCTCATGAATGATGGCTTGAAATGCCAATATGTCTATTTAAATTTGGAACTCAAATAGCTCATGGAGCAGATTTGCATAAACTGTGTAAATTAGGGAAAGCTCATTAAGCAAAAAGGTAAAGTACAAGAATCCATCCTATATTCTGAATATTGTTGCAGCTAAAGGGCGTTTTTAGGCACACAAAATGATCGTGATGAAGTGATTGCCTTTTGGTTACATTTACATAATTGAGGCAACATTGTAAGGATGACAATAATCAAAATAAATGCAAAAAATCTAAGGGAGATGCGAGTCCGCAAAAGTTTTGGATTTTTTGCATTTATTCCCAGATTATTGTCATTCTTACAATGTTGCCTAAATTATATAAATGTAGCCAAAAGGCAATCACTTTGTCATGATCATTTCTTAATCATTACAGGTCATGCATTGGTCTTAGTTGTTCAGCCAAAACATTATTTGATTGTTAATCAGACGAACTTAAACAGGAACAGCTTGAGAGAAATGCTGCGGTAAAGGGCGAGGTAACTAAAGGCTCTCTGACCATCTGATGGCACTCCACTGCATACAAATAACCTACGGGGGCTGTCATTGCATGAAGAGATGCAGCCATCCCAACTTCTCAATTTCCAACTTAAAATCAGAGGGGGGGGGGGAACCCAAGTTAATAAAATAAGACTCCTTCCTAGAACTGTGTTACAGTCAGAGGGATTTCCACAGCTCTGCTGCCTGGAGGCAACACTAATCAGTGGAATTAGCTGGCTGAGTTTGTGGATGGAAGAGGCACGAAGAAGAAGTTTTAACTCTCTGAACCTTGGACTTTCAACCCATGATTGGAACCCTCCCATCCTCAGGCAAAACCAAATATGTGTTAGCCTGCACGGCTGCCCACAATAGCTGTCCCTGCTACAGGCCAGGTAGTTCCCACACAAGTGAACAGCGCGAGTTTATTTTTTACTTCCTCATTTTCTGTTCAACATCTGTGCCAGACTGTGGATGCCAACCATGCCCTGGAACCGTATCTTTAAGCGATGATTCACCTTGTTAACCTTGGTCTATGTAATTAGCAAGGCCATAAATAAACTTTCAGGGTTGCCAAATCCAGTTGCTGTATGGCTACCGTCCCACAGGTTTTCAATCCTACAGTTACAAAGCAGACCTCAGGTGGGCTGCAGGCTGTGGTATTTTTCATTGTTAATCTGTGCTTAATGAACCAATCAGATCAGTGGATTCCATCTTTGACTGGCTTCACCCATTTACTTGGTTCTGGACTGCAGAACAAAAAGTGAAAACAGGAACCAGCAGACATCCAGTATTAGGATTGCAATGCCCTAAGTTCCCCCTGCAAATAGGTAGACAATACTTTGCAAAATAAGAATGAAAATGATAACCTACAGGATGTTAGATCTCCAGGAACAGGTTTTGACAGCCCTGCTTGAAGTAAATTACTGGTGTTCTGCACTAGAGACCCTTTTTCTCTCTCAGTTTGTGACACAGTATTGAACTATATTGTGCTCAGAGAATGTGGTGGAGCCTCGCAGAGGGAGTAAGTGAAATGCACGCAGGGTGAAAGAACAGCAGATTTAGTCCATCCTCGGCATATTCTGCTTTGACGTCTGCAGTGTACGAAAGTAAGGGATTGGGTCCATCCCCTGCATTTCTGCTTTGAGGTCTGGAGAGTTAGAAAGAAGAAGCTTTGGTCCACCCCCTGGACTTACTGCTTTGAGGTCTGCAGCTTTAGAAAGAGGGTGATTGGGTCTATCCCCCACATTTACAGCTTTGAGGTCAGCAGTGTGAGAAAGAGGGCAATTGGGTCTTTCCCCCACATTTACAGCTTTGAGGTCTGCAGTGTTGGACAATAGGAGATTGGGCCCATCCCCTGCACTTCCTGCTTTGAGGTCTGCAGTGTTAGAAAGGAGATTGAGTCCATTCCCTGGACTTTCTGCTTTAAGGTCTGCAATGTTGCAAATAAGAAGATTGGGTCTGTCCCCTGCACTTTCTGCTCTGAGGTTTGGAGTGTTAGAAAGAAGGAGATTGGATCCATCTCCTGTTCTTTTTGCTTTGAGGTCTGCTGTGTTAGACAGTAGGAGATTGGGTTCATTCCCTGCGCTTCCTGCTTTGAGGTCTGCAGTGTTGGACAGTAGGCGATTGGGTCCATCCCGAATGGTTTTATGCTTTTTACTACAAAGTCAGTACTTTTAGAAAGTAGCAGATTGGGTCAGTCCCTTTTGACTTCTGCTTTCAAGTTTGCAGACTTAGAGGGTAGCAGATGGGGTCCATACCCTGAACTGCCTCCTTTAAGGTCTTTAGTGAAAGAGACTACATTGCATCCATTCTGCACACACGCACGCACGCACGCACACAACAAGCAGGTAAAAAATGGTAAGTTAGACTCGAGTAATTATAAGAATTGAGACAGATTTAGGGGTGAAATTATACTCATATGTTGTGTGCTTTGTAGCTTTAAAACCTTTCTACAGAAAAATGAACAAGTTACTTTGATATGATAACTCCACAGCCAATTAATTTTGATTGCAATCAAGTTGTCACAAGCTTGAGTGTGGGGACAAATGGGAGCGACATACTATGCTAAAGAAGAGGTTGCCTGTCAGTGTCGAGCTGCTGGCTCAAGTAGTTAATAAAATGTGTTGTTGTTTAAAGATCCTTAATTGCACAGCTCCCTCAATGCTCATGAAAAGCACATTACTGTAATGGCACTGGAAGAGGCTGAAAAAGATGAGAGCTTTTGGCAATCCTGATTGGATGCACTTTCAGAGAAAGGAAGCCAAAACTATTATCAGATACCAAATACTATCATAACTGTCAGATGGGTTTTTTTTTTTGAGAGAACATAGAAAGAGAGAGCGCGAGAGAGAGAGAGAAAGCAATGGAGGGAGGGAGGGTCAAAGAGATCAAAAGGTTGAAAGGGAGAGATGGAGAATGACCTTGTAAGAGAAAAAAAAAAAAAAAAATCAGTCTACATGCTACTGCCTGAAATATTGCATATCAGGGGGAAATTGATTTGGCAATAGAAGCTTATTTGAAATGATAATATTCACAACTTTTGGAGAAAAGGGGCTTAGGACTCCAAACACAAACAATGTGTGTATTTTCAACTAACATTAACATATAATTCTGCTCAGAGGAGAGTTCATTCTGTCTTGGGGGTGGGTCACTGT
Organism: Gymnothorax javanicus; assembly: GCA_029692085.1. Classification (NCBI taxonomy): domain Eukaryota; kingdom Metazoa; phylum Chordata; class Actinopteri; order Anguilliformes; family Muraenidae; genus Gymnothorax; species Gymnothorax javanicus. The sequence continues at coordinate 24,771,031 of CM056193.1, forward strand.
CTAAATGATAGCTGCTTGTATTATGCACTAAAACATTTCAAAGACGGCGTATGTAAATTCTGTCTGGATTGAGAATCCCATTAGAATGAATACCCCGTATGAAAACTGCTTATTGCACGCAAAATTATTGGATTGAAACATATTCAGTGGCGCGCGTAACTGTACATTGCAAGGAGTTGTACCGATATTGTTCCACCAGCATCCCGAGCAGGATTTTTTTTTAATTACTTACTATTATTATTATTATTATTATTATTATTATTATTATTATTATTATTATTTTATCTTTGGGCGGTGCTGCATTTGGGGTGTGGTGACACTGCGCTTATTTTATCACATAGCCAATCAGCAATGGCCTCTTAAACTTAAAATGAAGCCCCAATTCGCGCATACGCAATCGCAGTACGCTTAAATGTACCGGCTTACTGGCATATTCCATAAAATAAAACAAACTTTTTCGAACGTATTGTAGCGTAATGTCAGTGATGCGGCCAAGCCTGCCAACAAGTCAGTTAATCATCATCTAAGCATTTAAGCAACTGATGGAGGTTAACAACTGCAAAAATTGGCCTGTGTCTATTGTGCACGCACGTGCTGCCGACTTCTTTCCCTAACGACCCGACCAGCCCCCCCTTCCCTTGAGAGACGACTGTGCTGGTTGTGCCATCTACAGATCTTAGCTAGTTCACTGCAGTTGTCTGATATCTACCACGAAGGCTTTCGTAGTTTCGCTCTCGCCTGTGCTTGCGTAGGGCATAAGCTGCTTGATTTGCGGAGGAAATGAATGAGTATGTGCCTACATTTGAATATACTTATATTGCGCTCATGCCACTTTGCGGCGCAACGGCCCGTTCTTCTTTATGAAATTACTGAGGTTCGTCTCACTCCTTTTGGGATTCCTGATAACTGCACCGCTTGAAATTCTCGATTGTTTGGATACACAAGAACTAGAAAGAGCCGAATGGATATATAGGCGTAGAAGAATTCCGTCTGGATTCTATCATCTTACGCGCTAAACGCGTTGGAATTTCTTCGCCTGGAGCACACTGAGATATCCTTTTCTACTCAACTTGAGAGGAAACTATACAAGTCTTGTGTTGCGAGGCTACGGCAGCCGCTGCTTGCTGTGCGGGTTGCCCAGTTGTTCACAATTTCCTCAAGGAGCCGGGAAAAGGATGCGCGTTGTTGGTTCGTTTTTTGGCATTTTTCTCTTGTGGAATTAGAAGACGATGCACTGGAACAATAATGGAGTAAAATCGAGCCCCGAGAACCCTGCTCTGAATCGCAAGCAATGGGTATATGTCCGATTATCAAGGTAAGTGGGAGGAAACTGTTCGTTGCGTGTGTTTTAAGCGTGACATGGTAGTTGCGATTATATTCCTCGTTATGCGTCGTCTTTGGTCTACGCACAGCAGTATTAATCAGAGAAACGTTCGCATATTTCATCCGCACTCAGTAAAACGCCAAGCTATACGGTATACACGTAGCCGTGTGAATACGAACACAAGAATAACTGCGAGTAGTATGCCTAATTTTTCTGGAGTTTAGAAATGCTTGCCTAAACAAATAGGCACTCCTTACACCCACTATTGCAATGCTTTCATGGTTCTGATACTTATTTAAAGCCTTTACCGCCGTAAACGAGACAGGTAAAGTGTACTATTGAATAGTACATTAAGCCCAATCCTTTGGAAATCCTCAACATTTTTTGAGAACATTCATGCTCCTGATGTGACTTATAATCGCACTTGCTAAATTTTGCCAAAATGGAAATGAGACCGCTTAACTGACCTTCTGAAGAATCGACTGCTGTTTAGGGTTTTCCACAAAACACCGACCGCAAATCAGTTAAAGCTCGCGTCTGTCTGATCCATACAGATGCAATAAAATAGGGGCAACATCGATCTAAAAGCTGGACTATGCGAGGTATAAATTTATGGTATATGCTTTTTTTTTTTTTTTTTTGCTGAAGCTCTTCGTGAAAAGTAAATATCAATTGTGACGACAGGTTTGGTCAATTCTACCACAGACTTAATGCGCAATCATGCATGCAAGTGCTGCAATAAAATAATTAAAAACCCTCCTCTGTATCGGGACGCAAGTGTTCGCAAGTGTTTTGACTACAGACTCGATTAAATAAACTATTCTTGGGACTGTGCATTTTTTGCACTGTGGATAAGCATGCGCCAACATATTACCAACACACGCTACACAGATTTCATTGCTCTTAAAGCGTAATATTCCGCTACTGGCATCGCACAACAAGCTTTATATCACAAGGGTTAATGCTGAATACAAACTGAATATGTGGTGCAGGCGACGTGTGAGGGCTTATATTTGTGTGAGTATGGAGCGTCTGTCCTGCGTAAGTAGGATAAAGGTAAAGGATATCAGATTTTTTTTTTTGAATTGCGAATCAACTTCAAGTTGATGTTTTTAGTTTTACTTTTCTGTACATGTGAAACCCTACATATTGCTGAACTATTCCAGGTCTAATCCCGTTTTGTTTAGACCTGGATATGTTGGTATGTATGAGCTGTTTTTCCCCAGCAATAAAAATAACCCATCACGCCAAAGACATTTTGCAATGCAGATATTGCATACTGATGCACGTCTTATACAAACCGGACGTCGCGCTCACTTTCCATCACATGTAGCCTACTATTGTCCCTCGTCAATATAATTTATTAGACCTAATATGAAGTTTCTTGAATAATATGTGTTAGTTTAAAGCTGAATGGCATTGGCTCAAGGTTACACATACTGTTCAGCACCATGGTCAGCTCTGTTTAAAGGTTTTTCTAGGTTTTCAACATGAACTGTAGAGGCGTTTACCGAACGATAGAAAAAAGAAACCTCTAATTTAAGCTGCAGTAAAGCTAAATGCGAATACGTTCACAACGAATCAAAAACTGTCCAAACCAGGCGTATTATTTTTAGCCTGAAGTTGAACGCTTCTACCTTGGTAGGGAACATATCACTTTTTATGATTTGGATAAATGCATAGACTTGCTGCGCATAATAAGCTATATAATGACTTTATGAATCAGAAATTCTGTGAGGACAGGTATAAAAATAAGCCAATATCCTGATGAAATGTAGTATTATTCATCAATGTTGCCATATTTATGTTTTTTTTATTTATTTATTTTTTTTTTTCTGGATGGATTTATGCAGGAAAGCTATAAATGACAAAAAAGACTGGTTACACCCCCCCACCCCACCCCCCTTCAGCAATATGAGTATACACTTACTAAGTGTTACTAGGGGCCCTGTCTCATTATGATTGGCCGTTGCCATGGTTACCACATGGCCCACACTAGCCAACTGTGGAAGCTGGTGTATACGCCAATAAATGTACAATAAACTATAGTTATTATAAAAGAACGAGGACAAGAGATTCATTATGGCAAACATATAAATAATTACTTACCGTGCAGTTCATGTGACAATGGAACATTTATTTATTGATTGATTGATTGATTGATTGATTGACTGCTGAGCTCTTATATTGAACATTGCACACAGATTTTGTCCCAGTATAGATGGTAAGCAGGTTTAATGCATTAAAGTAAAATACTGAAGAAAAAATACAGAGATGGACAATGATGAGATAATATGGTGATTTTGGTGATGTTATGATGATGATGATGGTGATGATGATGATATTGATGGTGATGATGATGGTGATGATATTGATGGTGATGATGATGGTGATGATGATGGTGATGGATATTGATGATGATGATGGTGATGATGATGATGGTGATGATGATGATGATTGATGGTGATGATGATGGTGATGATATTGATGGTGATGATGATGGTGATGATATTGATGGTGATGATGATGGATGATGATATTGATGGATGGTGATGATGATGGTGATGATGATATTGATGATGATGGTGATGATATTGATGATGATATGATGATGATGATGGTGATGATATTGATGGTGATGGTGATGATGATATTGATGGTGATGATGATGATGGTGATGATATTGATGGTGATGATGGTGATGATGATGATGATGATGGTGATGATGATGATGATGATGGTGATGATGATGGTGATGATGATGATGATGATGATGATGATGATGATGATGATGATGATGATGATGATAGTGATGATATTGATTATTATGCTGATGATGATGGTGATGATATTGATGATGGTGATGATGATGATGATGATGGTGATGATATTGATGATGATGGTGATGATGATGGTTGATGGTGATGGTGATGATGATGGTTAAAATGATGATATTGATGTTATGGTGATGATGATGTGATGATATTGATTATTGATGGAGGGTGATGATATTGATGGTGATGATATAGGATGATGATGATGATGATATTGATGGTGATGGTGATGATGAGGATGGTGGTGATGATAAGGATGATGGTGATAATGAGGATGGTGGTGATGATGGTGATGATGATGATGATGATGGTGATGATATTGATGGTGGTGGTGATTTGATGATGATGGTGGTGTTGATGATGAGGATGGTGATGGTGATAGTGATGAGGATGGTGATGATGACATTGATGGTGATGGTGATGATGAATATGGTTTTTATTTTGTGTGATTGTGTTTTTGTTACCACCCATGATCTTTTACATAAAAAGACACAATTTAAACATTTAATACCACAAGTACATTTGAAAATGGATTTTCAGTTAATAAGCTTATGTTTTAGGTTAACCACCAACTGATATCAGGAATTATAAGCAAGACTATTCTGATCTAATGAAAAGTATATTAGTGAAAATTCAGTTTTGTGGCCCTTCTATTATTATTATCATTATTATTGATAATGGTCAACTCTTATGTGCTGTGAATGCATGGTTGTTGTTTGATCAACACAGGGTCAGTAGCAGGTTGCAGGTCAACCCTAAACAGAAATGGTTCTCAGTGGGTTCTTAAGTTGATGTATGTTGTGCTAAGCTGGTTATTTCCCATGGACTCTGGGCCATTGATTCATCCTAGCAGACATGTAATAGACATTGGCTCGACCCTGCTGGAAAATGAAGATTGAATATAATTCACTGAACCTCTGGCATTGTAACACCAATGCCTGTGAGTGTAAATGTGAGGAGCTATTGAAATGCCGCCATAAATAACATTAGGTCAAATGGGAAATATGGATGTACTAAAAGCATTTTATGTGCATACATATAGAAACCTAACCAGCGAGATGAAGCTCTGTGCGTGCTAATATGTAGGCCAGAAAGCCTCCTGGGATCTCCTTCAGTAAGCAGCAAAGCAATGCCAGTTTCTTGCTTCGTTCTTTTATATTTGGTAAAAGGGTCAATGAGCAAGAATGTGTGTTAACACTTGAAGACAAGCTCACTGAAAAGCATGCAGATTTCATTTTGATGAGTTTAAGTGATATTTATTTATTATTGAATAATGGACGTTTATGATGTATTTTTAATGAAGATAAATGCTTTGTGCAGACCTATCCCACTGAGGGTGGGTCTCAGACACTGGGTCATAAACTGAAGTTGGTTGCAGGGACCTCAATGTCTTTGGAGCAACAAAGTTTATTGGGTTATTCACGAAAATATTGATCACTACTGTTGTGAAGGTCCCAACAATGCTGGCATATAGTCTAAAATAATCAAATAGAGGTATGCTAGTTGCCTGTAGCCTTGTGGTAAAAGAGCCTGACTGGCACTTGAAAGGTTGGTGAGCCAAGCCCTCATACAGCTGCAACAATAAGCTTCACATGGCTCAAGAGCTCTTGAACAAGGCCCTTGACTCCACATTGCTCCAGGGTGGCTTGTGTAGTCTAATGAACTAATCCTTTTGATAAAAGCATCAGTTAACATATCATTGTAATTATTATTATTAAAGTCATGCTGAATTTGCACCCTTGAGGTTACAACTTCTTCTGGGTTTCATTTTTACCCCAAGACTGATTTAAAATTCAGGCATCTGATAAGTGGGATCGCTGACCAGTCATCATGTTAATTAAAATAATGACGTTCAAAAGGAATCCAGCCGTATTGCTGGCCTCCTGCGCCGAGTGTGCCCTCTGAATGCACTTTTCAGTACTTCAGCCATGACTGGTGATAAATCCACAGGATGCATGTAAGAGGCTTCATTTAGTCTGCCATCAATTGCTAAGACTAAAGTCTGAAGAGTTGTTAATTCACAGAATAGTCAATGTGGCTTAATCGGAGATGGGCAGCGCTTAAGTTGGGAGTTGTCTAATCTTGAAGACAGGTGTTCGATCGAGCTCAGTGGCAAACAGCTTGCTGAATTCACTGAGAGCCAGGAGGATGGGCAGGATGGTGATTCATGCTATTTTTTCGGCATGCGTGAATGATTTGCACCCCATTTCCACTTGAAGAAAGAAAATGAGAACAGCTCTTGGCATTTGGTAATAGCATTTGTTTTGGTTCAGGTTACGGGAAACCGCTTAGGATTCTTGTGCTTTTGTTAGTTTCAAAGCTAACAGCTTAGTCCCATTGTGCCATTTGTATCTTGTCTTTTTTTTCCATCTTACTTTTCCTCGGTGAGTTTGAGAGATTTGTTGGAAAAAAACCTGCTGGGTGGAAGACCACTAAAAGAAGTCGACATTCGAGGAAGACGGTTTACTGGATCTGTTTTTAAGACAAGCACGCTCGATGACTGCCACATAATGGTGCTATCTCCCTAATCCCCCTGTCCACCGTTTAAGAGGTCGCCTCGACATTAAAGGATTACTGTGTTTTCCCTAATGAACTTAAAATTAGCCACTTCATCCACCAGTTGCATGTTAAACCAAACTACTGACATTTTTGCTTATACACACATTCATAAGAAACATCTGTGCTTGACCTAGTTCAAATAAGCAGGCTTTATTTAACATTTTCATTTTATTTGGGACCCAAAAGACCCCAGAACCATTTTAACAGCTGAAAAAAACATACTTTACAGAAGTTGAAGTGCTTGATATCTCAGCATTCATAACTTAATTACTGCTTAAGCAATGGTTTTTAACTTGATAATGTTTGAGAAGTGTTGCGCAAAAACATGCCCAACTTGCTTTTTTTTGTCGGCGATTCTAGCAGGACAGGAGGGTCAGTAATAAAGGCAGGTCAGATAAACACAACAATGTTGTTCACTCTGGCATCCATTTAGAGGCACACTGAACTGCTAACAGTCTTAAACAGGCAATAGCAATGCTAATCAAGGTATTACGTAAATATTATAGAGACAAAGGAAATGTGTTCCTGTCACTCAAAATTTTATTTAAAGTAGTTTGATCAATTACACAATATTACACAAAATGAAGTGGGTCTAAAAAATCTAAATCTTATAAATTAGGCTCTTGTATTTTTTTTGCCAGTAGTGAATTCACAGCCTGTCTACATAATAGTGAATGATCGCATGTGGCACCATCTTGAATCTGTTTCGCAGGGTTGATTGTGCATGCCTACTCTGTGAATGCATACTGTTTGCAAATAGTATCTTTTGTTCATTTAGTGTTGATTGGTTTAGTGATGATTGATGAGCAAATGAAAGGATGCGTGAATTAATGAACTAATTAATATATGAATCAATGAATAAATTTCTACACCTAAATAACCCAGTAAGGGTCTTTGATGCAGTCTTCATCTACAGTGCAGCTCCAAATCTGCGGTAACTTGCCAACCCTTCAGCAGCCTCACCCACAGGAGCATATTCCCTGTAATACATAATGCAGACAGTTATAAATAGAAACGTGCGACGGATTTTGTTTCAGAAACACTTGCATTTTTTCTCCACAATGCCTGGACACCTTGAGTCTCGATTCTACCCATTGTGCAGTCACACATCAATACCGCATGTTATTTAAACTGTATTTCTTGACTGTGATTATAATCCTTACCTTTACACATAGCATTAACAATCTGGCACTTTATCTAACGTATCCAGTGTAACCACCTTGTAAAGGATGTTGTGGTTTCCTGGCGTGTCTGGAGGCCGAACAGGCCTGCAAGCTCACCTCCGTTGATTGGCTGGCTATAAATAATGGCCCATATGTCGCTGCGTTCTTCATTGGCTTGGGCCTTGGACTGGGTTCGCAAAAGCTGCCGTGTGACCTGATGTGTGGGGATGTAGCAGGCATGAACTGTCTCCTGTACTTCACTGATCCTGGATCAGGGCATAGACGGCAGAATACAGATGACCTCAAAACTGCCTGTGGATGTATCTCTGCATAAATGCCTGAGGCATTTTTGTATTTTCATTTATTTTGTTCTTTTTTGAAACAGCACTTCACTCCTGTTGGCAAAAAGAAACTTGACACTTTCTTCACCGAATATTCAACTTGAACCCCTAAAATATTTTGTTCTTTGATGTACAATGAAAAAAATGGATGAAATGTGAATGACTGAACAGTCAATTAAAACTAATTTTGAGCCATCTGTAAAACTGAACCTTAATCTGTCAACAAGTCAGTGAATATTTAAAATAGCTCTTATTTTTTTGTAGAAAGCTAGCTCTCAGATCTAAATCTTGAAGACAAAGAGCTGAAATGGATAATGGCTTAAAGGTTTGACATTGGTTTTACAGCCATCAGTACTGTCTTTGAATGACTAACTGCACAGAAGGTGACATTTATTTTTTGTAAAAAAAAAAAAAAAACTGTCAAGCCCAACGACATGTACTGTACCTGCCTACTGTTGTGCCCATGCAGTGAGCTCTTACGCCACCAACAACCACACAAAAAGCGGTGAGGGCTCTTTTCATGCGAGCCTCAAACTGCAGGCGCCACGGTACTACAGTGCAGCTAGTGGCCATCAGAAGAAGAGGTCATCACTGTCTGGTGACGCCTCTTTGCCTGCGGGCACTGGGTGCATCATTAGGAGGCTCTAACCTGAGGACCCCTGCCTGTCAAAACTTTGCAGTGACCTTGGCGGGTACGAAGGCTGTTAGGCACCACTTAAGTCCACTCCTGCTCATTGCTGTAGAAGCCCTATGGCATGAGAGGCAGTGCTGTATCGAGAAAACGGTCATGGCGACAGGGGTGTTGTTAGTAGAGCTGGAAAATCCAGTCTCAGAAACTTTAAGCCTCCCCTGTACTTTCCACCTCTGGTTGTTAGGAATGACAGGAATTGAAGTCCTGGCAACCATTTGTAGCTGTGCATATATTCACAAAATAGTGTAGCCTTCTGTGCCACATTGCATTTATCAAAATGTTTACAATATACAGTGTAGAAAAATGTATGGAGACCCACTGTTGGATACTTGTTTTTTGAGTGGTAATATCTGCAAGCACACAGTTAGAATCATGTTAATGCATTGGTGTTTTATCATTGCAGAATGCAGTCTCAGCCAATCAGAATCAAGGATCATGACAGCCTGTTTATTAACAGTGGAGTAGCCCGAGTTGAACCTGGATTTTGTGGTCCTTTAAGGCCCTGATAGTTTTTGGGTTTTTTAAAAATTATTATTATTTTTATTTTTTTTCTTGGAATACTTACTGCAGACGTCTGCAGGTCTGTTTCATATTTGTTTTACTGCAGAGTATGAGGACCACGACACCGAGCACCCAAAATGATGCACTCACAATAGTGCAGGGCCTTTGGTGCTATCATTTATTCCCCTCCGTCCAGCTGTTATTGGTTCAAATCTGTAAGCATTTTTTCTGCTTCTGCAGCAGAAAGGCCCCATCGTGGTGTTTTACTGCAGGAAAAATAAAGTACTCCCACCATATACTCTTCTGTCATAACATGTTATATTGTAATGATGGAAAACTGGTTGGAGATATTTCATAAAATAAATGAGTGAGAATACTGGATTCCAATGGCTTGGTCTGCCAAGTTCACGATTTGTCGGCTGAAATAGAAAAAGGGCCGCCAATGAACCATGACAGGCGAAAATACACTGACCTTATTGACTGGTTGGCATAAACCTGGCCCACTGTTTGTGTAGGCACTGTAACCGCAAGAGTAGGTCAACATCCTGTAGGAAAGTATGTCAGCATGGGTCAATATGTTGGAATAGTGATGTGTGCATACACTGTACCTTATATAAGTTTGTTCAAACTGAGCCGTTTTAAAGTACTCTATGACCAGCTGTCGGAAGAAAATATCGCATAAATTATTTCAATTCTGATATCATGGCTATGCCTTTGTGTTATGATATTTGGTTATATATTCAGCACACTTCTTTCACCCCTGGCCAGATTTTGCTAAGAATTTGATTTGAGAAAATCAAAGGAAAATCTAAATACACTTTCTGTTTTTCAAAGTGTTTTTATTCAGATGAAAGTGAGCCAATTCCAGCAATTTCTTTTTCATTCTTCAAAACAATGACTCTGGCTGCTGATGCAAGTTCAATCTGATAAGTTGTGAAATCCTAAGTATCATTATAATGCTCTTAACTGAACATTTTGATGCAGATGGTACAATTATGGCCAGTAATTGACAGCAGTGACATTTCAGGGGGAAAAAAAGAAAAAAAAACTTTGCATTGGGACATTGGGAAGTGTATAAATGCTGTATATTTTCAACTGCTAACTAGCCATGAACAACTCACCATGTTCCGAGCATGTGCAAGGGCGTTTTTTTTGGCGTAATTCGATCTGACACAATCCTTTGCAGGTTGACATATTCTTTAAATCATTCATCTTGTTTGTGGTGTGTCAAGCACTGCATAGATGTTTATTTGCATATCCTTGTTTGTTTTCTCTTAAGTCATTATTCCTGGAAACATTGAGGCACTTCCCATGCCAGTCCCCAAGAAAGAGAGCAAGATCCCTCTATACTCCATTGACTGAGGCTTTGTGCCCAGGCTTAGAAATTGCAAATTATAAATGTAATATCATGAGCATGAATTCAGACTATTTTGACAAGAGGTGTTTGAGAGATATGAGGTATTGTCCAGCCATTTTGTATGAAATTTGAGAAATAGCACCCAGTTAGCCTACTTTCATCAGACAACAAAATTTGAACATTTTTTGAAGTGAGTGTACGCACTCACTGTTATGTCTTTGTGCAGAGATCCTATCCCTATCTGCATGGCTTGTACTGAAAGTAAAACTAGTCATGTACAGTTCACTTAACCACTTCTAAACAATTCCTCTGCTCTGTTTCAAAACAGTTTCCCAGGTAAGGGCACTAACTGATGATAAGAATCTCATCTGGGACATTTAAACGGCCTTAGAAAATGTAACCACCCAGTTTAATTCATACACCAGCGCCTGCTAATTTATGCTTCATATTTTGAACTCTAAAACTATTATTTTATTTTTGTCAACCCACTACTTTGGGTAGGTTCAAATTGGATCTGTATCTTAGGAAAGCCGGTTTTCTAATTTAACTCTTTATATTGCCGAACCAATGATTGCTTTTATTGTGACTGAACTCAATTTGCACAAAGCACTGTTAGCAGCACATTTATTGTATACAGGAGTTATCACTTAATATAAAAGTACTGTGCGCTCTATTTTACCTTAAAGGATGATGATACAAAACTTTTTAGTGCTGGCATGAGCCCAAATTGAAAGAAGTTGGTATCCTAGCGCAATATCCTCTATAAAATATGATACACCATCACTGTTTAGCCACACAGTATTGTGTTCTTCTTCCAGCTGGGGCATTTATTTCAGTCTTTCAATTAGCCTATTTACAGTGCTGCATGACCTTTAAAGTGCAGAGGTCGCGCAAGACAGATTCAAGGTTTCTCCAGCAATGCTGCCAGAGAGGTTGTGGTATGCACTATTATTTCTCTGTTCTGGTATTCATTCCTATCAACAGGAGCACGCTTTGTGTTTGCGTTACAGTGCACTGTCGAATTCACAGCTTCAGGCTAGCAATGAAATATGTGACCTCTTTCATATCACTGTGGATAATAGTGGGTTATTTAATAAAAAGAAAAAATAAACGTACACCTACCGGGCTTACTCGTGGTCGATAGGTCAGTTAACATTTAAAGTTTAGATTCTAAACCAGGGGTCTTCAGCCCTCGCTCTGTGAGACGACAAGTTCTGCAGCTTACATTTTTACCTCAAAATAAGCTCCCATTGCGGATCCAAGTGACCAGTTGAAGTGAGGTATGTGTGCTGTCAACAGCTCCAGTTGATTAGGTGCAAAGTCAAGCCAGAAAGTGTCAGATCCATTGGCTCACCCGGCTTGCAAACCCTGGCTTGAATCTATACTATTAATAGTCATTATTTGTGTCATTTCTTTTCTACTTCTGGCCAGTGGATTCAAAAAGCATAAGCAAAAATAATCTCCATGTAGCCCTGTTAATATTCTGCAATATGCTATGTTGAACAAAGACTTAGGCTACTGCTTCAACCTGAGCAAAATACCATGACTTTAATCAACTCACACAACCCGTGTGTTTCTGTGTGTGTGTGTGTGTGTGTGTGTGTGTGTTGTGTTAATTAATTTGCAATTGTCAACTGAGTCGATAAATGTGCGATTGTGGACGGTGCATACGTGAGATAGGGACACTCTCTGAAATTGTTCCTAATCCATTGCAGAGATTACACTATTCACTCACACACATAGGACACACAATTTCCCATCAGCCTGGCATACACGTTTTTGCAGTATAGAAGAAAACCTGAGTGTAGGGAGGAAACCCCTACAAACATGGGGAGAGCGAGCAGACTGCAAACATTAAGGCCCCAGGTCAGATTCAAAACTAAAACCCACTTGCAGTGAGACAACAACGCTACCAACTGTGGCTACCCCCTAGGAATATCTCAGAAGGATTTAATGGTGAGGATAGCACAGATCACTGCTTGAGTAATCCCTGTTGAGTGACCAAGGCTTGCTCTCTGCACGTGCGAATGCTTAATTCTCCTCCTCCCCTGAGCTGTGTGTGTGTGTGTGTGTGTGTGTGTGGCCTGGTATGGCTGCAGTGTGGGAAGAGGCGCCTGGCTTGCACTGAAGGAAAAATCCACTGACCTGGCAGCAGGGGTGCATATGAGCACGGAAACTGACCCATTGTCAAGTCCCGCCCATCCTTGGCTACTATCCCCTGGTTGTCCAAACTGCATCCAAAGAGAGTTCAATCCCATTAAGACCGAAACGCCAAGTAGGCGGACACTACAGTTCTCAATGTAGATAGTAAAACAGTAGCCCCAGATGTGAGATACCCAACATGTAGCCCTTGTAATAAATTAGAAACACCCTCTATTTTTGTCGAAATTGTCTGCATTGCTTTCCTTTCATATATCCAAAAATACATATTTCTTTTTCTAATGCCATGGATGTTGGTCCACCACAACAATTGAATTGGTGAATTCAACAGGGGCCCAACTCGATGAACCAAATTTTTCTACGGAACACTTTCATTCCTCCTCAAAGTGTGGCCATGATTATTATATCATATTTTTGATGCAAGTAGTTCCCCACCAGGGATAACAACTTACAAAATATGGTGCCATATGATAATTTGAGTTTAGCTCGGTGACCAAATAAAGACTGGAGTAGGGCCCGTTTTGGATTAAACAAATGAATATTCAACATGCAAGGGGCAAAACATGTCTCCAAAATCATTTATTTCAAAACTTAACGTGAAATGAACAGTCCAAATGATGTGTTTTGCTACTACCTCACATCATCAGGATACTTCTGCTGAGATATAGTACCTCATTGGGGGGGTCATCTTTTAAAGTTGGGTGTTAACTTTTTTTTCTTGTTTATGTCTATATGTGAAACTATTTATGCTGCTATTTTGACCCCCTGGAAGAAGAGATCTTGTATCTCAATGGGACCTTCCTGGCTAAATAAAAGATAAAGAAATAAATAAATAAAACAGCTTTGACTTCACAAGAAAAACCTTTTATCAGATACTTAGATATTAAAAATTTCCTTAAAATGCATAGCAAACAAAATACCCTTAAAGTATGGCAAGATTGACAGTTATTACTAAACATTGAGGTGTATGTGTATATGATGTGTACAGGGTCTATGTCTGGTAGATCAGTCAATTAATCAAGTTGCCAACAATGGGCCAACAGAATAAAATTTGGTTGCGACTGGAAATTCTGAAAAGTCGCCCAGAATTTACATTTGTCATTGTCAAGCACCTGCTACAGGACACCCGTTGTGCCATTTCATAGATATGCATGCACATTTACGCTGCATACAGCCAGACTGCCTGGGCTGAAAAATACAGATCCCCTTCATGACAGTGACATTTTTGCATCAATATATCCCCTCTCCCCATTGTTTCTTATCTTCGCATTAGTTACAGTTCTGCTGGCAGAGAGTTCCTTCAAAGTGGAGTTTCTATACGGCAACACAGCTTGACTTTAAGAGTCACACCAGGTTCCTTGCCTTGTCTTGGCGCATACAAAGAGCATTAATGGATTTCGGCACATCATGAGCCTTCTGAAGTGCCTTATGGGCGCAGCATGGCACAATACCTGCAATGGCAATAGCAAAAGCCATGACAACAGTATAGCTCACAGTTATGCGTGCGTGTTCACGGTTTTCCTGTTTGCATTTCCCTTTCCTGCGAAGGATTCTGCTGTGGCGTCACTTTGGGAGTGTGGCAGTGTTTTCCGCAACTCTGTCTCAGTAATGAAGGTGTGCATTTTATTTTACGGAGCGATGTAATGGCCTTTGACGGCAGGGCACAGCCTGCATCAGTGTTCGCTCAGGTCTGCGTTATCTGCCAATTGGCTCGCACTATCAATCAGCCCAGCATTGCACATTTACTTTGCTAGTCATGTGCTGGCTCTTAGCAATCTCTGTCTTCCAGGAAGAATGGTGCAGGGGTTAGCCTCTCATAAACAATCAACTTCACTACTGGCTTGACATGCAGCCAATGGTATGGGGATCCAGACAAAAGCCACAGTGTAAAGGATAGCATTTCACTCCATTTCATTCAGCTTGCTTTACCACCGAAAATTGGGTCTTAACCATTTTTAATGCAACAAATAAGAATATTTGTGGATGTAAATAGATAAATATATATTGTAAATACAGTTAGCACCATAATTCATTGGACAGTGTACCTTTTTTGATATTTTGGTTCTGTTGGCTGAGTCGATTTGAATCCAAGTCAACATGCATTTTACATGCTGAAGAAGAGACTGAGGGCAAAATGTCCTCGAAACAAGCAAGAACTGAAAATAACTGCAGTGCAGACCTGGCGACGTATAACCAGCAAAAATGCCCAGTGTCTGATAATAGCTGTGCATCTCTTACTTCAAGTAGTCATTGCACAGAAAGGATGATAAAAGTGATCACTTTATTCTACATTATGTTATACTGTCCAATATTCACAAAAATGGGGCGATTTTGCACACAAGGCGCTGTCATTTCTACAAAGGGCTTATCCCATATGGATGAAAACACCCTCAAATTAAAGTTGACAGTCTGAGACCTTATTGTCATTGTGTATTTTCAAACTCAAAGTGCTGGAGTACAAAAACAAAATAAAAAATTGTCACTTTCAAATGAATTATAGTGCTCACTGTACATAAATTAATGGCTTTGCAGCTTGTTCCCATCAACATATTTTGACTAAACCACTCTGTGACAATGGTGTGGCAGAATTTTCTGGGAAGCATGTTTTTTTTCAGAGATGCAATAAATTGTAACTCGCTAAGGTTGGGTCCAAACTTAATAAGGGCAATCCTTTAGGGAAAGACAGTTCTGTTTATCCATTCATCCATTTTCTAAACGGCTTCTTCCTCATCTGGTTGTTTGGGATGCTGCCTCCTATCCTAGCCGACAATAAGCAAAAGGCAGGAACACACCCTGGACAGCCCACCAATCCATCGCAGGGCGCACACACCATTCACACAACATTCTCTCACACTTTCATATCAGTAGGCAATTTAGAGTCTCCAGTGTTTTTAGGCGAGGGAGGAAACCAGAGCGCCCGCAGGAAACCCCTGCAAACACAGGGAGAACATGCAAACTCCACACAGAAAGGCTCCAGGCCAGATTTTTATTCCACGACCATCTTGCTGTGAGGCAACAGCACTACAGCCACTGTGCCCCCGTGCCTCCCAGCTCTGTTTATCCACTTTACAGTGCATCTGTTTTCTGCTTCAACAACCAAATGTCATTGGGCATTGTGAAAACACAGTGAATAATTCATTTGATCAATACAGCAATTGAATGCATTGAATTGTGGATGCCTGAGCAAGACTAGTGAAGGCCTGAAGCCCGCTTTGTGTTTTACAGGCCCTTACCTAGCAGGATCAGGCTGTGTATCGTGAGGTTCGTCTTTTGTCTCGTCTCTCTGTCTCTGTCCCTGAGCCTGCTGCTGTTACATTTAATTCCTTTAGCAAGGTGTCACTGAATAAAAAGTTTCAGCAAGTGTGTGTGTTTGTGTGTGTGTGCGTGCGTGCGAGCGTGCTTTTGCGTTTGTGTGGTCCGTGTTTACCCACACTTGTGGGTATAAAATGTCCCCATGGACATGGAATTCCAGATTTCTTTATCCTTCTGGGGATGTTTGAGGTCCCCAAGAGAAGATTGAGCTATTTTATGGATAGGAGTTAAGGTTTGGGTTAACCCTTTGATGCATGAGACCTTTCCCCTTGGCCAATAGGGGGTGTTCATCCATCCAGGGGTGGATGCCTTGTGAATGCTTGGATGGGGAGACTAAAAAACCTCACGTATGTGAGGCATATGCATCAAAGGGTTAAGTTTAGGTTAGGGTTAGGGTCAGGGTTAGGTATGTGCTTTTGAGGGTTAAGGTCAAGGAAAGACATAATGGAATGAATGAGTTTAAGTCTATGGAATGTCCCCACAAGACATGTGAAAACCCAACATGTATGTGTGTGTGTGTGTGTGTGTGTGTGTGTGTGTTTGTGTGTTTGTGAGGTGCCATCTGTTTGGGTACTTAACCTTTTAATTGTCACCTGCATTTTCTCACATTTGGCCTGGATTGGTATACCACATTTCAAATGCTCACTGCTCCCACATACAATGGTTCTATTATACATGCATGGTCTCATTGGAAAGATAAGACATGGAGGTTTTCAATGAAATGCATCATAAAATGTTGTGACTTACTGTCAGAGGGTAATTGAGACTAGAATAAAGAGATATATTTCCGCTTGCATCATACACCTCTGAACAGGATTTTGCCTATTAATTTGGGTGTGTGGGGTGAATTTTCAGAGGCTGCCAGGCCATGGCCACAGGCCTCATGCATCTGTGGTCAAAAGTTGATCCCAAAGGAATGAAAAATGAATATTTTACAGATTTATTTGTAAATGTATGTCCATGCATTTGCCTAGATTGGTTGAGGATTTAAGTCATAGTTTACAAATGAAGGATTCAAAATTTGTTTGAAATTAAATAATTAGGGCCCAGTGACAGTTAACAGGTTAAGTATGAGCACATTTCAAGCAAGAATTACAAAAATGATTTGCCGCAACAAACTCTAAGTATCAAAAACTACTTCATTCTTTTCATCTCTAACAATAGGTGTTTCAATATCCACACTCTCTCAACCACCACCAGTTAAAAAAAATTACATTAAAAATAAAACTAATTATAAAACAAGTGGTGCCAGGCACAACAAACCCTGCCTCTCGCGCATACTTTCACCTACTTGTACGAAATTCAATAGGGACCTATTCTGGGTCAGTGGCAATTCCTATACCGAATTTGGGGTGAATATGGCCATTAGTTTTGCCGCTAGAGTGTTAACAAACAAACAAACACACAAACAAACCGAACCAAAAACAATGCCCCTTCCCAAAATGCAAAAAAAAAAAAAACAAAAAAAAGTACGCTCCTTCAGATAAAGAACAGTAACTCTTGCAGTGAAACAGACTACAGTTTTTAAATAGATATTTCAATCACAAAGACTCCGGAATTAAAGTGGAAAAGATTTATTTACAATGGAATAAAGTCCACATTATCTTTGGCGATGACTCCGTCCTCGAGGACCCTTCAGCGAGGTGGGGTACAGATCTGCCAGTGTAGCAGGCAGAGGTGAAGTCATCCCCTGTTTGGAAGGAAGGGTCCTCTGGTCAGCAGGGTAAATGGGTTTGATGCTGAAGAGGGCGGAGCCAGAAGCTGGGGGTGATGGGGAGGTGGTTGGTGATGCAAAATCTCTGCTAACAGCAAACAGAAACATGTTATGGGCATTTATGTAAAGGATTGATAGTTACGGCTGCTGGGGCATTCCAACGTCTCGTGATTGAACTTTTGATAATACTTTCATTATATACAGGCCAATGTGCCTCACAGCACATTAACACCATTATTGCATATGATAGGGAAACTGAAGGCTTCACATGTGTCACTGCAGTGATAGTGATTAGAAAACAACAGGTGCATTTGAATGTGTGGAAAAGTAATGAACCAGCATGATTTGAAGCACACTGAG
Source organism: Gymnothorax javanicus (assembly GCA_029692085.1). NCBI lineage: Eukaryota > Metazoa > Chordata > Actinopteri > Anguilliformes > Muraenidae > Gymnothorax > Gymnothorax javanicus. The sequence goes on from CM056193.1 coordinate 24,789,347, forward strand.
TGGTGCTCCTGGTTCACACGCGCAGGGAAAAGTCGATTTCTCCGGGGTTCTCTGCCCGTCAAAATACATTTTCCCCAATATTGTCTTTAAAAGAGTTTCTTCTTTGTTATTGTTATTGCATGTGCGAGGCATGGGGTTTGTTGTGCCTGTCACCACTTGTTACTGTCGATATCTCTTTCCAGCAAAGACAGGTATTTTTAATGAAAGAAGAGCACTCAGAAAGTGCATATCTCCACCAAGTAGCATTTCTATGCACCAGCACACAAGTGAATAAAAAAATTCATGGATGCAGAATTAGTTCCGGATCAATCCCAAAATGGAGTCTTTTCTACACTGGGCTAAGCCACACCTTTGGCAAAAATTTCATAAAGATTTGTTCATAACCTTTTTGAAATGTTGCCAACAAACATATTTCTCCACAGTCAAAGCGTTCTAGCCTCATACCCATTGTGTTCTCGGATAGGTTCCAGCATCCTGGTGACCCTGAACAGGAATGAGGGGAAAAGATGATGAATGGATGGATGTTTAGTGGGCATGGATGAATGGAGGTTGAGTTTGTGGATGCAAATGCTTTGCACTGGTTTTCTGCCCGAATTCTGCAACCCAAAGACATCCAACATTGGCTATCTTCCTTAGTGACACTGTGCCAGGCTGCACTGCAGCTGTCCTGCGATTTCTGCTTGGTTCATGGAAATTTCTGCCTTGTTTTTGGCATGTAGGTGATTGACTTGGTCAGTTAAAAATCTTGCAATTTTTGGCGCTGGAATAGGGCTTGGGTGATTTATCAGTGTGTTTTTGATAAGTGTCCTGCTGCTGGGTGAAATTTCATCCAAAGAGTTAGAAGGCATTTCTTTTGTTTTGGGCTGATAAGATATTATTGTACGCTTCAGATTTCATCTTATTGCCATAAGTAGTCAGATCATTAGTGAAGACAAGGGAGCCAATTGAGAGGGAGAGGCTTTGCATAGAGAGCCCAGTCTCATGTGACACTACCTGACCGAGCGTCAATAAAGGACACTTTTGGCGTCCTTAATAGATGGCAGTTTAAGACAAACTCTACCCCTTAAAGGGATATTTCAACATTTTGGCAAATTGGCCTATTGCCATAATCACTATAGTTGTATGAGTAGGTGCATTACCTTTAGTTATCTGTGTCCGTTGTTTTGAGATTTGGGGGGAGATGCGAGCTGCTCAGCGAACATAACGAAAGTGAACGGTAGAGGTCCCTCTCTCCTTCAAAACTCCCTTCAAACTAATCAAATATGCAATCCAGCAACTCCAAAACGCTCTCGTGGACAACTTGTGACCTGCACATTCACCACGCTATGAAATAATGATTTATAATTATGAAACATTACAACACATGAAGCAAATACTTGAAACTACTTTCTTGAGTAACCCGCTGGGCGGATTAACAAAGTGCGCAGTGCGCACCTCAGACGTTGCCAGTAGCTGCAGTAGACGGTATGTCTGGAATGTAGTTCCGGTTATGCATTTGCCTTGAAAATAACTCTGTCTCATAATTATACATTATTATTTTATAGTGTGGTGAATGTGCAGGTCACAACTTGTCCACAAGAGCATTTTGGAGCTGTTGGATTGCGTATTTGATGAGTTTTGAAGGAGCGAGGACCTGTACCGTTCACTTTCGTTATGTTCGCTGAGCAGCTCGCGTCTTCCCCGAATCTCAAAACAACAGGCACGAATAACTAAAGGTAATGTACCTACTCATATAACTATAGGGATTATGGCAATAGGCTAATTAGCTAAAATGTTGAAATATCCCTTTAACCCCTGACCCTTAACCCAAAACCCTAACTCTCAATGTCAAATAAGGACGCTAAAAGCCTCCTTTTCCATCGTACCGAGCATCACCATATGAAGAGCCAGAATGAGAATGTATTGGCATCAAAAGAACTGTATATCCAACCCCTATCACCTGAGATACATGCAACTACCTTCAGTCAAAACAGTCTGAATTCATTTGCATGTATTGCATTTCAAATACAATGTGCTTGGGCAGAGAGCCATTGAGTGACTCTCCAAATATTTATAGGCTGCACTCGACGTCATGCTATTTGTTTATTTTTTTAGTCTTCAGATTACAGCTCTCTGATTAATGGGTTCGACCGCATTCCCCATTTGAAAGGAGATGAAATAAGATATTGCATCCGTCTCGCTGTGATAAAGCTGTCAGCTCTGCCAGGCCTGGAGTGCTATTGCCCTGCTACCAGCTCGTCTCTCACGGCATCAGTTACATCATGCCAGCCTGACAAAAAGTGGCCCACTACCCTGCAAAGATTGTGCGGCTTAGCTAATTCAATTATGGGCAGATTTTCTGCGGCCGAATCGCAAGCGCCCATATCGCCACGCATGTTTTCCGTCTGAGGCTACAGCCAGGATTTGCAGAGCGAGGACCGTATGAGAAAGCGAGATCTCAAAATCTCAAACATGTTTTTTTTTTCTCCTGTCATTTTAATATGCTGTAAAATGTCTGTAACAGATGACACTGTATGAAAATGGTTGCTGGTCTGAGGGTCCTATTAAAGGAATAAATAAATTAATAAGTAGCCTGTAAAAAAATGACACAGCCAGCCACATCTGTCTGTGAGCTGTCATTTCTTTGTTGATTCGCCTTCAGGCGACCAATGACTCAACAGAAACGCGTGGGGAGGGCACTGGCAGGTTCTGTTTATTGCATTATATTAGCTTAGCATCAAGATTATAAAAATACTGAACTAATTGGTGTTTTTACATTAATTATTTTTTTTGTATGAATATGGCACTGTCAATTACTGGGAAAAAAAGCAGGAAAAAAAACAGAAAAAGATGGCAACATGTGGTCTCACACGTTTCAGTTATCTGCAGCTGTGAAGGATTAGTTCAGCTATTTTGGTGATTTAAGTGGACAGGCATATATATATTTAACACGGACTGTGTTATTGAAATCTCAGCACAAAACTTTGAAAGAAATTCATATTCTCGCACACCTTTTATGCACTGCGCAGCCACGCAGATTCAAAAACATATTGCAGCATTTTGATGGTGGTTTATCAGTTTTTGAAACCAATTGGCGTGCATCACAGAGAGAAATTCAATTCTGCAATTTGGTACGCTTGACAAAATGAATTATAATGTGCGTACGCATTCTGAATATTCTGAATATGCTGCAGGTGTGTTTCCTTGCCGGCGAATCCAGTGACTGCAAGCTAATTAATTTCAGTATTCTGGACTAGACCTGAGGTCCTGATGCTCTGGCCCATAGGGGTTATTAAACCTGTGGTTTTTTAAAAATAGTCTCAGCCCTGCTGCTGCTCCAGCCAAATCTTCATATGAGCTAGCACTGGCAGCCCAGCTACCTGGTGTTCTCATCATTTTTTTTTTGCATTCCTCACCTACTTTGATTTCCCTTGTTATTGCTTAAGAGTAAAAACGAGCTCCTGCCCGACTTTCCATTCCAATAAAAGTGCGAAAGCGCAATATGAGGTCTCACTGCAGCCGAGAGACGGTGAAGAATTGGATGTTATTGTTAAAAAGCTGCGGCTGTAATCTGCCGGTTATCACTGTGATAAAATGAAATTGGAGAGCCCGAAGTATTCTGGAGAATTCTCATGGGATTTTTTTTGCAAATTGAAAGGTTTATGAGGTCAGAGAAATCCGAGAGACTCAATTCCGCCGACTGTCTGGTGAAGTGGCTGAAGAGGTCGAGCTGGTTTAATAGTGGTCCGGGGTAGACATGCTTTACATACGAGCTATGTCACGTTTTTCTTTAGTTTCCATATTGTGAATTGATTTTCATCCCCATTTGCAGCTCGTTCTCACTTGGTTGTGATACAGCCTTTGAAATGCTTTCAATCCTTCAGACCCTGAAATTTCAGTGTTTAGTGTCAAGTTTTGAGCATAGATACTGATTTTTTTGGGGTCATATACAGGGCCACATTAAAACACCATGGGCCCCGGGGCCACCTTTTTTAAAGCCCCCCCCTCCCACCCTCCGCCGTTGCCATCTCACCAAGTACCATCACTATTACACTACTGCCCTGTCCTGCCTGCTCAACATCAGCCCTGCTTAATTTCCAAACAATAATGCCTCAACGATCACTCACAGCTTCAATGTATGACTGTTCTGGCACAAAATACTTTTCATATATCAAAGAGAAGCTTACATATATTCAACAGAACAATACACAAATTTTGTCACCAAAAAGTATAAAGACTGGCCTACCGTAGAACAATATACATCTCTTTTGCACATAACTCACGCGTTTGTGCGCTTATACACGCAAGAAAACTCACACACTACAACAGCTGAGGGTGAGTGCCTCGCCTAAAAATGCTGAACGGCCACAATAAAAGGGAGCATTAATTTCTGAAAACTCATACACAACACATATAACCTTCCGATCCTTCTATCCACTCACAAGCATCGCAAAATGCATTAAACACTATTTTAGGACATTTTTTTAACCACCGCTGCAGGAAGATAACTTTTGATGGGCTGGTTGACAGGCCGAATTCAGCCCTCAGCAACATGCAACATATCCCAGTGTTTAGCGTGCTTGAACATCAGCTTTCATTATCTTTTTGCTAAGCCAGTTTTTCTGCTAATAGTGATATATCCATGCAGCCTATCAGCAATGGAGATGCTCGCATAGCCAAAAGGCTTTGATTGTTTAGCGACTCCTGTTTTGGGCAAAAAAATAAGTAAATAAAAAAATCATATGAGTGTCATTACTATGCGGCAACACTGTGGATAAAAACATTCCCTAATTTATCCGTCGATAATGCGTTTCCCATCAATGGACGTATTTTTCTCAATATTGGCCGACTTTTAGGCCGCACTGAGCAGCAGATTCGCAAAAAAAAAGACATCAACGCGGAGAAGTATTACACATTACTAACATGGAAATGTTAACTATGATTATGATTTGGCTGGCAGGCATTTGACTTGACATCACACTTCTGTGCATACATTGTGTTTTGCCTGATAATCACAACAAAGTTAACTTTTTCACAAAATTCATTATTCTTAGATTTAATTGCATCATGGTTTCGTCTTTTAACTTGTTTACCAAGACATTTTAACAAAAAAGAATACTGTTCTATGCTTACCTTTCCCATAACAAAAAAATTACATTTCTCTAAAAAGCCTTCAAATGCATATATGCATAACAGCTAGCATTGTGGTGAAACTCTTCAATTAGACTACACAGGCTAAATTAAAACTATAGCCTACATTTTCTAATGTTGTCATTGTACTAAAGACCTTGCTTGTTAACCAACCTGTGGCAGCAGAAGGTGATAATTTTGCTGGTTTCTGAATTGTTGTCTCATCTGCAGGCAGCTCGTTAGCATTGTTAGCAGCCAGTGTACCCGACAACATTGCCGGCAGTGGCTCGTTAGCAGCACCAAGATAGCCGCTGCTTCCGGAGGATTTTCAGTCTTGTCATTGGGGATTGCAGATTTGAAATATCCAGTCAATTTGGGGATTTTTTTAATAGCTGTGCCTCCCGGTGTAACTTTTCTCATTGATTTTTGCAATTCTGAGCTCCACTTTCACATTTATTTTCAGATTTTAGCATCTTTTGTCCACAAATTCCACATCAGCAGTTAGGTAACTGCTATGTGTTCAAGGACAACGATTCATTCATTGGACAATAAAGACAGGCACGCATGCCATCCATTAATCAATCACAATGGCTTTTTTTATTCAAGATATTGATAGCCCCTGCCTCTCTCCAGGCCCAACAAACACACACACACACACACACACACACACACACACACACACACACACACACACACACACACACACACACACACACACACACACGTACAGCCACACACACACACACACACACACACACAACAGTCAGAGCACTGTAGAAGCCTTATTTTGTGTTAATCCTGATGATTGTTTTGCTCCTAAGCCTCATGATGGGCCCTTTCACATCATTGGGCCCCAGGGCTTGAGCCCCAGTAATCGGCATGAGTCATATATGATGATTTGACACATGCATTTTTACAGTCATTGAATTGTAATTTGATAAGTGTTTGAGAGTGTGTTGTTAATGCTCTGTCCATCCGTTTGGTAATCAAACATATGGACTTGGTGTTGGGGAAGTTACGTTTAATTGGAGTGAGTGCAATCACTGAATTCAGATGTTTTAGCTGTTAACACCCACTCGTAACATAGGATACTCTGAATAACAAACAGGAGTGCAGCAACTACTAAAATCCCTCATTTGTCCGACCTCTATATAAAATTTATTCAATTTATAGGGCAGTTACAATCAAAAAACATCAATTTGCAAAATAACTTTCCAAATTTGTTGTTAGGCATAGAGATTTGACAAATCAACCATTCCCCAAAAAAACTACTTTGATAACCTAATATTCAACACCTGCATATGAAGATGAGGGTCTATTACATCAAACAAGAATATAAAATGGACTTGAGTTATTTCAGAAAAAAAGAAACAAAAAAAAACAAACACATCAAAGCTTGCTTCTCCCAAAACAGTCCCAAAGCTTAAAATCAAAGATCAAACTTTTTACAAAACAGAAAACAGTCAAATCTTCTGATGGAAGCAGCAGATATCAATGCCTAAAGTCCACTCCACAGATGCACCGTTCTCTGTGTATAAAAGGCCCTCCACTGAAGAAAGGCCCATCTCTTTATGTGGTTAAAAAGAGATGAGGGGAGGGAGAGAAGGGAGGCAGTGCTGTTTTGAAAGCTTGGAAATGGATATAATCTTTGTTCTTGACACAGTGCTTGGTGGACGCACTAGGGCAGTGTCCTGCGTAAGTTTGTTGGAGTGAAAACCCACCAACTATGTGACATTTTTGACCCACTATAATGGCTCTAATGACCCTAACGAGGTCCTCTTTTATGTCTTTGGAGCTGAGAGCAGTGATTGAGAGCAGACAGCATTCCTATTTTTAAGCAGGGGTAAGCAAGTTGCGGTCCTGTGGTTGAGTTAACTATTTGCCGTATTAAATAATTCTGTCTGTTTTGATGAAACTCATTGTAACGATGGTATAATGGTCAGTTTTAAATCAACTGTTCCAGACTGCATTATTTGCTGATCAGATTTGAATTAACCCTGGAGCTAAGATTGCATTCATTCTGCAAGTCATGAAGGGAACTGAGGCTGTAAAACTAATGGAAGTATTGTATTTCAAATATGGTGGTATATACAGGTCTTGCATTGCTTAATTGCTGGTTTTATTACTAGGCATCCCAACTGTAAAAATTAATAAAGAAATAAATAAATAGGAATAATGATAATAACAGTAGCAATAATAAACATTTTATAGCTTATGTAATTATTGATTTATATGCACAATGAGAATTTAAACTATGAACCTATAATGTATAAGATTTATGAATAAATAGCACATTTGCCAAGTAATGGTTTATATAGTGGGCTTCAAAAAAGATTGTTACCCTGGACTGAAAATGCGATTAAAATACAATGAAAAATAATTAGCATCATAGGGATAAATTCAGAATGCCAATACGTGATAAACATTGTAATTTATCAATGTTTCAGTGGAGTAAACCTAAAATATTCATTCATTTTGAATAAAAAATCAATTTCCTCCAAATAAATATTTCACATAATAATGAAACTGTTTGCTTCAGTAATTTGTGTAATGATCTCTAGCAAGAATAACAGCATGGAGTCTTTTGGATTTTTTAATTCTAGTGGGTCAGTTGCACTGGTTAAGATCAATGGCTGAATGGCCTCCACTGGTTATCTGGCAATTTTGGTTGACAATCTGGTAGCCTCTGCCAGGGCGCTGAGACTAGGCAGTAGGCAGTCTTTCAAGCAAGACAACAATCCAAACAACACCTCAAAATCCACAGAGAATTGGTTTCGGGACCACAAATCAATGCTCTGCAATGGTTATCTTGGTCACTGAACCTCAATCTGATTGAGAACACATGCGCTAAACTCAGGAGGGCAGCTGATAGGTGCAAACCCTGTAATCTGACGGATCTTGAAAGGAGCAGCATAGCGGACTTGTCCAAAATCCTCCCAAATTTGTGCCCTGACCTTTGAAAGCAGTATAGGAAGAAAAAAAAAACTCCTTGCCAAAGAGGTTTGCACCAAGTGCTAAACCAGGGGTGCAATTTATTGTGAAACCTTGATTTGGAGAGAATTGATTATAAATGAAATCAATAAATAATTTTGATCGGTTTCATTCAGCCAAACTGCAGTGTTTCTTGCATGTTGGCATTTAAACTTCATCACGATTATGTTATTTTTTATTTCATTTTTTGTGGAAATGCACGCAGGTGCGGTGCGTTTCACTGCCCCCTCACAGCGAGGAGGCTGTGGGTTTGAATCCAGCCGGGTGGCTTTTCTGTGTGGAGGTTGCATGTTCTTTCTATTTTCATGGGGTTTTTTTTCCGGGTACTTCGGCTTCCTCCCACAGTCTAAAGACATGCACTTCGGGCTAACTGGAGCCTTTAACTTGGCCTTAGCCATGAGAGTGTGTGTGTGTGTGTGTGTGTGTGTGTGTGAATGGGATTGGCAAGCAGCCCAGAGTGTGTCCCTGCCTTTCGCCCATAAACATTTGGAGTAAGCTCCAGCTCTTCTGCAACCCCAGTGAGCAGTCTGGATAATAGATTGATAAATTATTTTCTCATAGTATTTTTAGTGCATCTCCAGTCAGGGGAGCCGGTAATTCTGGAGCCCACTGTATTTGTGACTGAGCACATACATTTGACTTAACCTGTTGTGTTTTTTCCCAGCCTTCATGGAAATTGTGTTGAAGGCCAGTCCCATTTTGTATTACTAATACTGCTCAAATATGAATGCAAACCATCTATCATTAAAATACACCTGTAACCCATTAATCAAATGAGTGTACAGAGTGTGAACAATTAAAGATGGAGAGAGAATGAAATGGAAATAGTAGAAGCCATGGATAGCGAAGAGAGGGATGAAGAGATCGAGAGAGTGAAAGATGAACAGGGGTATGGTTTGAGAGAGATATGAAGAGACATGGAGACATTTGGGGGTAGAGAGGCAGAGATAGACATATATCGATGGAAAGAGAGAAAGAGAGAGGGGAGAGAGAGAGAGAGAAACGGATGTGGAGAGCTGTTTCAGTCTGATAAAGACTATTATGTCAGCCTTGACGATCAGTGGGTTTGAAAAAACAAAGCACTTTGCTGAGCCACAGATTTATAGTGTCTCTGTTTGGCTTTTGTGTACCTTTCTAAAGATTCATTTCGCCGAGATGGCCAGCCTTTGGTGGGCTCAAAGCCCGCTTTCATACACGAGTGTAAGATCTCGCCGGGCAGGCAGTCAGCGACTCTGAGATTTACGCATCATCCTCTTCATTGATCCAAATGTTCAAGGGTACTGTTAAAAATTTTATGGATGCAGAACAAAGCGGATCAAGCCTTAATTTCTGCTATGAAACGGCCTTTATTGATTTCAATTAAAGAAAATAGATTACCCATTTTTGGCTGCAAGCGTCTGTTTGTAGATTTAAGGCAAAACAAAAGATAGGATGTTGGATGTATTACGCACTCGGTGTCACATATTATTTCTTGCTCAAGGGCGTTATTAACTGTGTAATTTAAGGGCACTGAATGTTTGATGTCTGGCTGAATCCAATCATCCGTTGCTATTGGCCCAAACAGACAGGATTGTGCAGTGCACTTCCTTGAAGCGACTCTCTGTATGCTGCCTCATGCCCACACCTAAGCCTGAAGACTGTCAGTTGCAAACAAGAAGCCAGATTCATAAAAGTGCATAATGAATCTTTGTGAGCTGCATACAGCAGGGATCTGAGTGGACGTCCACAGCGCATGGCTCTGAATGGACAAATGTGTTTTATTAGCGAGAGAGAGCAGAATATATTATCTATTGCTGTCGACTGAGTATTGCATGAATGTACAAAAATGGCAATATCTCCAATGGCTCCTGCAGTATAATTTCAAGGCTGTCAGGTTATTGACTGATTTGTCAATAAAAGCATCGCTGAAGTCTAACCACCAGGATGCCACCAGAAAATGTGGATCTCTCAATGGTCAGGATGGGTGACAAATTTTAAAGATATTTTGATACTTAACGTTTTCATTGCCACAGAAATAGAACATTCATTGTCCATTTTATTTCAAGTCCAATATTTCAGATCATATTTGTTTATTGCAAATATTGTTTACTAATATGGCTTGCTAAAACATTACTCTTTAAACCCTTAGACTGACTTTTTTACTTGTTTTCCCTTAAGTAAATTCAACATTAGAAAAATATATAAATTTTTTTCATATTTTAGTCACATGCATATTCTGTATCTGCTGTTTGCTGTGCTTCAATCAAGCCAAATCACACTTATATTGAGATAAATATTCAAACCCTGGACACCATGTTTTTTATGACCACAACATTACATCAAATGAAAAATATGTATGTAGGTCTTATTCGTCATTTTATGCACATTTCCCTATAATTCAACTGGACATATTCAGGATCGTTGGAAACCTCGAGAACTCCACGACAATTTCAAAAAGGAATGAAGCTCCACAGGTTTGAATATATCAGTGGCATATGGGTCTGTAGCTTTCATGGGGTTAACATTAAAATAAAAAAAAAACAGAAAAACAAAAACCAAAAAACTCAAATGAGTTTAATTGGGAGAGTTTTTCAGCATATGTCATTCTGAGAAAGTGGTAATTAGCCTTCAGCTCAGATGAGGCAGAAACATGGCCGCCGGCACTGAGATGTGACTGCCTGACTAATGGCTTCTGCAGGAAATAAACACCATGATCTAGAGCCCGTCGACAGGCTAAATGAATCTCAGTGGCCATTTTCTGAAAAGGAGTCCGGGGATATCTCGTTTCACACTGGTCAGTTAACAAATTGGCATCTTTGCCAACTCACTCTGAAAACAGAAACTAGGCCCAGCTAGGCCCAGTCAACTAGGCCCAGTCTATCTATCTATCCCTATCTATCTATCTATCTATCTATTTTACTGTTCAATTTCTTATTTAAAAATTTTCTGTCTTCAATCGGGCGCAGCAACATTATTCCTAAGCTGAAACACACGTGTTCTCATGCAAAATTTAGATTAATGTTGTTCTTTGCTATGACAACCGTCATCATCACTTCATCATCGCTACCTCAACGTTCCGCATGTTTGCACACGTAAAGAGCGGGTGAGACACATCGGCCTGCTGTGTGAGGTGAGCACCTGCACGTCTCAATGTCTCCTGGATGCAGAGGAGCGACTGACACCTGGGGAAGCTGGCAGAGGCGCTCGATCTGAGGCAGACTGGGCCTGCTGCCAATGGAGCAATATGCTGCGGATGGGTGCTTTTTAGCGTGAGCCGCGTTAGCGACTCCTCTACCCTGGAGAAACTGATGCCCAAAGTCAGTGCCACTAGCATGACATCAGAAATTGTTCCTTTATCTTCACTGTGGGCTGCTCTCACAGACACAGATTAAGCTTAGTCTTTTAAGATAATTGTTTTATTCTCTGTGTGCAAACCTGGCCCTGTGAGTTTGTTTTATTTTTTTCTATCACAATTGCGCGTTGAAAACTCAATTTTGGTCATTTCTGAACTCGTTGGACTGTGTTGTTGAAGATGTTGAATTATAATGAGATTGATAATAGTAATTGAACCATTATCGTAAAATCTTTTACAATCGTATTATAAAATAACCGAAGCAAGTAATCGTGAGTGCCCTCTGCCTTCTGAATATCCTACACATATTCATATTAGCTTCACACTCAATTCAATTCAATTTTATTTGTACAATGCTTTTCAGAGATAGTCTGTCACAAAGACACTTAACAGATAAAAGAGGGTTGTGCCTGGCCTTTATCCCCAGAATAGCAAATCAGGCATACAAAAATAAATACTGTACATTAAAAAAGAAACACCTAGTAGGGAGAAAAAACCTTAAACAGTGGTGATAAAAAAAAACTGCAGTGGAAATATATTTGAGCAGGAACCCATCTACAGTGGATGAGCCCATCTTTGGCTGGCCAGCTAACTGTAATACAGGTTAGATCATTAAAGGCTGACAAGAAATCCATGCAGATGCGTTTGTATCTCCAATATGTAGCATTAGGCCTGAGTGTGAACCGGGGTAGAAAGTTCACATGCATAGCCAGTGCTCAAAACTGCCATAAAATTTCCATGAGGGGAAATTATTAGCTAATATGTCTGTGTGCACACTATGTATGGTATCATTAGAACTCTATCACAGGTAGAATGCTAATTGGATTGGGATGTCAGGACGTCTATAATCAGGCAAAGAAAGTCAGTCGGTAAACAGTTAAGACTTCTCTGGTGCCTGACACGATGGGTGACCTTGATTAGAAATTGATTCCAGTGTCAGGGATTTATTTATGGCTTATTTCTTATTAATAGCCGTTGTCCGTGAACTTTGTCGCGAGGGACCTTGGATAGTGAAACTGCAGTGCAGTTGCTAGCTGCTTCCCTGAGGAAGCTGATTTTTGCAGTCACCGTAACTGGCAGAAAAGTTGTGCATGTATCACAAAATGGTTGTGGCTCTTGTACAGGAATATTGATTTTTTTTTTTTTTTTTTTGCATTCGTTATTTTTTTATGAACATACCGTACTGTGAGTCTCCTCTGAATGCAAAGGTTTTTTTTTTGGTTTTTTTTGCTTGGAATTTTGTTTCGGTTTTCAAACCTGGCCCTAGGGCCAACCTGTGAACTCTAGCTTCCAAAATCCTTTCAGCCTAGTGAGGAATATTTTATTATTTACAGGTCATGATGTCAGAAACAGTAAAGCAAACTCGATCATTTACACCCTCTCTCATCTTTCAGGCCTTTTTAGCACTCATTGGTACATCTCAAACAGGTAGGTCAAGCGAAAATGGATTATTGTACTGTAGTTCCAGAGTTTGGTACACAAATGAGAAAGTGCTCTCGTAACTTCAACATTTATAAAAATTAAACAGTAAACAGCATATTGTTCACATGCTAATGATTTTAAGCCTTAAAAAATGCAGTTACAAGACAATCCAAAGCTTCCGGCGTGAATAGTAAGCTGTTGCTTTTTCTGTCTATGGTGAAATTTGCTAGCATAGTATCTAGCAGTGTAACAGAAAAGGCATTCAACTGTGTTTGTGCTTTACCTCCCTATTAGCAGTTAGCCAATTAATTTCAACATTTTGGAGTTAGGTATAAGGTGATGCATGACGAGAATATTAATCCTGTTAAAATTATGTTTAATATCATCATATGGTCAATGATTTTTAAAATCTCAACTGATGAACGTAGAGTAGACCAATAGCCAACATCAACACTTTATTTTAGCATTGGTTACATCATGCGGTTTTAATATCTAAAAATTTAATTCAAGATTTGTCAGTAGTATGGTTAATGATTTCATGTTATGGTAGCTTGGGAAAGAGCAATTCAGCGCACTGAATTTGATGAATGTACTGTTTATCAAACCACAAATGAGCTAGCTACTCTGTGAAAGAGTGGTTCAGTAAGCACAAGGAATCATTTTCACACATGTATTGGCTACAACAGTGTCCTGCCTTCAACCAATTGAAAGTTTTTGGGATGCGCTGGAGAAGGCTTTACGAGTCATTTGACTCTCCTATCATCAATAGAGATCTTGGCCAAAAATGAATTCAAATCTGTTAGAAAATAAATGTTGTAACATTGCATATGATTGTCAAAACAATTCCAGGACAAATGTGCACAATGATCACAGCTAAAGGCATTCCAGCAAAATATTAGCGCGTACAACTTTCTTTATTCTGGCCCGGCAGTGTACAAGGTGAGTGTGTGACCAAAAAATAAGGGTGCCAGAATTTACTGCATGGTAGTATTTCTACCCACTTATGTGGGCACTGATGTTGTGGTGGAACTGGGCACATTTAGAAAAGCGTTCAGTGTTTCAATTGATGGAATTGAAAAGGGACTGATACTGGGACTTTGATATCAGTGCACTGAAAACAGTGAACCACAGATTTGCATCCCATGAGAAATATTTGACTTTCGCCAGTGGAACAAGTGGATAAAAAGAGAAGACAAGAAATAATTAAATGTAAAATTGAAGAATTGAAAATTGAATAGACTTACCTGCAACTACAAGTGCCAGCTTGAAGACCCAAAGCACCATTTCATGCAAGATAAACCCCTGTGAAACTGAACCAGAAAACAGGGAACTCAATATATCAGTGGCGGCTGGTGAACTGGCGATAGGGGAGGCTCAAAACAATCCCTTAAAATTAATTATTGGTCACAACCTGTTTTCAATCATTCATTTAAATTACCATCACAGAAACTCTGATAACTCTCAATTATCAGGTTTGGCTAGTTTTCATTTATAACGTATACCAATTACGACTCCGGCTTCTCACACTTTTCTTTATTCAGGGATTGGAAGCAATGCATGTGTTTCATGGTCGTTTAAATGAAATAAGATCATTTGAAACATCTTTATGCAATTCCATTGCTTCCAACCCCTCCAGTGCACAAGGACTTCAATTCCTTGCGAGAATCTCTTACATACGCGTTGATTGAATAATTGCAGACTACAGCAGAGGAACGTAAATATGCCACTTAAACTCACACCGAATGCATGAGAGTTGACAGGTATGCGTTATAAATGAAAACTGGCCACACCTGATAATGTTGAGAGATTTCGGAGTTTCTGCAATGTAATATGTTTGTGTAATCTATGTTTCTGTAATTTAAATGAATTATTGAAAACAGGTTATAACCAATCATTAATTTTAAGGGATTGTTTTGAGCCTCCCCTATCGCCAGTTCACCAGCCGCCACTGATATATATATATATATATCCCAGCTGGAAATTTTTGATATTGACAACTCATGTTCCTGGGTAAATTTTTGCATATGTTTTTTGAGCCGTCCATGCTAGAGAGTATTTAATGTATTTTATTAGTTACTTAATCGGATTTCTTTGTTGGTGCTATATGTGCCGTTCCTTTTGGGGGAGCCATTCAAGAGGCATTTTGCCTACTGGCTCATCCTTTCCGCTCTATTTGTATTGTATTATTTTATTGTTTGTTTTTCTTTGTAGAGTGGAAGAAGTTTTTAATAAATAAATAAATAAATAAATAAAATCAGTAGCCAAAGCGCGTACTTATTAGGACGCACTTCCTGTGACAAGACCCATCAACTGTCTCACACACACACACACACACACACACACACACACATATATATATATAGATATATACATATTTATTAATTGGTTATGTATGTTATTGCCCGCATACAGTAAAAAACGGCCTGCCAATATATCTTATTTTAGCCGACCTGTATTGGCCGAGTTCAGCACACCCATAAGTAACCATTGGCAACTGTGGCATTCGCTCTCTTCAGAGAAGCAGACGACAGTCGCGGACCTAGCATTTAGCTCTTTAATGAGTCTTGAAATCGCGTACTTCAGAAGTCATCATAGTCATAATATTGTCATGATAGCACAACTTACTTAACCAATTAATAAAAATATTATAAATTGCTTATTTTCACATTTTCTTGGTATTGGTCTTTCGGTCGCGGTAACTGTGGCATTCGCTCTCTTCAAAGAAACAGACGACAGTGGTGGACCTAGCATTTAGCTCTTTAATGAGTCTTGAAGTCGTATACTTCAGAAGTCATAGTCATAATATTGTCATGATAGCACAACATATGTAACCATTTAATAAAAATATTATAAATTGCTTATTTGCGCATTGCCTTGGTATTGGCCTTTGGGTCGCAGAATTAGTCTGCGGCCTCGGCCCAATATGGCGACCCTCAGGCCAATACCAAGGCAATACGGAAATAAGCAATTAATTATATATATATATATATATATACACACACACACACACACACACACAATGTATATATGAAGAGTTTGTTTCCAAAACGCTATATATCCATTTGAGTAAATCAGCCTTTTCTATGTTGGTGCTTGGTGCATTTTATAGAAAAACACAAACTTTGACCATAAAAAAATACACCCTTCAGGATGAATTACAAAAAAAAAGTTATTTTTTGCACCAAGTGTAAGAAGCACAGGGCTATTGCTCCATGGTATTATCTCAATTTTTGTAATTTTGGCACTTATTGCGTTTTGGAAACAAACTCTTCATATATACATATATATATATACAATGTATATATATAAAATCTGCTATATGTGCTGTCAATCAGTTCAATTTCCTATGAGTGCGTGATCATGAATACATTTCATTTACCAGCAGTGAAGTGCTAAGACCTGACATTTGGCGGTACAGCCTCAAGAGAAATCTATTCACACGAAAAGTGGTGGTAATGAAGGATTAAAATCTGCTATTGCTCAGTGATATCACCTGGGATTCTCTCTTCTGCGGGAAACAGCCGCCATTTGGGCTCTAGATCAAACAGATGATAGGAGCCAAACAAGTTAAAACAAGAATCACATTGCTGTCTGCTGCAAGCTCAGTTATTGCTGTTCGTGTAGAATAGTTCTGGGCACAATTCAGGAAAAAAAAAAAATGCTTTTTTGGTTTGTTTTTTTTTTCTGAAAAAACTGAAGAATAATTTAAAGCCAACAGTTAGACTTACTGCCTGTCTCGCTTTGGCAGGACATTAGTTTGAAAGGCTGGGAAGTGTGTCTTCTTTCTTCTGTCAGTGTTTCAGTTAAAAATGGGGACTGGTACACGTAACAGGCAGCATAAACCTTCTCTCTCCACTCAGTTGTCAATTCTGGACAAAATCTACAGACGACTGGAGGGAGAATAAATCATACAGACTCTCCTACGGAAAAGCTCTGAAGCACAAGTATTGCAAAGAGCAGGACTAAGCCCAAGCCTGGAAAAAAAATGTACATTTGCCAAAATCAAAGGACGCCATTGTGGCTCTATCTTAGTTGAAGTAAATATGGCATTCATTGACTGACCAGCGGGGATAGATTAAAGACATGGGACCGAGACGGCGAGCACTAAGATGGGAAAGAGAATTAGACGGGAGAGAATGGGAGAATTATAGTCGGTCATACCTCCCCCCCACCCTGCGTTCAATCTTTGCCATAATTTCTCTCCTCTCGAACAGTACCCCAGCTGACAGCTATGGACTGCAGCTTTGCGCATTCTCCATTTCCAACACGTTAAGAATTTAAGGTCTACTTTTTGAAGATCTTATCCCAGGTCTGCTGGGGTTTCGCGTCATCTCTTGAGATGGTGCCAGACGCTCACTGCGAGCAGCAGAAACAGCTCAGAGTCCCCAGATGGACGTCTGTACCACATAAACACAGACAACAGCAGGACTAATGCAAGGGCTATGTAAGACTCACTCACATCTATTAGCAAGCTCTTAATAATTAATTATCTCTGAGCTAACCAAATGCCTAGCACTGTAGTATTGCTTAGATTTTTTTTTAAATCATGGTTTCCAAGATATTTTTCTGTATTTAGATGGTTTGTCTAACTCATTGATGATTTGTGTAAAACTCTTCAAAAGCATATTGGCTGTTCTGTGGCCTCATTTCTGCATGCACTTCTGAGAGCAGATGGCACTCAGAATTTCAGTGCATCATGGGAAACGGTGGGAGCTGCAACTGTACTATGGGTCTATTGCACTTGTACTCCTGTGTGTAAAGGGACCAGGATATTCCTGTGTTCCTTATGCACTCTTGACTCAGAAGCGACTCATACTGCGAATGCGCCGCAAGACCACCTCAGGGCGAAACTATGATCCGCTCCACCATGTGGGGCTCCCAATGCAGTATAAACCAGCCTACCAGTGCAGCGGCTCTCATTTCTGTTGACCCAAGGCGAGAATGCCAAACCGGGGGATCCCGATGTCTTGAGGGCTTTGACAGTGTGTGGCAGTGAGGACTCTTACAAATGATGCCACCAGATTTTGACAGATTTTGATCTAGTCAATATATGTCCTTAACTTTAAGGTCAAACTGAAATTCAATCCACCATTAATTTTTTAAATTAATTTTTATTTATTTATTATTGTGGCAGGCCTAACTTGGCAAGCTCTTTTCAGAGATATCCAAAAAAGTTTCATTTGGAAATACAGTTATGGCTTTATTTTTGTCCCTTTGAGAACGGAAATTCATGCGGCGGTAACCTGCATAATTTCATCCATCGCAAACAGCATATTTATTGCCTTCACCCAGTCAGGAAGTCTCCTGCTCTAGCATACTGTAACTGTAACTGGCCTCTGCGTCTGAGGAGTCTGGACAGCGCAGAAGGAGGTGTGTTGATACAGAGGTTGAAAACAGTAATTTGTTCTGTGGTTTATTTTTCTATGTTTGAATTTAACTGAAATGGGACTGAATGAAATTAATTGATAATGATGGTCAAGCTTAATTCATTTTTCATTTTGAAACATTTGCCATCACACATAGCGTTGATTGTTATATTGTTTTAATACCATGAGTGCTGTTTTGTGTACGGTTTAAATCACACACACCTTTTCGTACAAAACACATTACCTGGTGAATCGACCTTTGGCCCCCCAGGTATCATCATGCATTACTACATTGGAGCGCGGTACTCAAAGGACCGAAGCAGGCGGCGGTAATGCAGTTAAGTGCTTGTTTTTCACCTGACAAAAGTCCCTGTTCGCAGCGGCACTAACGCACTGGTTTTAAAGGGAATGACAGCGGCTAGTCCCATTGGCCGTAACTGAACCACCACACCCACAGTTTATTCATCTAAGTCCACCCTTTTGACAACAGTTTTACTGCTCCGCTATCGCCTCCTGTCGAATCACTGGAATCAGACACGCCCAGTTATCTGTGCTTAGGTCTTGCATTTGCCGACTGCGTTTAGGGGCTCAAAACAGGGCCCTTGCATTCAGTTATGGGTTAAATCAAGGCAAACTCTGACTTGATGCTCTAACACTGGCCGGAATTATGCCCCTTGGTATTTATTTTCTCATTTTGATATATTTTGATTGTTCTCCCTGAAACAGATTGACCAGATTTACAGTTTGTAGAATTTCTTAATACTGGGCAACTTGCTCAGCAGCAAGGAAACTTTTGAACCAGCATTAAGTCAGGCAGCAATTCTATCAGATCAGGGAGGTCTTACATGTCAATTAAACTCCTGAAAACTGTCCAATAAAATACTCTGACCTGATATTACTTACGTTGTCTAGAGTGGACTGCAAGCTGGACTTTTTCAAACTTTGGAATTGTAAAACTGGAACTTAACTCACTCTGCTCTGAAACCGCATGCCTCCCCGATACTGTATATAGAATGCTTTCCTGTATTTCTTTGTTTAATTCAGTGCACATATTTGTCATTTATTTACTGGTGAGAACCCTTGCAGACTGGCTGTGCTTAAGGATACTCAAGATACAGAGGAGCTGTTTGTCTTGATGTCAAGAACCAAATGATTTTCAAATAAGCCAGTGACATCACCATAAAAATGAATTGAAGCAAACAAATATAAATAAATATTTCAGCAAGTTAACTGTGACTCGGGAGACAAAAAAAAGTATTTATGGTACTGTTATTCTTTAACCCCTTGGCGCAGAATACAAATAATGCCAATTTTTTTCCTGTTATGCATGAGCCTATTTAGGCTTTATAACCAGTGAACGACAAATCAATTTTTTGACTGGTTGTCCACGGACAAGCTCTTCAATAAAAATCAGTTGGAATGGTGGTTGTCCAGAATGGTTCTGCAGTACATTCCTATCAAAAATCGCCAACCAATAAAATGTCAGGTTCCGTGTTGACCAATGAAATTATCGCTGCCTCGCTGCAGGCCCATTCGTTTAACTTCACACAGTGTACCGTGGGGGCGGTGACGTTTACACAGACCTACACTGAAGATTCTGCGAAATGTGTGGCTATGCCGCGAATGCGCAATCGCTTATTAAACTATGTTACTCTGTAGATTATGTAGCCATCTAGCTAGTTAGCTAACGTTAACTATGGAGAATCTTTGTTAATGATTGTCCTAATTAAGTGGCGTCATTTGTTTTTGCCCTAATTTAACCCGCTTGTTAGCTGTACCAGTGATTGCTCTTGAGGCAGCATACCATGGGGGCTGGGGGCGGTGACTCCCAGACCCACTCCCGAAGACACTGCAGTATCTTTGGCTATATGCTGTGTGACCGATTGCTGATCAAACTACGGTACTCTTTTGATTATTTAGCCATCAAGTTAGCTAATGTAACAGACTTAGAAGGATGCCAGCCACCTCAGATGCATACAGTAGACTGTTGTTTGCACCTCTGTGGCAAAGACAAGATATGTCAATGCTTAAATGACGAACATGGCCCGAGGTGCACATTCACTGCTGCATATACCATATCAGCACGAAGGCATTAGATAAAACGGTCTCTCAACCTCCCGGATATCTCCTGCTCTCATTGCATCCCATGGCAGACTGACTATCGAAAGAGAGTAAACACAATTGTTCCAACTCAAAAGCAATCACTGGTACTGCAAACTAGCTAGTGAAGTTAAGCCAAAAACAAATGACACCACTTAATTATGACGATTATTTACAAGGATTCTCCATAGTTAATGTTAGCAAGCTAGCAAGATGGCTACATAATCTACAGAGTAACATAGTTTAATAAGGGGTCGCGCATTCGCAGCATAGCCACAGATTCTACGGTATCTTCGGAGTGGGTCTGTGTAAACGTCACCGCCCCATGGTACACAATATGAAGTTAAACGAATGGGCCTGCAGGGAGGCGCGATAATTTCATTGGTCAACACGGAACCTGGCATTCTATTGGTTGGCGATTTTTGATTGGAATGTACCGCAGAAAAAAAGTGGTTGTCCCACAAGCGACTGATTTTTCGTTTTTACTTGTCCGCGTGAAAAACTGATTGTCCCGGGCGCCCGGGCAACCGATTTGTCGTTCACTGTATAACTCAGTATTGGTGTCAAAGAGACTCTGGAAAATTATTCAAGTGAAGCAAGACATTTGGAAATTCAATTATAGAACTATTTAGGAATGAAATTATGGAATTTACGGACGCTGGCGTCTATATCTGCGCATTAAATATCATGCATTGCACTATTGTAGCGTAGTGTTTGATCTCTGGGAGAATATTTGAGGTTGTCAGTGCATTTGGAGCAAGTGGTTTTCCAGTCCTTTGGAACCACAGTTTGAGTTTGATCGCATCCTAGCATGAATTAATAAATAGACCACATGTGCATAACCACAGCAATGCTTGCCCACCACCAACAAGCAGCATTAGGAGTTTGTATGACTGCTACAAAATCCATCTGTGTGTTTGTATGTGTGTGTGTGTGTCAGGAAGAGAGTGAATGTATGTTTGTTTGTATTTGTGTGTATGTGTGCGTACTGTACAATAATTCATGTGAAACAGAGTGTTACGGCCCCCGTCTAGGGTAAAGCTGTAACAGCTTCAAGTGAGCGTCCCTTCTCCCGTTCCCAGAACACGCAAACACACTATAAGTGTGAAAAAGATAACAGAATTTATTGTAATGCATACATGTCGGCCCCGGAGAGCTACAGGCTCCAAAGTGGGGAACTGCTTACACATGTCGGCCCCAGAGAGCTACAAGCTCCAGAGTGGGCAATGCCAAAACAATAAACAAAAGAATCTTCAAACAAAACGAACTAATTTTCCTAACCGAAAAACAAAAAGGACAAGTCAACTTACCTAATTTCCAAACATAACCAGGAGAAAAAGGAATAAACAAAACGGCACCCACTCCTTACAGCTCTTTACAACACACAGGGCTGAACGACGTATAGACAATACACAACTGCAACCAGCCAGATATAGATTATCGTTTCGTAACAAGTTCAACAAATATACGTTTGTACTTTCAAGAATCAACGCTACACGCAACAACGGAGGCAACAGATGCGGTTCTGGGGGCGAGGAAGTGAAGACTGCCGGTCACACGCTTCTGCAATCTCTTATGACGTCGAGGTTCTGGTCAGGTCCAATCGTATGCTGCTTCCTTAACAGGATCACCTGTAAGAAGACAATTAGGCACACATACGTCCTTGGACGTAACAAGAGGGCAGATTTGTTTTGTTGTGGGTGCTGACCTTTGACCCAAGAAGGCTGTAAACACTGGTGTGGTGATGTTCCCCTGTGGCACAGTCTTGCCTCTCACCCTGGTGGACTTCAGACAACTGCCTGCGGAGATGGTGGCTCACTGTGTGAAAAATGATAGCCTCATTAAGTTATGTGAACATATTTCCTCTCTTTAACTCCACTTGGTATGACAAGTTTTCAAAATTGAACACAAGTTTGTATGTTAACTGAACATTATTTGTAGTCTTCACTAATCGTGAGTTGAAACGGAGCTTAACTTCTAGGTGAGTTAACTCACATTTCGTTGAGTTTAGCCATTTTTTAAGGCAGCTGGTGAACTTTCCTTTGAAGTTTACACAGCTTGAATTTTATTACAGTGCTGGTGATATGGTCTCTGAAAAGCAGAGGGAATCAATAATGTTAGGAAAATGGGTCTGTTGCATATGATAGTGCTATGGCTGTGCTCATATGCTGTGTGGTTGATGAGCAGCAGGCCTGTCTGCGCAAGTGCTTCAGTTGTATTAAGAGACTGAGCATTTCCCATTCAAGCAGAAGATGCTACGGCCTGCGCGTAGCTCACAGCTAAGGCAGTGATCCGTGAGCGCTGTGGTCAGGTGTTCAAATTCTGAACCATGCCATTATCAGCTATGGCTGGTGGTCTGCATGGGCTAGGTAACAACTACCTCAGCCTCACCAGGGAAAATATGGGTAAACCAGTCAAATACTGTATGCTAGTTAGTTAGTTTTATTTAGTACACTAACTGCATTATCCTCTGATGGAATAGCACTGTATGTTTCACAGTTTTGACTTCATGAAAGAAGCAAGAGTCAGTTGTCACGTTAGTTGAAGGAATTACAGGCCATTGTATCCTGAGTCAATGGGCGCAGGTCACTGCGGTGGAAAAAACAGTTCAAAACGGACAAAACGGCTGTGTTCAGAGTGGAGGGATAAAAGGAGGAAAAAAATCCCCCCAAAAAATCAAAACAACTTCTTGTTCAGTTATTGTTGGCTTGTGAGCCAAAATGCTACAGTATATCTCACCTGGCTAAATTTTTGTTTTCATCTTAGCAAAAGAAGCAGAAAATTATTTTTTTGTATGTGTCAAAATAGTCTAAAACCAGTTGCTAAACCAAAGCCTGTTTCTCAGAATTTTTTTTTACTGGGCTGGCTATGTTTTTTTTATGTTGTAGGTTTTTTTTTATTTTTTATTTTACACGAGTGCCATGCGGGGCTGACTGATTGGTTCAGTTTCAGAAAAGGTTAGTTTGAGGTCCAGTACGGGTTGTCAAAAAGTGTTGTCTAGTCACTGTTTAGTTGACTCACTCGGCAAAGTCGCTGCTTACTTACTGTGCCAGAGCCAGAGGTAACCAGCAGCCTCATGAAAATGAGATGTAATTGACTTTGTAATGCTCTGAGATGTGGGAGGGATGCAGTTGGTTTTCGGTAACATTTTTTGTTGATCAAGCATCTCCTGCTGGCCTACTGGTCCCTGTTTGTTGCCTCCTGAGCGAGAACGTTTGGCTTTCTTCCACCCGCATTCTGTGCGTGTTTGCTCTGTGACCACAAGTGAAAAGAAACGGTGGCTCGCGAACGTGTTTCAGAAAAAAACCGCAAACAGTACGCAATGTCGGCATGCATCATGTTCGAACATTCGAGTATACAGTATAGTGCATTTTCTGGACATTCTTGATTCGGTTAGGACTGGAGATGCCAAACTAATTCATGAAAAGAAAAGAAAGGGTTGTCCATAAAGGGCTGTAATACTCTGATCACCCAATATAGAAGGAAATGCCCTCAAAATAAAGTTGCCAGTCTGCATCTTAACCTTATTTTCAATGTTCTACTTATGTATGATCGTTTACAGTATTCGTTGTGCAAAAGTGAGGAATGTGACAGGCAAATAACATGACCTTATCTAACATGAATGGTGAGAATCGGCCATTTATTCCAACTAGGCTCGCCGTTTTCCTATCACTAAGATAAACCTAACATTTTAGATACTCAAGAACTTGAGGTAATCCAGCACTATATCAAGCCTGGGCTTGAAAACGATATTGCCAGGGAAGCCATTCCACAATGTGATCACTTTCAGTGTGAAAAAAATATCCAGACCGTTGAAGTACATCTCCCACAACATGGTGTGGCCTTGTTGACACAGTTGTAGAGTGTAGGCTGCCAGTGAAGGCCATATTTCTGACATGTTTAAGCTGAGGTCTTGACATACTGATGTCATTAAAGATTCCCTTGGCACATATTTTAGTGCAGACAACTCTCACCTGTCCCAGTTTAAGTCCCAAACAGCCTCTTTATTTGGTCATTTAATCATGCCTGCAGTTTAATTGGCTTAATATTTCCTCTCTGTCCACCTGATATGCGATGAGCTGGTCTCTGGTGCTGTCTGCAGTGAATCAGCTTTGAGGCTGATGCTTGTTCCCTTGTCAGAATGATGCCAGACTTGACAGACTGAGTCAAGCGCCAAATGTGCGGCAGCCCGTAGAACTGTATGATGAAAAGTTGTGAAATGGCACCATAAGAGCGAACAATCTCTGTAATTTATACATAATTTTTTACGGTGTATGACTCAATCGCTTTAATGTCACCATCAGGCCAAAGTCACACATTCAATTCTGGTCATTACAACTGAGCTATTTGTTACCTCTGTCAGCGGGTAATATGATCACTTGTTTGTGCCTGTGTGTGTGTTTATGTGTGTGTTTGTCAGCAGGATTACTCAAAAACTATTCAACGGATTACAGCAAAATTTTATGGGAAGTTGGACTGTATGAATGGGAAGAGGTCATTACATTTCCAGACCAATCCAGCGACAGATCTGGATTCTGCAGCTGATTATCAGTGCTAGTAGATCAAAACCTGCTGGCGGAGGTGTGTGCTCTTTGAGTGCCCTCTTGTTGGAAATTCAGAGACTTCACTGGAATCCTTTTGTTCAGGCAGAGAGCGACACAACCCATGTCATTATTTTCTGCCTCACCCTATTTTCTGCCATTTTGAATTTCATAAAAATTTACTGAAATTGCATGTCATTTTCTTATCATATCCGGGAATTTTTTTCCAATCCTCAGCAAATGAACAGACATCATCTTGAGACCATGCCTCTCAAAAGGCACTGCTTAGATTTTTTGATATTTCTCTTGCTCCTGACATTGACGGCAACGATGCCATAACAGGAGGTCATAACCCTTTATTTACAGCAATCTTAAAATCCCCCCCAAAAAAAAATAAAAAATAAAAATAAAAACTTTAATCTGTATTAATCTGTAGGTGGTGCTGTAATCTAGAAAAAAAAAAAGAATAAATAAAATTGACAAAATCTAAATTCAATAACCATTTGGCCAAATGACATGAATATATATGTATATATTTTAGTTAATTTTAGACATCATAGTAGAAGTGATAATCATATAATTATAATTTTATTATTTAATTTGCCATCCAGGAGGACAGTAACCCAAAACGCACATTCAATTCACAAACACATTACATGGCAATCAAAAGCACACACTGGACTGTTTTAGATCGCCCTAAAATGACTCGTATCAGTCAATCTGTGCCAAAACCGTAAATCTTACATTGGAACAAGGAATCCTTCATACATTCACGCACTTAACGACAACAAATTGCAATTAAGCAATAGAGGATATTTTAATTAAAAAGGTGCAAACAAAACAATGGAAGCAAGCATCATTTTCAAGGTTTGTACAACTACCCATTTCAATACAGGTGCCAATAATTGCGACCACAGCACTTTTATCTATTCCTTCCCCTAAAAGCATTTTTAATTCCAGACATTTTAATTTGAGCTGTAACTTGGGTATTTCAATGAAAATCTCCGAACAAACGGAGGTTGTTCTGTTTCCTATTATTTCTGGTCATTATGTATTCAAAAACCAGGGGTGTCATATTGCTTCACACAGTCTGCCTGCTCATAGTCAGCTGACTGTGCTTGGCCCCTCAAAAAGTTCTTTAACATTAATTATTATAATTAGTTGTAGTAGTAGAAGTAATATTTACTTGCAACTTAAAAATGAGCAAAGTGAAATTTGTCAAACAGGTAACTGAGTTGAAAATGAAATTGTCATACTCCTCCAGTGATTTTGAAATGAACCAACCCATTTCTACTTTTTGGAGAAAAACAGTATTGTTTTTGTTTTTTTATGCCCAGTGACACATGCATTTTTTGACATCTGAGCATAATACCAGTACTTGTTGAGATTATCATTGTGTTTCAGTTTTGGAGTGTTTGTGTAGGATCTCTACATCTTGTCAGCTTCCCCTGGAACACAGTTATTGTTCAAATGTTTGTTGTGGCTTGAATGCGCCAGCAGTTTGGCTGTTTGAATCGCTCCAACGTAGCAATTCCGAAGTGCCTGCCTCCGGCCTGCACTTTGCATTCTGGGAGCTGACAGCTGATACAGTTCCCAGCCCAAGACGGATGGAAAAATTCCTACAATTCAGCATCATGATGACAGAAGAGACTAGTAAAAAAAAAAAAAAAAAAAACCTGGGGACACGCAAACAAATAAAGGTATGCTATGTTGCCGCTTGTGGGGCTAGAAAGGCAGGCACCTGTGATTTCTTGTCAGGCAAGGGTCTTTGATGCTCAGAACATACATTGTTGAGAGTAGGGTAGTTTTTTACGCAGAAAAAAAGAAAAAAAAAACTAACGCACAGATGATAGAATGGGAGTGAGCAGGTTCTCGCTGTGATCAGTTTTAGCTCACGGTCTCCCTCACCCGCATGTACCCCTTGAGAGTAATGCAATCCCCGACTCAAAGCTCTCCGCCACCGCAAACACAAAGCATGGCCTTGTATGATGTATCGCTGTTTCAATTGTGTAAGTACAGCAGATTTAATATTTTGAAAGATTTATTGGGTGCAGAATTATGGCCAACTTTACCAAGTTTAATCTTCAGCTCATATGGGTGCACACACACACACACACACACACACACACACACACCCACATGCAAAGCTAAATTCATCAGGCTTTTCACAGAGGGAAATAAATAAATAAAAGAGAAACGGGACTGCTTTCTTGTGAGAAAAAATATCTTAGATTTACAATGCGTTGCACCGGGCATCTTACAATTGTGTAAAATGAAAGGAGAGATCAGAAAGGAAAATAAATTAATAATGGTATAGGCCTGTAAGGAGGTTTTTTTTCTTTTATGGAGAGTTTAATTGCAATATTGAAGAGAGCTTTAAAGCTTCTCGTTTCACTAATATGAGCACCACTGAAATAATATACAATGTGTCCTGGAGGTGTTATTAATATAGAGCAAGTAATAAACTTTTCATGAAACCAGGGGTGAAGACTTCAGTAATTTAACCCTTAGTGCGCTAAATGCAGCTATTGTTG
Source organism: Gymnothorax javanicus (assembly GCA_029692085.1). Classification (NCBI taxonomy): domain Eukaryota; kingdom Metazoa; phylum Chordata; class Actinopteri; order Anguilliformes; family Muraenidae; genus Gymnothorax; species Gymnothorax javanicus. The sequence continues at coordinate 24,816,741 of CM056193.1, forward strand.
CTCAATGATGTAAGATATCAAAATCAAGGCTGTTGAAAACCTATAATGTGGCGACTTGTTTAAAAGAGCTCCGGCAGGGAGCTCTTTTAAACAAGTTGCCACATGAAAGTTTTTCAACAGCACAAGATAATTAAATTTATATGTATTTTTAAATTTATTTCAGTGCCCCAAGGGTTAAACTAAATGCATTGCCATTTGAAACAAATGCTGATTCAACATTTCTTAAGAGGTCATTTTGGCGATGTTAATTGCTATTCACCTGTCATTACAAAGCGTTCATTTTCAGAGCCAAGTGCCAACCCATACTGACACAATGAAGACCATTTTTATGTGGTGCTGGGTGGGATCGGGCGGGTCTGAGACTGATCTGTTGACACAAAAGGAAGTTTTCTTTTTAATCAGGATGGTATGACTACAGCACAGAGGTTAACATGCAGGACTGCATCCGTTTCTAGTTTTCACCGGTGGCATGCTGGTAGATTTTCAGAGGGCCTTCAGTAACCTCACTCTTTATCGCATGATTGCCCCTAAGTTGTTCCCATTTAGGTTCGCCTGATTAACAGTAAAACTACTTATTGACTGAACAACCAAGACCAATACCAATGTAATGTAATGATTAAGATGATTAAGAAATGAGTGACAAAGCGATGGCCTATTGGATGCATTTATATGATTGACATGATTTTGTAAAGATGGCAGTAATTTGAAAATAAATGCAAAAATTTCAAGAACTATTGTTGAGGTCCATCTCTTGGGTTTTTGCGTTTCTTTAAATTATTGCTATTCTTACAATGTCACTCTGCTACGCATCGTGCCTAACAGCACCCTTTAGCTGTGATTAAATTTGGAGTGTAGAACAGATCCTCACGCCTTTTTGCTCAATGAGCCTCTCAAACTAATGTATGCAAATCTTTGCTGTTTCATGAACTACACAAGCACAGCATTTATAAAGACATTTTATATGGTCATTTATGTGCAAAACAAAATGCCTCATAACTTTGTGATGCAATGTGCTACAATGCTATCGAAAATACATTTGACAGTCATTTTACCAATTAGTTGTAGCAATTGTTACTTAATAGGGCAAAGTAAACTGCAAGAGGATTAGGTAATTAAGAACTGAAAGGTGAGGGTACTGAAGGCCTTTGTTACCACCGACGGACCACTACTGGTTTTCATACATAGCCTTAATTGTGTAATTAGCCCTTACATTTATGCTGTCTGACAGTTTGCGATAAGCTAATCACAGCTGAAGACTGCACTTTGGCCCTACAAGAAAGAATTTCCTGTGTGCTAATTTCCCATTAAACCACAGTTGGTTTTTACAACCAGTAAGTTCATTTAGCCAGGATCATTGGTGGACAGCATGCAAACTGACCCACCTTACATTATCCAGAATTATGCATTACTGTTCAGAAAACACAGACATTTGTAGCAAATGATATACAAATAAATAGTAATCTCAGAATTACAACTGTTTATTGACATGACCAAAAAAAAAAGGTTCCTTTGTAGGATAGCAAACAGGAAACTTAATGCAGTGCGACCTGCGTGCACTTTGAACAGGCAAATAGGTATTCACATGAAACGTCATCTGTTTTTTGTTTTTTTGTTTTTTTTTTTTTGGGAAGGGCTTCTGAAATTCAGCTTGAGGAGTAGCTTTTTCTCTAATGTAAGTTATTGATAGCCAAAAATGATCTTGAGTACATTTTTAAGTCACGATCTCTTTCAGTTCTTTTCTAAATTTCTGACGATTGGAGCTGCCTTTCAGACTTAAACAATGGATCAAGTCATTTTGGTTCAATATTGAGTTTTTATACGCCCTTCTGTCTCTCACAGTGAATTACAGACATATTGACATTTGACTTGAATCAAATTTCAAAATGGAACTAAGCTACCAACAGTGACTCGATGGTAGCCTTGTTAAAACTGAAAGCTGACATGTACATGGCTTGGGTAGTCAATAAGCCAACAATGAGGGTATTTAATTTAATGCACTTCTGCCGCCACTTAGGGAGCTGAATTGACCGAGATGCATGTGCCATTGATAAGACACAAGTTGAATCAATACAGGAGACTCTTCAAGTGCCACTTGTCTGATATAATTATCTTTAAGTCTCTCTAAATCAGGGCTGCTCAATTTTCACCCCAAAGGCCAGTAATCCCGCGAGTTTACTCTTTTTAGGTCATTAAGGCATGTTGGGTTGAGGAGGCGAACTCATTTGCTTCATCAACGCGATGATTGCCTGCATCAGGCAGTTAAGGCTCTTGATATAAAGGCCGCTACCCGGCACGGTGGGTGTCTGAATTTCGGTCAATTCAACAGAGTTCTGAGAAACATCAAATTATTTTGACAGTGAAGTTAGCCTTTTTTGGTGCACTGTTACTCGGAGTGACGTGTGAGCAAATTAGAATTCATGTCTGACAGAGAGAGCTGAGTCCACGTTACATTGCATTACTCACGCTTGCATCTCAGAATGCTGGGATGAGGATTTGCTTGATGTTTTAGCAACAATGAGTGGAAAAGATTTCATTGTCTTCAAAGGAGGGGAAGGATTCTATGGTGCCTGTTGAGCCATGTATGGTGGAGGAATCAGCTCCGCCACTGAACTTGTGCTTTGGGTTACTGTGGCTCAGGAGGTGTTGCAATGAAATTCTGAGGGACGGAGCTCATCATGCTCACAGGTTTTTTGATAGAAAAGGTATCTTGAAACTTAATTTTTTTTTTTTTTTTTTAAATTTCACATGATTTCATTGAGGAACATACCTGAAATAACAGGAAGATACTTTTGTTCAGTAAATATGGTGGTGTGGAAAATGTTTGCCCCTTCCTGAATTTTTCTATCTTTACTTAATATTTACTGTAAATATTTTAGAACATATAACTAATTTTAATGGAAAAAAAAGACAATGTGAGTAAACACAAAATGTAGCTTTGAAATGATTGAGGGTAAAGAATTATTCAAAACCTTTATAAACCATGTGGAAAAAAAAAAAAACAATTGCCCCTCTCAGCCCAATAAGTGGTTGCTCCACCCTTCGTGGAAACAAGTCGTTTGCAGTAAGTGTCAATGAGTCTTTTACATCGTTAATGGGGAATTTTGTCCCGAGTCTTCACGCATGAACTGCCTGTTTAAGGTCATGCCACAACATCTCTATTGAATTCAAGTCAGGACTTTGACGAGGCCACTCCAAAGCCTTTATCTTGTTTTTTTTCTGAGCCATTCAGAAGTGGATTTATTTGTGTGCTCCAGATCATTGTCCGGCTGCATAACCCAACTGCACTTCAGTCTTAGACCACAAACTGATGGCTGACATTCTCCGTCAGCAAATTCTGGTAGAAAGCAGAATTCATGGTTCCATCAATTATGGCTGGTCGTCTAGTTCCTGAAGCAGCAAAGCAGTCTCAGACCATCACGCTGTCACTACCGTGTTTGACTGTTGGCATGATGGTCTTATTGTAGAATGCTGTGTTAGCTTTATGCAGGATGTAACGGGACCCATGTCTTCCAAAGTTCCACTTTCATCTCATCACTCCCCTAAAATATTATCTAAAAAGTCTTGGGGGTCATCAAGTTATATTTTAACAAATGTGAGGCAGGCCTGGTCAGCAGTAGTTTTTGCCTCCCACAACTCCCATGGATGCCATTTTTTTGGAGTTGTGACCTCTGACCTTATCTGAGTCAAACGAGGCAACTGAAACAAATTCCTCTTGAGGGGATATTGGTAGGATGGCCATTCCTGGGAAGGTTCACAACTGTTCGAGGTTTTCTCCATTTTTAGATAATGGCTGTCACAATGGTTCGCTGGGGTCTGATAGCATTAGAAATGGCTTTGCAATCCATTCGAGACAGATGTATACAACTTTTTTGTTGATATATATATCAGTCGGCATCATGTGTTGCTGTTTACCCACTTCACCTTAGCAGATAGGCTCTATTTAAATCATTTGTAATTTCAACAGAGCTGATAGTAATCATTGCTGGGTGTATCTAGTGAAATCGATCCCAATTATCCCTTAAATTTGTTTAATTGGTTTATTTAGTGATTAGGTGGGCAATTACTTTTTTCCACATTGGGCCAGGTAAGGTTTGATTGCTTTTTCTTTCAATTAAAAGAAAATCGTCATGTAAAACTGCACTTTGTGTTTACTCTGGTTATTTTTGTCCGATTTCAAAATTAGTTTGATCATCTGAAACATTTCAGTGCGATAAATATGCAAAAGTAGAAGAAATTGGAAAGGAGGCAAGTATTTTTTAGAGTCTCCAATTAGCCTAATATGCATGTCTTTGGACTGTGGGAGGAAACTGGAGTACCCGAAGGAAACCCATGCAAAATCCACACAGAACGGCCCCAGACTAGATTCAAACCCATGACCTTCATGCAATGAGGCAGCAGTGGTACTAACTGTGCCACTGAGCCACCATATTGTCTAATTAGTCTTTTGGTATTAGTATTAGTATTGGTATTATTGCATTAATGACAAAAAATACATAAATAAATAAATCTGCCTCATGTTCTCTGATTATTATTATTAATGCATGTATTGAGCACTAGAAACAAATGTATCCTTTTTGTGGGAATGTGCAGTCATTTTATTATATTTTCCAATGTGGAGACATATGATTGAAGAATGGCATGCTGTGCTATAAAAATATCCAGCATTTTGACACAAACCCATTAAGAGTATATTGTTACTATTAAAAGCTGAACTGCCATTGATTGGCTGTTAACCACAGAAACCGATATCGCCACAAGCTGTTCAATTAGACTAAAGTTCCATTCGCATGTGGTTGCTCCATTGGGCTTGAACGTGAAAGTGCTTCATAAGCTTTTGTACTGAAAAGCTGTGAATATTTAAAATGGACCCTAGAGGGACTGGAAGCATAGCAGGTACTTACTGTAGCCTTGTACTTTTCTGTGTAAAATATGAAACCTAATATTTGATTTCAAACTGACTTGTTCAGGTACTGTTTTTCATGTAAAAACCAAACTTTACGTCAAACCTACAAGGAAAATGAACATTCATACATTCTTAAATAGCCACAGGTTATTGCCAATAAATGGATAAAAAAAATGCCTTGGAAATGCAAACAATTGCAATTTTTAAAGCGAGCTATGGATTCTTTCTGGTGGCAAAGGCAAAATGATACAGAAGTAATTTCGAAATCATTATGAAGTGTTTTGGTATTATTGTAGTATTGATTTACTGTTTCCTGGTTGTCCGTCTGTGCGTGCGTCCACTATACTGTCCGTCACAACCATCTTGTGTGCCCTATATCTACTGAAGGAGTGGAGAGATTTTTACCAAATCAGACGTGCTATCTCCCCTCAGAAAGTAGCTGATGCGATCGGGCTATGGAGGTCATTGGGTTGAAGATGTGATCGTATGTGATCGTCACATAAAGTCAGATGTATGTGGGTGTATGAAGCTGTGGCAGGTGGATGTGTAACACTCAACGCTTTGCGTTGGGTTTTATCTTGTTATGAAGATGTTGTTGATGATCACACTCATGCTCAAGCTTATCATTGTAGCTCCCAGACGAAGTCGGGCGGCTACTATGGATTCATGCTTGTTGTCTCTGCCGCCGCCGTGTCCATAGTCATTTCCTTGTGGACGCTGTACAGGCTGTAATTTTTGACCGATTACTTTCATTATTTGATATGGTCATGTGTTATACTTTACTTATGACACCAATCAATTTTGGTTGCCATGGCGACAGTATTGGCCGAATAATGTGCTACAAAGAGGGGAAGCAAGCTTTCAGGGGCTACACCCATGCGGTCGCGGCCGACCGTACTGTCTAGTTATTATTACTACTACTACTATTTTTATTATTATTATTATTATTGTTATTCTCATTCAGTCATTCTCTGAATGTTATCTCAGTTCCAAATGAGAAAAGCGCACATCTGTGATTCTTCTTCCTGAGATATATGCTCTTCATTACTGAGTGAGTGTGAGTGTGAGCCCCATCATTTGGAAAGTCTCGTTGTTGTGGCAAATCAGGGGCGCGTGCGGTATGAGGAGATGACGAGCGATAGCGCTTTCAACAGCACACCTGTCAACATGTAATTTTCAACCACCTGGTAATTTCCTTTCTCTTTGAGTCATTATGTTCTGTTTCATAATTGAAATGAGTCCCAGAGCAGAGTTGCCCCAGTGGTACGGTGGGAGCTCAGACGTTTATGTAATGAAGTAGTGATTGAGTGAATCAGCACAGTTGAAGACCTCATTACTGTATGCAGGGCTGTCTATTAAAGGAACAGTTCACCCAAAAATGCAATAAAAAGCAGAGTGTGAATGAGCATGGGGCGCAAGGCCAGATGCGCGCAATTGTGAAATATCTTGGAAATCAAAGGCTGTTGAGAAAATTTGCGCTAAATAGTGGTGTAATACGTCTTTTCTAAGCACAACGCAATTGTTTGGCTTCAGGAGACTTGGATTGCGCTGCATTGGCAGAATGGAGTAATTTTATGTTCATTTTTGGCTCCATTTTGGACTTTAAAAATCTCTAATGAATGAGTCCCCATAGACCTCAGTTGTTTTGAAGAAGGCTGCTCCATGGAGTTGAGCCGTATTCCTACCAGTGTGCTGTATGGACTAACAGACTTCACCACCTGGCATAGGGATGAGTAGATAATGACTGTATTTTCATCTTTGGGTGTCTGTCAGACCTGACTCAAGCACCTATAATGCACAATTTGCGTGCAAATGGGAAAAAAAAAGACTTTTTTCTGTTTTTTTTTTTTTTTTTGTTACTTGAGTCCAGTAGTTGCTTAATTAAAAGCAAATGTAATCCAGAAAATATAAGAGACCCAGGGGCCACCTGCTTTTTGTAATCTTCCTTATGTTCTTATGGTCTTAAGCGCAGCCTGTCTGCATGGCTGAAAGTATGTCACCAGGTCATCTTAATCTGCCTCTAATGTAATGTGATAGCGACTGCCATGTGCGTGTTTACGGCGGCTAGGTCAAGGATTACTGGGGTTTGCATACGTTTGTTGGTGTGTGGTTGTGTGTGTTTGGGCATTTGTGCGCATGGTTTTTGTACTTAGCAAAAATGGCTGTATAAGATAAACAAAACCTACGTAACGAAATGTGCGCATTGGCCCCATGCACAATGTCTGAGGGGTGGGGAAACACAATGAACACAATCAGAGCTGTGCAGGTCACTCTTGGGGTTATCAGGTTTCTCAAGCAACTGTCAGATGCCATCTTCCATTCAGTAAGAGTTGTTTAGAATTGTTGCACAAAAGATATCCTGACTAAGAGCAGCCCACAAAATGGCAGTGCCTTAGCTTTGCAAAAGGTTATCAGAATTGCGATTGGAATTGTGTGTTGTGGTCAGATGCGGCCAAAATTGAACTTAGAGGCCACGCTCACTGACGGCGTGAAAATGGGGGACTGCATTCAAATAAAGATTTTGGAACCCACAGTAAATATCGTGGTGGTTCATTGATGCTTTGGGGCTGTTTCTCTGCAAGTTGTCTGGGAGATCTTGTTAAGATGAACAGCGTAATGAATCCAAGTAAGTACCTGGTGATTTTAGCCAACTTCTCAGTTGCCTCTGCCAGGAGATTCATATAGATCAACCTTTCACCAGAACAACTGCCCTAAAAATACATCAAAATCAATAGAGATGGGTTTTTTTTTTCTTTTTAGAATGCAGGATCAACACCTTGGCTACCTCCAGGTCTGTGTTGGAATTAAAAAGGGCAATCTATCAGCGCAAACCAAAGAACTAGCAGCGCTCAAATAAGGGGTGCGATCCAAAAGTGTAAAAAATAAAAGAAAACTTGTCAGGCGTAAGAGGATGAGATTCAGTGCTCTAACCTCTCCATTCAAAATTCCACCAAACATCAGCTGAAGTCACATTAATCATTTTTAAGCATGTTTTGGAGGGGAAAAAAAACTGCTACTGCCCTACTCAATCCAGCTTTTTTTTTTTTTTTGTTTTGTTTTTATTATTGTGTTAAAATAGAAGCGTGTGACTTCCCCGTATGTTAGATTTCAATATCTAATTCATGGTAATTGTTGTTTTGTGCATATATTTATTGTGTACTGTACACCACTCATTTAGTAGAAGGATACCAATGATTGTTAAGTTGATCGTATCCAACGCTCTAAAATCTGGGTATTCCCTTAACATTGTCCATATAAAATACCCATATAGGCGTCATATCATGTCTCATAATGGGAGGTGCCAAGTAAAATTATCTGTGCCAAATGCCAGTGATGTACACAACATTCTCGTTCATGGTACATACAAAAAAAATGCATTGAGATGCTAGTCAGAAAGAGTTAGTTCAGGAATCCAATCGTGGGCTGTTTGTATTCGTCATTCAGATTTTCCGTTATCAGGAAACACACTGAGAATGTATGAGAAGGCGTAGCATGCCGCAGCAGAGACTATCCCGACTGGGACTGAAAGAGCTTTGTAAGTCTTAATAGATTTATTGCGGAAAGCCTCGCATGTTCAGCTCTTAATTCCGTCCGATAAGGGATGGGAATATCAGATCGTGATTGGCTGGAGCCAGCTCGGCTGAATCCTCCTGCCATTGTAAGAGGCTTTGGTTCGTACCGCAGCCGGCGAATAGGGATAATTTAATGAAGCATTATAAGAGCACTCTACAGCCCTTTAATAAATTGCCTCTGTGGCTGACGGCTGCTCAGCGCAATTTGGAAAAGGCCATGGAACATAATGGTGGACCTCATGGAAAAATCTTATACAAGCCGCTGTTTCTGGCCTAAGAAGGGTGAAGGAGGTAAACAAGGAGGTGAACTTTCTGAGAACAGAATTACATGTCTTAATCAATCCATTGCCGGTGGCAACCCCACACTGATTGGCTGCTCTACCAATTGATCTGCGAGGAGAGTGTCTTGGGGGAGGGGTGGTTGGCAGTTGCTTATTGTCTGGTAACCAGTTGATTCATTTCAGAGGATAAGGAGGAACAACAACAACAACAACAAAAAAAAAAAAAAAAAATCAAAGTTGTGATGAAACCCATACACAACATTTTGTAGCCAACTATTCTCTTTGTGCACTAGCTGAAGGCTGTAATATTTCAAGGAAGGGGTGGGGCTAGAGGGTGGATTCTGACATCAGTTCAAGGGTCCAATTATGAAGTCATAGCTGCAAAACCCAGGGGAACTTGAGGATTGGGACCAGGGGCGCAGCTACCCATTTTTGGGAGGGTATGCAACGACAACAACAGCGCCCCCCAACACCTACACCCAGTGTTCTCCACTTAATTTTTCAATGACCGGGTGGTAGGTGGCGTTCTTTTGCGAGCGGGTGCTGCACGTTTCATTTTCTTTGGGGGGGAGTTGGGGGGAGTGAGAGATGGGTTTTATTTCATTGATGTTGCGCACTCAATCGCGCGTCTTCCGGTACTCTAAATTCTATAATGTTGTTGTATACGAGCAAGCCTTGTACATAGTTCTCGGATTGGCCATTCCAAGTTCGGGTGGGATTGGAGATGCCAAATTTTTTAAAAGAAAAAAAAAAATTCCATAATCTTGTCAATATCATAATCTTGCATCCTCATCTGCTTGCGGCCAATTGTTTTGGCGCCCCCCTTCGCGTAGCGCCCCTATGCACTGCATATATTGCATACCCACTTTTTGCGCCACTGATCGGGACCTAATGGCCGGTACACACTGTACGATTTTAGCAATCTTAGACCATTGCATGACACACTATGCGACTTGGATCTAATAAACTTTGGTACGACGTCAAGCTTGATGTGTGCAGACTATACGATGGCCGTTTACTGAATCGCAGGTCACGACGTACATCAATATGCAACGTCATCAGTGTACGACATCCATCTGCGCTACCATAGTTACCGACATTTGTATTGGCTGATTTGGTCGTAGCAGCTGTCACACTGTGAGATAGTCATCCTAAATTTCTGACACTGTCAGAATTTAATCTCAGGTTATCTTTGGTCGCAAGACGCTGACAACGGCCATCCTTGAACCTGTCTCACAGTGCGACGTAAGACCACCGTTTTAGAGCCACAACCAAAGATTTCTCCACGTTTCTCCTACGATGGTCATCTTTCGTCTGGGACGGCCCAAAATCTGACAGTGTGTACCGGCCATTAGACACTCAGTTGCCATACAGTAGTGAATTAGATTAATTAGAATGCTGAGCACCTGACTTTATCTTTACACGGTGTCTTCCAACAAAATTGTCGGATTAAAAAAAAAAAAACATCTGACATGGTTCAGCCTTATTATTCAACAGCAGGTTATTTTGTGACAGTTACAGAAGATACCTTGTACCACTGAAACTGAATATTTCTATCTGTCTGAACAAGAGTAAAAGGAGCATATTTACAACTACCACAAATAACAAATATATCTATCTATCCACAGCAAACATCTTTACTCAGTAAAACATTTTTTTTTCTTTTGTCAGAGCCTCACACCATGCAAATTGTAAAACAGAATTGAACTGAAGTAGGTGGATACGGACAACAGAAGACTCTTTTATACAAACACACACACAGAGAGACACACATGCAATAACACATTTACTCAATTTAGGCCGGATGGTTGCCCTATTCCTCAACAAAACACCAAATCAACAAGGTACTCTTTGGATATAATATGATAATATTGTGAAAAGTCAGCTATTGCGCTATGGAATAATAGCTACTTCGAAATAGGCAAGCATTATGTGGCACAACCTTAGAGAAACTATGTATGTTTCAATGTCCAATTTCCGTGAAATTGTGGGTAGAACATGACTGAATTCACAGAAACATGCAATCACATACACAAAGACATCCACACACACACACACACACACACACACACACACAAACAAACAAAAACCCTTTTATTCATTTCAGCTGCCAGCACAAAATTCCCTTGGTGTTTTCTAGAGCTCCATGTTTCCCAGAGGAAGGGCTCTTTTACTTGTATTTTCATCCTCGACAATCAAGAGAAGTGAAGTGAAAAGAGGAAGAGGAAGGGGGAGGCAGCTGTACTTAACAAAATATTAATGTAGAATCAACTCATATGGATTGAAAATGGGATATTAGAGTTAAAAGTACTCTATAAGAGTTTATTTTACACTGGAGATGTTGCAGTATATGGCGGTTCACAGACGGTTCTCCCCTTTGTTTGCCTTTAACAGACGTTATATTCTTAATGCATGTACTGCAAGTTTTCCAAAATAAGACTAACTGTATGATATGAAAACCCATCCATTCTTTACTCACACTTTTTTAAATTGAGAAAATGGCAATGAAGTATTGTGTGAGAAACAGGCCATTTAATATTTATAATTCTGCATGTAAAATGAAGTGTCATGGTGTAAACACTCTGTAATAAACTGAAAAGAAAATAATTTTGTTTATGAAAATAAAAATGTATGTGCTTGGCTGCAATGCAATTTCTTCAGAACAGCTTGATGAGGATATGTGTTTTGTAAACTTTGGATAGAAATCAAGCCTGCGCATTTGGCAAAGCTTCATATTTTATTTGATCCGGCCTGTCTGTGTGTTGAGTATAAGTTTTGTATATTCATGATGAATGTTTTATTTTGAGAAAAACAAATCCACTATTCTTAGAGCTGCTCTGCAAATTCAGTTTTTGTAAATAGAATTTCCTAATTTAGAGAATATTTTTTCTCCCTTATCCAATGTTTTATGCACCCCGCGACCACAGTTTCACGTGCAATCCAAATGTGTGAATGCGAAGCTCTGGACAAAATTCAACAGAATCTTTCTGCTCTTTTGATGGTATAAATTCTGCCGTAAAATGGCTGTAATAACAGTTGTATTAAGTCCATTATTGGAGTTAATGGAGCTTTTTCGCAGCAAATCATGAAATGTCACAATTGATAAAACTATGTTTTTATGCATTCATCTTTCTATATAATGGAGCATGACACTGGTCCCAGGTTAAGCAATGACAGTACAGCTGGATGATTTTGCGAGCCGGTTTCATTATAACAGTAAGAAATTTTGCATTGTCCTGTGAATTAAATGAAATGCCTTATCTCCACGGTGACTGGTGCTACAATGATCCTATTTTTCTCCTGTATCTCTCTATTGGAAAGCTATTATCTGCTGGTTTTTTTTTTCTAATTCAATTTGCTTGTCTAAGACTTCATTAAGAGGCTATTTTTTCCTGTGAATCAACTGTGCCCAGTGACTGTAGTTTATTTAAGTTTATTTCACACAATGAATATTCTCCCTTACGGCAGCATGTTACTGCATTGTCAGTTGATAGCAAAACTGGTGCCGATATTACTCACCGGGGCTGGGGCTTTCCGGTGTGTAGCACGTTCTCCATGCGTTTGTGACGGTTTCCGCTGGGTTGTTCACTGGGTTTGGTCATTCTGGTTTCATCCCACAATCCACTGACACTCAGGACAGACTTAATGGAGAGTCAAAGTCGTCTATTATTTTAACTGCGTTTACCCTTTAACACTTATCAAACAGGTTGGTTGTTTTAGCTGTAAAAGTGTATGAAAATGTGGTATAAGTGTCTATCTCCTTTTCTTCAGCTTTAAATGCCCTGCAGTTATTTAACCTTACTATATGTGTGTGATAGCAGTTTGTTGGGGGATAACACAAATATGCTCATTTGCCACAAAACTATTCAAAAAACTCTCAAAAAGTCTACTGGAGTCCACTTTTGCTATCCTCTTCTCTTCTGCTTAATTCTCCTCTCTATTTTTTACATCTGCACTGTCTGTAAGTGTGATGCAACAGAGAAATCCTCACCTGAGTGCCGGCAGCTACATCTCGCGCTAACTACAGTCTACCGTAATACTATTTATATTGGTTTAAGAACTGCACGTGTAGACTAAGAGTTATGGTAAATTGAACAGTGCCTGTAAAATCTTGGCATCCACGACATGGACGTTGTAAGAGGGTTAATGGATTTTGTGTTCCTGCTGATAACTTGCTGTTCCCAGGAGCCATTGTGGCTCCCACCCAGCATGTGATAGGATTGGATATGAACCAAAGTAGCATCTTTGATCAAAGGTGTCCACTAATCTGAAAAGAGGCAGGTTTGTGTTTTGGCCCAATGCTACGACACCTGATTCATTAAATTGACTTGTCATGGTCCTGAATCATTGCCTTGATAAGTAGGATCAGGATTCTAATGATTTCACTATTTACAGATACTCGTGTTTGCGTGAGATATCCGGTATTCTGGCTTCTGCTGTATTGTGACAGTGTGCAAATACAGGTGGTGAAAACTAGCAATTTCATATTTTCACTGCCTGACTGCAGATTCAAGGCTTCAACATTTCATATCGGAGTTCCCCTTAAAGGTAGCAATGAATCAGCAAAAACATGCTTCATTTTTATATTCATTCCGGCTAACGCACCGACGGCCTCTTCATGCAGCGCAGTCCGTTCTCAGTGTCATTTCAATTGATGCCTTTACTTGCGGAAATATGGGTATTGCCGTTGTGGATTGACATATTACACCGCGGCAGTGGGCTGGTATTAATGTGGGGAAAAATAAAAGAATATGGGCAATCTTTTTAGCGCTGTGTGACTCTTCCTGTCAAAATACACTTTGTGGTTTCTGAAGAAAATACCTCCTCAGTGACATTCAGTATGCATAAGAAATGCCAGAATGTCCTTTTGTGTTTTGTTTTGTATGGTTCTCGCCTCTCAATGCCGTGGAGAGATGAAGACGGATGTTGACATTGTCTCTGATGTGACAGTGTGTCACGCTTTGCGAGTGACTGCTGGTGCATTTCCTGTCAGCGCAATGTCACGGAAGTCAGTGGCATTTTCTTGAACCGTGATTGAAATTTCATCGTCGACCAGGGGCAGGGAAAACAAAGCCGAGTAGAAGTGACCTTTTTTCACAGGAGACCAAGTGTATGCCAGCCAGCAATTTAAACATGATGCTTAATGGCTAAAAACAAATAGAAATACTGTTTTTTTTAGCATCCGTTTTGTTATATTGGGATATATGTGATGGTATCTGTGATGCATTCTTTGCCCATGTAAACTGTTGGATAGTTTACTCAGGGCAATTGGTAGCTTAAGAGGTTCATCTTACTTCAGGCTTCATCAGCAACACTTCTTCTGAACTAGGGGTGGGAACGTGTACAAAAAATTCTAAACGTGTACAGGCGCCGTATAATTGCGTGTACACGTGTACACGTGTCTTCAGAGTTAGTGGATTTTGACGGCTATACAACTGTTAGAGGGCACTGTCACCATTCCAGTGACACAGTCCAGACAACCATTAACGCAGTGATCAGCCAGATACGTTTATTAAATCAATAGACGCTAACAGTGAACTTGTAGGTTACTCCAATACAAAATTACGGCCTACATCAGATAGGCATAAAATCACAACTAAATGAATAATGTTAGGCCCTCTCACCAATGTAAATAAATTAACCATAAACGAAAATATTCATTTTGACAAGCAAGAACATGCACATGAATGAATTATAACAGTTTAGCTCTGCTTTTTTGTCATTGTCCTTATTCTTGTTCCTTGTTTTTGTAGCTACAATTTGTTTTGTGAACTTAAACAGCAAACTGCGTCCCTCACTCACAGCGGGAGCTGCGTCTCACTATCGTTACGTTTCATAGCGTCATTAAAGTGAATTGTAATTGAGGAGGAAAAGCAGCTGGATTAAGTAAAACTAAATTGAGAAACACTTTTTACATCCACAAAGCGAAAACAAAAAGAAATGTAAACTGTGTTTTACGTGTTCTCATTCAAATAACGAAATGAATATCGTCGGCCTGCTGATAAAACCTCGCATCTTCAAAATGATAAACTTCACAGGAAAATAATAAATATAAAATAAAAAAGAAATAATAAAAAAAATAAATATATAAATATAATTGAAAATATAAATAAAAAATGTTTAATTTTGCATATAAGAATAGTGGACATACGAGTTTTTGTTTCTTATCAATTTGGAGATACGAGGTTTTATCAGCTGGCCGACGATATGCTTTTCTTTTAACGAGCAGACGCGAGGATGACATTATGCATGCAAATATAGGCTTTTGGCCGACAGAACGTCCACCAAAAATGTAAAAAAAAAAAAAACAGACAGTGAGTGAACAATATGCAAGATAAAATAATGAGCTATTAACCAATCGTGCTTTAAAGCAACATAAAGAGGAACTGAGCGTGGAGACGATGGCTGCGTCCGAATAGTCTTTTTTGCTTTGGAAAGTTCCTAACTCCTAGAAAAAGATCCATCAGTATTTAAATGGCAGTCATGATAAGGGTGTTCGAATTCTTTAAATGTAAAGGAAAGGTGCCACAATGCTTCCTAATTTATCACCTTTAGGATAGGGTGCACTGAAGCATCCTTTTCGAAAAGACAGGAGGAAATGCTATCCCACAATTCCGTGATGACCGTCCATCCGGCCAATCACGAAAACAAACAAACATGACGGACGGGAGGCGGGTGATCACTGTGCCTAGTGTAAGTGCATTCCGATTCTCATATTAGCGCGGGTCTCTTGCTAAGCTGTAAAAGAGTTCCCTTTACACCTTTCCTTTACCTCATGACGTTTTACACGGGTTAAAGAAAAGTGGTTAGGAATTGGACAATAATTTTTTTTTTTTTTTTTACTTTTCAGACTCAGCCGATGACTGCCGTGTACACGGTTAGTGTTTTTTAATAAACGTTTATGATTGACTAACCGTGTACACGTGTACACGTTTACAAGTCCCACCCCTACTTTGAACTCCTCACAATAAAAGCAATAATTTTCTCAAATTGAAATTTATCTCAATATTTGCTTGCACTGAAAAACTACAGACTCGCATAAATATAAACAAATGTTTCAAATCAGAAGTTTCCAACATACTATGATATTTATACACTCAATAATAAAAGGGTCTATTTCTGTTAGTCATCTTTATGCTTGGTTTTTGTGTAATTATCCTTTCTAACACAAGCAGATGCGGTCTTTCAGACAGGAAGTCCTTTGACTTCAATCATGACCTTTTTGGGCCACTTGGCACTCTCCCATTGGTCCAGCCACCTAGCAGGGGCGGCTTTTTTCCCGCAGTAAACAAACTCAGCAGTTTGAGGTGAGATTATGTGGCTACAGTTTGTTAGCACTACTTTGAGCTGTGGAAAAATAAAAATAGGACCAAACTAATAAAACACTTTGAGTAAAAATTTTATGGACCGTTTTGGGAAAAAAAAAAATCTCTAACAAATACCTAGTATCCCATAGGTTCTTCAAAGTATACGAATCATATTTTCTGAGATACTCCTTGGTGTAATGCAAGTGAATGGAGAGGTAAATTTCAACACCTCCACTTCCTCAAAGAGGCAAGGAATTAATCAGTCAATGAAAAAAAATGTTTTGTACACATTGGTTAGTTCATACTAAGCCCTACATTTCAATTCATGAAAATATTGCTTTTATCTTGAGTTTCCAAAGCATTATATCAGACATTTTGTTCTCTCCCCACTCTTGAATCAAAAATGGTGGGCATCTTGGCTTTCTAATGGGAACACACATACTTTAACTTCAATGACAGAAACTGTTCACAGCATGATGATCAGGGATGTCCAGAACTTGTGTCTTAGAATGCATTTTCGCTTGTTTTGAACACTCTTTATTCTGCTTTCGCTTTACTCTCACAATACACACACACACACACACACACACACACACACACACACACATATATAAAATGCAATATTGTTTAGTCCTTTTTATGTCATCAGCATAGCAATGAAAGGAGATATTGGGCTCGATTTTCCCTATCGTGCAACACATGCAAGAACCATCACACCCCCATCCACGATCCGTCAATAAGGACGGTTCTTCTGGGCGTATTTAATCATATACAAGTGTGATGCAATAGTCACAAGTGAAAATGATCTGAGGAGCATTGATCCATCAGGAGAGGCTGGCTCAGCTTCAATACTAATACTGCCACCCAATCTCAGAGCCCTGGTGTACACACAGGAGGAAGGGGCACACGACTTTGCTTTTTGATAAGATGATTGCCTTTATTTTGCGAACACTATTAAAGCATTTTTAAAATCTACTCTATTAAAAAACCTTATTCAGAGCATTTTTGTAGTTGAAAAAAAAAAAAAAAAAGGCATACAGGGTGTTCATTTCAGGTGTTCATTTGTGCTAGTGCATACTGGATACCTCATGGTGCTGTTCATAGTAGGAGCTATACTGTGTATTAGCAAGCATATGACAACTACTATGCCCTGTACTGCGGTCACATCAACTCCAAATTATCACAAGCACCTAGGTGTCGGTGGGATATAACCATTGATTGCATGAATTTGTTGAATACAATACATCGAGAAGCAGTGTTGGTATACCATGAAATTTGCCATTGTAGCGTGGTCCTCACAGCTTTGACGTACCTATGAATTTAATTTCTTGTTGCCTTGCTCTTTCTAATGAGTGAGTAAAAAAAAAAAAACTATACACTTTTTAACAGGTCATTTTGTGATGGTGTGGCAGGATACATGTATACAACATATTTTGTACTTTTGCCTCAGATCTTTCTGCTGATATTGGTACCAGTTACACCTCATTAGGTTTCAGGCATGACTGCACAGAGGACAATTAAGGCACTCAAGTGAAATCTGACTTGTGCCAACTGACCAGGGCTGGATATGAAATTGCCCATGCATGTCATAATGGGTTGCATAGTCATTTGAACTTAAAAACAGGCATATGAATCTTGCCTGTGCATTGGTCTTAATGACCTGGCACTGCCAAGCATGGTGCGTCCACAGTTTACCCCCAGGCAAAGGGCCTTCTTGGTCACTGAATATCATCGGACACGGAACATTACAAATGTGCTGCGGAGTTTTCGGCGTCAGTTTCCTAATGTGCCATAAATGTTTTATGTTGACTTGAAACTTCACAGAGGGAATTCTGTTTTGTTTGCTTTGTATCAGAGCCTGATCAGTTGGCACAAGTAAAATTTCACTTAACTCCTTATATTGTTCCACAGCAGTCATGGGTTTAATCTAAAAAGGTGCAACTGGTATCAAAAGAAGCAGAAAGAGCTGCTAAAAACGTACATGTAAATAGATGTTGTATACATTGCTACAGAATATAATAATTGGACATTTAAAAAGTGTATGGTTTTTTTTTTACTAACTCTGTAGTATGTCCAGTGTGACTAGCTTCCCAAACGTAATTCTTGAATCGCAAAACAAAGTATCACATCTGTACAGTATAGCTAGTTTTACTCAGCACAATTCGACATGAGAGATTTTAGTGTGGCAGTCTGGCAGAGGAGGTGAGTAAAAAGCTATTGAATGGAATGATGGCTCAGGAGGCAGAAGTCCATATAAATGGCAGTAGCTTTATTAACCAAAATACAAGGAAACCAAAGTGAAAAACAAGTCCCTGGAAAATTATCTGGGGACAAATAAGCTGAAACAAAAATACCCAAAATACTTCAGCCTCACAGCACCACAATCCTGACAACAACCTTCCTCATCCAGTGAATGTTTAAATGGGTTTATATACCCCTCCTGACCCCACCCTAATTGGACTAAACCACTGCATGGGGTAAACCAGGGGGGTTATCCCCACTGAAACCTGATCATGGAAAACATTTAAATGGCAACAATATTTCAGGGTGGGCAACTATTGATAAACTCTTCCCCCTATGATGAATTTAGGCTCCCCAGTCCCTTAACTAGCTAACAGTGCCTGGTCCAACAGAAACACAAAGGGATTCCCCTTCCTCCTCAGCCCAAATTGCCAATAACCACAATGACACTCTTAAAAAAGGATAAAATTACAGTTTAGAAAGCTTCATAGAGAACAATGCATGAGTTAATCCACACTGCATGGACAAGCACATAAACCCGGTTTATATAAACAATTTAATTTAATATTTTATTGACTAAATTAAAAATAAACTAACTAATTGATGGCTCCATCTTGCATCTAACTAGGCACAGGTGGCCTAACTGAGCCTGATGGCAGTAATTGCTCCAACAAATGTAGGGAATCTGGGTATGTCAGAACGTATGGAGGGAACCCTTTTCAAAAATAATGAATCGAAAATTGGCATATAGGGCCAGAGCAGTTGTTATTTAGACTGCAAAGGGCAGGGCATTTGGATCATTTAGGATACAGGTGATAAAGACCTTCGGTGAAACATGTCTTCGACACTCCTCATCAGAAAAATTTGGAACACTGACCATAATTGTGTCTCTGGCTTTGAGCAATTGTGTTTTCTATGCTCTGTCAATTGACGCAAATGTAGGCTACAGCTGTGATTCTTAAAGTTGGTCCTTGGGGATGCTTGTATGCTTGTATTCTTTCCAACTGTGATTTCAATTACATGAGTTTAACAAGTTTAACAAGCTGCTAATTTTAATTAATCAGGTGCTTATGATGTTTAAAGGGATTAATTACCTTCTTACTCCACATTGTGCCAGACATAGCGTTGAAATGCTGCAAAGATTAGAAATTTTATATTGCGCCTTCTGCACCATAGGAGAACAATTACTAAAAAGAGGTAACAAAAAAAAAAGACTTTAGATAAAACTTGCAAATAGGTATCTAGGTTAGTATGCAATGATTTCTGAATAAATTATAATTTTATGTGAGGTTTTTTTTCTTTCTAAACAGGTGACAGGGAAAACAAAGCCAAGTAAAAGTGACCTTTCTCACAAGAGACCTAGTATAAGCCAGCTAGCACTTTACATATAATGCTTGATGGCTATAAACACATGAAATGATATAAGAGCGTCCATTTCATTGTATTGGATTACATATGATGGTATACGTGGTGCATTCTCTTCCCATATAAACCATTTTTACTGTTGGATAGTTTACACAAGCTGGTGGCTGAAGAGGCTCACCTCAAAGCTCAAAGCTACATCAGCAGTACCTCTGCTGAACTCCACACGATTAAGGTATAGTTCCAAAGCATTATGTCACAGGTTCTTTGTCTATCATCTAATGTGTATTCGAAATGGTGAGCATCTTAGCTTTCTAAGGGGCCGATCACACTGAATGCGCTCTCTCGGCTTGGGAACGCAGGACACATCTGTTATGATTTTTTGAAGCCTACATCACAAAAAGCGATATATGTCTTTTTTGCGGTTGCTAAGTAATGCTCCCTTTCTGAACAATGTTAATGACTGTGGCAAACTAATTCCACCCAGGGGCGCCGGATTCACTTAAGAAGTGGGGGGGCCAAAAAGTGCCGTGTTGTGTGTTCAGCTCATTCACATTGCCTCTATTCCATGCACCTCATCTGTGCCCCTATATTGCAACACTTACGGTATAAAAAATAAAAAGACGTTTGTCTCATTCCCGTTATCCCAGACACGCATGCCCCAAATCCATCACCTCTTCTTTAAAACTGATGCTTTGGACTTTTCGTTTCAATGTACATCATGAATTAACGCGTAATGAGGTCCGTGGCTAGGTCGGCAGGATCAGCCAGAGCTTAAATCGCATAGTACATGCATGCAAAAATATATATTACGTAGAACCCATTATTAAAACCAACTGCAAAATCAATCAAGCTCTTGACATCGGCAAATTATCGCGCGCACACTATTACTTGCAAACTGTAATCGCGCAAAGTTGTGCATCTGTTTTGTCCACACGGATTAAGGCGCTTACGATGCTGCTATTTCGTAAATTCCAATCTAACAGGATGCACACATTGTACGCTCCTCAAAGTGTTATAGATCTACATAAAACACATTATGGATTACTACACAACTTCATTCTATAATATGAAGTTTCCTATTTCTTTCTTAACATTATCATCATAAAATTATTATCTTAATAATGGTCATCATCAAGAACAATAAGGCATAATGAGCAAATGAACGACACATTAACATAACTTCATTCGGCTGATCTGAAATTTTGTGAACTGCAAGAAATTGTGGGAACAATAATCAGCGAGCGAGTGGACATAGTAAAAACAGTTGATCTGCGCTCACACTCATGGCCATTACCCAGAAACACTTGCTGTCTCAATGACGATATCAACAGCAAAATAAAATCATCATTGTTTGTTTTATTAAGCATTTTCCAAAAAGAAATCTAAATTGTTTAATGTTACAACGGCTTATGTCCAATTAAAATGATGAATAATGTACCGTGATGACAGCGACATGCCAGTACCATGACTGAGAAATGAATGCATTTGCAGTGGTAGAAATATCCAGTAGTACATGGAGGAGACAGATTAAATTGCAGGTGCTCAGTAGTGTGACTAGATCAGTTTTGAAGCATACCTAAGTTGACATCGATCAAGGCCTCTCACTAATGCAAGAGTGCCTAACGTGGCTCTCCCGTTCACTGCGTCCTAATGCCGTTGCACTCATTGCACCACCCTGTTACGCCACTGGGCAGAGAAGCGCTGTGTCTAAATGATGTCTATTGAAGTCAGAGTGACAATAGACTATGCATGCGTAAACCTCCTAAACTGTTTATGCTTAAAAAGAAAGTGGGAGGAGGGCAAAAGTGGGGGGGCCAATGGCCCCCTGGCCCCCCCCTTTCCGGCGCCAGTGATTCCACCACAAAACCTGGTGTGTTTGTTAGTTTTTTTAAATCTTTATTTATTTAGTGTTCCTTTACACAACAGATAAGCATTTGGCACTTGCTTTTGCTCTAAAGATGAATGACAAATAAAATTAGTGGAATAATGTAACAACTTTTGTGTAATTATTTGATATAAGGCCAAGGCAGTACTAATGGTAACAGCTAATGCCTCTACTATCTTTGTTTACAATGGTACCTAATGTGAAATAAAAACTCGATACATTCACATAACTGGACAGCAGGGAAAAGATTGATGATGATGATGATGTGAAGCACTTTTTTTAGTGAAGCATCTCAAAGTAGGAATGCTTTCAACTTGACGCTCCCTCGGGTGTTGTAGTGCTAAGAGTGCGTTTGAGACCGAAGTGTGTAGTGGCACATCTGTCTCATCCAAACAGGTCTAACCCATTATAAACCCTTTAAGAAACCTCTTTAACAAGACTGGATCAAAGCCTAGTATATGGCAGGACAGTGTTCATGGCTATTCATTTGGAAAAAGAAAGGGCCGATGGGGGAACTCCAACACTCTTGTGACTAATGGTTCATCACTCACTCAGTCACCCACTCAGTCACAGACCTTCACTTTTATGGGGTTGGCCCTCACTTTGCTTTGATTCGGAAATATCAGTGGTAGAATCAATCTATCAATCAAATGAACTGTGACAGGAATCCCATCGAATTACTTAATTTGGAAATGTAAACTTTGATGTGGGAAGTATGGTGGTGTAGCGGATAGTGCTGCAAGAAAGTATGGCCGTAGGGCTTTCTTTGTAGAGTTTGCATGTTTTCCCCAAGTTTTTGTCGGTTTTCTCTAATTACTACATTTCCTCACACAGTCCAAAGACGACAAGTGAGTCAGGCTAACTGGAGGCACTACATTGCCCGTAGGTATGAGTATGTGAGTGAATCATACATGAGCTGTCCAGGGGTGCATTTCCCAAAAGCGTGGTTGCTAACAAAGTTAGCAACTTACTTAGCTCGTCCATTCACAGTCAATGGGTCCAACTATGTAGGTTAGCATCTATGATTTCGGGAAACGCACCCCAGGATGTGTCACTGCCTTTCGGCCATGGTCAGCTGGGATAGGCTCCTGCTCCCCCCTCTGAATCTGGTGAGGAATAAGCGGTATAGAAGGGATTCTATAATTACTGGGAAAATTGGCGCCCTGTTATCTGAAAGAGTGCATTATAATGATTTTCTGCATATTTGGTAGCTACGCAAGTGAAGCTATAGTACCATGCCACAAAATAAAAATAAATATTTTGGCTGAACAGTTATATGTCACGTGACATATTTAACAGTTTTTGTCACACTGTGACAAAATTTTCCATGTACCAGTCCATACTTTGAATACTTTTGACGTGTTGCTTAAAATAAGTAAAAAACCTTTTTTTTTTTCATTTATGGGGTACTCATACAGATAAATGTGTACCTAAGCATTCAGTGTTGCATTTTGATTCCAAGGATGTATTGTGCAGGTGCCAGTGACATATAAATTTATGTCCCAGACGGTTTGTCATTCTGTGACAATCACAAACAAGATACTGTATCAGCCCCTTCTGATGTGGTATTGCAAATGATCTGGGCCGCTTCGCACGCCATCTGGTGAATATCATATATTCAGTGCTCAGGAGAACTTTCTCAACCTACAGGGAAAATTTATACAGGTAATATTGTTTTCTGTTTTGGGTATGTGACAGAATTAGTTGTCAACTCACTGACAGTCGGCATCATGACTCAGTGTAAATGAGCTGTAACAAACTACTGCCAGTTTGGACAGTTGGAGAACTTTATGCAGCAAGTATGTTCACACGGTCCATAATGGGAGTAGTTTATGTGGTACATTTGCTAAAGTGTTTAGAACGTCAATCCATGCCGGTTACTCTGTGACATAGGAGTGTGTCACAGAATGACATGGTGTCATGCAGTGAGACAGAGTGAAATATTAACATACACATTTGCACTGACATCCTCATAAAATAAAGGAATAATATTCCACATACATTACACTCATATCCACATAATATGAAGACCTTGACCTATGAATTGTCAGCTCTGTGACAGAATGTCAACTCTGCGACATTTTCAAACATATTTTTTATTATACTTTATATTCATCAAAAAATTATGAAATACTATGACTGTTCATATTTTGCCAGCGTATTGTCTCACAAGTATAAGATAGACCTAGGAAAACCCTGATATCTCAATTTTTTTTTTTTTTTTTTTTTGCAAAAACTGACTTTGAATTTCCCACTAAATAGCGATTCACTCCCAGATATTTGATAGAAATTTTGGCGCTACTGGGAGCATTACAGAGTCCTCGCAATCTATAACTTCATTCCCTATGCAGCAGGAATGTTGAAATCAGACTTGACATGTCAGGCCTTGCCTTCTGCGGTCCAGCACACTGGTCAATTCAGACCTGGACCGCTCCTCCATTCATCAACTCACAACTTCCACCTGTTGTTCATTGTTGCTGAGTGGTAGCAGCGGATATATAAGCCAGAGCTTCACACTGGCTATTGGCAAAGTTGCATAAGCCACACGCCAGAGCTAGCTGTGTCTTAGCCGTGCTTCGCATGTATATGAATTTATATCATTGATCCGAGTGCTGTGTAGTCCCAGTAATGCATTTATAAAAGGAACCTCAATTACTATTTTCTGTCCTGTTTGTAATACAACTTTGCTCCAAGCTAGCCTTATTGTTTGTGCTCAATCCGTCTGCGCTTTTTTAAGGAACCATGTTTCCTTTTATTTTTGTTTATATCTTTTTCGTGTATGCCTTATGCTTGCGCGGCAGGCATAACAAAACATTCAACCAAATCCACCTTTGCACTTGAGTCCAGTCCACGCTTTCCTGGCCTCCGTGCCAACCCTTACATGACGTGATTCCCATTGAACCTATTTGAGTTGTTGCATCTTTAAAAATGAAAAGTTTGGTATGGTGGTGGTGGCACTACAGCAAAGGTCATATGGTGACCATTATCAATAACAGCCCTTCTCTATGCATTAGAAATGATCACTTGTAGTGCGCCATGATTCCCATCAAAACTGTTTGAGTTATTGCATTTGGAAAAGTAAAGTATGACCTGGCGCTGATGCTACATGAGCAGTCGCAGGCAAACACAAAGCGACAGAGTTCAGCCTGTATTCACTAGAAATGAACACAAGAAGTTTCATGCGATTCACATGGAAACTTTCATAGCTATTGTGCTCATACGAGGAATCTGTGGCAGCGACAGTGGCCAAAGCGAATCCATATTATCCTTGAAGTCTCTATTTCTGTGATATAATTATTAAAGCATTTATAAAAGATTAATTTTACCAGTCCAGTGCTTTCCACTTCGATGTGAAAAAAGTACCTTATGAGTGAGCATGTTGTGCGGGACAAGAAATTAAATTAATGACCATAAATCTTGTTGCTTTTCCCGCTTATCTGTCATTTTACTCTCTTGCCCAATTCCTTAAAAATACAATTTCATTTTTCATTACCTTGTTCTTATTAATATCAACTCTGCTAATTCTACCGTCAAGTAGATTTTTTTGCCATCAGCCTTAACAAATAACAACTATTTCTACAGCTATATTATTTTATTATATCCTATAGAAATATTATTGAGCTGCTCATTAATTGGGCCAGGCATGCCAAATCAGGGTTGAAACAGAAATCAACAGGATTGCAGATCTCACAGAATAAGGTTGCTTTCCATTACCTTACTCACAAATCACTTGCTTATTAACGTGAATAGCTTATTCCGTAATCATTTCATTTTCAGAAATGATTCAGAAATGAATGCAATGTTTGCAGACAAAACATAAGTTTTGGGCCTAAGTCAATAGAACCTTTACTTTTTCAAGAGTCTGTCCTTCAGGGTGATATCCAGAAGTGCTTAGAGGAAAGAAGAGAGACATTAAAGGAATATGGGGATGATAAATGAATAACAAGTCCAGGCCTAAATCCTGGTTTATGGCTCATTCAGCTCCTCATGGGTGCTCTGAAAGTGAGTGTGCCAGAGCCAGCCTCCCAGGTATTAAAACATACCTGCTATAACCTCCACAACCAGCTCATTCCCTCAAGCAAGAGTGATGTCATTCAGCTCCTGTGATGCACTTATTATTGGATTGTGACCTTCTCCCTGCTATATTGTCACTTCAGAATGACAGTGTTATAAGAGCTGTAGAACTGATAAAATAAGCCTGAAACTTCAGCAGTATTAAAAGAAAAATATCACACAAAGTACGCCATTATGCAGATTTTAACTTTAGAAATGACTATAATCATCAAAATATCTTAAGTTTGGCAATATTGGATGTTGTGAGTTATTGCAGGGTTTATGGTTTACATCAGTATATATAGCGCATTCCATTCCTAAAAAAAAAAAAAAATTTCCGCACAGGATGGCAAAAGTATGCTGCGCTTCAGTGAAGATAATGGTGTGTAGCTGATTATACATGCATATACACACACTTTCTTTCATGCATGCACGCGTATCTATGCTCATGCATACACAAGCAAGCACACACACCACACGTGCATTAACAAGCACACTAAAGAGCACATGCGTGCAAATTTCACACATGCACTGGCACACATGGACATTCGTTCTGGAAGTCTGGACTATGGCGTGTAATCATTGTGCTGGGAATAATTGCTTGCTTTATTACCCCTTATTTAGCTGTGCTCACCTCTTAATTAAATATTTTGTTAATGAATGAAGCAAAGCCAGTGTTGCTCAGAGCAGGATCTCCCTGGGGCTCTGGAACCAGTAAACACCATCAATCTCTGTTGATTTCTGCCCTCAATAATCTCATTTTGAGTAGTGACTTCTTCAAATGCTACATATTATGCTCTATTTAGGTCTGTCTGCTATCTCAGTTGTGAAAGTCATTGTTGCTCTTTTTATTTATTTTTTTTTTACAGTTCCTTTCTCAATCTGGGCTTGGAAGAAACATTATCTGAAATATGCACCAACACGTTTTCATAATAATGCCATAAAAGTGGTATGGCACTTGTTATTACCAGCTGTGACCGCACAGTTTACAGCTTATAGCAAATTTTATAACAGTGTCCAATCACATGCAGATTTAAAAAAAAAAAAATTCAATAGAACTGTCACAAAATCACCAATGTGCACTTTAATTTGTTATAACATCTTATCTCTTCCTGTAATAAACACCCGTGAGCCATTAACCTTTTCCACCTGAGACTTGCCATCGGAGAGATTATCGCCCTGCTCTCTCCTCACTTTGAAGACCATTACTTCTTCAAACCTGTTCCCAGTTACGCTTCCTCATCAGCAACTAGGTGTTAATTTGTTCTGTTGCGAGAATCAGTTGGTAGAATTGCTGTCCATTTCCCCTCAGCTTGCATTTTTGTTAATTGCAATAATTATTAAGCACATTCCTGTACACATTAATACTGACATAGAATGTCAATGTTTCTCGAAGCTTATGAATTTCTGTGGCTCACAAAACAGTGTATTTTCTTCTGCGTCAGCGTCCGATTGACTTGATACGCCTAAGAATGTTTTTTAAAAAAATGTGGTTTTGCCAACTGAGGTCCACGTGTTAAGTTTGCTTACGAAAAAATAAAACTCTATCTACACACCCAGTGACATTACCATAATGCAGGGTTACTCTCAACCTGTTCCCACATAGGAATCTGACAATTAATTGAATTCATGAACTAAGCAAATAGGCTACCCAAAAGTTGTGTTGCCATTGATGATTAAGACATGTACAGCAGCTTTGTGCCTAGAAGGAAGGCGACAATATAAAATGCATGGATGATAATTAACTGAAATTTCTCTAAAATTCCATCTTGAAGTGGAATATTATGTAATGAACGCTGCAGAAGATGGTTTTTAGATAAGGTTTAGATTTCATTTCTAATTAATTAATTAATTAATTAATTAATTAGATAACAGCTGTCCATACAATCTCATATTGTAGCCTTCCCACAACTTTCCTGGATGCTGGACTATAAAGACCTCATCAATGAGTTAGCTACCATGAATGTTCGACACATAGCCTGCATTTTAAATGATATTAAATCCATGCCATGCATTGAGCTTTCTAGATGCACTAATTACCAATTAACTAAATCATTCACTTACCAGTGCTTCAACATTAGAAGCATTGGTAATTTAATAATTAATTATTCTTGCATCATGGCAACCAGAGCGCAGCTGTGCTTCCCTGCAAATGTAGCCTCTTTTTTTGAATGCTGATAACATTTTTATTTTGCACAATTTTAACATAAATTAAATAAGCCGGAAAAAAAAAAATGCTAAAACAAGAGATGGAATTCAGAGAAAGCACTGGATTATTATTAGTTTTATTTTTTCCATCCCTACAGTATCACTATTAAGTACATTATCAATGTTGCCCATCTGTGATCTCTGTCATTTCTTAATAATTTTTTAATAATTACAGGCTAATATATTGCTCTTGATTATTAAGTGAGTAAATTGTGTGATTATTAATCAAGCGATGTTAAGGAACAGCTCGACAGCAATTATGCGTTTAAGGGTCAGAGGCTCACGTCACACCATTGAAAGTTGCGTAACGCCAATATTAGCGCTAGAGAGACGTTGGGCTGTAGGAAGTTAAAATACTGCTTATGACATGTTTTGTCATAATGTGTCAGTTTCATTTATTCACCATAAAGACATACGTGAGTTACAGTATAATTAAATATGAGCTTTACTTTATTCTTCTTTGTCTAACATGGCCAAACCATCTGCACTGATAGGTTTGGTGTGCGGCAGGTACACTAGGAGTAAGTGAGTTTCATTCATAAGAATGTGCAAGAATAGCAGGGGCTGAGAGCCAACTTGTGGATTTTAGGACTAAGTCTTTGAATGTGCCACACGATATGTGGTATTAGATTACTGTAGCCATTTATCCATTTTCAATAGCAGTCTCTCTACATCCAGATTCATTTATTTGTTATACATAAATCATTTACACAGCCAGATATTTCACTAAAGGAATTTAGGCACTCACTCCAGGGTGCGGCAACAGAACCCCATCTGGAAATCAAACCTACACCTTCTAAGCTGTTAGCCACCTTCCCTTCACTCCACTGCTGCCAAAGGAATGTTTCCATTTTTGGCACCAAATAACTTAACCACTTCACAGTTTGTAACTTCATTGCAATTTCTAATTTGAGGGACAGAAATAGCACCGGTACTCCTTTAAGGAGGCCTATTATCTGGTCCATATCCATCCATTTTCTCGCTACTTAATCTAAATTCAGTGAAAGTCGGGGTCCTTGCGGCAAGTGGACAAACGAGGCAACCTAGTTGTCCCTCTTTCCACTGACGTCTTCCAACTTGTTTCAGGGATTTTTTTTTAGCTATCCCAGGCCCGAATGGAGACATGCTGTAAATCACCCAGTATGTCTTTTTCCAAACCCGTGATCCCTGTTGCACCTGTCTAAAAGATCTCCAAAGGGAGGTGGCCAGAATGTACAGTAATCTTATCTGGCACTTCAAATGAATCCTCTCAATGTAGAGGAGCAATAACTTTACAGATTGTAATTGTAAACAAGAATAACTGAGCTACCCACCTTATCAAAGTGAGAAACACCAAAATGGTAATTACTGTATGTACCAGTGACGTGCCGTCGGAGGTCAGTTAGGGTAGGCAGAATCCTCACTGTTAAACAAACGATAACTCTATTACTTTGCTTGATTAGCAATCTGAGGACTGATTAACTAATTTACTAGACTAAACGGCAGAATGGCGTGCCAGTTCCATCCACGACATTATTGCTCAGTGCATCAAACTTAAAATGCTCACGAGACAGCAAGTTTGTTCATATTTGCTTAGAGGAAGCTAACGCAATGCCATTAACAAATATTAAAACCTTTCTTATGCGGCGTTCAATGTGTGGTCAATATATTTACGATAATAATTCCCCCCTTTAACACGTACTTTTTAATGCCATTTTTAAAAAATAGGGCATTTATTTTCAGTCTTCTTTCATAATCCGATAAACAAAAGATCAAAACGATATACGGAATTACCAAGAGAGTTGAGATTTTTTCCTAATTAATTATTAAGATTGACTTCCTTGCAGTCTCGAATCAAAGCATAATGGTAAATTAATCTTTTTGTCACTATCATCTCTTAATCATTACAGGCTTAATTGACCAGGAAAAGGGTCAAATTGATTGATTGACAATCAGGCATAGTACGTGGAAACAGGTTGACAAAATCTAGCGATAAAAAAGGAGAAGTCACTGCCTACCCTGACCGCACGTCCCTGGTATATACCCAAAACAGAATTTTCGGGGATGTTACGGATTCACCTTGCATGTAGTTGCCGTCAGAGCTGCCACTGATACTTTATGTTAGCTGATAACTCGAACAATTTTTATGGGAATCTCATGAAATGTTTTGTATCCATTTCTGGTGCAATAAGGATGAACCCTATCATTTTGTGTGACACTACAACCTTTCGTGTAGCACTGCCACCAGGTCATACTTTACATTTCCAAATCCAATAACGCAGTTTTGAGGCAAGTCATGCCTAATGTGATCATGCCTTCATGTGATCATTTCTGCTGCATAAAAAGGAGCTAGTATTGATTTTCTTCACCCGTTGATCTTTGCTGTGGCCCCAACACCAGGCCATACTTTTAATTAAAAAAAAAGAAAAAGACAATAACTTGAACAGCTTTAAATGAAATCATGTCAAATCCTTGGAACATTCCGTGTGCATAGGGGAAGAAGTTATTGATTGCGATGGCTCCGTAATGTTTACTACAGCGCCACCACTCAGCCATATTTTACATTTCCAAATGAAATAAACAGATTTCATGAGAATCATGTCACACTTCTTGTGAACATTTTTTGGTGCATAGAAAAGTGCTGCTATTGATGTTGGTCACCAGGTGACCATATGTGGTGCCACCATCAGGCCAAACTTTAGATTTTTACACAAGTAAATTGCAATTATTCAAACAGCTGGAATGGGAATTGAGTTAAATCTGCTTTCAAAATGCCTGGTGCAAGGACGAGGAAGATTTTGATTGTGGTGGCTCCAAAATGTTTTTTTTTAATTGCAAAAACTCAAACACTTAATTTGAATCATGTCAAATTTTCTGTTATTTTTCATGTATAGATTATTGATGTTTTTGGTGATGTTGGTGACCCTCTGACCTTAGCTTCTGGACCATTGCCGGGCCAAACTTTTAAAAAGTTATTTTTTTAAAAAATGCAATAAAACTTTAATGGTTTTAATGTGAATCCTGTCAAATCTGCTGTCAACTTTCTCGGTGATATGAAAAGAACCATACTGATTTTTTTACGGCTGTATTACTTTTACTGAATTGCCAATTAAAACTGCTTCCAAATGCAATAAGTCAGACTGTTCTTATGGGAATAAGATTAGTTTTGTTGTGAACGTCTTAATGCATAAAAGAGTAATCCTTATAGTTCCAGTGACATTATGACAGTTCCTGTAGCACCACTTTCTGGTCATTAACTTTTTCCGAAATGCAATATGTCAAACAGCTCATATGGGAATCAGGTAAAATTGGCTGTGAACATCTTTGGAATAGTCCCTCTGTTGATTTTCTGATTCCTATATCTTTTCCTGTCGTGCTACCACTAAGCTAAATTATGAATTTTGCCTATTGGGAGAATGAGGGATTTATTGCATTTGTCTAGTTATATTTGCAGCTACAGTTTTTTGTGATTATAATTTTTCTTACAGATCCGTCCTACATCTCTCATAAACAGGTTCTCTTCTTGAATCACCTCTGCGTCAAATGTAACCCACTCAAAGAATGGTGATGCTGTTGACTCTGAACCAATGACAACGGGCAAACCTTCAGGTGATTCAGTGCACTGGAAAAAACAAATAAATACCCAAGCATATATTGAAAGTCCTGAACCACATTATATTTAATCAGCACAATGATTTGCATTTAATCTGTGACCAGTAAAGATGCAGCATACCAGGGATATTTGAAGCAAGGAAATTGTGTTGAAACACGGTTTTAATTTTAGTCGACAATGTCCAGTGATTTATTGTCAATGGTGGAAAGGTACATCTTTCATAGGCAACAGCTGCTTACCAGAGGGCACCTTGCACATTGTTTAGAGGTATAATTGAAGAGTTAAGATTGCTGGGGGCTCAGAATAGTTATTTGCTGTCCACCCCATAAAGCCTTTTTTTCTGGATTATAGCTATGACACATTTTTGGGGGGGAAATGGTATTAAATAAGATTGCTTATGACCACCAAACTTCCTTATCTTCTGGTTTCCTTATCTTCATAAGACTATATGCCTTCACAGATTGAGCTGTTTTCACTGGGGGTTTCCAAATCCTGAGTACTTGTTTAAAAAATTAAATAAATAAAAGAGAAAAAAGAAGTTGGCAGAGATTTTTCTCCCCATTGGGGGCGGAATTGCATAACTCGATCATTCTTTGGATTGCATGGTCTGCGAGATTCGCTCACACAATGCTGCGACAAGCAAAAACCTATTATACCAAGCCGAGAGAGAGTTGTGTTGTGGGCACTTTGGCTCAGGAGCGTGCCTTCCACACAAAATACCAGAGAGTCGAAACAGGGCTAATGAAAGAAATATGCAGCGTAAGTACATAATCGTCAATATTCGCGCATTGGCTATTCTCCTTAATCCACCGCACTGCCCCACACTCTCCGCCCCTCTGGAGACTGACGATCTGTGCGGAGCTGGATCCCAGCCCAGAGGCAGATCTAGATGAACCGGCTGTCAGGCACGCAGCACCGATGAATTGTGGGAAGGGAGGGAGGAAGGGGGAGAGGTCCATCTCACAGTGTGGCGGGGGGGAAGGTCACTCGTGTTTGCACAAAACTCGTTTTGTACCTGAGGGATATGGATTCAAAATGGATGAGTTCATTCAGGGAAAGTGGCCATTTCTCAAGATGTTTATTCATGTTGTAAGCTACATTTTTCACAAAATCATCAATCTATACTCCGTAGGCCAGCAGTGCATGGGAGTTGTCTGTTATGGTCCGGACAGGAACCAATAGTTGAAGCAAAAGGTGCGTTTCTTCACAATATTACAGGAACAGCCGACGACAACAGTGAGCGCACAGGCACCTAACTAGAAGAGGGCTTTACGGACTGAAACATTCCTTGACAACCTCAGAAGAAGAACATTCTTTACTGAAGACCAAAGGTGATTTGATGTCCCAGCACCAGTGATTTGGTACAGAGAACTTCAATCGGGAACTGATAATGAGGAAAATGGGTGCAGTTAATAAACAACACGTAAAACAGCATGTGAACTAATGAAAACCAATAAAGGCATTTAAAGGGACAACCATGAATGTTAAACTAAGGAAAGACCCTGGTGATAGAACATGAGGATCATAACACCGCAAACGTGCTATTGTATGATGTGCAAATGCTAGTGTTGGATTTTCTTCTGTTCTTTTAACCCTTTTTTGTTTCTGTAAAGCAATCTGTAACCTAGGTTTTGAAAGGGGCTATATAAATAAAACTCTACTTTCTTACTTACAAATAAATCACGATTTCTTATGCTGGTTTGCAGTATGTTTTTACCTTTTTTCCATTAAAAAAAATTTCTGTTGATCTTTTTGCCTGTTTTCTTTTTTGGGATAGAGGCTACACTGAGAGCAGCATCACAGTCAAATGTTCAATGATGAAACAACACTATGACGGTAGCTCACAAATGATTCCATTTGTGGACTTTAAGTTCAGTAATGGTGAAACTGGGCATTTTACTATATATGCAAGCAATAAAATGCCGCATGAAAATTGAAGCATTCATGCATTCATTCATAGCTTTATTCATCGTTTAATTTATTTTGAATTTACTCTATTCAAAATGACTTCTTGTCTCTGCTCATTGAAATGGGTGTCACTGAAGGTGTCACATTATATTGATGTACCATTTACCTTGACAGTGATGTCGCATCATATTGGCTCAGGCTTCTCTCTGGTCACCTATCTTCAAGAAATCACCAAGGTTACTTTGAGGAGGGGAGCAGTATTGGCTTTGCATGTCAAATGGCTGTGACAGCAAAATGAATTTGGCTTCAACTATGACAGGATTCTTTCTGCATATGACAACTAACCACTATATTCTAGAAAATCTCAGAAAAATTTGGAAAAAACTATTTTCCCGTGTCCTATTTTTTTTTAAACATATAAGAAAGTATATTTGCCTAAATAAAATTTAAATTGTACTGAGATTAGGTCTGTTTAATGGAGGAATAAAAAAAATAATGAAAAAAGGAAAATAAACAAACACATAATAAATACATAAATAAACAAGAGCAATCAGAGATTTCTGACCTCTGCCAGATCCAGAATTTGATCTGGATCGCCACCAAAATTTAATGGGTTCTTCCTTGGATCAAGATACACCTGTGTACCAATTTTCATGATGATCCGCTCAGTAGTTTTTGAGTAATCCTGCTAACAGACAAACAAATAAACGTAGGTGATTATATAACCTCCTTGGCGGAGGTAATAAAGTTTCCTGTCTTTTTCAGAGGACTATTGCCACAACTAACCAGTTCACATCTGGGCTCACTCCAGGTATATATTTTTTAATTGCCTTTTCTCCCAGTTCTTTGCCTGACTCAGAAGTCCATGGAGATTTTTCATCCGTAAGAACAAGAAATATCTGATATCAATAAGAATCTGTTAAATTTGCCTTGAGAGAGGACATGGAATTAGGAGTATCCCAAAATTATCAAGAGAAAGTAC
The DNA here is from genome assembly GCA_029692085.1 of Gymnothorax javanicus. Classification (NCBI taxonomy): domain Eukaryota; kingdom Metazoa; phylum Chordata; class Actinopteri; order Anguilliformes; family Muraenidae; genus Gymnothorax; species Gymnothorax javanicus. The sequence continues at coordinate 24,851,038 of CM056193.1, forward strand.
AATGGAGGATCCGTCAATAAAGTGTTTTCACCGCCCCGCCCTTCCCCTTTTGGAATGCATGATGCCTAAGTAAGAAAGTGTAAAATGCATATGATTGGAATGAGAGTCATGCTTATCTGGGCTCGTTGCGATTGCTTTTTTTTTTAACATCCTTTCTTGCTAGAGCCTGCCTACAGTCTGCCATGATTGAGAAGATTCCGGTCCATTCAAAGAATCTGAAAGTGATAATCAGAAGTTTCTCTGGTTAGTGCTATTACCTCGCAGCAAGGAGGTTCTATGTTTGAGTCCTGGACAGCCAAGAGCTCTCTGTCTGGAGTATTAATGATCTCCCCCTGTTCGATTGGGTTTTCCTCTGGGTACTCTGGTTTCCTCCACCCAGAAAAAGCATGTGTTATGGGAGCACTTTTAGCAGTGCCCCTGACCAAGGCTCTAGCTTTAGAACTGGAGTTGGTCTCTTGGCGCTACTCTCTGGCTGCCCACTGCTCCCGAGTTACTAGGATCGTTCAAATGCTGAGGCCGGAATACCCCACGGGGATCCGTAACATCTATCTCATAGATATCTTGAGCAAGGAGAGATGAGACCATCCTTTTTTTTTTTTTGGAATTTCTGATGCATGAACGATGAATGAGGATCAGGGAAAAGAAGGAAGGATTTAGGTATGAGAAAGATAAGTGTTCGCCATGACTGTCCTGATTCAGTTTCTTGTGACCTTTGACATCACCTCATGACCGCATCACGATCATCACCCTGCGACCTTCACTTTTGTCTTCCCCCATCAAAACCTTTTCACGAAGCAAGTAGACAAGCTGCCTCATCCATTATTTAATACTTCAAGAAACAAATAATAAAACATACAAAACAAAAAGGCATTTTGGCCCAGAGCCACAATCCATCTATTGTGTTTAAAGCCAAAATGAGGGAAACAAAAAGCCACGAACACTTTCAACTCCAACGCCTGGCTGTATGTTCAGGCAAGGAGTTCATTTGAAGGACGAAATTCACTTTTTCGTCCCCACAGCCAGTAATCACTCCCGAGTTTTGAAGCCTGAGGACAGCGGAGGAAGCTTTTTCCGCGTGGGCCTTTTCAGATGCGCAGTATGTAGAGCAGAACGCTTGGCGTACGCTGGGGCGGTGCAGGGCCATTTTCCGCCGACTCGCTCAGGAAATAGCGGAATAGAGGTGCTGCAGGATATAGGAAAGGGCGGGGCCCCTTGGCTCCTTCCTCTGTGTGTTCGCCTGATTGATCGAATTATACGTCAGAGACGGTGCAGGTGGAAAACTGGCCGCGCGCGGGAGGTAGTCCCTATAGGAATAGCGGCTGTTAGTGTAGCCTTCTCAGTGAGGTCAGCCGTGCAGAACACATCGCCGTGATCCTACGGGAACCTGGTATGCATGGTCTGCAACGGGCTTCATCTGTAAGGTTGGCAGCAGGCAGCACTTACATTCTAGATTATACACAGCTCATAAAGCAGCATGTAGGTAAATATGGATGATATTTATAGCCAACTATGACGTACAGCTGTTGACAATCAAGGTTAGAGAGTGTGAGTGTGTGTGTTTGTGTGCGTGTATGTGTATGTGAATGCTTGCATATGTACATGGGTGTGTGAATGCATGAATCTTTGTGTATGTGTGTTTCTGCATCAATGCATCTGTTTGTGTGTATGCATATGCATGTATAAGTGTTTTGTATGTGTGTGTGTGTGTGTGTGTGTGCCTGCATCTATGTGGAAGTGAGTGTTTGAATGTGTGTCTGAGTGTGGGAATGCATGCATCTGTGAGTATGTAAATATGTGCATCTGCGTGTTCCTGTGTGTGTACATTTATGCATCCATCTGTGTGAGTGTGTGTGTGTGTGTGTGCGTGTATGTGCATGTGTGTCTGCTTTGCAGCTCACATGACTCGATAGGTTGACCTTTCATTTTATTGGTGTAGAGAGTACAGAGCTCTGTACTTTTCATCCAGGCCTGACGATGATAGAAAAGACACAGAGGACACTTGAAATGTGCACTGTGGCATGAAATGCTGAAGAGGTCTTGTAGATGGAGTTGAAGTTATATAAACGTATTGACCACGAAAGCCTTTTAGTAAATCGAGCTCTTTGGAAACTCCAACAGAGCCCTGTATCGATCCTGACAAGCAGCGAGAGGTATATGATAAATGTGTCTGTGAATGTCCTGATCGACTCGTGCGAAACAGTCTCCAACAGTGCTTCACATTCGCGTAAATAAATGAATGATAAATAAATAATGTGCTTAACTCCTGTTATTGGATAATGGATACATTCCATTCTGGATGTTAATAAGGAAGGGTAAGCCATTTACCGACAAGAACTAGGTGTTTCCATTCGAGTGTTTCAGGCACTGTTAATCCTTAGCTGTCCTGGACAATTGCGAAATGCAATCTTGTATTTCTTTTGGTGTTCCCAGCACATTTTATGGGTGAAGGTGTATTGTTAAATTGACTGCCATGCATAAAGAAAGCTTGGATGGAAGACCCTACATTTCCTTTTGATGCAATAATTTGTTGTCATCGAAATAAGCCGTACGGGCAAGGATAGAGCACTCATTAAGCTTGTTTTGCTTGCCTAATGCATTATTCATTGGATTATTCTGTAAGCTAAGCTTCAGAATTTAATGCGTTTGTAAGATAATAACTCCGCAATATTGCAAGTGTGTGGAACACCTGTAATAACGTGGTGGAGGTGCGAGCAAGCCACGTTGTGCTCAGTGTAGGCATTTACACGCTCAGCGGATATTATTGTGTGCAAAGCACACTCGCCAAGCACTTCCGCAGTCTCACCAGACGCAAACACGAGCTCACATTATGTAACATCACACCTGATATAATCCAGGGAGACGTACAGTGGAGCAGGAACATTAGCTCATTCCTCTGATTCGCTGAATGAAAAATTGTACGAGACCTGGCGACCAGCATTACCAGCACAGTGAGTGGGGACCTCTGCTTTGCAGCACTCGAGCAAGTTTACTCAGTGAACCAAAAGAGAATGCTGTGATTCTGAAAACATATTGATGCCATCCATCAGAGCCAGGTCAATGATTGCGGCCCAAGACAAAAAAATAAAAGTAGGGCAACCTATTTGTAGACCTGGAGGGTGGGATGGAATAGGTTTATTAGCAGGGAAAACCAAGATACTTTACATAGTAACATGCTCCATGTTAAACTCTCATAGAGGATATATTCATCAAATTGGGTTCGTGTAAGTAGTTAGAAAGTAACTCACTCACTCTCTCTCTCTCTCACTCTATGAAGAAACCATGTACGCATGTTTGCATTCAAGTATATTTTCTTTTGAAGGTCTGAAAAGATTGAAAGATTGCATATCACAGCAAATGATGCTTGACACTGTGTGTGGGACATTTGAAGTCTTGTGTGATCACTTACTGGGGAATAGCAAATGATTGTGCATTTTTTTTTTGTAACATTGTGTTTTTGGAGCTGGTTTACTGTTGGTAGACAGAAGGGCTTTTTTGATGAAGTAGCTTTTAAAATCTTTCTGTCATCTATATATCTATCTATCATCTGTCTGTCTGTCTATCTATCTGTGAATGAGAGCTCAGGGTTCCTTACTTTTAATCCATTCTTCCTCTTGTTGGCCACTACGCCTTTCCATTCACTACATTTTACCAGTTTTTTTTTTTTTTTTTTTTTACAAAGAGAGTGTGAGAGGGTTTGGGGTTTATCACCGCATTCTCCAATGAAAAACTCGCAATTCTCAATGATCAGATTTTTCAGTCATTCTTTGGGCTATTTTAAGGTGTTGCTTTTGTCCGAGGAAGTGCAATTTCTAAGGTAGGTTGAAGTCAATGTTTTTGCGATGTTTATTTTATTTCTTCTCATTTTCCCTCCAAACTTGGAAAGTCCTACAGCTATGGAAGACTTCTATTCATGTTCCTGAATTTCCTCATCTTTTTTTCTCTCTCCCCTGCCTGCTGTCTTCCATATTTCAGTGTTTCTGAAAAGCCTGAGAAACAGATTTATAAGCACCTAGAAGCCCCCTCTTCCTTCAAAAGAGATCTGTCCTGATTTCACCCTCATGATTTGGGCATACTGTTGTAAGCTGCATGAGGTATGATCTCAAAAGAAGAAGCACTTCTCTGAAAATATGTGAGGAACACTTACAGTGCTGTGAAAAAGTATTTTCCCCCTTCCTGATTTTGTATTTTTTTGCATATTTGTCACACTTAAATGTTGCAGATCATCAAACAAATTTTAATATTAGACAAAGATAACCCGAGTAAATACAAATATGTGACAAATATGCAAAAACATGCAGAAATCAGGAAGGGAGCAAATACTTTTTCACAACACTGTATATTTAAACAGTATTCTTTACATCATTGTACATTTGTTTAAATTAAAGCTTTGTTCCGCTTTTTAATTACCCTTGATTTTGACAGGTAAAGCAAAATAGCTCTACGGAATGTACGTAGTTAGTGATTGGTAATTCTTTTGGAGGACCAGGTTTTTAACCTTTATTTGCCACAGAAACTCAGTTGAGAACATGTTTCTACTTTTTAACAATAGCCATGGAAATATGCCTGATTGAACAGTTGCAAGTAGGTAGCCAGAGAGAGTAACAGAGCTTAAGATGTTTACGGGTAAAGGGTCCTGCACTATTGCCGATCTTCCAAGCCTCATCTCTCCAACAAGCCAAAATTCCAAGTTCCACTGGGGCCAGAACCAGCAACTCTATAGCTGCCAGTCAAGTGACCAACCCCTGAGCTACCTAACCTTCAGCCAGGGGATTCTTCATAAATAAGCACCTCAGTGGTTTATCCAGGTTCTGTGTTGACTGCTATTCAACGTGCTGAGCACAGAACATTCAGAGGGACCGTCTTTATCATTAAGGCAAAAAAAAAAAAAAATCCTCTGAAGTGCAATGTGCAATGCAGAAGGTGTGAACAAAATATTTCACAATTCAAACTTACGAGTTAAGAACAAATATTGAAGAGAAATAAACAGCTACTGGCTTGTAGAATGCTGGAGCAGAAATGCTTTTGTGTTACTGTACAACTCAAGATGTGTTCAGTTAGTGTGTGGCTATGTAAAGCTGGTTGTCTCTTTGATGCATTGCTGAATGTGCTATAGTGCAGCTTGTGATAAAGACGGATGGTGCCTCGTGTGCTGGCTAACTTGCAGAAATGAAGGCATTATTCCATCCAAACTGACTAATCTATAGTCGCCTCATCGTTATATTATTGGAACTTTAGCAAACTAATATGTGCATGTCAGTGTATGTTAGTGTGTGCGTTTATTTGCACGTTTGTGGGCGTGTTTGCATGTGTGCATGTGCATATGTTTGAGTGTGTGTGTGGCATGCGTTTGTGCGAGTTTGTGTGTGTGTGTGTGTTTTTGTGTGTGTGCATGAGTACATGAGTGCATGTATGCGTGCCTGTGTGTGGCATGCATGTGTTTGTGCTAGTGTGTGTGCGTGTTTTCGAGTGTGTGTGTTAGTACGTCTGTGCGCGCCTGTGTGTGTGCGTGTGTTTGGCATGCATGAATGCATGCGTGTGTGTGTGTGTGTGTGTGTGTGCTGTCAAGTGAAATGGAAAAACAAGTCGAAATCTCTGAGTCTCTGTACCCTCTGTTTCATGTGGGGAGGGGGGGGCCGAGACCTGCTGCAATCAGCTTAGACAAGCTCGAACAAGCCCCTGTATGCCCTGAAAGTACATGAGTCATATGTAATCTTTTCTGTCATAGATAAACTTTTTCTATAATTTCTGCTTACACGTTGTGTCAGTTGGATAAAATTTGTACTTTGAATATAATTTCTATACTTATAAATGTATAAATGTCATCACAGTTGGATGTGTGAAACCAAATGGTCAAGAGTCTTATTGTTGGGAAACATACCCATTTTGGAATGAAGTAAACCCCTAAGAACAGATGTGCGTAAGAAAAACAGAAATTGGAGCTGGGATGGCTGAGAAACAGGAAACATCTGTCCGAGTGTGCGGGGGCCGAGGGGAGGCAGCCAGGGACTGTGTGGTGCGGTGTGCGCGTAACTGGAAGCGGGTCTTGAAGAACGGCCAGTAAACAGTTAACTATTGGAAAGTATGAAAAGGAAAGAAAGCATAAAAAGGGGAGAAAACAGGAAAAAGGTCTTCTTCACTGAACACGCAGTGAGGAGAGATTAGCGGAGTGAGCCTCTCAGGGCGGGGGGAAAAAATTCAGTATAATATTCTCAGTCTAATTCAAGCATCTGCTGAGGTGACGAGTCAACGGCCTGGACTGAGAATTAAATTTGGCAAAGCTGAAGGAATTTCTACTCGACTTGGTGAAACTTTTGGTGATATACAAAGAGGACAACGGCGTCTTTGGATAAAGACTGTGTGCTCATTTGGGGAACTTGGAGTTCTCAACAGCAACAATTAATTTAAATTAATTTTTAAGAACTTTAAACATCATACGGGACTCTAATTTTCACCAAGAAGAAAAGTTGGGTTTTACTGGCCAGAAAATCCCACTGCTCCCTTTTTCCACCCAAATTGGACAATCACTTTTTCAGCTTCAGCTCCAAGGGGTTTGACTTTTATTCCTTAATTTTCACTTTCAAGTAGTTAAGATTAATTTTGTTTTTATATATTTAGCTGAGTCTATTTGGTTTTAATTTTTAGTTTAAATAATGTAGGTTTTTTTTAGTATAGTTTAATTTGTTCTATTTTCTATTTTTTAGTTTTTTTCTTTTAGTTTAGGTTATTCTGGTTTTATTTTATTAGTTTGTAATTAATTTTGTTTTTATATATTTAGTTGAGTTAATTTGGTTTTAATTTTTAGTTTAAATTACGTAGCTTTTTTAGTTGAGTTTAATTTGTTCTATATTCTTTTTTTGTTTTTTCTTTCAGTTTAGTTATTCTGGTTTTATTTGAATGTTTTGTTTTATTTTTTATTTTTATTTTTATATTTTTTTTTAGTTATTTTAGTTTACAAGTAGATTAAAATGGTATTTGGCATTTTATTTTCTAGTCAGTATTAACCACTTAGTTTTTTGAATGTCAGCCTGATTTGATTGAGCTTTTTGCTATGCCCTGCTTTTTAACTTTAATGTAATTAACTACCATTTTAATTGAAGTAAACGAGTGGACATTGGAATAATTTTGGTCATCTCAGGGTGGTGAAAAGTTAGAGGATTGTGTTTTTAGCATCAACGTTCTTAACGGTTACTCTAGCCAGTTAAATGTAACATATCTTTATGGCCTTTGTTCGGAGCCATTAGACATAATCCAAGCAACATAACAAGAGCCCAGATCATTGAGAGGAGAGCTGCCTATGATGGGCATGGCTGGTAGCAGTATCTAATCCTTGGGCTGTTTCGATTAGGTGCTGTGCCGGAGGAAGCAGGATAGACACCCGAGTTAAGGCAGTTAGAAGCTCGGCGAGTCTCCTCGCCACCAGCTTAATTAGTCTTCAGTAATCCACATAGGGTAAAACCCTTGGGGCTGAGGCTCGGACCCTTTAAACGGAGAGCTGGTTAGTACCTCCTGTACAGGAGTTACTACAGGATCTAACAGTGCGCATGTGTGTGTTCATAATGTGTGCATGAGCGTAAGAGAGAGAGAGAGATCATTTGTTTCCCTGGCATATTGTCTTTTCAAAATGACACCGAGATCATTGAATAGAGAACAGAGGAGAAGAACAGAAGGGGCGGATGGTAAGGTCAGAAATAATGGAAATATAGAATGATGGAGACAATCAGGGAGAGAGAGAGAGAGAGGGGTATTGAGATGGAGGAACAAATATAAGAAATAAAGCTGTATGAAAGCAGAAAAACACATAAGAGACCTCGGTCACATAAAAAGCATCTACTGGGATGGACTGTGATTGCTGTACAGATTGCAGCCTGGACATAGCAAATCTTTGCGGGAAATTATCCAGACCAAGGGTTTCGTAAGGTGAACACGAGCACTGTATGCTTTTGTTCAGCGCGGGTAGTACATCATTAGTGCAGTGGCACATATTCTGACTGCTTGCCAGATTGGCCTTCAAGCCTTTTAATAATGATGTATAGAAATAAATAGGCAATTTCACAGGAGTGTGATGTGGTTTCTAGACTAATATTTTCTTCTGCGTTGTGTTGCTTCGCAGGTGAAATAGAAGCCCAATGAGGTGGAATACTTCCAGATCACCTGACAGGATTAGAAGAGACCTCGCATGTCCATCAGCAAGAGGGGAGCAACAGAGAAACATCTGATTGTCTGTGGTGAGAGAGGAAGAGGGAGAGGTGAGAACATTAGCATGCTTTTCTTCTTCTTCTTCTATGTTTCTGTTGGCTGTGTGACACTGTGTCTGTTGAACACAGAAAATGCATTCACTTTCAGTAGATCTGCACATACAAGGAGCCTTTGTGTCGAGCTCTTCTGTCACTTCACAGTGCTTCTTTGTGGCGGTCTTTCATAAAGGATTTTAGCATACGTGTATTGTGCTTAATCTTTTAAAGCCTCCTGCTTGTACGAGCGCCTACACAATTCTGGAACCCAGCAGGATAAACGCTAAAACTTGAACCGACGGCACAGCACCTTGCGTTGGCATAACAAGGTCAGAAATGAACACAATTTCATCAGCTAGTAACACCTGTGTTCGGTTTGTAATTATCTGACACAGTGATGCATGATATAATGAGAAAAAACTTGAACTGTCGCCCTCAATTCCTAGCAACATCTTCCAAGCGCTCTAAAAAAAAATACCTTTTTAGGAATTCTAATGTTGGCTGGGAGATTTGTGATGTCACACTTTCAGAATGTTTACTTGTGGCTTTGCATGCAGTCAGAGCTGTCACCAAATGACTGTATTTCTAGGGGCCAACAACTTGGGCAGGCCCATAGTCTGCATAACCCCATAAAATGTGCTTATGATGGAGGTATTCAGAATTATATTATTTTCAGGGCTCCAAAATCTATAGCTACATACCCATGTGCCTGTTATTGCAGTCAAAACCTTGGCAATGTGAGTTTGCCTCGCTACAGGAAGTACTATTGCCTGAATTGATTTTTGTCTCAAATAGCTGCGCAGAAGAAAAGTAGGTTAATTGCGTAAAAGGAGAGTCACCAGCAGCCTCATTTGAGTTGTGCCAAACCTCAGTTACAGCCCTGCCTCTTTGTGTTTTGGCTCGACTGCCAAGAAATTACAAGGGGACTGCAGGCTGTCTGAGTGCTTACCATTTACTCACCCTTTCATCATTAGAAAATGGGGCACGGGGTACCGTAATTACCCTGAAAACCTCTATTAGGAGACTTTGTGTATTCTGTATTGACGATATTATTATACGCGCTGCCGCCCAACTTTTCTCGAGACCTGAGCTAGCCTCGTTCACGTATCGATTTTCAGGCGCGTTCAGCACTTTTTGTTTGATGGATGGGTGATGCTGTCCCGGCCTCCTTCAGCTATATTAAAACCCCCTGCTGAGCGCCTTTCTCCCATTTTCTCCTATTTAAAGTTAATAACGACACAATGTGAAGTCGAGGTCTGGAGGGAACCTGTGGCTGTTTGGCACAGATCTGTTCTTCCCAGGGAGCGCACAGAGCTGTCTTACCTAAACTGCTCTCCCCCAATTTCAAATAAGGACGCCTTTCTGAAGGTTTGAAAATTCTCCGTTATTCCGGAGGGACGAGCAGACTGAGGCAGAAAGGCTGAAGGCTAAGATGCTTGAGTGTTGCCAAACAACTCCCAAAGCATCAATGAAGAGTTTGTTTCTTCCTCTTCTTTACTTTAAATTTGCCTTTCAGAACTTTGTTTTCCATTAACCCTGTGCTGCAAAATATTGCCCCTCAGGCAACACATAATGATTTGGGCTATGCTCCCCACACCCATTAAGGGTACAACAATTAACATTAATTAACATTAGTTCATTAACTATGAGTTAATTAACAGGTAACTGATGTGTTAGATAGCCGAATAAGCATTATGTTACCATAATTGAACATTTATTAATTTTCTGTGTATCCTTTATTGTGAAGTTGAAAACATCCCTTACGTATCCCCTATGTAGCACTTCAAACTATTAAACCATAATTTATAAATGAATACCTTAGTTGATATGAACATCATTTGTAAATGATTACCAGGTGCATTAGTTAAATGTTAATTACATGTTGGTAAATGCTTATTGCTGCATTAACTAATATTAATTGTTGTACCCTTATTGTAAAGTGTTACCGAGATTTTTTTTATTATTATTATTTTTTTTAATACCACATTGGTTGTTTCCATGATTAACCCATTAAGACCTAGGGCACCTCACGATGCACTTCATTCACATTTCTTAAAAGTGATATATTAAACGCACTCGTCCCTTCCGTTCTAAAAGCGAGTGCGACGCAGACGTCGCCTCAGGTCTTAATGGGTTAAGAACAATCCGATAAGGTGCAGTAAGGGGTATTATGTACACCGATGGGCAGGAACATTAAAATCACGGACAGATTTCGTGAATTATGTTGATTATCTCAGAAGAACGCCACATGTCAAGGTCTGCAGACATCTTAGATGGTGAGCGAACAGTTGATTCTCGTATTTAATGTGTTGGATGTGGGAGAAATGGGAACTAAACAACTTAGATGAGGGTCGAATCGTTTTGGCCTGATGAGTAGGTTAGAGCATCTCTGAAGTGGCAAGACTTCTGAGGTGCTCCCTGTCAGCAGATTTGAGTACCTACTGACTGTGGTCTTAGGAGGGACAAATCATGAACCAGCAGCAGGGTTCTGGGCGTCCAAGTCTCAACGATGCACAAGGGCTATAAAGGCTTTCCTGTCTGGTCCAAACCGATAGATGGGTGACTTTGGCACAAGTTGCTGAGAATTTCAATATATTTACGTACCTAAGGACTGCGTCCCAACACACAGTGCATCATATCCTGCTGTGTATTGCACTTTTTAGCGTGCAGACCTGTCAAAATGCCCTCTCCAACCACTGTCCACCTCTTAAAGCATCGCCATTGGGCACCTGAGCTTCAGAACTGAACCTGGACCAGTTTAAGAAGGTTGTCTGGTCCAGTGAGTCCCATTTTCTTTTACGTCATGTGCTCCAGCTGAGTTGTGTGCATCATTTACCTGAGAATAGATGGCATAGGATGCACTGCCAGAAGAAGATGAGCTTATCGAGAGTGAGTGATACTCTGGGAAATGTTCTATTGGGAAACCCTGAGATTGGGAATTGAAGTGACATCATAAGAAGCAGTTTTGGCACACAAGGGGGAATTTTACTATATTAGGCTGGTGGTCTTAATCTTGTGGTGGATCAGTTAATATTTTTGGGGTGGGACCACCTTTCTCGAGGATGATAAGTCGTGCCACATGGTGTACCTCAATGGTGTTATCTCTCAATATATTAAACATAAAAATAGCCAAATTATTAAAAATAAATAAATAAATAAATAAATATTGATGCATGAATATCCCATAAAACATTTTAACAAGATCTAATGGGAAATTTTAATTTAGGAAAAAAAAAAAGGTAATTTATCTTGCCCTGCGGCAATGTTATGCAGTCTGGCTAATTTTTCAGTGTTGCCCTCAGGCAACATTATGCATCTATGGAGCTACGTGATAGACAAAAAAATACATTGTGCTATGTGTATACCTAAGTGTGTACAGATGTTAGTTGGATTTCTTTGATCATCTCAGTTATCAATACTCACAGAAGATGGACAGTTATGCTTCATATAGAGCGAAGAGATTTACTAGGGTAGTTAGGGATATACGGACTGGTAGCGTGAAGAATAGCTCTCCCGTCCAAAGGCAGAACTTAGTAACTTTTTACTGGTTTTGAGAAAACAAAGGAAAATATCATGTTTTTAAATTAAGACCTACTTTATATTTTATAGGGAGATAACTGCATATTAGACATTCACTGGCAATCATAATTTTCACCCACAAGTGTCAGTCTTAAATATCCGTTTATTTTGTTGGGTAATGAGTTAATAGGTTTTGTCTTAGCAAATACCAGATAATATCATACACATTACCAAGTCAAAACCTAGTATAAAAATGTTGTTCATTTCAAAATCAATTCATGACAAATTAAAAAAATATATAAACACTGTAAACGTTAAAATGGAAAGTAGATGTCTATTTGCAAAAAGCGCGCTCTAGGCTAATACAGCTTACAGCAGCTCATGGTACTCTACATTGGAAGCAATGGAATTGCATAAAAACATTTTGATCTTATTTCATTTAAACAATTTAAGCGATAATGAAACACATGAATTGCTTCTAACCTCTGAGTTAAGAAAAGCGTGAGAAGTCCGGAGTCATAATCACCATAACGCATAAGAAACTGATAAACCTCCATGCACAAGGACATTTAATTTTGTTCGAGATTCTCTTTCATAGTCTTTGATTGAATGATTGATGACTGCAGCAGGGAAATGTAAATATGCCACTAAAACTCACGATGAATGCGTGAGAGTTGACAGGTATGTGTTATTAATGAAAACTGACTACACCTGATAATGTTGAGAGTTTTCAGAGTTTCTGTAACGGTAATTTAAATGAATGATTGAAAACAGGTCACGACTAATCATTAATTTCAAGGGATGGTTTGAGCTTCTCCTATCGCCAGTTCACCAGCCGCCACTGCGATATACTCCTGTCCAGTTGCCTCCAACATGTCGAATGGATTGTTCGGCGGCAGACAATTATGTGTAATCTAAGCCTTATTATTATTATTATCACAGGTTAATGACTGTTCCAACTTTCATGTAGCGTGTCTTTTATTTAATGTACATGTACATACACACACCAGCTAGTGGTGCAACACACTTTAATATTATCAATACTCTATGTAGAGGCCTAGCAAGGCATGAAAGTTTGTCAGTGCCGGGATGTGCCATAAGCGATTGCTACAGCAACAGTTGCCTTGTGGCAGACTGGCAATGACAAACTTTCCTCAGCAATGTCATTATTGCAGAATTTTTACTTGGCATTTTCCAGGGCCAGGGCGACTAATCTTTTCCCCCTACTCATCCACGCCATGACTTGAAATGAACTTTAACGATTAAACAAACAAAAATCTTCTCCAAGCAACATGAACCGTGAACTGGGGCTAAAACATGGGCGCCACCATTGTTGACCGAAAGCTGTCCAGTGACTGTTTGGTTGACTTGCTAGGTTTTGCCATTGGAATATCCGCATATTTAGGGGCCAAATTGCAATACGCAATGCATTAACATGAAGCGAAAAACCCAGTAACTCCCAAAATTGTATCAGTCGAATTTTTATGAAAAAGTGAGTTACTAGGTTTTGTCTTCGCACGGGAGAGCAATGACAGCGAGGAGGAGTGGTCCCCAAGTCAAAGTTTGATAACTTTTCATACATCAGGGTAAAAGTGACGTTGTGAAGGGTATGTGCTGGTATACAGAGAATATCCACTTCACTTTCTGTCAATGTACAGAATAATCACCTACCAAGCAAAAAGCCATTGAAATACATGGGAGAGTGTGTGGGGGTGCATTGTGGTGATATAGCGAACAAAATTTTTATTCACAGTCCTTAAGTAACTGGAATAAAACACCATCCTTTCACTGAAAACAGAAATGCGTGCAGTACGAGTTTAACACCAAACCAATGAATGCGATCATACAAAAGTTTTACATGCTTAGATAAGGACATTCCAGTGGCATATCTGTGATCTTACAGCTGTTAAGCTGGGGACCAAAAAAGACAATTATTAGTTGACTGAAATGAGATCATCCAGGTAGGAGTTAAAAAAAATTAAGAACCTATGATGACATCATCAACATTTTTATGAAAACGCTCTCAGGATTTGCATTGAAAATACACTCATACTAACTATACAACTGTAGATCATTCAGCCTGGAGGAAACACTGCTCTGAGTGTCAAGTTTTTTTTTCCCGGTTTTTTTTTTTTTAAATTTCCATAATATTAGTGACTGAACCCAGATGAGGAATTTCCAAAACCTTTGATCATAAATCTTAAAGTATTCATTCATTCAATAAATATATTCTTAATTTTGAGACACATACAAAGACAGACAGAAATACACACAAGCACGGGTGTTCACACACACACACACACGCACACACACACACACACACACACACACACACACACGCACACATTTTGGTAATAATTGCAGAGCTTATTTGCGGCAATGTTCATGTTTAATCAGTGTTTATTTGAACAAAAAGTAAATAAATACTTAAACAGTTGCCAGACTGTGTACTCAGAGTTAACAAACGTGTCATTTGTAAGTCTCTAGGAAATCGATTCACAGTTCTTTTGCAATTGCTTGCTTGCCCTTGATGCATACCAACAAGTAGAATCTCTTGTTATTAATCACACATTCTGGCCGATTCAGAGAGCTGGTTTATTTGCTAAATACGTCGAAGTTGGCCTTTCGTTTGGCTGCAGTGACATTCCAGAAAGTATTGCCGTAAAGAATAGAAATCCCACATCTGGAATCGTCTCCAAGGACTGTGCTAATAGTCAGTTCAGTTGCGCACAGGAAAGTGCTTCGCAGTTACACATCAGTGAAATAGTTCCTTGGATTCTATTTACTGTTGACACTGTATGAAGCGCTGGGCTTCATTACTGCTAGATTCATTTTAATGCGTAGCTTTTGCTGGATTTTTCTCAAATGAGTTTTGACGCAAAAGACGAACGGGGTCCTCTAGGGTGTGAACAGATGATTTTGCTCTGTAACTCCCTCAGCAGTTGACCAAATCCTTCTTCAAATGATGCAAATGAACTGAGTGCTTTTGGTGCGGTGGTTTCATAAAGAGTCTGGCGCGTGATTGGCTTAGGTTTTATAAGGGCTGATGGGAGTAATGAAAACACTCTGGCCTGGCCTCTGTCTCACCTCAGGGTCTTATAAAAGTGTATTGCATTGTGTTGTACTGCATTGTGTCGTCGCCCTTGATATCTATTGTGGAGTTGGCCATGGAGACTGCAGTTGTGGCTTCATACAGGGACTGGGAATAGAGCCTGATAGCTTCCACCACCTGGACTGCGGCTTAGAGAAACCGATCCGTGCTCTGACTGCTCAAAGCCTGCCTCTCTGCTCTCCCAGTGGCTAGTTGTTTGCAAGTGATCCACACCCCCCCGCCTCCCCCAAACCACACGCTCATGTTGCCCACTGACTGGCGGCCAATGGGCCGCGAGGAGCCCGGTGTGCTTTTTTTTTTTTTTTTTTTTTTTTCCACTGCCACCTGACAGAGCCACAAACATGTCTATCCTGCCATCTGGCACTGGCTGTGGGGTTTAGAGATGAGAATTTGTTATACCTACCTCTCTCACTCACTCCCACACCACACGCATCCGCACGTGCACACACACACACACACACAGACACAAGCACTACCCGTCACAAGGATGGGACTGCAGTAGCCTCCATCATTATTCATGGAATGCATAATTTCTTGAGCAACGTTGAGAATTTAAATACATTACGTTTAGCTGTGAAAACGCTGATGCATGGAATAACAAATGGAGATCCCTTGAGTTTTTATTTTCTTTTTTTTTAAATGCGCTCATTTGTTTGTTTGACATGTCCACATTATCATATTTCAGATTTGTACTTCCTCAATGGCTTAATCCCTAATTATCAACCCGTGTCAAAATATGGAGCTTACACTGAGTGATTGTATACAAATGCAAAGCAAAATGATGTAGATTAAATACATAGGCACCCGGCATCTGGGGGTAGAGGAAAGGGGGGTGGAGGGTGGGTTTGTCACTAATCTCACATCCATAGCGGGACTTGAGGAATATGAATTAATTCTTAAGTGAAAAAACAGACGCGGGAAATATCAGATAGGATGTCTGTGAGAAGTGCGCATGCAGTGAAATTCGCATTACAACGGTGCTTCTTTGATAGCATGTAATTTGTGAGATTAAATTACAGAGATGTAGTATATTATAACCGTAACAGCAAACAGGAAATAAATAGATAGTCCCCACAGTTATTTACATTTCAAAATACAGGACCTGGCCTCGTTTCGCAGGCCCGGCTGAGCAAACATCATGGAGGAGGAACAAAAATAAATCTGCAAACAATGAATAAACTCCCATTCCCTGCTGAAGGGGAGAAAATACAGTCATAACGCCGTGTTCTGCTGTGGCTGTAAAATCACATTCTGCTCTGCTTCGCGTCGACGGAGCACTCTGCTGTATTTCACAGTTTTTGTTTTATTTAAGCCCTTGTATTTATATGTACACATTTATTCACATTATAATGGTGTTTCCTTTTATACATCTCTTAATACATGAGCTGCCTTCTGTGTTTTGACATCTGCCCGTGTGTTTGTGTGCGCTGGTACTGTCAGGGTGTTAACTGTGTGTAAGGTGGATCAAGTCATGGACCCACCGTGACTTTAACGTGTGTGCAGGTCTTATGCTTTTACTATAGGAAGCTCAAAATATCCAAATAAATTGGGGTTGCTGCTCAGCAGAAAGGCTATACAATTAACCTATGGTACCTGTTATTTTCAGAGATTGTAGCCACTCTGAAGTGCTGATATGAGTGTGCCATCCCTATCAGCTAATTGGCAATTAATTTGACAACTCCAAAATGTAAGGAATATATAACAAAAAGTACATAAACACACACAAACAAACAAACACACACACACACACACACACACACACACATCACAGAAATCCTCGGGGGAACACAGATGACAATCGCTCAGAAGTTAACAGAGGTCATATCAGGAGGACATCTGGTTGGTGTGGCTTTTGAAGATAAGAAGATGCTGCATTCTGTCATGACAATAAATAAATAAATAAATAAATAAAAACTGAACTGAATGCACTGCAGAGCAGATGTTCCTCTTTCTCAAGTCTTTGCTGGAATTTCTCAGTGCCTGGCATAGTCTTGGGATATGGCTGGTTTCCCCTGCTCTCTCCGTAGGCCTTTGATTAGTTCAGTTCCTAGAAGTTTCTAAATCAGTATTCTGGAGCCCCATTGCTTTCGATTACCTGGAGTGTCTTACATCACCTTAGATTGTTCAGCTGTGTAGATTCCAATCATGCATCTGTGACCTCACACCTTAAAGGGTTGGCAGTGCTTTCAATTGCCTGCAGTGATTGTTAAGGTCAGTTTGGATCAACGATTCGCAATGAGAGGATTCCATTTTAGAACACTGCAGAGGAAAGTTGCAGCAGGGTAACTACCCCGTTTCAGCTAGATGCAAGCCGTTATCAGACTGAAAGGTCCGTCACATTTCAATGGCCAATCACCTTGAAGCGAAGACAGCTGGTCGCGTCAGCTACACTGCCAGCTGGACAAAATGGTAGAGTTTTGGACTGAGGAAAGAGAGGATCACCTTTTCAATTGGTTTGAGGAAAAGCTATTTCTTGATGACACAAACCTTAAAATATACTCATTGTCAGTATCGTCTCTCATATTTTAAGATGCGACAAATTATTCACTTTCCTACGGCCAAAAAAAACGGCATTTAGAGACATAAGTAGAGAGAGTCATTGCTATGGAAATGATACACTGTCTCTTCCCATTGAATTGGTATAAACTCGCAGGTTTTCAGAAGGTTGCAAAGCGCATTGAGGCATTTTGAAAGTTGTTGAGCATTTCAACTTGTCTCCCTGCAAATCTTTGGTCTAAACTGGTCTTTACATCGCTATTAAAATGTTCCACTAAGCGCACTCAATGCTCACCTCTGTGACCTCGTGCCTTAAACCATTGGCATTGGCTGGTTAACCAAGGTTGTATTACATTGTTCTGCATGAAGTGACACAATCTGGGGGTCTCCATGGGGAGTCGGCAGGAACCAGCGAAGAGCCTAGTTGCTTGAAGGACCCAGCGGAGTAACTTGATGGGGCTCCTTTTCCCAGGTTACATAAAGCCGTGTGGTTTGAGTTTATCGCCCCTGCTGTTGAGCTGGCATTGAGCTTTGGGATTTTCTCAAAGGTACATGGGATCGCATGATACCATATTCATGTGCGCTAAACCAACCGCTGGCAAAAGCCTGACTATCTTTCATGCACTTGCATCATTAGAGGGATTTAAGGAGTGTGTATGTACTATGCTGTATATCTTTGTCTCTCTCTTTTGCTCTCTTTCATTTTTCCCCCCTCTGATATTCGTAGCCGTATCACAGCCCATTTAGAAAGCATTAATATTTCATATCACAGGGCCAAAGGGTCACCCGAGCAAATTTACTCTTGTGTAACGGAATGAATAGCTTTTCCTCGCGGTTTCTTGTTATCACAGCTGTTCCAAGTCGTAAGAACGGGGTATTTTTTTGTGAGTTGCCATTAAGTAAATACAAAAAAAAAGGAGAGAACGGAACAATGGTGATGATAGTTTCCCTTGATAGCTGCACATTAGCAAAAATATAACGGAACCCTTCATCCATTCCATCACCCCGAGCCCTCCATTTAAACTAATTCGGTTTATGGCATTTTTATTGTTCACTTTGTGGCACTTCTTATGGATGTCGTCTGCATATATTTGTAAATGTTTCTCCCTGTTATTAACCTTTTATAACCCTTTCTCTTTGTGGCCAAGACAGGAGGCACAGAACTAGCCTCTGGGTTCTTAGTTAGCAGTTGCGCTTGACTGAATTTACATCTGTAATGGTCTGTGGCATGCCGTTGGCCAATTCTGGTACTGCGCCTCATATTAGCCAGCTGACTGCACTTATGGATCCCCTATATTGTAAATGGCTCTAAGTAAGAGCAGCTGTTTAATGCGTGTAATGTAATGTAAAAGTCTGACAGTAACTGCAGTTGTTTGGGCCCTCAGGGATCTCCATCAGGACCCCAGGAGAGCAAAAAGCCTTCTGCTGAGATTCAGCAGGTGTTCCGCGGCATGCGCTGTCTTTCTCTCTCCTCTCATCTCCTTGGCTCCTGCATCAGGCAGCTGGATGAATCATGATAAAGGGCAAAAGCCCTGCAGCCCCTAGTTAATGGCTGCCAGCTCCAGACGTGTCTCTGACTGGTAAAAGCCGCGTAGGGCATTCAAAGAGGGAGGGCCAGAATAAGGCTGGGCATGGGTGCGTAAAGAAATGGACACCTTCGCTTAGGAATGTACCCTGCCTCACGGGTCATAGGCATCCGTGTTTACGGATGAAGCTAAATAAATTGTTCATGGGATTCCGGAGGCCTTTCGCATTTGTGTGGGCAAAAAAAACCATTTAGCCTCAGATGTAGCTGTCGCTGGGGGAAACAAAAGGAGACTGATCTTCTGCAATGACCTATTCTGGTCAACAACCAATACATTCCAATACTAGGTCTAAGTACTACACAAAAGAATCCATCCTCAGTGTTGGTGACCAGCAAAAGGCTCCCACGAAAGATAAATACTCAAGTGGCAATGCTTTTACCAGTGGTGGAATGTAAATATGTGCATTTAGGCATACTCAAATACTTTACATACATTGAAAGTGCTTCTACTTTATTTTAGTATTACCTTTTTTTTGCAACTTTATACTTCTTCACCATTATATCTTAGAGCCAAATACTCTACTTTTCACTCCGCTACATTTTTCAGACAGTTTTATTTGAGCCTTTCAGAACAGCAGTGATCTGACTACACTGTTTGTATTTTGTAGGATGAAGGCATTTAAGTCAAACATTCATGAAAAATCAGTTTGCAATATATAACATTATTTTTGTATGCATTTAATTGCTTTGATTCTGTTTTTTTAGGTTTTTATTTTAAATGCCTCATTTTCTGAATTCCTTCATTTATTCGTGAAATTTCTGAAATTTTTTAGAGAATATATTTTTTCTGAAAAATATAGAATACTTAAAATTGGTTGATTGATGTCTAATCTTATTGCTTATTGCAAGACAGGAAAATTAGACAAACCTTGAAAATGTTAATCACTAGAGTACTTCTCATTTACGAGGAAAAACTTATAGAGTGCCTAAGTCACAGTGATACTGACAAATATTTTGCTATACATTCTTCGAAGGTACCGAAAGTAAGAGGCAGGCACCGTAAGTGTAGTAGTCTATATTAAAGGAAAATATTAAGGCAGAATAAGAAAGTTATTAGTTCTTATATTTTATATGAAAAAAACAAATCAAAATCAAATAAAATTTATTTCATGGATTAAAACACAATTAACAACCCACACTACTATTGACTACTAATAAAACTGTGTTGACTTCCAAACTACTGCAACAGGCTACACTAATTTCCACTAGTTGATGGAAACAGAAAAATCCTTGGAAAAAATGTCACAAAATGGCACAAATAAGATGCTACAAAACTAGATATCAGTTGTACTTACTTGATGCCTCTTCAATCATCCCTATAATTTCAAAATCTGGAATGGTATTCTTACTTTAGCATGGTTGTTCCATGACTGCTGTCATATTTGATAGGTGAGTTAGATCCCTCTTGCACTGCCTTACTCTGGTTCTCTGGAATTGCTGGCACCGTACTTGTGCTAAAGTATATCCTGTGAAACTTGATGAAGGTGAGCAAAAATAAATAACCATGTTCTACTCTGCATAAGTAACATCTCAGAGCAATTAAACCATTTTGAAATAGACTGAGATAGTGCTTTGTTCCTCAGATAAAAGTGTGGTTTAGCACTTTGCTCCTCTGGGTAAGAGTGTGGTTTCTTTAGTGTATAGTGAGGAAAAAGTTAGCTGCTGTATATTATGGGTGCAGATAAGGAGATAAAGTTTCAGCGAAAAATAAAGCGTATGTGAATAGTGTAACTTGGTTGGTCCCTGTATCACAAACCTATGATGGCTGTGCAATTGCTGAGTGGAAAAAAAGCTGCTGAATTTTTTGTCTATTAGGATAGCAGACGGTGGATCTATCGCTGAATAATAAATTAATTAAATGACATAAAAATAAAACAAAAAAGCTGTTGTCGCCTGCAGCTTTTTTTTTTTTTTTTTTTGCAGTATTCATTCGATGTCCTTGTCCTAAATCTGGCACAAATCACATATTACTGTTGTACCAGATTTGCTGAGTGAGTCACAATGACAGTGGTTAATTGCACAAGAACAAAAGACTGAATATGACCCACCACCTACAGCTACAGTGGGCTGACTTGCGTGTGTGTGTGTGTGTGTGTGTGTGTGTGTGTGTGCCTGCGTGTATGTGTGTGTGTGTGTGTGTGTGTGTGTGTGTGTGCATGAGAGAGAGAGTGAATGATGTGGCACAGAATTGAGTGAACATTTTTTTTGTCTCAGTGATTTACTCGGTTCCATCACTGTCATAAGGCCCTTGTTTAGGATGGTAACCAAACCAATCTCAGAAGGCAGTCATTAACAGACTACTGTCCAGGAAAGGATTTTCAATTTTCTGGTCTGTAAAAGCTGTTTTTTTTTTTTTTTTTCTGGCCATGTAGAAAAAGGAATGTGTCAGATGGTATGTCTTTCTTATGATTTTGTTTCGCTAGATGGGGAATGTCTAAGATGAGGCTGTAAAGACTCAGTTATTCAAGTTCAATTCACAGTATTAGGACACTTGTGTAGCATAAGACTTTCACTTGATATACAGCATTAATATTGCATTGGTAATGCTTTGTAAATGTTTTGTCGCCATATTGGCCCAATTAGCTTATTTGAGGCAGAAATAATCAGATGCCCGACAATCCCCCAATAACATTGCATTGCACATTCCGAATGCCCACTGCATATATACCTACCTCGTATTAGCATTTTCAAGATCTAAAAAGCACTCGATACGCAATTTCAATCTTAAGAGTGTATCTAATGCAATGTGGGCTAATGCTGCTGGTAAGGAGTGGATTCTTGTTCTTTTGCGAGTGAGTTAAGTGGCCTGCTGAGGGACATTTGAGCAGGATACATGGCTGCTTTAGAAGGGCTGAACTCCATTGTAAAAAAAACAATCTCCCTAATTTAACAGCTAAGCAGTAATGGCCAGTTTGCCAGTCGCAATAAAACACACAGCCTCCGTGGACACCTTTCTGGAGATTATAGAGGGAGCCACCTTCAGACACTAGAATGATGCTGCTTTTTCGTTGGTGTATTCGTCTTTTACGAGCTGGTTCTGATTTTATTCACGTTGAAGTAGACAGTGTCAGGTCCTACAGTCATATCAGCAGCCGAATCAACATTAATTTTGCTCAGGCCGAACGACTGAAACCAAACCTGTCTGGGCTTGGTTGGTGTTTAGATGGGAGACCACCTGGGAAGACTAAGCTGCTGCTGGAAGAGGTGTTGGTGGGCCAGAAAAGGGTCTGTCATGTCAAAAAATATACCCCAATGCCCTACTGCACTGATGGTGCTGCAATAGATGTCTTATTTCGGATGAGATTTTGGACCAAAGTCCTGACTTACTGTTGAAAAGAGCTGGGAGTTCCTCAGCATCCTGGCTAAATTCAGTGCCTGACTCTTTCAACCTGTCATCTCATCATTCACTCATTTAGCTGACTATAAGAGAGGCGTGGTGAACATTTTGGAGACAAATGGCTACCATGCATTACCTGTATGGGTGCTACGTTTTGGTGGTGGTTGTGCAGAGTATCCAACTCATTTCAAGCGCTCTTTAGAGCCGATTTGTGAGAAAAGCATCATTCTTTCATTCATGCATTCATTCAGTCAGTCATTAATTCCTTCATTCATTCAATAAATCTGCACTGGGACACAGCAACTTGAAAACATTAAGCACTAACTCTCTAAATGAAAATGAGTGATAATGAATGGCGCAGCTAGAACTAGGAATTGAGGGGGCACAGACACGTCCCTTTATGACTACAATTAGTCCTGGCTAGTTCTCAATCATTTTCCTTTATTGACGCGTTTTCCAATTATCGTAATTGGCAACAGAAGACAAGGTTTCTCTCCATATGCAGTCTAACAGCGATGAAATCATGGGCTAAATTCAGAACAGAAAAATAATGTACTTATTAATAGGCTAATGTTTCGCGTTGATTGAACTGGTCCACGTTCCAATGAAATATCCCCTTTCACTCTCAGTATTGTGTCGGTTCATGACAAAAAAAGTGGCACTCGCCAGTTAAATAGGCTATAAAAAGCGTGCGGCTCAAGCTATTTGCGTGAGAGTCGACAGGTATGCAATTTTGAGTAACGTTGATTTAAATACAGCAAATACGCGTCCAGATGAATGATTGTGTCTTTCCTAATCGGGGAGAACAAGCAGCACCTGTTAAGTGTGGAGTGCTCTCGGAGTGAGCCTTTTGTTAATTATGAAAATGACTGAGAACAGGTCAGGACTAATAATTGTTTTAAGTGGATGTTTTGTGCACCCCAATTCTCAGTTCTGGCTCCGCCACTGTATTGAATTTGGCCAATTATTTCATTGCTGTTAGTTCGCATATGGAGATAAACCATGTCTTCTGTTGCCAATTACGATAATTGGAAAACGCGTCAATAAAGAGAAATGATTGAGAAATAGCCAGGCTAATTGTTGTCATAAAGGGACGTGTCTGTGCCCCCTCAATTCCCAGTTCTAGCTCTGCCACTGGTAATAATTCTATACTATCACTGTCTAAGATCAAAGTTTTAAATGGCAAATTCAATGACAATCCTCATCTTGGTAATTAGCGCAGATAATGACTTGCATTGTAAAAAAAAATCATCAGATAAAATGTCACCGGCATAGCTGACCTTGGGACTGATTACAGACAATGAGTAATTTCCTAGCCGAGTATTCACTTTTAATTGCCCCAAACTTCACTACAAACTTCAAAATGAACTGTTTTTTTTTTTTTTTTTTTACTCTCTCATAATGGAAATTCAGCACAATATACAAAAAAAACTGATTGAATTTTTTTGTCCATTTACTGAACGAATTGTCTGTGTTTTCAATACATTTTTCCACCCAATCTCCAAATGAAAATGAAATTTTTTTACTGCAGATTTTGAAAACAAAATGGCTTACGCTGACCTTCATACTTCTCTCAGATAGTGCAAAGTACAGCCTCTCTAATGGGGATGACATGCATTTGGTTTAAAAATGCCTCAAAACCTTCTGCCATAGCAGTGCAGCGAAAGACAGAATGATGTTTTGAAGTAGCATTGAGACAGAATGGCTTGTTTTGATCGATCCTAAACAATAAGGAATTGTAATGTTTTTTTTTTCTTTAATCCTTGCAATGGAAAATTATAGTCTTCTACATCTTTCTCTCAGAACTGGAATATAAACTCTGCATCTGTCTGTTCACTGTTATCAGTTGTGGACTTATGACCGGGCCCAGTTTCTCCCAGTTTCATATTTGTGTTGCCATGTGTTATGATCCTCATAAGCAGTGCAAAATCACTAGAAATGAAGGAGCGGCTCTTATTTCGGACTTGCAATGCTGGTTGACTGTGCAAAATAAAATAAAAATAAGATTAAATACACATTTATGCTACTTATACAGCCTGAAATTCTTTCAGTAACCATATTTGTTGGATAATATTGAGGAATCATAATGGTGTTATAGAACTATCATAGACAGGGCAAAAATAAACATGTACTCTAAATCCATTGCTTTACAGGAGGGTATGTTTGTGCAGACAAAACAATGTGTAATTTGTTTTTGTCGTTTCAGTCTGCCGATCAGTAATGTTTTCCCCTGAGGCGTAACATACAGTGATGGGAATCAATCATTCCGTATCTTAAGCAGTCAATGGAGTTTTGTGTATTATCTGGGAGGCGGGTGACAAATTAGAACAAATGGGTACTGCAGTGCTGCTAATATTAGTCGAAATAGGGGCGGATATTGATGCATATTAAAACTCATTTTCTTTCCCATTCTGCGAATGCAGCTAAGGGTGATTTCCTGACATACAAAAAACAAAGTTTTCATCCAAGTAAATACTGAAGCAGGAAATGCACTTGATTTCATCTGCAAACATAGCCTTTTCAAGTTGTATGCTGTGCTGCGTCTGTAATGAGGAAGTGGGCATGCAAGTGTATTGGCCATCTGGGGCCAATGAACATAATACTCAGAATGATTGGAGCCCCACAGATTATGGCATTCTAAACACATGTAGCGCGACACTCACTGAGACTTGCTGTATATGCTGTAAGTTAATGCTCAATGATGAATGCAAGGGGAACAATGCTGTGTGATTATGGTTTGTTATAGAATTTATATTTGATTTGGAGCCGATCAAAGAAAAGCAATCCTATTGAAATGATGGATTTTTTTTCTATGTAATAAAGAACTTTTCTTCTTAAGTGGTACGCCTCCTGAATTAACACAGTAGAAAACATTAGTCATACTCAGGAATGTGTTGGCAATTTAGCTGAACAAAAGTTGAATTTTCTCATAAAGGATATAAAAGACAGAATGCATTTAAATGTAATGAAAGCTGCAAAAGGTAAAGTGAAAAAGGACAACCGAAAACAAAAGAATATCTTCTTTGAGTCTGGTAGCACTTCACTAGACATTTTGGAATATTTAAGTGCGCGTGTAAAATGAGGCCACGAACAATGAATATCCGATTTTCGCAGAGATTTGAGTCCCCTAAGTTCAGGAGTTACCATTTGAAGGACAAAGGACAAGTTTAAGTAAAAAAAAAAAAAAAAAAAACTTTTAGCATATCACTGTTGTTCATTCTGAACAATCAAATGAACAATCTTGAGATAAAGACAGGTGACAAAATGAAGCTTCAGCACTGCTTCAGAAGTCAGTCACAGAGAGAAATTGCTTTCTGTCCAATCATTCCCAACTTTAGCATGTCCCACCCAATTTGCAAGCTTTTATAACCAAGGCAGTGTTTGCTCATTTCTCCTACAATGTGCTCTCTACATCGCTCCTACTCTGGCAATCTTAAGATCTGCATCTCATCTTCCTCACCTCCCCAGCCTCCTCCTTCATGTATACTAGAATTGTTTGTTGTAAGCAGCATTTGTTCAGATTTTTCCATTAATTTAAACTTGCTGAATTTGAGGCTCTGTTGGAGGGTTTGTTATCTCGAGGACTGTCTGTGTCATGCTTGCTCAGATTGTTCCAGTGCATTGCTCCAGCAGAGTCACCACCAAACACGAAAGCATGTCGTTCTGTAATAAATGGTTAGATCTGATGTACTGTAAGTACCCTGCCTGAATTAAAAAAATATATATATATATATATATATATATATATATATATATTAAGCTGAATAAATGCACAGACCAATGTAACAAATGCAGATGCATTTATTCATTTTCCTGGCAGGATTTGGGTCCACTCATCCCCTTCAGTCACTGCAGACCAATGCAGAATCATTCTGCGAGATCACCGTTATATCCAGTGACGAAACATTCCTACCACGATAAAGTGGTGTTTTTCAGGTTCATGATGACTCAAGCCCCACTGGGTTCACTGAATGATTTTATGAGTATGAACATGATACAGAGCATATGTCACCACCTTCACACTCACCAGATCTCAAACCAACTGATCTCAAATGGGAGATTTTAGAAAATTTTAGACAACACTATCCATCACCATCATCAGAACACCAAATAAGGGAATATCTCTCGAAAGAACGATACTCCATCCCTACAGTAAAGTGCACCTCTTGCAGACTCTATGCTAAGGTGTGTTGAAACTGCTCTGTCAGCTTGTGGTGGCCCAACACTTACTAAGACGGTTTACGGTGATTTTTCAATTGATTTGTCTCCTGTTATTTTTATTCCATAAAAATAATGATTAAGCAAACAAACAGGTAATACCTATGCATTTTCTCTCATAAGATTGCTTATCTACCCTTCCTTGAAAACAATTTTAACTTTTAATATGACATCATGGGGTATCATATATTGATTAAATACCTTTGTCTATCAACAGATCCTCTTCAATCAATGCTCTTTTACATATTTTCGAATCCACTGAATTTCTGAATGCACCCCCACATTCATAGTCCTTAAAATTGACTCCCCTCCTTTGAAAAATTGGATCATATGATTTGTTTTACCCGGATGTACTGGGCGTTAAAAATACTTGTTCTTCTTGAACTTCCATTTTCATTGTGGTCCTGCAGTTTTTGCCTTCGCTTGGCATGGCTGCAAAAGGGTGTGTGTGCTCACTGTATATAAAGACTAATAGATACATTAAAATACATCACATACTCTCTTAATGGAACACATTTTAAGTATCACTGACATATAGGCTGCTGTCTCAAATGATAGCGTGGCTCAGTATGGGTCACACTCTCTTTTATTGACAGAAATGCATTCAAAATACTCTCTGAGCTGAGCCAATCATTCCACATTGAAGAAGGCACATCGAAGAAGCCAACTATAATGCTATTAACACTTGTGCACATACAAATGGGATACCATAAAGATTCAACCCAGTATATCAGAATGGAAGGCAATTAGAAATTGCGGTGCATGAGGCCTTTAATTTAGTGTGATGATTTTTCTGTGTACTGAGTATGTGCGCTGAAAAACAGCAAAAAAAAAAAAAAAGAAGGCAGGATCTAAATGCAAAGAAGTGCTTGGCTTTATTTACCTTTGTAGCAAATGCCACAAAGGTTAAATAGGCGAGTACAATGAAAACAGGAAACGCAGTTCCCTAAGTAATGCAAACAATGAGCTGATTTAACAAAGTCAGCTGTTTAAAGAGGTTTACATGCAATATGCGAAAGCGCTATGGCAAAAGCCAATGCGAGACATGAGCTTCACAAGACTTCACACTTAAATGGTGCGGAGTCAGAGCTTATATGTGGTTACAGTGATAAATTGGATAATTACAGACAGATGGCAGCAATGAGTGATAATGAGTGAGCAGGCCGGTGTCTCAGAATTCCAGAGATGCAGACCGTTGGGGACGTGGCATGACAACTTGTGACAGCATTTGCAGGGCTTTCACTAAATCCACTCATCCAATTGAAATGCAGGAAAGTTTTATAAAATCAATTTTGCTTTACCCTATTTGTCTTCAAAAGTACACACACTTATATAATAAAATGAAAGATTCACCTGGACTTTAAACTTAGTTTTTTTTTCCATTAATGTATTTTTTAGGCATATAGTACTTTTTCAAGCATCCAGTAACGCATTTTTTTGGTGGCATAAACAGTACAATTCCCAGTGGGAGTCAGATAGAGACCATATGTGTTCTGTTTGCAATGATTTAACTCTGCACTCCTTCTTGTGACCTGCACCACAAGGCCTACGCACTCATTATGCTTGATTTACATTTAGTTTGGCTCTCCAAGCACTACCCACGAGATACAAAGTTTATTTAATTGTTTTAATAGGGTGAGTGGTGCATTGTTTGCCATATTTATTTATTTATTTCTTTATTTAGTTTTAGATTGAGTTTGTGCCTGGATAATCCTTGGATAGCAAAGCCCTGCTTCTTTAAAACCAGTCATTTGCATTCATTTGTCTGGGTAAAATAAAACCTTGAGGTGAGACAGCCCCTCTTGAATCAAGAGCTCGTAATGTTTTATGACTCGGATTAATGTGTGGGCATTGGTTGAAAATTACAATGCAGGTTCAGAACTGACGCTATCTCTGAATTTTGAGGAAAGCACGTTGGTGAGAGAAGAGGTCAGTGGGAGGTCATGAAGGAAAAAACAATGAATTAAATGAAAAATGCATGTGTACAAAGTGCTTGTGGAAACCAGCATAACAGTCAAAATTGATAATATGAAATGAGAAGAAGAAGAAAAAGAAGAGGAAGTTTTAATAATTCAAAATAGAAAACAAAATACACTACATCAAAATACTAGCAAGATACAGGAAGAAAAAAAACTGGATGAAAGGATTTATACAAGACCACCTGCCTATTAACTAGTGATGTGTCATCAAAGAGAAAAAGTAACCTTACCTTTTAACGAATCAATACTCTGAACCGGTTCCAGTTTACTTTGCCTGATTGGTATCTAAACATTGATTCACTCAGTTGCTAAGACTGATCTTATTTTTAGTCTGCAGCATTGTTTGTTGTATCAGAAAGTTGTGAGGCATTTTCTAATCCACATTAATAATGATAAAGGTTCTAAATTCAAGCAGCTCATGAAACGACACAGATTCACGTAAATTTGTTTTTCAGGCTTATGATAAGTCAAGCTGTTTTGTGCCAATGTTCTCATTACGGTTTGATGAACCTGAGAGGATGTTTACGTTTTAAGTGTATTCTCTTTAACAATGAAAACATTTATAATAAATTGCCGTCTTAAAATGAATTATACTACAGAAAAAATGCTTTACACGGACTCAGGGAAGGTTTTAGATTTTTAAACTAAAGAATTATTTGGATTATTGCCGTCCTCAGAATATCATGTCTTATATGTAAATGTAGCCTATTGGTGACCTCTTCATTATTAAAATGTCTTAAGAGCCAGAGTCTGTAACTTTGGACCAGCTCATAGAAGGGGGTGATATATGACGTTCCAGTAGGCCACTGAAGTTTTTTGTGGGGGTAGATATTTTTTCCAAACTGACAAAAATTACTTTTTTATTAGAAGATCCTTCGGGGGTGGATATTACAGCCCTTTTTAGGGTAGGGGTGAAAAGGGCCAAAATAGTGACATAGTCAAAATCTGGAATTTGACCTTCGAATATTTTGGTGCGCCCTCAGTGACCCTCCTTGATCTTATGGTATATGAATGTATGGGTAGAGTTCTTTCATGTAGCATTATAATTTTCAAAAAGGTTTACTGAGGCGCCGCCTATAGGTGGCGCTTCAAATCATGACTTTTTGCATTTTGGGCTACATTTGAGACCCTCCCAGGGCCTGCGCCCTCGTTAAACCTTGCTTATTTATGTGTATTTGGATACCTTGCGCCTGTTTCTTTCCAAATTTGCATAAATAGCTGTGGCTTAGTTGGGGCGCTTTTTGCATAGGTGGCGCTTTTTATGGTAAGAACGCGATTTTAGGCGATTTTCATTTGGCCATATCTCAGTCGCCCCTATGGGTTTCAGTGAAACTTGTTTTATTGTGTTTCTCTATATCTCTGCTATTCATGATGAAAATCTGAAGGCTTTTTGCCTCTTTGTGCTAAAACATTCACACCAGATCACACTCCACTTTAATCAAGAAAGACAAAAGGTTAGTTCTCCAATGCTCCAATAGGCGGCTCATATGGCAGGTGTCAGCACTGCTGCGACCACGTTTTGATGGCATGTTCAGAGAGTGAATAGAGCCGTGGAAATCCTGCTTTATCACGAACATCTTCTGATTTTAAGACCTGCGAGCAGTACATCGTTCCATCTTTACCTTGTGGGATATTGTGCTAACGATTAGTTTTGCTCCCAAGATATTAGATCATATATTTCTGATTACATTGTTGAATGGGTGTGGCCTGTGTATATGCATAATGCATGCAGCAATGCAGAATATAAAGACAGGGTCCTCAACCCCCTCTGAAAAGTACTATGGTTACCGCTATGGTTTGGAGTAATGCAGAATACTTTGCTGCATGACTCATTTGATGAATATGAATACTATAAGGACCCCCAAGGACCAAAAAGCTAGGTTTGCCTCTGCTTTGGTGCATACAGAGTTTACTAATACTTCATGTCTCTTCTTTTATTTTATTTCAGTTTTAACATTTAAAAAATTGTTGCTTTTTTGAATAAGTTCTCTTGCCTCAATGCTCTGAAAAACTCAAATAATTCTACCGCCACTGGTTGGTGGGGACTAAAACAAAAATGGGCATTTTTCGTGGTGGTGCTTGATTGTGACATACATCAAACTTTGGCATGTAAAGGGTTAATGAGTTAAAAAGCCTTCTTGAATTTTTTTATAATTAATAGCAGAGATATAGACAAACATAATAAAACAAGTTTCACTGAAATCCATCGGGGCGCACTGAGATATGGCCAAATGAAAATCGCCTAAAATCGTGTTCTTGCCAAAAGAAGCGCCACCTATGCAAAAGCGCCCTAACTAAGCCACCACCATTTATGCAAATTTGGAAAGAAATGGGCCCAATGTATCCAAATAAACATAAATTAGCAAGGTTTAATGAGGGCGCAGGCCCTGGGAGGGTCTCAGATGTAGCCCAAAATGCTCGCTATTTATTGCGCTGATGAAGTCAATTCATAACACAGAGAGCAGGTCATCTGTAATCACTTGAAATACTGGCAAAGGCTGAATTCTGCAGTATCTATTAAATAACTTTTCTGGTCTTTTAAAAATGGGTTATATCCATGTCCTTTTATTTCCTTCTTGTTTGTAAGTGCAGCAGTTCAGTCATTAAACTCTCTCACGGTCGGTTATTATGTGCTCAATAGTGCTTAAAATGACCCGTCATGGATTCTGATAATGAACTATTGATTAAACATAAAGTATGTGCACTGATAGCCAGAAAATATGCATGCTAATATTTATTTTGTGCTATTTATTGATATAGCACACAGTTTTATGTCATGAAAACATCGGCATTTTCCCCAAATTTTTTCTTGCCACTCATTTTATTCCTCTCAAATATCTGCAACTGGGAATTCTAAATACTCAGGCTGAGTATCTCTTATCGTTTCAGTTGCAAGAATTGTGTCATTTTACTTCCATATTTTAAAGTGATCCTTTTGATGTATATAGAAACTGCACTTCTATCTGTCAATCAGTCTCTTCATTCTGTTAGAGCAGCCTCTCTTTCTTCTGTCTTGATCCTCCTTGCCCTGTCTGCAACCTTTGGTACTCTGAACCACTCTATCCTCCTGTTGTCTGTTGCAGCAGTGGGCATATGCAGCGCAGCCTTTGAGTAGATCAAGTCTCATCTCTCAGTCTGCTTCTTCTGGGTTACCTCAGATGGGACAGTATCAGCACTTCATCTGCTTTCAACAGGAGTCCCTCAGGGTTCAGTCCTGGGTCCCCTTCTTTTCTCCTTCGGCATACGTACTCTTAGTCCTGTGATTGCTGTCCATGTGTTGTATTTTCATTGTTATGTCAATGACACTCAACTGTTCCTCTTCTTCTCTCAATCTGACACACAAATCTTTGCTTACATCTATGGTGCCAACGGAACATCCAGAGCTGGATGGATGACCACCCTCTTAATCTCAACCCACGTCAAACAAAAGTAATGCTCATCCCTGCTCCCCCCTCTCTCACTTCTGTAATGGTCACTGCGCTGTCTACATCAAAAATGGCAACGGATAATGAGCTCTAATTTCTTGGCGCAGCGCAGGGTGGCGCAGCGTGGCGTAGCGTGGCGCAGCCCATGCAGTGGTAATTTCGTCCGGTGCAGCCCGCGCAGTGGTAATTTTGTGCGGTACAACACCGTGCGCAGCCACTTTGGCAATTTGGTAGACGGACGTGCCCCAAGATGGGTGTGGCGGCGTAGTAGGGGGAGGTGTCACGTATTCATCATGACACAAAGACAATTTCGTGGATCAAGGCTCTGCCGAAATTATGCAGAGAGCTCGCCAGCTCCAACCTGGTTTACTTTCTGTACAGTGGTAATTTGGCTGACCGGTGCACAGTGCGCACACGACACCGAAACCTCACAGGCAGAATTCCAGAATGTCAGGCACATTTCAATGCAATAAATAATTACAGCAACCACTATTTAATGTAACTATCTGAATCAGCACATAAATTATAGTATCTATATCGATTCTCCTGATGTCAGATTAAAGGCGGTTGGCACGCGTAATGGAAACTCAACCTGGCTTAATCAACGCAGCTGAATCTGTGATGCAAACTAACGACTTCACATCTTTCTCAGCCAACCACAAACTGCCTCGGCATCAGGCAGTGCGTATATAATGCTTGTATTCTATGCTCAGTAAAGCCGCTTGCACACTGGACGCGAAACTAATTTTTTGCATGACTGATTACAGTCAAAGTCAATGCAAAGATACGAATACACGCGTGTATTCGCGTCTTTGCATTGACTTGCGATGTACGCAGTGTCTGTGTGTCCAAAAGTCGTCCGAAAGTCGGACAGGGTTTTAATATATCTCTGTGTCCGACAATCGGATGGTTTCAGTATAACTCCATGTCCGACAGTCGATTATTGTTTTTAATTTCTTCAAATCTACTGAATCTTTTAGATATTAAACGTGAATGTTTTGATAAGAGGGCTCAGTTCTTCAAGATGAGTACAGAGAATTTCAATCAATGTTTCTGTTTAAGCTCTGCTCAATAAAGTGAGTCGACATTGGCGCGGGACTGTGCATTTATGATGAATTTAGCAACTGTCGGATATAGATCCTAAAATACTCCGCGTCCGAAAATCATAAAAATTCTAATTTTTTGAGTATTCCAGGAATTATTAGACGTACGAACTTGGCCATGTTTGTGTTCGACCTTCACAAAATGCAAATTGATAGCTATCGACTTTTCTTGGTCTTTTTATTCATCTGTTTTCTTCCGTTGAAGATACAGTCTTTATTCGGTCTCTCTTTTGAAAATTAGTCAGATGGATCGAACAGATTCACGCTTTATTTCCACACCAGAGATAAAATAGTGCTTTTAGTCAGTGACCAATTCAATTCCATGACCATTGACATTGTGAATTAAATATCGCACGCACGATCAAGACTGTCGGACACGAAATGCAAAATATTCCATGTCCGGCAGCTAGCAAAAAGTAAAAGTATTGATATGAGAACAGATTTATAACGAAACAAAGAATAAAAATATATCACCAACAAACAGAACAGCCAAAAAAGATGGCCCGCAAATAAATCAATCACAGTGTTTATTGGATGTTCTGTTTGTTGTTAGAATGTTTCTTTTTATCCTTTATTTCATTATCAATCTGTTCTAATCGTCCTCTTTTTTTATTGCTGTCAGACATGGAGTATTTTGCATTTAATGTCTAACAGGCATTGAACATTGTCTCGCGCCAATGTCGACTAACTTTATTGAGCAGAGCTTAAACAGAAACATTGATTGAAATTCTCGGTACTCATCTTGAAGAACTGAGCCCTCTTATCAAAAAATTCACGTTTAATATCTAAAAGATTCAGTAGATTTGAAGAAATTAAAAACAATAGTCGACTGTCGAACACGGAGTTATTTTGAAACCATCCGACCGTCGGACACAGAGATATATTAAAACCCTGTCCGACTTTCGGACACGTAGACACTGCGTTCAACGCAATCTGTCGTGCGAAAAATTCGTTTCACGTCCAGCGTGCAAGCGGCTTAATACTACTATTATTGTCACTTAGGTTTTATCATTTTTAGCGGGGGAAAGGAATACAGCCTGATTGCTATGATCTCGTACTGAGTTAAGATCACATATTGAAAATAAATGTGTTAACGTATCTTGCATTGTTGTCCATGCATGTTAATCCCAAAATTTTAAGCAGCAACAGGACGTAATAATGAAACACGCTATCCATTGTTTCTCTTCCCAATGATGTAGGCAGAAGAAATAAATGAGCAACCGTCGTATTTCATTCCAACTTCATAAGTTTGAATGATCTGACGTAGTTTCATTTTGAAATTCCCTTCAAGTTCATTAATGGTAATAATTCGTGAATGCCCCAGCTAGCCAGCTAACTCATATTCGTAATGCTTAATATAGACGTAAGCGGTGCAGAAAACATGCCTGAAGCAGCAAGGTAAAATGCAACATTCACGCATCATGCAGATATAGGACAGAGGCTTCTTTATTCCAATTTTAAAGGTGAGGAGAGGAGCTCGTTTGATTGGTGAAGATTTGACTCGGTTATGTTAAACCCACTCAAGGCTTCTCTCCTCCCTCTTTGCCACTTGCGCAGGCAGGAGGGACAGAGGCGGGACAGAGGAGTACTTGCGCCAGGCTGCACCGGGCACGAAATTGCAACATACGCCTGCACACACCCCCTTGGCGCGGCGCTCCCCCCATTCGCCGTGCCTGGTCTAAGAATTTAGAGCCCAATAAATTTTTCCTTTCTGAGAACAGCTCAGCAGTGACTTGGGCATGCAGGTGCTCCCTATATAACATCTGGAGAAGATTTCTCTGACCCTATTCAACCCAGTTTCTGGTTCTGGCATTGGTACTGTCCCGCTTGGGCTACTGCAGCTTGCTTTTAGCTGCCCTTCTGGCCTCTGCCATCAGACTCCTGCAGCTCTGCGGCTCATCTAATCCACGACCTCCCCAGATACTCCCATATAATTCCCCTGCTCATTGCCCTCCACTAGTTTCCTGTCATGGCTTGCTTCAAGTTTATAACATTTATGCTGCCATTTCAGGCAACTAAAGGGAAGATCATTAGACCCTACACACCTGCAGGACCTCTCCGTTCTGCCATCGCTGGTCTACTGGGGCTGCCCCTACAAAATTTAGGTACTGCCCGGTCACAGCACTTCTCTGTTCTGGCTCCCTTGTGATGGAATGACCTTCCCACAGAGTTCAGAACTCACCGGCTTCAAGCTCAGCCTGAAGACTCACGTCTTCGGATTTTACCTCTCCCCTTACTTGGTGTAGTCATTAATTGAATGGTGCTTTGACTTAAAAAAATTGTTTTAGTGATGGACTTTATTTTACTATTTTTCTTCCACCAGTATTTTTCCAAGCATAGTCCTTTCTATATATTGTCACGACCGGTATTTAAAATATTACTCCTCTCTTGGGTTCTCTGCATTCCTTGTCCCTTAAAATACACTTTTGTGTTGTGCGTCATTCTGGATAAGATTATTTGCTAAATGTCAATGATGAAATGTAGTGTAATATAGGCCCACGCGTCCTTGTCTGTCCCGTCTTGTTGATTTCAACCCTGAGATGTCATCCTCATTGTGAAAGAACACAGTTTACCCTGTAAATGGAGTTTGCCATTATTTCTCTCAAGTGTGTCTTTTGTGTCTGGCGGTTTAAATCTATAAATATATTTTCTGTAATGAGTCTACAGATATAAGACTTAAAAGAACCCCTTGACAGAAATTGAGAGCGAGGGAAAATAGACGCTGAAAATTGCATTTGTGCTTTTCACAGGTGTAGAGCTTCAGTATATAAATTATTGCGACTTGGAAAAAGCAACACAATCAAGAGACGACTACTTGCTTCTCATTAAATTGAATCATAAACACCCACTAACATAATGTAATTTTATTCTGCCTAGTTGCATAGACATTTGTATTTATCTGACTCGGTCGGTGATTTTGCTTCCCAATTACTGTGCACAGTTTTTGGGGTATTTCTTTTGGGCAAATTAGACTGAGTTTCTGAACAAAAAAAATGGAAGAGGTATGTCACTTTTACTCTGGGATTGGCTTAATCAAAACTGGGTGTACACTTTGTTTTTAAAGTCTATTATCGGATTAAGTGTAAAAAAACTTAAATCTTTATTGTCAAATGTCAGTGGCCTTTTAGTAATCAAAGTAGCGGACAAGCAAAATAAAAAAAAAATCTGTTGATTTTTCAAAAAAAAAAAAGGATTTCTGAAGTTGTCGGTTATCCACTAATTTTAAGGGTTACGATGGATCATTTACACATGGACTATCATTGTGCAAATGGCATTTGAATGGGTATAGAATCCATTTGTTTATATATTACTGGGTACATGTTGTTTTACACTGAAGCCGAAGGCAATATTAAGAGGTTTCTTTTGTCCAATTCTGCCGCAGAGCTCCAATGGCCTTCGTTATGTATTTTTTCAATGTAAAGATTTTAACATCCAATTTTCTTTATAAACTGTGCATAAAGCAACATAAAATGAAACTCATAACTCTGAAATAGTAATAATCTAATTGCTGTGTAATGGATATAATGCTGTCTCACATTCACATAATTATGTCAGTGCTTGGAACTACAAGAATTTTTTTTTGGATGACGATGTTGGGGCTGATGGTCAATCACTAATACCATAAATGTTTGGAAAATATACACCCTATTCTACGGATATGCTGTAGTCAATTATAAAATGTTGCATCTGTACCCCTATTGTTGCTTTGGTACTCCTTGTAGTTGACCTAAATTCTGAACACTGTAATATTTTGTGATTAGTCATCACCAATGTATCATATGTGCATTCATTCTAATCTTTTCTTGAATTTGTTTAGATAGCGGCACTAGTGCTGCTTTTTGCCTTATTCACACGGCCAGACAGGGTCTATTTACGTGATACTTTGATTCAACAGGGCTGGCAGTATCAATTAATAATTAAAGTTTTTTAATTGGTTGACTTAATAATGAAGAGGACTGGTACTTTTTTCATATTCAGTTAGGTGGGGTTGGGTAGCTTTTGTATTTCAATCAGTGAAATCATTTAAAAACTGCATTTTGTGATTACTCAGGCTATCTTTGTCTAATCTTAAAATCAGTGCCTTGATCTAAATCATATTAGTATGGCAAATATGAGAATTAAGGGAATTGGGAAAGTGGCAAATGCTTTTTCACTGTATGTTTTGAATGTATGATTTATTCATTTCATAGTTAGGAATGAAGTAAAAAATTTATTGTTCCATATCATATAACTAATTTAGTAAGATTTGGTCCATATGTCTAATAAATTTGCAAACTGATGCCAATCTCGTGTTGCATGATCTTTGAAATCATGGTATGGCACTTGTGGAAAGGGATAAAAAAGAGATATTTAAATTATCTGAAAAAATGGATGATCAATGACATTGCAGTGTGTTACATCCATACCTCCTCATGTTTGGGCAATACAGGCATTACTAATGAGTATGTTTCACATACTTTTGGGGCACTCTGTGCAGCCATATTTCAGCCCATTATGTCAGATTTTTATGCATGAACTGGCCATAGTATTTTATAAAGTTGGTTTCATTTAATGCCCAAAATGAGCTATAATTTGTTGTGATGTATTTCATAATAATACAAGCATGTCATTTAAATCACTATAGGCGGCATGTTTGTTGTGCTGTAAGTAAGTTGGAGTTTTTATGTTTAATACCCCCTATAGCCTCATAAAGTCACGACTTTGCTCCTTTCATCTCATGCTATTCACATTAGCTGTCACAGCTTGGCACTGGAAGTCTTGATTTATAAACCATTATTTTCATTGATTCATCCAGTACACATGAGGCAGTCAAATATTGGTTTGTCCCTTTGAGCCTTCTCCATATTGACTCCTGCTGAAAAATGAATGAATATGAATGCATGCATGATATACAGCAGCTCAAAGTGGTGAGTTGAGAATTTAAATGACTCAAACAGCATTGAGAACAGATTACTTGCATTCCCCACAAGACATTCAAACATTTCTCAGGAAAGGCAGAGTAATTAGAATCATTAAAACTGGATGAATTAACTACCCACCTCAATGCATTCATTGTTTCACTTCAATTCGGCACCTGTCTCTTGCATAAAGTCTAATTTTTCACATTGCCATTAAAGTGGATGGGACAAGCTGTGTGGGGTTGGGCTTCTTCTGTGTGTATGTGTATGTGTGTGTGTGTGTGTGTGTGTGTGTGTGTGTGTTCGGGGGGGGGGTTGGGGGCGGGGGTGTGTGTGTGCGCATAAATGAGTGCTCGTGTTCAAACATTGAGTGTATATGTCTGTTTCTGTGTACACATCCTTGCTTGTGTTTACATACTGTGGGTGTTCACAGTACATATGTGTGTGTGTGTGTGTGTGTGTGTGTGTGTCTGTGAGAGAGAGAGAGAGAGAGAGAGAGAGAGAGAGATTTCTATTTCCCAGTAAGAAAGGGAGAGACAAGCCCTCTATGGGAAATGTAACATTAAGGTCAGGACCTTAACAAGAATAAGGGCTAGGCTCAGCCTGATTTATCCATGAAATCCAATGCCTCTTTGATTTTCATCCTTATCATTGTATGAGTATTGAACATCCTTCACAGAAGAAAACTGTCCAGACTGCGCAAATATGCAAGTAAGAATTTGATCTGTATTGAAGTATGTCAGAAATAAATAAATAATACTGATCACGAAGATTTCAGCAGCACAGTATATGTGGGATTTCATTGATTAATAATACATAATTAATCATCAGTGTTTGTGCCATTTTTAATCTCTTCCGCCTGGGATTTTCAGTGCTGTGCCATCAGATGCATAAAAGCCCTTCAGTGACCTCACCTTAAAATGCATGTGAACTTTTGATTGGTTCCCATATACTCTTCTTAATTAGGGGAGAGAAAGAAGGCACACCAGTGTTGGAGAGGTGCTCTGGTGAAAATACCGATGTGAAGAAGGCCAGTTACACACTCGTAGCCACAATGGCCCTCATTTATCAAACGTGCGAACACCAAAAAAATGGATGTACGCCAAATCTCCCGCAAGGATCAGCATTTATCAATCTGAACGTGATCGTACGGCACGCAAAAATCTCACGCGAGGTCTGACCAGGCGTACGCACATTTGAAACCAGCGTACAACATGCAGGAACGAGTGCAGCGGTCAAAATGATTAATAAACCATATGCAGCGATGCGGACATCATGCTGTTGTTGTTCTTATTAGTAAAATAAATAAATAGGCTAAATAAATAAATAAATGAGACACCTGTGTTAAGAAATTGATTAAACTTATATTTAGAGACAACCTACTTGTCAGGCCAGACGGCTGACAATTACAATCAATTTGATTAAGCGTAATGCGCTTACTAATAAAAGTACAATGAACAGTGATCTCTGCAGACTGTATTTTAACATAATTACCCTCATGCAGCTCCGATCGAGGCGGTGGGGACTCATCCATGTCCCCACCGCCTCGTATTCCCACGGTGGAGGGGGAGCCTTTCAGTGCTGCCACGCGTTCCTCTAACGGTGACAGCTGGAGGTTAGAGCCTGGTTGGCCTCCACCGGTCCGTGCGCTGCTGCGCCTGAGCACCGCAACCCGTTTTTTGGTGGCGATCTTTAAATCGGACCACTTTTTTAACCCAATGTAAAGCATTTGGATTATTAGTTATGTTGGCTATATAACATGAAATATCATGGATCTATAAATTGAATTTATTAATGAATTTAATCAAACCTCTGCTGCACTCCGGTTTTCCACCCCAACGGTGTTTACCGCAGCAGCAATAGTTTTCCAAACTGCAGCTTACTGGGCTCCCTTTATGCCACTCTTAAGGCTTCCAAATAAAATTATTTTGTTTTTCTCCACCTTGGACTTGATAATTTCTATTTTCTCCTCAGTGAAGTTCTTCTTTGCCGTCTTTGGAGAGTCCATGTCGTAAAGTGGGCATAACTATGCCTCCCAGAGCATGAATTTATAGGGGCGTGTCATGTAAATTATGATGGTTTCAGCTGCCAGATTTATCAACGCCACGCCAATTCTACACCAAAATCTGCGACCTACATAATTTTCGTAAATCAGACATGACACCTGGCATACCGCTGATATTTACACCAGAATCTACACCAGATCCTACGCAAGTTTGATAAATGAGGGCCAATGTGATGATAATTCATTTACATATTTAAAGCAATTCTTACCTTTCTGGCATGTCGCACAGCACTTAGTAAAAATTTGAACATGAACAACTCCGCCTCCCTCCAAAGTCCCACCCTCTTCCCCCGATTGCCAGACTTCTCCTACGAAAAAAAAAAATATAACAAGTTCATCAGACTACAAAGGTAACTAAAGGTTACGAGGGCATTTTATTTTATACCACATATAGAATTGAATATTATTTAATTACTGTTGGTTAGTTTTCACTTACCGGTGCCTCTGAATCTAACTCCATTGACCTGTTTCACTCGCGCTGCTCACTTCCTCGCGCTGCACAGAATATATTTTTTTTGTAGGAGAGTGAAACGGGTCAATGGAGTCAGAGGCACCGGTAAGTGAAAACTAACCAATGACATAATATTCCGTTCTATATGTGGTATAAAATAAAGTGCCCTCGTAACGTTTAGTTACTTTTGTAGTCTGACGAACTACTATTAACGTTATTATCGTAATTATAGCATTTCAGCACCCGTTTGTTTACAGTCAAATGCGTCGTTTTTTTTTTCTGCCAGAGAGGCGCGTGACTCACAAGCGGTGACAGCGGTAGGCAACTGGAAGGAGCGCTGCGACGGATGACAGACAGGAAGCTCGGCAAATCATTTTATTCGGACCAAAGAAAATGATTGGTCAGACTTTTATCAGAAATATATGAGAATTAAATATTGAAGAGTTTCAACACCTGGTGGATTTCTTTTACATTTTAGTGTGCCATACGCTTATTAGGAGCATTTTAAGATTACAAAAGTAAAGTGTAAAAATGCCAGAAAGGTAAGAATTGCTTTAATTACCAAAAGTTTCAAGGTAAGTCCTCTTCAGGGAATTTAATCATCCCTCAATGACCTGAAGAAGACTTATGTGGAAACATTGGAAATTTTACACAAAAAAAAAATGAAATGTTAGAAATGTCAGATTTACTTAATAATGTTATGTCAACTGGTTCCACAAAACTGAGTTAAGTACATTCCACTCAATGCAATTAATTCAACTGGCCAAAAATGTTTGAAGTCAAATTAAGGTTACGCAAAGCAATTGCGTGGAACCAGTTGACATAACATTATTAAGTAAATCTAACAAAATCTAACATTTCATTTTTTTGAGTGTATAGATGAACTATTATCACCTTGTGGCAGCGAGTATGCAACTTCTTAACATCTAATCAGCAACCAAGCATTGATTAGCTCATTTGCGAAGACTAATCAGCAGAATGACCAGCCAAATGATTTTTAGCTGATATTACTGTTCATTGCATCAGAAAGTTATAAGGCATTTTCCTATCCACATTAATGATGACGTAAAAAGTCAATATGTCCTTCAAAGACTTGAAATTCCTGTAGCTCATGAAACAGCACATATTTGTAAGTTGGGCTTATAAGTGATGCCATTCTTGCGCTAATATTCGAAATTCAATACGCTTAAGATGATGTTTCCCATTTTAAATACTTTGTTAACACTGAAAACATTATGGATAAGCTAAGTGTCATATTAAAATACATTACATGGCTGAATAAATGCTAAAACGGGAGATGGAATTCAAAGTAAGTTTTGGATTAATTGTTTGTATTATTGCAGCCTTACAATATCACTAAAGCCCCTTTCTCACTGACCGCGTTTATAGGACGTTTCATTGTGACAGTAGGACGGATGTCCCACTGCAGCGATCCGCGGAATTTGCAAAAATTTTGTCCAAATTTGCGGTAAGTGGCGTTGGGAGAGCGTTGGTAGAGCGTTTTAAGGGCATTGATGGGCGTTTGATGCATGCAGCGCAGCGAATGACAATGTGCGCTCGTGGAAGCTGGCGAATGGAATGTGGCATGAACACGGAGGCTGCATTTCAGGGCGAATTAAGACAAACAGTATGGCGTTGTGCACACGTTAAATCATATCAGAATCTTCTTCTTTGATGCAGCAGTCTTCTTTTTGGACTTGGGTCTCATTTTGAAGATGGCTCACTGCTCAATGTGACAAACAGTGGTCAGTCGTGACAAAAACAAGAGCGCGGTGCTTTTCTAGAAATGCCAATGAAATGTTTAGACGCGGAGAAATGCCACTGCCATGTTGTCAACGCCACTGCCGTATTATTAACGTCACTGCTGTGT
Organism: Gymnothorax javanicus; assembly: GCA_029692085.1. Classification (NCBI taxonomy): domain Eukaryota; kingdom Metazoa; phylum Chordata; class Actinopteri; order Anguilliformes; family Muraenidae; genus Gymnothorax; species Gymnothorax javanicus. The sequence continues at coordinate 24,893,327 of CM056193.1, forward strand.
AGACTTTGTGCTCCCTCCGCCGCAGGTCGCCACTATTTGCCCCATTTAATCGCGCTATTGTCATATTAAAAATGCACCGTACCTTGCTGACAACGCGAGCCTGCCGTGGATTCACTGTTGGCGAACATCGGCGGACGTCCGCGGATTCAACATGCAGCTAACGCGAGTGCTAGCAGCAGCAACCCGTTGTCTACACGATACTGGCGTTAAACAGCTCCGGCGCGGACATCTGCGAAAAAATTAAACCTGTTTAATTTGTTTGCGAATTTCGGTGGTGCTTGTGAACACTCACGTACCACTGTGAATCAGTTCACGGTGTATATGCGCTTCTCTGCGGAACAAGAGAACTGTTTCATCTGCTCACTTCTGCGGGCCAACCTAGCTCAGTGAGAAAAAGGTTTAAGTCTAGCCTAATGCTGATCTTTTTATAATTTCTCAATGATTATAGGCTTATGTGTCAATCTTGATAATTGAGACAATTAATTGTTTGATTGTTAACAGGCTATCTTAGACAAAAACAGGTTGAGAGCAATTATGCAATATAAGGTAAGGGGCTTCTATACATCTGATGGCATGCTACAGAAAATCCAGGGGTGTTTGGGTTGAATTGGTTAAGGATTTCAAAAAAAAAAGTGAAACAGGAACTTTCATGATTAAGTCGGGACATTTTCTTTTGAGATAATCTCTCTAAACAATGGCATTACGCTGATCATTGAATTTATTGCCAATACCTTTTTTCCAGTTATGTGGAAGTGATCATTGTTTTTTTTACTGCAAAGTTCTCCGCAAAAGTATCCAAAAGTGCAAAGAAGAAAGCTGTAGCCCTTCCAATCAAGGGTGAAACTGTAGGCCACCTCTCAGAACCCGACTAGCAGCTTTTTGTGCTTTCAAAATCCGGTGCAAATGGAACAATTACCGTATATCCTGCCACTGTGATCCCCATTTCATGGTCAGTTACTTACATAGACCAGACTCACAACTAAACTCATGCCTTAAAACCTCTGAAACCCCAGCAATTAATTTATTCCCCTGTCAGGCATGCGTGTCCTTCTCACAAAAAAAAGTTTTCTGTTTTACAGAAACCTCAACAAGAAGAGGAATTTCATGAAAATACTAAGCTTTTTTTTTTGAAAGATAAATATTTCATTCACAAATAGTTTTTTTTTTTTCTCCTGTGCAGAGTTTGAATGTTCTACCCATGTTCGCTTGGGTTTCCTCCAGGTACTGCAGTTTCCTCCCACAGTCCAAGAACACGCATGCCAGGCTAATTGGTGACTCTAAATTGCACGTTGCCATGCACGTCATTCTGCAATACATTTGATAAGTTAAAACATAATTCATTTTGGGCTTTTTTTTTTTTTCCCCCATTTAAAACTGGTTAAGGGGTGATCTGAGGTTAAATGGGCAAAATTTGATTATTTTTCCAAATGTTTTTTTTTTTTTTATATATATAAAAATATTCTATAATAACCCACCTTTTATAATCAATAATTGCTACAAGGATTAAAAACTGAACTCAACTTTTTAATGCAGTCTAATGCATTTTCCACTGATTTCCTAAGGTATTACTTTTTCCAAGTTTCTCATGTTTGTGGCAGCCATAACTTTATTATTTATCACTGAAAATCAATTAAAGTTGGGCTGCAGGTACTTTACTTCATTAGAAATGCAATGACATAGGGACATTTTTTTTTTTTTTTACACACTTTGAATATTTTGAGTATTCGTCAGATTCTGCGCAAAATAATTTCAAAATTTGAGTAAAATGCCCCAAAATCACAAAAGTGATTAATTGGGTGAAGAATGGCTATGTCATTGCATTTGGATAAGCAATGGCTTTTAAATGATGAAAGAAAAAGTGAATTCTATCATACAGTTAAAGAGGAATTGGTGCCAGAAGTTTTCTGCATATTTAATGAGCTTGCTTGGTTACCATTGCAACCGCAAAAACAGAAAAATGCCAACTTGTATCTTTTTTGGTGGTTATTACATATACCTCTTTAGATTAATTCTGAGTTGTTTCCTGGTGTCATTTTTTTCATTTAACCCCAGATCACCCCTTAAAAGGATTTTAAAATTACTTTTTTTTATTTACAATGTACACATTGTACCAATTCTCCTGAAATTGAAGGTGTCCTTCTCAAATACAGACTGTCGATAAAACTAACAAGTAGAATAAAGTATGTGATCAATAAAAGATCAACAAAAAATTTAACCGTATCCCAAAGATACCCAAAAAACACAGTGCACTGGCCAAAGTGCACAGAGCTATCCTCATTGTTCACTGCAACACACTCAGTGTTTGCATCCCACCAAGACCCAGGTGTTCTGAATAGATTGGTGGTCATGTACCAGTGTAATGTACGTATTTCCTGGCTATTGTCGTACCACACTGTTTACTATTGCTGTCAGTTGCATAGAGTATCCAGTACAATGTTTCTAGGTGCAGTTTGTTGTGTGCAGTAAAAATGTATGTGATCCAAAACACAGCCTTGCTGTTGAATAAATTGAGCTTAATTAGATTTTGAGCGAAAATTCAGAGAATGGTTGATCTGCAGGAGCTGCTTTGGGCAACCCTGAAAAACAGCAAGGATTTTGACAGAAAGATTTGAAATTTATGTCCCCTAAAGGGAACAGAAATGAATTTGGAGGTCTCAGAAGGATATCAGGCCAGTGTCAGAGCGACACATCTACTGGCTGAGGCACTCTGGGGCCTGAGCCTCACCTTTTTAATTGATATTACACATTTATTCTCAGCATCCGACTGACACATAATGCTTTTTCACGTTTGCTATTTAAGTCCTGTGGTCCTGGGATGGACAGTTTTAATCTCACAAAATTGAGCTCATTTTGGAAGATGCACAACTACAATGTTTGCTTTCCTCAATAGAACAGTCCTTTAAACTAGAGATGGCTTCCCTCCTACCCTGAAATTGATGCAAACAATAGATTCTTGCTAAAAAATGAAGGAACGGACTGGAGCACTCGAATCACTTGCATCAGTTTATTGAGATGCCGAGACTAACGTTTCCACGCACAGCGTCTTCCTGAGGAAACGTTAGTCTCGGCATCTCAATAAACTGATGTGAGTGATTCGAGTGCTCCAGTCTGTTCCTTCATTTGTTCATATTTTGTCCTTGTCTGTGAGCACCGACCTTTGGCAATTGAGGGGCTGAAGCGCAAGGGGTTCCTTTATTTTTTAATAGATTCTCGCTATTTGAGATGTTACGCATTTGAAGGATACAGTCGTGTTCGTCCTTGTCTTACATTTCTCAATTTTTGCCATGGGGACACATACAAATTACATGTGAATTGGAGTTTAATAATATGTACTATTATATCTGCTAAACTTTTGAAGAACTATGTAATGAGGCAAGACTGCATGTAATACTTCAAGGCAGAAGGCTGAGTATTTATGGTATCTGGGAAATATTCTATTTCTGGAAGAATGCATGAATAATCCTCAAACACTGATTATTCATCTTTTAGTACTTGTTTAAATATAGCATTAGGGTTAGGCTGTAGGCTACAATAGATGAGGACATAGGGCTCTAATTTCTTGGCGCAGCGTGGCGTAACCCACGCAGTGGTAATTTTGTCCGGTGCAGCCCGGGCAGTGGTAATTTCGTGCGGTGCAACACCGTGCGCAGCCACTTTGGCAATTTGGTAGATGGGCTTGCGCCGAGATGGGTGTGGCGGCGTAGTAGGGGGAGGTGTCACATATTCATCATGACGCAGTGACAATTTCATGGATAAAGGCTCCGCGGAAAGTGTGCAGAGAGCTCGCCAGCTCCAACCTGGTTTACTTTCTGTGCAGTGGTAATTTGGCTGACCGGCGCACAGTGAGCACACGTCACCGAAACCTCACAGGCAGGTTTCCAGAATGTCAGGCACATTTCAATGCAATAAATAATTACAGCAACCACTATTTAATGTAACTATCTGAATCAGCCCATAAATTATAGTATCTATATCGACTGTCCTGATGTCAGATCAAAGAGAGAGAGAGAGAGAGAGAGAGAGAGAGAGAGATGTGTGCATGTGGGCACGTGAGTGCATGTGTAGGCTATGTGGGTATGTGTCTTTCAGCTGCTTTCACACCGGATGCGAAACAAATTTTTTGCACGACTGATTACATTCAAAGTCAATGCAAAGACACGAATACACGTGTGTATTCGCGTCTTTGCATTGACTTTGAAGGTAATCAGTCGTGCAAAAAATACGTTTCGCGTCCAGTGTGCAAGCAGCTTGATACTACTATTATTGTCACTTAGGTTTTATCGTTTTTAGTGGGGGAAAGGAATACAGCCTGATTGCTATGATCTCGTACTGAGTTAAGATCACATATTGAAAATAAATGTGTAACGTATCTTGCATTGTTGTCCGTGCATGTTAATCCCAAAATTTTAAGCAGCAACAGGGTGTAATAATAGGAACATGCTATCCATCGTTTCTCTTCCCGATGATGCAGGCAAAAGAAATAAATGAGCAACCGTCGTATTTCATTCCAACTTCATAAGTTTGAATGATCTGACGTAGTTTTGTTTTGAAATTCCATTCAAGTTCGCTAATGGTAATAATTCGCGAATGCCCTAGCTAGCCAGCTAACTAATATTCATAATGCTTAATAGAGACGTAAGCGGTGCAGATAACATGCCTGAAGCAGCAAAGTAAAATGCAACATTAACGCATCATGCAGATATAGGACAGAGGCTTCTTTATTCCAATTTTAAAGGTGAGGAGAGGAGCTCGTTTGATTGGTGAAGATTTGACTTGGCTGTGTTAAACCCACTCACGCCTTCTCTCCTCCCTCTTTGCCACTTGCGCAGGCAGGAGGGACAGAGGCGGGACAGAGGAGTACTTGCGCCGGGCACGAAATTGCAAAATACGCCTGGATACACCCCATTGGCGCGGCGCACCCCCCATTCGCCACGCCTGCGCCTGGTCAACGAATTTAGAGCCCATAATGTGCAGTTTATTCTGAGCCTTTAGCCATGGTAAAACAAATATGAAACATTTGGTCAGGACTGGATGGTGCATGCTTCATAGGTTCATATTCCAATCATGAATTTGAAATCTATCTTTGAATCACTTAAATTTATTGCAATTGGCTCTCTATAATAAGTAAATTAAATGAATACTGACATTTAAAACATTTTTATATGTTATTTTGCTATGTTATTTAATGACATTTAATCAATTACTTTCTTATTTATTTATTTTTTTTACAGTGGGGGATTTAGATAAGTTGTCGTATATTTTCACGATATTCCAGTCTGATGAGAGGTTGCATTGAATTATTAGCTTTTAACTATCAATAAATTTAATATTTATTCACAGATGTTTTTAATGTGCTACTTTGCAGCAGTGCTGGGAGTAATCCCATTAGCACACCAAAAGAAGCATCTACTGTATAGCAGCAAAAAGAGATAGTCATCCCCTGTAAAACACTCTCCAGTGTATATTAGAGGTACGCTGTACATGAGGTATAGGTTTCAAATTCGTGCCGGTCCTGAATTAATTTTGCCCCCCGATAATGCACATAAAAAAGTGAGGTCCTAGAAACTGTGTTCATATAAAATCATTTCGCACTGCGTAAACTCTGAAGAGTATTTCCATTGCAATTGTATCCTTTTCCGCGTCCGAGACTTTGCTGCCATCGTCCATTACCAGGGCTCATGATGTCCATAACATGCAAATAGGCAAATAAAGGCAGTGTAACGCCCCTCCCCCTAGGCTTTCCGGACTTTTGGCTACCTGCCCTCATTCAATTATTCGAGTATCTCCACGGTTCTCCCTCCAAATTATCACACCTGGTTTTCCTTGGTTGAGTATCATCCCCTGTCTTTTTAAACCTAAGTTTTCCCCCTCTCTGGCAGGTAGCCTTAGATTGTGATACGTTTTAGTTCTGAGCACTCCCTTTTTACTATCCTCTTTAGCTTTGTATTTGTGTCCTTGATACACTTTTTTTATTTAATAAATCTACGTTCCTGCACCTGGGTCCTTCTATTATTCGATCACTTCCCTGGTGCCCTTCTAACACCTTTGGGCACCCGGGCATCACAGACAGTAAATAAACCACTGCATAACTGGGGGAACACCATGCAGTGACAAAGGCTGCAGTCTTTGCACTGTTCTTCACAGTGCATGAATATTGGCAGGCGGAGTTGAAAAGTCAAGGCATCTTTTATGTCTGGTGAAAGGAACCAACTGCAAGTAGTCCAAAATCCAAAAATTGTGGTCTTTATTGCAGTCCGAGTCCAAAGCCATGTAATCACAGTGACGGTATGGAGGGGCAATCCAAAAATCAGAGCCCAAAAACAGGCAGGGGTTCAAAAGCCAATAAGCACAGGTTACAGCACCAAATAGTGAGGCAGTAGGAGAGTAGAGTGTCCGAAAGCTGAATTCAAAATTCAGGGCCGCAATACACAGAACTCGTGGTCGTACAGGAAAAGGGTCATAATCAGGAGGCAAACAAATCCAGGCAGGCACAGACAGAAATCGGGATCGGGCAGAAGGGTGTCACAGAATCTCAATCAAATCACTGGCGTACAAGGAGCTTGGCACAGGAAAAGATGATCAACGGTCTGACAAGAGCTAAGCATAAGTGAGGGACTATATATACACAAGGGAGCTAACGAGCTAAGCAGGACAACAGGTGTGAGGAATATTCTAAAAATTAACTGAGAGGGGAAAACACAAGAGGTAATTAAACAATACAAAATGGGAAACAATGACCAAGACTAGTTTTCACACGACATCCTTAAAGAACAACGGCTCCATTCAAGGAGTGCCTAAGTGGGGAGAGATGGAAGAAACAGATTAGAAAAAGAGATCGTTGCAAATTCTCTGCAGAAACAAAGGCAAAGTACTGGGAGAGCAAAGAGGGTGGAGTTACAGATTAGTGTGGAAAGTGGAGAGAATCAATGAGTAGAGTTTGTAGTCTGTGCAGAATGAATATTACCCAAATGTGCAAGTCAGTATGTTTGTTATTTACAGGATTAGTACATTAATAATAAGGGTTAGTAGATAAACTAGACAAAACATACAGTGTTAGTGTGATTAGTAATTAGTGTTGAGGAAAGTAAATGAGGCATGAAGGAACTTGTGAAACACCGGAAACGTCCAAAATCACCCGAAATGTGACAGCTTGCAGACAGGGGCGTGGACTGGCAAAGAACATAGAAACACAAGACATGACAGGGGAAAACAATGTGCATAATATGGCAGATAATACAGAATGCATGAACTAAACAAACCAAGTGGAAATAAACATAAAACGAGAACAGGCAGAACAGGCACAACATAACAGCATCAGAAAGTGGAAAGCTAGCCCTGTGCTTCTTCAGAATTCCCTGGGGAATCAGTTATTTTTGCTGGCTGGAGACAAAGTAGCTCATCCAGGTGATTGGAACACCTACTCTTGAAGCTGTATTTACCAACTCTACATGCTGTCGTGAATGGATGAGTAATTACAGCTTGATCCTATCCAAATGTTTTTGTTGTTGTTGTTGTTTTCATTGTTCTCTTTGATATACTGTATTTGTTTTGCATATTATTTTTTGCACGTTTTGAGTTTCTTGTGGTCATTTAGTGATGTGTTATTTACCTAAATTATGCCATACAGGTTTTTTAATTCTTTTGTTTTGTTTCTGCAAAGTTTGGTATTGTTTGCTTTTCCTCTTAAGTTCAGGTGAGGTCCATGTATCAGCTCATAGCTTCTTGACCTCTCCTAACATATCCCTCATTTTTTCATTACCTGGATTTTATGCAGTCTGGTGTGTGTGCAAATATAGAATAAAAAGAAGAATAAATACTGCATCTGTAGGCTACAGTAAAAACCATTGAAGGACCATTATGGTCATTAAATAGAAAGGGGTTGCGGCACTAGTACTGTTGTTGCGGTATGGCATATTTCTTTGTTGAAGTGAGATAAATGAATAATACATTGGCACTTCAATGAAGGATCAGAGCAATGGCTTGGGGAACAGCGCAAACGGTTCTGCACTAAAGATAGAAGCGAGTTACCGAGTGGCCACCTCTGCACATTTTCCTTCAAGCTTCAATTAGTCATTTTTCTGGGTACAAAGTGAGCTTTAGGTTAAATAAGAAAATACCAGGAAAATAGCAAAGCATTATCAAGGCCTTTGTTTCAACTGGAGTTTGTTGTGGGTGTTGCGTGCACATGCGTGTGAGGGAGAGAGATACAAAAGTGCTGTGACCTTCAGAAATTCTTGTTAGACGCGAAAGTTGCAAGGCTCAAGTCTGTGGTTTGAAATTCAAAATATTCATTCTTTCTTTCCTCACAATTTGTCTCACTAGTATAAATTCAATAATTATAACTGAAAACAGTATCTATCTATCCAATGCCTATCTCCCATTCTCATCTTTTCTCTCCCTCTTCCACTTCTCCGCCCATCTCCTTCCCCATCACTTTCTCTAACACACACACACACACACACACACATGCATACAAGCATGCCCATGCACACATTCTCATATCACACACTTAATGCTGAAGTCACACTTTTGCATCCTGCTGTGTGGCTTGTTACAGTATTGTTATAGTGCACCAGATTTAGTCTCTTAATCCATCTTGATACCATAAGGTGACTTTTAGGTGAAGCACCTTTGATGTCCCCACCTATTTGCATTCAAAGGAATGGGCCTGGTCTCAGTGCTGTATCACAACTCATGCAACAGCAGGGACAAAATGGTGCCAGACACTCAAAACCTCAGAGGACTTACAAATGGCTTCACTTGCATCCATTATTTTGAATGATGATCTGAATTCCCTTTTATATAATGTCACTGGATCATCTGCTTCCAGCCACACAATAATGAGAGTCTGAGAAGAATGGAAATTGGGGCGACAATTCAAGCTGATGAGTGTTTGACAAAAACGAAATGTACGCAGTTGAATTCGCTTTCATAAAATTGAGAACAAGTAGTTTAAGAACAATGTGGAATTGCGCAATTGTCTATAATTGATAAGCACAGAATCAACTCAAGCAAAATGGCAGTGTCCCAGATTTTATGGAGCCCAATCATGACGCATTTAGCCTGATAATTTACTTTTATATTATTGTGGTGTTAAATTTGGCGTTTTAGGGAAGTTTCATTTCATACAATGGGATACGTCGGTGCAATGGCTAGCACTGTAGTCTCGCGGCGAGAAGCCTCTGGGTTGAAGTCCGGCCAAGGACCTGGGTAGAGTTTGAATGTTCTCCTTTAGTTTGCCTGAGTTTTTTCGAGCAAAAAGATTTCCCTTCGCAGTCCAAAGACAACCATGTCTGGCTAACTGGTGAATTTAGTGCGATCCCTGCAATGAAGTAATAATCTGTTCAGAGTGTGTTTCTGCCACTTGCCAATTATATGTTGAGATTCACAGCAGCCCCTGTTAGACCCTAATCCAGAATAAGCAAGTAATATCACTTTTAGACGTATAGATTTGCTGTGAAAACACAGAGCAACAGCTGTTTTGAATTTGATCGCATACGTTTAGCATTCTATTTTGTGCCTGGGTGTGATATCCTCGGCATGAATTGCAGTGATCACGCAGCTCAACTTTAATTGCAGTGGAAATTGCATCGGGTTGAGAAATTTTCTGTTGCAGCTTTGGAACCAGGACTATACACTGACAGTGGCAGCCCTGTTTCCTAACAAGAGCAGTGTTAATGTAATCAAAGCCAATGGCGCATTCTAATGTTTACAGATAATGTACATCTGCTCTATGTACTTGCAAACAAAGAGCGGTCTGTGTCTTCATTAAAACACTCAAGGGTTGTGGTTTCTGGCTTGACAAAGGGCAAAATAAATTAATAAGCAGTTATACTGCAGGTCAAGTTGTGACCATGTGTTCAATAAGAGTGTCTTCAGTTGTTGGATGTGACTGTCTTGCTCAATGACATAAGCTGTGTATGTCCCAGGTCCTCAAATTACGTCATATTTTTGTGATTTTCAAGTCCCTTGCACATTTTTTTTTTTTTTTTTTTTGACTGAACTGTATGCTAATGTGAGTATATGTTCATAATGCTCTGTTTTTTCTTGGACATCCATGAGTATCAGCAATGTTTCTTAAAATGCTTCTAAAAGAACCAGAAATGCTTTTGTACTTTCAACTGCAGATGCAAGCTTTGGTAACACACTCTGTGAGCTTAGACATTTAGCAGATGTTATTATCCAGTGCTGCCTTCAGACTGAATACTTTTGCGTATAATGCAGATGCTGATGAAAAGTGGGTTAAGTGCCGGCTTTCAGAGCTCAATATCACTGCCAAACCTGAAGAAACAAAGTAGTTTTCTTCCTCTTCTTCTTCTTTGCTTTGTTGAATAAAATATGCATTTCAACTAAAAGTAGAATCTAAATGAACAATGGAATCTTGTGGAACACAGTCCAAAGGTATTCAGCTCACTTAATCCAGCATGGTCCATAGGAACCTGTTCTGTGGCATTTCGCAGTCAGCTCCCAGCTATCTTGTTTTTTTTTTTGTTTTTTTTGGACTCTCCCTTATTATCCCGTCACATTTAGCCTGTGGAGAAGGCTCCCCGGAAAGCCAAATGCCAGGCTGGTGGGTGATAGCAGGCCCCTGTGGTGGTAACTCCCAATCACATCAGGTTATGGGAGCCATTTTTCACCATACAAAACATCTTCAAACACCTCCCAGTTCCACCTAAGGTAAAAATAGCACAAGTTCTGATAAGGCTACACCCTCCCCAACTTTAAAACTATTCATTCTTACTTCTCACTTTGTTTTTAGTGCATAAGTGTTATTCACAGCTTGAGGTATGTGTGTCTGGAAAAGGATGTTCTTGGGGTAGCATAAGGTCAGATCAGTGGTAATCACCCTGAGTATTAGGGGTAAAATCGGGCGGGTTGATATGAGGGCACTGTCCTGACTTCACACTCGTCATTTTGCCATGAAACTGACAGAAACGAGACCCCCATTCCCCACATTCCCCCTCAAAGTTTATCACTCCACAAAAGCACATTTGGTTTGAGCGGGGAATCTAATCCCTGGCACCCTTGTGACGAGGCCGCTTTTCAAACGAGTCCATCTCTCCACAAACAGCATACCAAATCACGCCGCATGTGGATTTCCCTCCATCTCAAGCCTGCAAAACACATTTGGAGCAGAAAATGCGTTTGATCATTCTCTTTTTTTCCCTCTGTTTACCTTTTTTCCCCTCTTCTCTGGCACGCGCCGCTTGAATAATGAAGTCGCTGAAACAAAAATACACGCCTGTTTCCAGGAAAGAATGACTTTCAAGTCATTTGACTGCGGACAGTCGACGCCAGGCAGCTTGCTTGGCAATCGCTATTGTAAGAAACAGATGCTTAGCTCAGTAGGCTGCTAATCAAGGGGACAGTTTAATTGCATTTGAATCCCAGCAGCTCTATCGAGATTTCTTTCTATAGAGAAAATGTGTCATCTTATCTGGACAACTGAGGAAGATCTGTTCTCCTTTTCGTACACAAATTCTTCTGGTGCAGCTCATGTGGTACCAGTATAGTCAAAAATTCAATGGATTTTTTTTTCTAAGCCAGTGGAAAATGTCATGTGAAACTATTTAGTTTGCTGGCTGCGTGGATCTTGTTTATAGTAGTGGAAATGCTGATAGATTCAATATTGAAGATTCAAGGATCCAATTATGTGAATTATGCTGACTGTACGACTCTCAAATATACTAGACCATCTGCATTATCAACTCAGCCTTGTCCCTGTAACCCTGTCCAGTGCGTGGAGTCAAAGCTGCGAGAGCTACAAGGAAACAGGGAAATGGATGAACTTAATGTACAGCGCATTAGGAAATATGAAGATGACGTGTGGCAAGTATGATAAATCACCTTTAAACTGAGTGTAAATTTTTGGGCCAGCTTACACACTGTTCAATAATGCATAGTCATATAGAATCTGGTGTCACTTCTCGGACAAACAGTATTAGCTGCGGAAACACATCGGTGTAATGGCCAGCGACAGGTCTTCAGTTCGGTGTGTACTCCAGGCAGTCCATTAATCCACGTTCATTAATTCCCATCACGTTGTAACTTTGAATTTGAGAGCAGTCGATCACGGTCTGCAATAGCTTGCTTGGGCTCAGATGACACGGTTCTGAATGACACTGACTGATTGACCGATGCCAGAGCTCGGTTTTCCCCGGGGAGCAAACAGAACTGAAGGTTTCCTGGCTTACTGGGGCGAAGAAAGCTGGTTTATTTCGGCCGACGGTTTGTTAGGCGTTTCTGGAGAGTGCGGTTACGGGGCAGCGTTCTGAGACGTGATTACTTCTGGGCTGAGCTGTCTGGGGGATGAAGCGCTGCCCCCCCACAACCCCCCCACCAGCGGCTGAACTCTAGAGCGCTCTGTCGTTTTACCGGAAAATTACAAAGAGTGATCCGGTAAATGTGGCACCATGCGCACTGTCTCGGGGATTAATCTCATATTCCTCGAACTGGAGACACATTTATTGATTGAAAGGACAAAGGGGGCGGGGGGCTGGCTGAAAGAAAAATGTTTGGGTGGAAGAATTTTGTACAAGGAGCCACACTGTCTAGTCCAAGTGCAAAAGACAGTACACTTTCCTGGTGTGGGACACTGTAAGGCGAGTACCATCGAATCGCAATGCTCAAGTGCTAAGAATGGCACGTTTTCCACCTTTCGTTTATGCAGATGTCAGTTATGGACCAATGTGACCAATCAGTGGCACTAACTTCTCAGCTAATTACCTAGGAATAGAACCCGCTAGGTTAGTATGTGTAAGCCAGATTTGTTTATTCCTGTTCTAACTTCCTTTGTGTAGATGAGCAGTAACCTGAGACAAAGGCATCTAAATGATGCAATAATTGTAACTACCATTACCTGTATTTTTTATGACTGTATATTGGACATTCATGAGGTGCTGGTATGAAAGTAGCGTGAATCAATTCTCCCCATCAAACCTGATTCGCTACTAGCCTGGAATATCTGGCTGCAGTATCTACCAGGGGCAATTTCATTGTACTGTTATTATACTGTTGATCATGAAAAAAAATGTCTAACCTCATAGCAACAATACAAAGCAAAACATAGCTTAAATGAATGTGAATTCACTAGTGAAATGCTGCTTAGGGAATAACAAAATACGATACATTTCTGTGTTGTCTGTCAGCTGTGAAAAAATCTTCTTCACACAAACCATTTTGCCACGTACCTTTTCATAACTTATGAACTGGTTATTATACAATTTTGTGGGAGGCACCAGTGGACTGAGTAGAGTTCCTTTTTCATTGGTGATGGTTTGTCTCGCCCTTACACATTAACCCCCTTTCATAAGTCATGAAAAGCCCTTTGACATAGATGCTAATGGGAGGCATCATTACACTCGGCAGGGTTCCTTTTTCATCGGTGACAGTTTGGCCCACCCCCTATACATTAGCTAGGCTCCCTTTCATAACTCATGAACGATTTGTTGTAAGCTCTTGTGGGAGGTACCATTGAACTTAGGAGGGGGTTCATTTTTCACTGAAGTGGGTCAGCCCCTTCCCCTCTATGTCAGCCATGCGTTCTTTCATAACTCATGAACTGTTTCTCGGAGACACCAGTGGGAGGCATCATTGGTCTCAACCGAGGGTTTTCCTTTCAATGGTCAGAGTTAGCCCCGCCTCCTATAATTTAGCCAAGCCCCTTTTCACAATCATTAACCGTTTGTTGGAGGCTCTTGTGGGATTCATATTTGGACTAAGACTCAAATTGAAGACCTGTGTGCAAGAAGTACTTAAGTCACATTTTGCAAAAAATGAGTTGACACCAGTATTAAAAGCCACAATGGCCAGAGCATCATCTGATACCAAAGATTTCTGCAAAGAAGCACTCAAGTCTTGTGCACTGGTCCTTTTCCATTGCCCATTGTCATTATCTGCAACATGTTTTGAAAACTTTGACCCCCAGAATCTCAGAAGTATTATTTTGTCACTTAGGTACTTCTTGCACACAGGTCTTCAATTTTCAGTGGCGTGCATTAGCCCTGCCACCAAAGTTTCCATTGAGATCAAGTTGTCTGGGAGGTCTTGTGCGAGAATGCATGCTCTCATGGATGAGTGTGCATACATGATCACAGCTATTGTGAATTTGCACTTGATTATATCAGTATGGTTGTAATGGTTATAAAAGACAACTCTTAACCCTTTCGCAGGCAAATTTTGGCCCAGATGCATACCCCCACGGACGGATTAATTTTGGGTTTTTACCAAAATATGATTGTTATTCAAAATAACAATAAAATAACACCAAATCTCATAATAAGTTTCCCATAACTGATGTTTTTATGTTTTAATCCTCTCCAGAATCGCTAAAATCGTTTGGATCCAAGTCACTCCCGCTCTCTGGATATTCAAACTCATCGTCAGAGTCATTCAATAAAGCAAAAACTTCATCCACGTTGTATTTACGTTTAGAAACACGGCTAGAATGCCGGCTATTTGTACTGCGATGCCATGTTCACATGTCCCACAATTTGACCGGAAGTAGTCTCAGTATTTAAGCGTTTTTAGGAAATCCCATGCCTCGTTCACGGCTAAAAATACAGTGCTGGGTGACCTGAGAGACAGCCAATGGTAATGAGTGTAACTAACAAGGGAATTCCCGCAATCGGGGAATTTAAAGAAGACTTTATAAAACACGTTGGTTAAAACGACAAAAATGTCGCTGTGCCTGCGAAAGGGTTAATTTTGTGGACTGGCAGTAGTTCCATAGTATTGAACCATATCAAACACAAGCCAAGTGGCAGCATAGCAAGACTATAAACTCATGTGATGTACAACATGAATGCTAATTTCCTCATGGATTGATCGGAAATGGCAACGTTTCTAAAATGTCTTCCCAATCCCATGCAAAAAAAATGATAATATATTCTGGAGTATGGCATAACATACCGGGGTGAATTATTTGATTGGCAGATATTGAAAACAAAACTAGGGACTTGTGAGGATGAGTTGGAATTATCTTTCAAATTGGTGTCTATATTTCATCATAAGGGATGTGTTTTTTTTTTTTTTTTCAATGAACAAAGCACTTTTTAGTTAGTGCTCTCTTTCGGACATTAAATGGATTGGTACTTTATAAGCACTCTCATTTTAACTGTAAAAAAGGTCATAATATAATGATATCCACTCACAAAAGATGCTAAAATTTGTGCCATGAGTCAAAACAGTAGCTTGGAGGTAAAACATTGAATTATTTTAGGATCACATCACAGCAAAAATATATCCATTTTCAGCCCTTTGGGGAGGTAGGAAGGCAACTTATATTTGGTTTCAAAGAATATCAGTAGTTCTGAATGTCACCCTCAGATGTGTCACACTTGCTGTCAATGAGTTTATGATCCAGGAAGTGCATGGTTTTACCTCCGAGCTATTTTTTGATTCTCAGTATCTCATTGAAAGCTAAATAAGAACAACTGCAATGTTGAATTTCGTGAAGTTTCTTTGTATTTGCGGCTCTTTTTAATCCAAAAATTATGAAAATAAACTGAAATAAGCTGGAAATTCTCACTGATACAAGTAACTTGCTTCATGAAATCATTTTTCCAGTCTCTGTGACGCTAAGATCCTGAGCTATACAGTCTTAAATAGTGGTCATGTATGCATGGGTAAGGATTGGCTTGATTTGGCTTGATTTGCACTGAGGGTTAAAGATTGGCTATTGTCATTAATTGAGCCCTATGGAG
The DNA here is from genome assembly GCA_029692085.1 of Gymnothorax javanicus. Classification (NCBI taxonomy): domain Eukaryota; kingdom Metazoa; phylum Chordata; class Actinopteri; order Anguilliformes; family Muraenidae; genus Gymnothorax; species Gymnothorax javanicus. The sequence continues at coordinate 24,909,031 of CM056193.1, forward strand.
GCGGAGCATCTCTTGGAGAGACACCTGCCTGATTGCTGCTGGAAGGCGGGGCTTGATGTTAGAAGACTTGTTTTCAACCTATAGCACACGTCGATAGTTGGGGTTGGATGCCAATCCCCGCCCACTGGCATCAGTCCCCAACGCTCCTGCACTCTACAGTGAGTTGTATTGCATTAATGAAAGAGAATATTAAATTAATTAAAGGAAAGTGCAAAATAATATGTTTGTTGACAGAGTAAGGACACTCGGAGATGGTGAGGGTACCCGGTTGTCATAGAAATTCATGGCTCCCTCTTAACTTCATCACAGGGCACTTAACTGTGAGTCAGGAATCAATGGTTTAAGCCCTGGCAAAGTGACTTTTTTCATATTTTTAAGGCAGGCGATGCTGGAGGCAGGAACAGCATTAATCACTGTTTTCATGTCCTTTCAGGTAACTCTGAACTCTGAGGTCATGGTGTTTATCAGTGTGACCCTGCACTATTGCCTGTAGAAGACTATGAGGAAGGCAAGCTGACCTACAGTGGCTCTCAACTTACTGTCACACCAGTGCTTTGTAAGTACAGAATGTTCTGACAGTTCTGCCTGCAAACACAGGCACACGCGTGCACGCACACACACACACGCACTCTCTCACACACACACACACACACACACACATTAAAACCCCACTCCCATCGGTCATAATGGCCAGACCTGACCTGTGTATTCAGTGCATTCCAATATCAAGTTGCCTTCTCTCAAAGGTTAATAACGCTTTCGCAAATGGCATCATTACCCGGGCCATGTTTTTACTGGCCTGAATAGACTCATACTGCCTGCATGCTAGAATGGCTGGAAATAAACACCTCCCCTCTGAGTCCTGCATGACACTTGCCCAGTAACAGCTGATTGGAACTGAAATCACACACAATGACTGTGTGCTTACTGGGCCAGATTAACCCTTTTAAGTGTAAATTTTAATATTTTCTCCTTTTAAGATTAGTCCGTTTGAGAGAACCCAATTTCATTCATTTGCCTTTTGTAACTGCCATACAAATGTTCAGTTAAAATGCTGGTATAGGGTAGTCTGTATCTTACCCCTTATAATTTTTTTTTTTTTTTTTGTATTGTGCACAAAAAGTAATTACGAATAAGGAGCAAACAAACAAACATAAAAAACAAGTTACACAGGAAATGAACAGAAAACATACATAAACATACAATTACAAAGTAGGTGAACAGAATATATACCTGACTAAGTACAAATACCGGAGTACAAAAGAGATACAAGATTAGGGTATCAAAAATCCTGGGAAATGAAGGAAAGAAAGGAAACGAGAGGTCTATGTGTGTATGAGCGTGTATGTGTGTGTGTGTAGGTGTGTGAGAAAGTGTGTGCATACATATTGAGACCAATATGAAGGTAGTAGGCCTATGTGGTGAGATATTTAACAGATATCTTTAATTTGAGTAATTTGTATACATCATAAACCCATGCAGTAACATATCAGAGGCGTGGGAGGAGGACAGAGTGAATGATGCTGATAGTGGAGTGACAATCATAACATTCTTTTCCTTCTTCCCTTTCTCCCTCCCCTCTTAAGGCAATACTTTGATGCTGAATAAATAAATAAAGTAAAAAGAAAAAAAAAAAGAGAAAAAAAGAAGATTTCTAAACAGAAGCCATGATAGTAATAATGGTGAGAGAAAAGAGAAAAAAAAATCATTGATTTATAGAATCAATTTTAACCCTTATAATTTCAAGGGTTAAAGAGCACTGAACAGAATGATTTGTAATTCCTGCGGCTTTCATTTATTTATTTATTTATTTATTTATTTATTTTTCTGCAAAGCAAGTTGATGTGCAAAAGGTTAGTCAGGGTAACTGTAGCATCCAAGCAGAGCTTTTAAAATTATAGTTGTTGGATGAGAATAATGACTTTTTATGTGTACAATACTCTCCCTTCCAAGCCGTAATTCTCCTTCAAAAGGCTTTCCAAAATGGCAGCGTATTCTATCAAAAAGGAAGTTCTACATCCCGAAGCTAGATTTAGTGGACTTTGTTTTCATGTTCTTATTCTTTATGTATTTCTAAAAATCAATTTTCTTCATAATCAGCTGATAAGCCAGAATCATAGATGATGATGTTGCTGGCGAAAAGGCTTACTCAGAATTAGACACATATCCAAACGTGTCAAAAAATCATAATGTTGGCTAATTTTCTGTTGGTGTCATTTGTCTTGTGTTTGCTTTGAGCCATATAAACATTATTCAGGTGTGATTTGGTGTGATTGCCTCAGGTTCACGCTTATTTACTCTGAAAGATAAGCCTAACCTTATCAACTTTATGAAAGTGGCTGAGTGCAAATGCTCTACTGAATTGTTTAAGTCCACTGACATTTAAGGTGAATGTAAGGCAGCAGTCATCCCTAATATAAGTATTAATTTCATACCAGAATTTTAAGTACTGTTTGCCTGTTCAGTCAGGACCTTTCTAATATTTTTGAAACTAACTCAGCAGGTCATATCCCAGCAGGACTAAAGTTCAGTGCACGGAATCAAAATATGCATAATTGAGTTTAGTTTATTTTTCAAATATTGGGAAAATGCATAATTTAGTTTTGAAAAAAAAGAGATTAAAAACAAGTATAACTTTGCCGACTGAGAACCTTTGAGACGGCCTCTAATGGGACTTTATGCAGAATTTAATGATTCAGTTTACGAAATCTGCCATTATGCATGAAATTAAATTCCATTTGAAATAAAGTGCTCCACAGACAGCTTGCTTATAAATTGCTGAGGGGGCTAATTCTCAGGCCAACTTCAGGAAAACCATCCTCTATACAAAAGTTCCGAACAAGCATTTGGTCTGCCTCTCTATATCTCAAGATAAATTTGTTATAAGACTATATCGGTAGTATGGTTGATGATATCAATATGAAAAATGTCTCATATGTTACTCTACATACGCATATGCATGAAGTTTGTGGATTTAGGCTGTAGTTTATCTTTCATCGCTCATTCACAGTTGTAGGCATATCAGAACTCCCGCAAAAATTTAGCAAAAAATAAATAATACATAAATTTAATCCATTGGAGGATGTGAACTTCAAAGCTACAGACTAATTTCATGTTTAACTAGGAGCCATTTCAGAAAGAAGGCCCTTTTTGCAGTTTCCATGAAGTAGTTATTATTTTTCCTAAATAATCCTAAGAGCATAGTCGGTCTCTTCTTTGCATTTGAACCCACCACTTTAAAGGCACAGCACCATAGGCACCATCTCACAGTGTCTAATGTGCCGTCATGGCCATCAGTGCTTTGCTGTAAAAGGCCTATCAATTCAATGCCTCGCAGCAATTTCTAAGACGCAGCGTAACAGAATCCATTTTTGATAGCAGGGGGTTCTTGCTCATTGTGTTTTTGTCACTGAGCTGCAGAGCACCACCCGTAATGACTCAGGCCAACAGTCTTTGTGTATTGCTCCTTAAGCATTATTATGCTGTTAAATTGACCGAGCTGGTTAATCAACTGGAAATGAAAAGGGTTTGTGGCGTCAGGGATGTGCGGAGGAACTGAAGGCCGGGGTTTTCAGCTTATTTTTAACGTTAACGCAGACAGTTCCCATTGACAGATGCTTGTCAGCCTCAATAATTATTAAAGGCAAGCTTAATTACATTAGCAGAATCTTTGCCTGTCTAACATTACATAATATGTGTGCAGTGGGCTCCTTAATTATTGGCGCCTCTGACTAGAAATGCATTAAAATACTTAGCATATAAATGAAATAGCAACATTTTATGCATAAACTCAAAACGCCAATGTTAGATATTGGACCACGCCTCTGTGCTGACCTATACAAGATCTGTAACACTGTTTTTGTTTATCAGCTACCCTCCTCAGCTCAGCCCAAAGGTTTTCAGTTGGACTGAGGTCTGTTTATTAAGACGGCCAATTGCAGAACATTGATTTTGTTGTGCCTAAACCAATTCTGCTTGGATTTTGAGGTGTAAATTTGGGTCATTGAGCCGCTGGAAAGTCCATTTGTAGCCAAGTCTTCTGGTAGAGGCAACCAGACTGTCAGCCAAATTTGGTTGATAATTGGCAGGCTCAATGAAGCTGTTGATCTTATCCAGTGCTCCTTGACCTCTGGAATGAAAATAGCCCCAAAAACATTAACCCCTGTATTTGCTGTGCATACATGTGGTGCCCTTCCTGATATGTTTATTTGTTTCAACATCAAATATGCTGAAGGTATATCTCTTCATGGTTTTCAACAAGTATCAGGCAATTTTAGGTGGCAGTATCTGCTGAAAGGCGAAGACTTTGCTGCTAGAGGAATTTCCTGGGAGGCAATGACCCAAAACTCACCTCAGAATCCACTCAAAATGGTTCTGGAACAACAAACTCAATGATCTGCAATGGCCATCGCAGTCATCAGACCTCAATTTAATCAAAAACCTGTAGGCCAAAGAGTAGTTTATTACTTTCTTTGCGTTGTTTACTCTTCTGTGGGGATTAGATAGTTCGCTGTTCTTAAGCAATGCTTTTAAATTTGTTTTTGTTTCATTTTCTCAAAAACCAAAAAGCGTGATAAGAGCACAATGTCTCCTCCAGTGCAAGTGATACCATGGTGCAGCTGTTAATTAGGTTGAGACAATATGGCGGCAAGATAATATTGATGAGGGTGGCGAACAGTGTTCCGCTGTTCTCCTGAGGCGTAGAGCTGATATGTTAGTTGAATTTCATGTGAAAACAATGCAGGTTTCTCATCAAAGAGCATTCTGAAGGCAGTGGCATCATAAAGGATTGTTTTCTGTGAGGCGACAACTCTCACAATTGCTTTAGAAGTACGAATTTCATTCAGATGCATCTGGGTCACAGGACGGATGCGTGGTATTCAACATCAAGTGGGATAAAATTGCATTTGAATCTATTTTTAGATAAAGAAAAATGTGTGTGCGGCGTGTATGGTGTGTGTGTGTGTGTGTGTGTGTGTGTGTGTGTGCGCGCGTGTGTGGTGTTTGTGTGTGCATGCGTGTGTGTGTATGTCCGTGTGTGTGTGTGCATTTATGCAGGCACATTTTCATTTGTCTTTGATGCATCCATCTTAGGGAACTCATACAAGCAATATGTTACCTTTGACAAAGAAACTGCCATGTTTATGGTTGCCACATCACAGAAGCTGTTCTGCATGGATAAATTCCAAGCTTGATTTTACTGTGACACAAACTTTTGAAATGCGCAGAGTGCCCTTCAAATCTCAACAGCAGACTACTCAATCAACCTTCATTTTCAAAGGGATTCAGTTTATAATTGGAATTTTCAGGCTGACACCATGCTTTTGAACTACATAATTGAATATAAATCATGTTTGGCATGTTAGATTTTTTGTTGCACATTAAATGTAAATAATATTCTATGTTCTGCCGTTGTACAGGTCCATAAACATTTGGACAGTGACACAATTTTATTTGTTTTAGCTTTGTATGCCACCACAATGGATCTTAAAAGAAAGTAACAAGATCCACTGGACTGTCAGCTTCATTTTAGGGGTTTCAGCAATAGTATTGCATAAACCGCGCCGCAATTCTACACCTATTTCATGCACAATCCTCTCAGTTTTAGGGGCTCAAAAGTAGTTGCCAAACTTACATAATCACTAATTAAATGGTAATTTTTAATATTCAGTGGCACACCCTTCCCAGCCAGCGATTGCCTGAATTCAGGAGGCCATATAGACACAAGGTAATGCTGGGCTCTTTCCCTGGTGATGCTCTGCCGGGCCTTCTCTCTGAATGTTTTCAGTTTCTACTTTGTTGCTGGATTAGTCATTTTGCCTTCAGCTTGAGAACTGCATGCTTAAATTGATTCAGGTCAAAAGGCTGACGTCTATCGTTGAACATTCTAGGTCTTTGCTTTGAAAAATCTTGGGCTGCTTCTGCTCTGTGTTTCCAAATCATTGTCCATCTGCACTATGTGTTGTCCAATGAGTTTTGTAGCATTTGGCTGGATCTACGCAAGTAATATAGCTCTATACAATTCAGAATTCATCCTCCAGCTTTTGTGAACAGTGATATCACCAACAGATACTACAGAATGCCCCAAATGACTGACATATTTGCCCACACATGGCCACTTTTCACAGAGGAGGTGGTGTGCTTTAGATCACGAGCTGTACAATCTTTGCTCCATATTCTTTATTTCCCATTTTTTTCTGGTATTATTCTTTGTCTCATCTGATCATAGGATGTTGGTAGAGAATTATACCAGCTTTATTTAGATTTTTTTTCCCCAAAAACAGGCAAATTACCTGTTTTTGAGCCATACAAACATTTTGTATCTCACAATTAACCCACCCTATTTACTCTGGTGAAGTCTTCTCTTGATTATTGACTTTGGCACTGATACGCCTACCTCCTGCAGAGTGTTCTTCATCTTGACAACTGTTGTAAAGGGATTTTTCTGAACCAGAGAAAGAATATTCTGTCATCGCCCACAGTTGTTATCTGTTGTCTACCTGGCCTTTTTGTATTTCTCAGCTCACTCGTGTATTCATTCTTTTTAAGAATACATCAAACGGTTCTGGCCGCACCTAATTGCTTTGCTTTTTCTCTGGTGGGTTTGTTTTGATATTTCAGCCTAATAAGGGTTTGCTTCATAAGTAGTGACAGAGTTTTGGATTTTATATTGAGAGTTAACATCAACAGATTCCAAATGCAAATGCAGCACTTCAAATGTGGACCTTTTATAAACTCATTTAAATGAAATTATTGGGGATTATAATATGATTTGGTTGAATACTTGATTCTGATTTGTCAATTACAGAATCCTATGGTTTGTCATTTCTGAAGAGCAGACCACTGTTATGAAGAACAGACCGTTGCTATGGGCATGACGTAGTTCCAACCGTAGAATGTAATGGACTTTTTTTATTTTTATCAGGAGAAGTGCTTTTTTTTAAAAAAAAAAAAAAAATCTATAAAATTATTTTTAAATCAAATGATTAATTTCTTTCAAAAGTAGCCAAGTAATAAGCCGGATAATGTGCAGTGAGCCAGTCATTATTGCAAAATATGGCCCTTCAGCGTGATTCAAGACCCTTCTGCATTGCGTCAGGGTCGTAAATCATCCTGTCAGGGTTTGTTTCGCAATAATGGCCAACTCACTGTACATTATCCCTTTCATAAAACACACCTGACCATAGAACAGCTGAACAGCTGTTCAATAACTTTTTGTGCTTTAAAAAGGGGGGTTGGGATCCACTTTTAAAAGAGTGCACTTCCTGCACTGTCAACCCAACTGCAATGACTAAACCCTCACATCTAAGCAGACTATTTCCACTTTGAACTTATGGTCATAATTTAATTTCAACTCCTGACTGCCTTCAGATGATGATAACTAACACCATAAAATGTGACCCTTCTTGAAATTCACTCAGGTCGGACACTATATTAGATTTCTTTAATTTGTAATACTTTGTTGTTTACTGTAGTTATGTTATCACCATTGCAAACACAGAAGAGTGAAACCATTTCATGGCGCTTGTGATTTAATCATGCAATTAATAGTGATTATTTTCCCTCCACCCAGTTTATGCAAATTCCTTATATTGTTTGCCACCGCCATCCAATCCACCTTTCATAATCCATAAAATCAACTTTAATAGCAGTTAATTGGGAACCGGAATGTATATGATACATGGGTTTGTAGTTGTTGAAATTGTATTGCTCAGTTTAATTAGTGGAAGCAAAAGAGAATCTATTCTTCTCTTAGTTAGAAAATAAACCGCTGCGTGGGCAACCAGAACGTGACTGACTTGCCAAGAAATTCATATTGTTCAAGTATTTGCTGTTCTTTTGCAGCTCTATAGTCTGTCACTCTGTACTGAACTACATTTATTCAGTGACCTGTGCTTCTCTATCGGTCATCTGGATCCCTAGCAAATGCCAAGTCTCCCATGTAAAAGAGGAAACAAACATGGAGCTTTGGAGTCCAAATAAATGAATAAATAAATATGTGTGCAGTGGAGCAGAACAGCAGTGGGAGGAATCAGCACATTCTCCCTATATCTGTGAGGGTTCTCTCAGGGTACATTGCTTTTCCACAGTCCAGAGACATGCAAGTCATGGCTAATTGGGGACTGTAAATGTGTAAATTTTCGGTATTTTTGAATGTGTGACTGAGTTTGTGAGTTGTTTTTTGTGCCCACCAAAGTATTGGCAAAGCAGGTGGGATTATTGGTATTCCTACCTCTAATTGAATGCGTGAGATGACCTCCCCGCCCCCCACCAAACACACACCTACACAAACACACACACACATACACTGACCATGGAATAGTTGGCACAGATTATTGATGGATGGATATGAATGTGCTTCGTCTCTATAGTGCCTTTTAATAGATGAAATCTGCCATGTAGCTGTTTTCACTGATCCTTTAGGTAATCAGATAGACAAATGATTGCATTAATGCAGCTCTTTCTTCACAGAAAATCCTTTACATAGTGTTCATATGACACCTGTAGCAGTACGGAACAATTTTATTCATTTAAATCAGGTTTTGGTGGCATTTTGTGAAAGCCAGGTTTGGAATTTGGCGAGGATATCAGGGAAACCTCTACTCTATGCTGTGGGTTGTAATGGGACCCTTAATGACTACAGTGAGTCAAGCTATGTGTGTCACTCGTCTGAAAGACTGTCTCTCTTACAGCATAGTGTCCCCATCACTTGACTTGGAGATATTGGACCAGTGGACTGTCCCCAATTGTGACACCAACACCACTTGCAGCAGCAGCTTAATTCTTCCTGAAGTCTTCCATCCATGTTGACACATCAACGTCAGCCTAGTTCCAGCCATTTGGCATAAACAGATTGAACAGTGGCATGGCAGCTGGCTCTTGGAGGAGGACTAGCTGATCTAACCGATAGAAACACTTTAATTGAAGTAAAAATCAATGAGAGTTTTGCCTTGTGTCATTACTCACTGACTCATTGGATACTTTCTTTTCTGGATCACTGAATTTTCACACCCGAACGTTATTTTCAGTTATGATGACTGACCAGCATCCGTCACCTTATTAAAGGCACGGCACCAAAGCCAGATGCCGGTGGGATGTTTGCACGATGTGTATCCATCAGTCATGTTAAGCTTGTTTGCTAGGCTGTAGACGAAGAGGCTGACCTTCAGTCTGACGCTTAAGATGCTAACAGAGGAGCCTGCATGTGTAAGGCAAGGCAATATGCAAAAAATCTGCAGGCATCAATGCCCGCTTCGATCAATTAGATTTCCCTTTTAAACTCATTTGATGGCAACTTGGAGGAATTAAGTGACTATCAAATGAATGAGGAGTCAATTGAGCAGAAAACAAAATTGCATCAAAGAGTGTCAGGAGTTTGCCTTCGGAGAATAATATCATTTATAGATATTTTGACATGACGAGACTCTAATGACAAAAATACAATTTTTTTGTCCTTAAAAATAACACTTTTATCATTTAAAACTGTTTTGATAGGGATGACATGACCACGTGAAGGCAGTCGCAGATCCGTAGGCAAGGGTCTGTTAAATATGAAATAAGCTACATCCTCTGTGGTTTGCAATGATCAAAAGGCTTCATATTCATATTCCTACGCAGGAGAACAAATTGAAATAAATGGAAATTGTAATCAATCATATAAACAGAATGTAATTGGGAGGGGAATGAGGAGGCTTCATTTCACAGGTCATGTGATTCTATGTTTGGCAAAAGAGAGGAAATGGCTGTTTTATTTTTATGTACATTTAATTACCCTTTACTCTTCGTGAGGATATATGCTGTGCACTCATTGCATGATCTTTGCTCCTGAGGAATGTCTCATTTGATGGTCGGTCACTATAGTTTTTGATTTGTGATAATATTTGCAGTTTCCGCTGAGAGTTAAATTGTGTTGAAGCTGTGTTGACTCACTGGCGGGGTTGTCATAACAATATTACAGGATGTTCTCCCGCCCCATAAATATCAGCTGTCTTTATCATTAGATGTGCATGAGCCCCGTGAAAATGAGCATCGATCTTTAGTTTTTAATCCATACATACGGCTTATGATTCCACCTCATTGGCTCCTCAGGGTTCTACATTCTGGTTTTACCAATTAAATACTGATTTTGCCTGCGACACTGATGAATTTGAATCAGATTTGTTCATCATCAAAATGTTTTTGCTCTTCGGTGAGTTTCTTAGGGTAAGTGAATATGCTAAATGCCATATAAATGTAAACGAAATCTGAAATGTTATTATCAACTGACACGGCATGTGATCTGAGTTTTTGGTCAGGATTGCATTTATCTTTGAAGACACGATGCAATCAAGATAGTACTTTGTCCATCTTGTAGTGGGTGTACACAGTCATATCTGGTGTGTCTCAACTACGGATATTGTTGCAACATGATAATTCTGAACAAAATGGGCTGTGATTTTCCCACTATTAAAAATACCATCTGCAAAATGTGATGTCAACTTAAACGTTTATCCTGGTATGATGTCACTGGGCGGGAACCTCTTGAGACTCCGCCCTACCCCCTTCTCTGACAGTCAAAATGTAAGCCATTGCCAAAATCAGGCGAAGCTGCTCACACCACTAACTCTAAACACACACCTCAAATTTACATATCCCAGCCCTGTAAAAACCTTGTTTTTCATTCGGATGTATTGTTTTATTGGATCCCCATTAGCTGACGCAAAAGTGAAAGCTAATCTTCCTGGGGTCTTGGAATATATATTAACACTGCATAATTAAAATATGGCAAGATACATAATAATAACTAATAATATTACATTGACATAATGCATGTTGAAAACCAAAAACACCTAATACATGACAAAAACAGTTTTGACATAATATAAAACAAAGCAGGTAATACAACCCTCAAAATCCTAAAGCAGCACGATCTCAAATTATAAACAGGAAAATGACAAAAAAGGAAATAAAAACTAGATTAAAATGAATTAAAAATACCAAGATACAAGGAACAGCAAGAAATACCAACATAGGATAAGGCCATAGTTTATAATATAGTATAGTTATTCTTTAGGTATGTAGAGACTTTTAATTATTTTTTTGAAAGTCGCATTTGACCTAGTATTAATAATGTAACTTGGCAGCGTATTCTACTTTAAGGAAGCCCTGTTCATAGCCATTCTCATCCTGGCACAGGTTCTAGATACAGGCACAATAACATTCCCTAGAGTAGTGGCTCTCAACGTCAGTCCTGGGGACCCCATGTGTGTGCTGGCTTATGTTCCAACCACAGTTGCAATCGTAGGATTTTAACAAGCTGCTAATTTGTCTTAATTATGTGCATTTAATGTTTAGAGCAGTTATTTGCCCTCTTAACCCACAACTTAACAGAAATATCTATTTGCCATCAAGAATTTCAAAAATACCATTCGCACATTGCAGTATATTGGAAATAACAGCATAAAAATGAGAGAAAACAATGTAACCAATCAAATTAATGATGTAGTTGGCTCCTAATTAGTGAAAAACTACTTGGCTCATCATGACAAATGTAGTCCACAAACAAACCAGTTTTGTGTTATGTTGATCTGATTAAGTTCACCTGAAGCTTTTTTTGAAGAACTTGAAACAGTTGTGTCCAGCAGCCTAATCTGGGGTTTATTGATTTCCTCAGTGTATAATTTGATCTGTTTGACATGTTATGTTACTTGACATTACTTGCAGTATTGCAATAAACACACTATCTTCAAGGGTGTTTTATTCTTCATTGCATGTATGGATGTTCCTATGTAACATTTGACTAAAGAGATATAATAACAACTCTGACCATGAAAAGCACCTAATTAAGACAGTCACAGCTTGTTTAAGTTCTACAATAGCAATTGTTGTAGGAACAAAAGCCAGCACACACATGGGGTCCCCAGGACCGACGTTGAGAACCACTGCCCTAGAGTAGCCTGTCTTGTGGAGTATCTTTGTCTATCTTGGACAAGCACAATTTTCAAAAATAAATTTTTAGGCTGAGTGGCAGCGTAAATTTTTTGAAAGAAAACAAGAAGATTACAAACAAATCTATCATCCACTTTCAACCAACCAAGATTAACATGCATGCCATGCACATTTGCTCTAAGAGGACATCCCAAAACCACCCTTGCAGCTCTATTTTGCACAAGTTGTAATTTGTGTATATCTTTTTTATTCGCACTAGACCAGACAACTGACCAATAGTCTAAATGGGATAACACAAGTGCCTGTGTAACCTGTTTAATAGAATACTTATTCAAAAAATAGGCACATCTCTTTATTATTGATACAGCTCTACCCATTTCACCTACAACATTATTGACATGTTTTGTCCAGGACAGTTGATCATTCAGGGTTAGACCTAAAAGTTTCACCTCCTTGACTTGCTCCAATATAATATTATTCATAGAGAGGGAGAGTAACTGGTCATCTCTCAATACATACTTCGATCCAAAAACAATGCTTTTAGTTTTAGCCACATTAAGTATCAACTTATTGTTTCCAACCCAATCAAATACAGAATCAAGTTCACTTTGACGGATATTTTTCAGTTCAGAAACATTACTCCTAGCTATATATATGGTAGAGTCATCTGCATACATGGTAATACTCAGTCAAAAAAGAAACTTCACACTCATAAATTTATAAATATTTTCTTGAAACTTAATACAAGAGATTTTATTATTATTAGGGGTAAATGCGTTGTCAAAGACATCATGACACGCAGCAACTCTGACGTGCACAAGCATGCAGCACGTGCGAGCATACATCAAGGTAAAAGCATGTTTCCTCGTGTTCCTAGTCACGTGACCTTATGAGACACGTGCAATTGAGCCCACGTTAGCACGGTAGAGTGACATCTCGGAAAAACAAGTTCTTACAGTCAATTATCCGTTGATTTGCAATGCCACGACTGTCAAACATTCAACGTGAACGTGCCATTGGCATGCTGAATACAGGAACGTCGGTCACTGACGTTGCCAGGGTTATGGGATGCAGTCGATGGACTATCCATGATCTTCGGACACGTCTCCAACAAACTGGCACCACAGCAGACCGACCTCGTTCGGGTAGACCACGTGTGACGACACAAGCAGAAGACCGACAAATCGTCTTACGTCATTTGCGTAATCGATTTCTCACTGCAACGTCCACTAGGAATGAATTGTTTAGAGGTCGTGTGACTGCCCAAATCATACGTGTCGCCTGCGCACTGCTCGTCTCCATGCACGTCGGCCATATCGTGGACCAATTTTAACCCAGTTACACCGACGTCAACGGCTTCTCTGGGCACAACGACATCTGAGATGGACTCAGCGTGATTGGAATAGGGTCGTTTTTAGTGACGAATCCAGATTCACTTTGCACTTCGCTGATGGGAGAGTTAGAGTTTGGAGGAGACGCGGTGAACATAACGCCCAGTGTTGTGTGCAGGAAGTGGACCATTTTGGGGGCGGTAGTGTTATGGTTTGGGGTGCCTTTAATGGTCCTGCCCGTTCCCGACTGATGGTCGTTCAAGGAAACCTAACTGCTGCAGGATACAGAGCTTTTGCCATTCATGGCAGCTCGTGGCCCAGGTCTGACATTCCAACACGATAATGCCAGACCTCATACGGCCAATTTAACGCGGAATTTTCTTAGGAATGCTGGCATCAATGTCATGGAGTGGCCCTCAAGGTCTCCCGACCTTAATCCCATAGAACATGTATGGGATGTGTTGGGCAGAAGACTCCGTCAAGTAAGGAACCCTCCACAGAATTTGCAGGAACTTGGTGCCATGTTGGTTCAATTATGGCGACGCATCCCCCAAGCTGTGTTCAGACGCATCATTCAATCCATGAGGAGATGTTGCGTCGCAGTTGTGAACGCTCATGGAGGGCATACGCACTATTGACATGCTTTCATCAAGTTGTAACTTACCATTTTTACTCTCTTACATTTCCGTAGCATTTCCGGTGGAACTGGTTACATTATGAACATGATTTTTATGGTTCACCGTCCTTAATGGGTACAGAATGGAATTAAATCATTATTTAAAACCACTTTTCTTGTATGTTCAACTTATCAACCTCCAAACGAGTGTGAAGTTTCTTTTTTGACTGAGTGTAGATGCATTATTAAAAGCAAGTGGCAAGTCATTCGTAAAAACTGAAAACAGGAGTGGACCAAGGCAACTGCCTTGTGGAACCCCACATCCCACACTATTTACAGTTGAGAGAGTGCCATTAAAAATCACTTTCTGACTCCTCTTTGAGAGATAGCTTGTTACCCATCTAATAGCATTATTGCTGAAACCATAAGTACACAATTTATCCAACAATAGTTCATGGTCTACAACATCAAAAGCAGCGCTAAAGTCTAGCAACACAGCACCAACAATATTTTTCTGATTAATTTGACTTAGCCAATTGTCAGTCATCTCAGTCAATGCTGTACAAGTAGAATGATTTTGCTTGTAAGCATGTTGAAACACAGAGTCGAGCTCATTGCTGGAAATATAATTTAGTATTTGATCAAACACAATTCTTTCTAACAGCTTGCTGAGAGCAGGAAGAATACTAATAGGTTGACTGTAAGCACCACAAAATGAACTCCTACTGTTTTTAGGTATAGGAATCATTTTAGTGATTTTCCATTCCCGTGGAAAAACACCCTCCTTGAGACTAAGATTGAATATATGGCACACAGGTTCAATGATCTGTTCAGCAATGATTCGTACTAATCTACCATCAAGATGATCAAGTCCAGATTGTTTGTCGTTTTTTACTGACAATAGAAGTTTTCTCACCTCTTCTTTGGACACAGCTCTAAAACAAAATTTGAAGTTTTTGTTCTTCATTATACCCTCTTTAATCAGTTTTTTAGATTAGTCCCCTTCTGAGGTCTTCATAGACATTCTCAGTTTGTCAACCTTTTCTATGAAGAAGTTATTGAAATAATTGGCAATTTCAAGAGGTTTAGTAATAAACATACCCTTAGACTCAATAAACGATGGACTATTAGTTTTTGTCTTACCCAGAATGCTATTGAAAGTTTTCCATTGTCTTTTGCTATCATTTTTTATCTCATTAATTTTGTCTTGGTAATAAAATTTTTTCTTTTGTCTATTCATTTTTGTGACCATATTTCTAGCAGCACGATATTTGCTCCAGTTAGAAGAATCACCTGACTTTACTGCAATACGTTTCAATGCATCACGGTTAGTCATGAGGGCTTTTATGTCCTCATCTAACCAAGGAGCAAAAGTGCTCCTGACAGAGAATTTCTTTAATGGAGCATGCTTATCGATTATAGGAAATAATATACTAGAGAATGCATGAAGTGCTATATTTACATCATTAGATTCAAGTACATCATCCCATTTGACTTTTTTAATGTCCTCGATGAATACATTTTCACAGAAGAATTTATAGGACCTTTGAAGCATTATTTTGGGCCCTGGCTTAGGTACTTTAGTAATTCTGACCATTGCTATTACATTATGATCACTAAAACCCACTTGCTTTGATATGACTCTAGAGCATAATTCAGCTGCATTGGTATAAATATGATCGATACATGTGGATGACCATACCCCAGCAGTGTTGGAGCACACCCGTGTTGGAACATTCAGCCTCTGAGACAGATTACATACATTCATGACCATTAATAATCTCTCCTTAAGAGCACAGGACTTAGCCAACCAGTCAATGTTGAAGTCACCTAAAAAATAAAATTCTCTGTCATATTCTGAGACTTTCTGAAGCATAGTACAAATGACATCCATATAATTAACATTAGACCTCGGTGGTCTATAACAGCAGCCTACTAACAATGGTTTAATGTGTGGAAGATGAATCTGAATCCAAAGAGCTTCAACAGCTGGATTCATCAGATCATTCTTAACCTTGACTGGAATATGGTGCTGTATGTATATAGCAACTCCTCCACCATGTTTATTTCTGTCATATCTGAAAATGCTATAATCAGGTATATTTATCTCTTCGTCTTCCACTGTATTGTCTAAATGTGTTTCCGATATGGCCATAATGTGTATTTTTTCACTATACAGTACCATTGATAGCTCTTGTACCTTATGCATCAAGCTACAGATATTGTAGGTACTGGAGGTAAAATTCCCTGCCGACTTCCATTGTACTCCGCCTTTAAAAACATAAAGAAGAAATCAGTAAAAAAAAAAAAAAAAAAGGTCAGGCTCCTTTTATGGACTTTTATTCAGAATTTTTTTCTGGTCTTTTTTACTTTTATTTTGACTTTGTTTTCCCCTGTGGCTGAGTGTTCATTTCCTGTCCTTGTCTCTTCCCTGCCATGTTTAGCTCACACCTGTTTTCTATTCCCTCATTAGACCTGCCTATTTAGCTCCCTTGTCTGGTTTCACTCACTGTCAGATTGTTGCACCCTTTGTTTGGAGTACTTTGTGCTAGCTACTGTGTTAGTTCTGTTTTTTTGCAGTCTGGAATTTTGTAGTTTGGTTCTACTTATTTCTCTGTTGGCTTCCAGTGTTTTGCCTTGAACCTTTTGTATCACCTACGTTTTTTTGCTGGTGAGGATTTTGCATTTAATACCTCTTTTTCTGCATTTGGGTCCAACACTTATTCTGAACTCTGACAAAAAATATAAAAAAGCAGATTTGGCCGCAAAAGTTGAAGCTGGTATTTCATTGGCTAAAAAAAAAAAAATGCTGTGGCAAAATTACCTTTGCTCTAAACTGCACAAAATTTATTTGCCACTCATCTGTCTCACACATAATATTTTCGGATTAAGGCATTCCTACAGAGCCGGCATCACTTCACCCTTCTTCTGTGCTGATGTGTTAAAATGTTGCACCACCTGAATTATGTGCTGCCAAATGTGTTTTATCCTACCGGTTGCCAACATATACTTCAGATCTTGACAGACATGGCTGAACCAGATATTGCAAAACTTATTGTAAAGGCTTTTTAAAAAGAAAAATCAATTTGGCACTATGTGGAGGCCTGTAATCACAACACGCACACACTTATGAGCACACACACGCAAACTCTCACGTACACACACATACAAGAACACACTCATGCAAATTTGTACATGCAAATACACAAAAAGATTTGAATGATAAACTGGTTAGCAATGGCAAACGTTCTAAATGTCGGAGAAGGGAGTAGGGCAGAGTCATAACACACACACATTTAAAAAAAGAAGGCACCAAGCACAATCATACTGATAATTTTGTATTGTTGCATTGAATATGATTTTAGAAAAACAAAAATAATTTATACAAGCATTATAGAATGCTTCTTGTTTGATCAGTATTGCATTCATTTCTCACAACAATATGCCAAAGGGATTTGAATTTGCATTAGTGATGCACCATGCATTAGCTATTCCCGATAATTAGGATATTATACTTGTTGAAGCGGAAGATAAAAACTAAAGAAAACCTGCTTTTTTTTCTGTCAAGAAAAACAGCTTGTCAAGACAGACATTAGGACAGGGCTATTCAACATTTTCCTGTAAGGGCTGGTGTGGGCGCAGGTTTTCATTCCAATTAAGCACTTACACACCTGATGCTACTAATCAAACTCTTTAGCAAAGACTCTTGGGGTTGATTAGTAGAATCAGGTGTGTAAGTGCTGGGTTGGAATGAAAGTCTGCACCCCGACCGGCCCTTGCAGGATAATGTTGAATAGCCCTGCGTTAGGAAAACAGCGTACTTACAGAACACTTCACACCCTGTATGCTACTGCCATGACTGTTGTAAATGCCTGAGTAATTAGGTTATGAGGGTGATTTTACTGAGCTTACCTCCCATGCAAAGCCTAAAGTGCCACTGTTTGCCAAAAATTATATTTAATTTTTAAAGGGCTGTTACTGAGTGCTTTCTCCAACCCCAGCTAAGGTGTGTTTCAAAGTACTGCATGTACATTCGCTAACATCCACTGTCTCTGGCAATAAAATATCAATTGCTTCTGATTGAGAGCACAAAGGATTATGGATTTGTTGCTTAGCTACAGACGTGACACAAATCAAATAAATAAATGAATAAAAAAACAAATAAATAAATGTTTGGACAATGGTATGCACAAATGTTGTTTCAGGCTATAAAGATGAAGACATGAAACTAATAAGTCATGAGTGACTGCGTTTGTCCAAAATGGACTTGCGGAGGAGTGTTTTGTGAAGCTACACAGAACACTTTGTATATAGGTCATCTGTGTGGGAGTTATGCGGGTTAGAGTCAAGTGCGAACGATCAATCAAAATGACTTCCTGATCCGGGCCACTCTGGAATCCAGGCTTTGCCAAAAGCGGGAAGCTGGTGGCAGCGCGGGAGGGCGGGGGTGTTCGATGGGGGTTTGGTTTAGCATATTCAACTGTGGAACTGTTTTTACGTTCACACTGCGGCTCTGACCCCTGCAGGCTATTGGGCTAACCATGTTATAGCCACACAAAGTAACATCCCTCAGACATACCTGATAGACAATGCCTCATAAGGGGAGAGTATAAATTTCTGTACTCCCATAATTGAGTGAAGAGGCTGCAATCATGATTAACAACACACAAATGAGAACTAAAAAAAATTTCAAACAGCAGAAACTCATTAAGGCTCATTATCTTCTGTCGTGTGTCTGCTGGTTAATGTACCATTTGCAAGCGCAGAGGCAGACTGAATTCTGTCTGTGTTTGCTAACAGCACTCACTACTAGTGTGTGTGCGTGTGGATCTGTGTGTGTAAGTGTGTGTGTGTGTGTGTGTGTGTGTGTGTGCGTTCAGTAACAGTACTCATCATACTGTAAGCGGCAATGAGCTCATACAGGGAGCAGCAAATGTGAGTCGACTCTAGGCACGGGCCACAAGGGCGGTCATCGTCATCGGTCTAGCGTGAGCCACACAAAGGTGAAGTAAGCAAAAAAGAAAATGAATTGTGTGTCTCTTGCATGATGCTAGTGAATGGCTATGTCTTCTTCTCGGGCAGTTGGCTTGGGTGCCATCCGTCTAGAGGGTGTCAAATGCAGGTGAAAAAAAAAAGAATCAAGTTGCTTGCATGATGGTCAGCAATTGCTATTTCCGCCCGGTGGCTGGCCAGGGCGGCATCCATTTATAAGGTGTCAGGTGAAGGTGAGAAAAAAAAGTTGGCAATGTTGCTGACATAGTAGTCATTAATATTTTACCCCCCTGATCAATCACAACCTCCCCTCTCAGAACCACAACTTCTACATGAAAGGCTATAGCCAGGTCTGATACTAATACTAATGGAGCCGCCTGAATGTGTTTGATCATCATGCGCTCACTCGCCTGCGTATACGTCCAAAATTTCCTCCAAAACCCTAAAGCGAGGATGGGGTGCCATACTCGTTAAAGACTCCGCGGCTATTATCGCACCGAGGGGTGGGGTCTTTGGCACCCGGATGCAGTTCCCTCACCAGGCTCTCTTAATCCTCGCATTTAATCACCTCCGGATTAACGGCCCAAATAAATCCCCCCCCTCCGCAGCTTCGGTTTTGCACGGTGAGCACTCTTGCGCGCAGTGACAGATGCACATCACCCTGGTGAGTGCTACGCAGTGCCTGCCACTGGATTGAGTCACACCCCCCCAACCCTTTTCACTGCAAAGTGGGGTCATTAAAAAGTAATAAAAGAAGACGTATTAGAGCTGTAAACTCATTCATGTGTTCATTCATTCCATTATTTATGAAAATGATTAAACTCATGGCTGGAAAAAAAATTGCTGGAGATGAAGAAGGAAAGAAATGTTTAAAATGAAATGTTTATGGCTTATGCACTTGGATATATAATATTTTGTGGTTCTTAAACGGCTAATGGGTAGCTATATTTGGCAGAGATTTCCTGACAGTCCTTCTCACGCAATGCTGTGCAACTGCAGTTTATGGAACAGAAATGCATTGTTCTCTGGGAGATGAAAGTCAATTCTACAGACTCTGATAGCATTTATTGATAATCGCAACAAAGAACTTACTTTTGAAATAACTTGTGTAATTAGAGCATGTCTGACTCATCCGGTACACACACGCACACGCACACGAATGCTCATTAATGCAAACACCTACACGCACGTCAAACAGCTGCAAGCATGCACACATGCTCACACACGCACACACACACAAGCACAAACAAACAGCCTGTGGTCTGTCTCTTAAATCAACAGCCTATGAATGTGTGCATGTAGGTGTGTGTAGGTGGGGAAATAAAGTGGGAAGAAAGAAGAATAACATACAAATAAATACTCACACACACACGCACACACACGCACACACGCACACACACAAACACTCACAATGTGAGTCATTAGATCAGACTCACTGTTACCTTGAAAACTATTAAAAATTCAAATTATTTTTTTGCTCTCTGATGCAAGCTAACTAATGAATATTAACACAGTTACAAACTGGCTCCGGTTTGCAACAAAAAGGGAGAGGGGCACATTTGAAGGAATAACAAAATAGATGTTTATTCCTGAATATGCTGACATCATACAAAATAATAGATATTCTAACCAATATGTATGAGTGTTAGTATGTAAGCAGTGCTTGGATGAAGGAGTATGTGTATTATGAGTGTTGTGAGGTGAAAAAAAGAAAGGCTTCCAAATGCAATACTCAAACTGGGGTGTGTTTTGCAAAAGCTTAGTTGCTAACTATTTTAGCAACTTACATAGATTGACCCAAAGAAGCATGTAAGTAGCTAACGTAGTTAGCCCCTTAGTTTTTGGGAGACGCACCCCTGGTGGAGAGTAGAAGAGGCCCAGAGAGATGGAGGGGATTGAGCTTTATGGCCTGGGACACACTGGGCCTCAGGTGTGCCCCATCCGCACCGATGACCTCCCCCCACCCCCCAGCTCCTCCCAACACCAATGTTGTGACCTAAGCTGTGTTTAAATAGTCTATCTTTGCTTAGGAACGTTCCTAACACCTTGAAAACAACCTGGAACTATAGATGTGGCAGCCATGATCATATCGCATCATATTGTATTGTTTCAATTCTTTTAATGCTAAGGAAAGGTGTTTTAATGTATCTCCTATAGGGTACATTAGTCTGTCCTTTAGGAAAAGAAAAAAAAAGATAATGTCGCCCCACAATTCCGTGTGGCAGCAACATTTAAAGCAATGCACCATCCTTCCTGCCATTTACGAAAACAAACATATTTGACAGGTACGGGACAGATGATGATATCTTCTCATATAAGTTGGATTCTCTTACTACCACGACAGTCTTTCCCTAAGTCCTTATTAATTCTCCCTTAAATATTTCCTTAACGCTATGACATATTCCATCAAGGTTAAGGAAAAGTGGTTGGAATCAGACAATGGGATGTACTTTTGGCAATTTGAACACAGCTACGGACAAGAAACCACCAAAAGCAAAGGCGCCAGTGGGAGAGGTTCATCGCATCACACATACTGTTTGTAATATTGTAATGCACTGTTCTGGCATCTCCAGTATTTTAGGCCTGTTCATCTCCCTTCACTGAGGTTTTTTCTGAACATTCTTCCCAGTTCCAAAGCTGTTACTTCGATAGGTGACCTTTAGTGTATCCCTCCGAGCCAGGCTTTTGAAGAGATACTGATCACTTTATCCCTGGATTAATATCTGCCTTTTCTGCGCCTGCTCTTTCAGTACAGACTTTTCTCCTGAGAGGGGAAGTGACCATATCTCTGAGCTCAACACATCTTTAAAAAGACTTTGAACAAAACTATTTAAAGAAGTCAATTTTCTGATTTTATCTTAATCTCGTGACCCTCTAATTTCCTGAAAGTTAATCTGTGGAAGAATGCATTTGCTTTTTTTTTTTTTTTTTTACCTCATGCTCTCATGGCACTCTTGCATTGTAAAAAAAAAAAAAAAAAATGAGATGACCTTGAGTCTCGGTAATGGCCCCTTTGTGCACTATTATGTGTGAAAATTCACTAGCAACACATGAAATAAACAGAGGACATCCTGTAAATGCTAATGTGACTTGCTCAAGGTATCGAGTGGAACTGAAGCCAGATTGACTCTTTGGGAATTGTAATCAGATACAGGTTAGAGCGCTCAGTTGTTATCCATCAGAACTTAAGGAGAAATCCCTAAAGTATCAGTGCTTGGCTCATTGGGTTTCACATTACACTAAGATACGCGCGCAATAGAGACTTACTGTACACATGCACACACTAACGCAGAGAGCAGCCAAATTTCAAAATGTAATTTTTTCCCTCTTCGATGGTAGATAAACAAATTTTCTTCACACTGAGGGTCATTTTGGCAGACACAAATTAAGATTAGTCCAAGACTGATTTTATTTCTTCCAGGACAAGAAATGTGAGGTTTGAAATCTTTTTATTCAAAAATCAAATATTTGAAGTGATGTAAAACTACCGCTGGTACATTCAGTTGCAGCCAAATGAAGCGTTTTCTGTGTTGTCTTTGTATAACAAAACTCACTGTAAACATTTCACAGATTGTAGCATAGGTGCACAGAACGTCAAGGCAGTTCCTCACTGAATGCGCATTATTAATTTGTATCTTATTTATTTGCACAACTTTAGTGCTTGTAGCTGCCACTGGTGAAACACAAAATCAGTCTGTGTTATTTTAAAAGCTTGAAACATAAGTTCAGTCAGGCAAACTTGTTTATTTGGTTTAAATATTCATTGACATGAAGATGTAATAATGCAAACTTCAGCAGAAGGTTCTGCTCTGAAGCTGCTCCCTAGCAGGGGCTCAGCAATAATAAACCAAACAACAACAAACATTAGTCAGGGAGCAGAACTTCTGAATCTGCACAATGTCAGACAGAGCAGAACCTAGCAGGTGGAGGCGGCATCCAAAAAAACAAATCCTCACCTTATGCATGAGGAGGTACCAAATTAAGCAGCAGAGGTGAGTGAGCTTAGCTGTTCTGGAATAGACAGCCATATTACTTTGTTTGTTATTGCTGCACCCTGATTGGTCTATTCTGGCTCATGCAGATGAGCCAGCTGCAAAATTGGCAATAACAATAATATACTAACAACAACCAAAATTGGGCAGGGAAAGGAACTTCTGAATATCCCTGAAACAGCCGAAAACTACCACTAAAGTGAGGCTGAAGTATGCACACCGACTGTCTTCAAAGATACCCTGGAAGATCATTCCCATATCCCACTTCCTCTGAGGAAGTAACTAAATGAAGTACAGTTTTGTGCATTTTGGGATTAGGCAAAGATAATTCTACAATTATGTGAGCAACCAACGCGTAGCCTGGCTTCTCCAAGGAGCCTTATGTATGGCTTGTAACTCATGTTAGCACACCACCTGGTGCCCTCACATCTGTATTTGAGGGCAGGACCTCACTGTTAGCCGGGTTACTATTATTCTCAATGGAATAGGGGCATGCAACTCTATTCAGTGCACATCTGCAACCCTTTGTTGATAGCTTGAGGCAAGATGGAGGTCCCATCTTCATCAAAAAAACATTCTACTGGGTGAAAAGAGGCTATGAGTACAGTAGAGCACCCCTCCCTCCTGGATGACCGGCGAGTCCATAGAGATATCCAGATTCAAACACCGGTTGCTCACAGCCACCTAACCCTTAGCGCACATCTGCTGCTGTCAATGCCGATTATCTGGATCAAAGATCGACATGCTTTGATATATAATATAAAAGGGGGAATCAGACATAAAGAATGAGAGCACACGACGAGGTGAAAAGAATTAATTAGTACATCTAATAATTCCTTGGAATTGAAGTACAAAAGTGTAAATCTTTGGGATTAGATCACACCAGAAGATCATGACCCCACTTCTTAATGGATGATGCAAGGAAGATTTTGCTGGTGTCATAACCTTTCAGATACAATTCTGTCCAATTTGCACTGATATTTTACAAAAAAAAAAAAGTCAAAAGATGCTTTACTGAGTAGCAGTAACCTCAGTAACCTCATATTAGCTGTAACAGTAACCTCGTAATAGCTTATGAGGTTAAAAAAAGCTCCCAGTAGAGAGAAAATCCTTAAACAGTGATGAGAAAGAAGAACCAGAGAGAGAGAAAATCTCAGGAGGAATCTGGCTACAGTGGGGAAGCCCATCCTCCGCTAGCTGACTAAGTGAATGTCAATGAGTACAGAATGAATGGGCAACGTAGACATCTGGAGACAGCCCACAATGCCAGCAGCAGATGTGGGCTACACATTTTCCAGCAGGAGCAATGCACAGGAGATCAATAAGTGCTCACATTTGTTGACATTACTGATGGCATGACATGGTGGAGAGGGGAAAAAGAGGCTAGTTAAGCCACGAAACCCCCCAAAAAAGCAAAGAGAGGGAGCAACATCTTGAGCAAAAACGTGAAGTCTCTCAAAAGATGGTTTGATTTTCACATCTTTTTTTATTGTTCAAGGCACTGCGATTTTTGGCAGTGCATTCTGATGTGATTTGTGCAAAAATGATGCAATTCATGCTACTTCATTCATGGTACTGTGATTTCTTGCCACTGTATTCATTTCAATTAATTTCAATCAATTACAATCTATAAAATTTGATTCTTTGCTGAGCAAGACAGGCGAGAACGCACCACCCTCGGGTGCCTGTTGGTACAAAGCTGCAAACGAGCAGAAATTTACAATTGGATATGTGCAGATATTCTCACTGAAATTTTAGTATTCAGATGTTTTAAAACCAAGGCAGATATTGCATGTGCTCCTTAGTTTATAGATGATCACCAGCACTGCCTCGGGAATCTTTGCATTCCTTGGCATGAGAGACCAATGTGGTTGAAACAGTTCTTGAACTCTGCTTAACTAAAGTCACATCACTAAGGTACGGATCCACACATACGTATTTAGACAACACAATTCCAAAAGCATACAATTTTCACATTTTCCCTGATTCAGCTGACCTACATGGTCCAGCTAAACCAGACGTCACCTGCTTTTTGTTTACAACCTCTTTGGTTCTTGCAAGATTGCTTGCATTTATTTTGTTTGTTATTTCATTACATTTATAAGGAAAATAACTTTAACCCAAAGAGATGTAAAGCTAATAGAAAGAGTAAGGTCACTGAAACAGTAACACTACAGATTAGGCAAGGTGCAATTCGCACTGAGCATCAATAAGGTTTGTTATGAACAAGTAGGGCATAGAGGAGAGAATTGACATATGATAGCTATATTTGAATGCAGGCAAGGAAATAAGCTAAAATGGGAAACAAATACTAAAAAAGCAAAGACAGTCAATAAACTGTAGACAAACGTGCATTTATTCATTTTACTGATCTATTTTTTCCAGCTTAGTTGGGATACTGTCCAAACAAATTAGTCTTAACCAAGACAAAAACAGTGGTCTGCACACACTGTTATTTGCTGCTATAGAGAGAGTGTAACAGTGGCGTTGTATTTGCCCCGCAATATGTGCTTTCTTCTGGCGTAGTCTGCTCGTCTGACACAATTTGCTTCACCTCTCCATTACTCTGGCTACTATGCCTTACTGCAGCTGAACGTTCAAAAACTTATTTAACCTTTTCAGAGGAAATCATTCAAGGTATATTTCTGCAACAGCACAATGCTAAGGTAAGGAAAAAACTTGCATCTCAGGTAAACTCTTTAGGTCAAAAACTTTTTCATGCAACCAGGCACTGACGCTTCAGTAACCCTGCAGTAGGCTTATGCGTCAATCATCAATCACTCTCTCAGGTTTGCTGCGAGACTAATTTGAGGAGCTCACATTTGAGTGGTGCAGGCAGTGATTTCTTATTTTTATTTATTTAATGAAATTGCCAAAAAGTTTAAAAAGGTTTGAAAGTTAAAACTCAGACAAAACACTGAAAGAAAAATAAAGAGCAAGATAATCGCACATTAAAAGCAAATTAGAATATAGTACAAAACCAGATAAATCAAACATCAAAAGCAATTTCAAATAAGTGAGTTTTGATGAGTGATATGAACATAAAAAAGTTATTGCAGTCTCTGATGTGTTTGGGGAGAGAGTTCCAGAGGGAAGGGGCAGCGATGCTGAAAGCTCTGTTGCCCCAGGTTTGGCGCTTGGTCGTGAGAGGTATGGAGAGGAGGTTGGCATTGGAGGTTGCGGGAAGGAGTGCGGTAGTGAAGTAGGTCAGAGAAGTAGGATGGGGCCTGGTTATAAGGGGCTTTGTAGGTGTGCAGGAGGACTTTAAAAGGGATTCGTTGTGGGACATGGAGCCAGTGGAGTTTCTGGAGGACGGGGGGAGATGTGATCACGGGAGTGGGAGTGGGTGAGGAGCCGAGCAGCAGAGTTTTGGATGTACTGTAACTTGTTTAAGACTTTAGATGATGGACCGTAGAGGATGCTATTGCAGTAGCTGAGTCTGGATGTGATGAAAGCATGGATCAGGGTTTCAGCTGCAGATAAGGTGTGCGATGGATGGAGACGGGCTATGTTTTTGAGATGAAAAGAGACAGTCTGGGTTAATTGTTTGACGTGCTGGTCAAAGGAGAGGTTGTTGACAAAGATGACTCCAAGGTTTTGGACATGAGCGGAAGGGGACAGAGTGGCGTTGTCAATGATGAGGGAAAAGTTGTGGGTGGTTTCGGTCAGGGATTTGGGGCCAATGATAATTAGGTCAGATTTGTCGCAGTTAAGTTTTAGGAAGTTTGATTGCATCCAGGATTTTATTTCAGTGAGGCAGGTGGTTAGAGTGATGTGAGTTGCAGTGGTGATGGACTTTGAGGAGAAGTAAAGTTGGACATCATCAGCAAAGCAGTGGAAGTGGAGACCGTGGTGACGTATAATGTTACCGAAGGGGAATATGTACAGGATGAAGAGGAGTGGACCAAGCATCAAACCCTGGGGGGCGCCTTGTGACAGAGGAGCTGTGGAGGAGGTGCAGTTATTGATGTGGATGAACTGTTGTCTATTTGTGAGGTATGACTTGAGCCAGGAGAGTGAAGTGCAGGTGATGTTGAGGGAGAACTTACGGCGGGAGAGGAGAATGGAGTTGTTGATGGTGTCGAAAGCTGCTGTGAGGTCAAGGAGGAGAATACTGATATGGCCAGAGTCTGCGGAGAGGAGGAGGTCATTGGTGACTGTGAAGAGGGCTGTTTCTGTGCTTTGTTGTGAACAGAAACCAGATTGGAAGGGTTCAAACAAGTTATTAGAGGTGAGATGGGCTTATTTATTTATCTATGTCTTTAAAGCAGGCACATCCTGAACTCGACAGCAAACTAAATGAACAGTTGAATTATAGCAATTGCACAATTAATCCATCTCAGTCAATGGAATCTCACTCTGTTAGGAAGAGGCAATAAATCTTAGATACATCAAGAAGTCATTGAAAAAAAAAAAAAAAAACTTGTCATACTGAATGTGACTCAAATTGTAGGCTGACTTTTAACCATGGGTTGCTCAGGGTCATGGTTTAAATGACCTTTTATAACGTTTCTTGCACTTACTAATGTTTGTTCCCCTAGTTTACCCCTGACAGTGGTCAACAAAAACTGGGAATCATTCCCTCATGGAGAAAGGGCCAGAGTTGCTATAGCTGCTTGCTGAGAGCCAACTCAGGGTGATGTCCCAAAAACATAACTTTAACTCGCTGCAACTGGCAAGAGGGAACTATAGTTCGTGGATCACATTGAGGACGATTGACTTCATCCTGTATATGAGCGCAAGACAAATAGAACTGATGATTCAACAGAAAATATTTGCATTGCAGCATGCTTTTTCCGCATTTGCTATTCATTGCTCTTTTAATGCACTCATGATACATTTCGCTACACCAGTAAACCGATTTGGCCTCCTGCAGTGTCATTATTTGCAATATCAGGTACAGATTGTTATTTGAACCATAGTGTTTATTGTATTTTACAGGCGAAGTTGAATACAGCCCAGCTTGGCACAAGCATGTGATACTCAAGCAGATATTATTCATAGCGAAAACTAGTGCAGCTGGTTTACGCTCGGAGCACAGCGGCAATTGACATTCACACCTGTTGGATGACTCCAGCTAAATTTTTCACACTGCTTTTGGAAGACTTGCAAACAAATTCAATAATTAAAATGACCAATTGCACCGGGAGTAATGCAAGGAAGAAGCCTATTGACCGACATTACAATGAAACATCCCAGCAATGCTTTTAAAAGCCTCAAAGCTAAGTTGAATTGAAATTGGATGAATTTAGCCGGCCTTGCAAGAAACAAATTCTCACCTTACGCATGAGGAAGTAGCAAATTAAGAAGCAGCGGTCACTGAGTCTGACTGTCCTGAAATAGACCACTACACCACTGTGTGTGTCGTTGTCATTCCCTAATTGGTGAATTCTGGCTCACGCAGATAAGTCAGTTGCAGAATTGGCTGCTGTAGACCCTAGCTTCAGTTTCCTACCTGAAGTAGTTTCACTCAATTTTAACTTTTTTAAACTTTGAAACTGGGGAGCAGCACTGAGCTTGAAAAAAAGAGCTGGTAGGAAGTTTATTGCATTTTTAAACTTTAATTCAATGCTTTTGGAGAACTGATTATAAGACAGTGGAATTGATCCGAGCATTGCTTTTGAAATATAAACCTCCGTTCTGCAGTGAAAGTTAGACGATTTTTCTTAGATACGGATTTAGTTCCGTCCACTGAAGAACACCCCCCAAAAAAAAAAAAAAAAAAAAAAAAAATGCTCATGCCTGAGCTCAACATAGCTGCAAAACTCAGCTGTGTGATTCAGCTGTTACTTGTCATGTGTGAATTTTGAGTAAGACCATCCTCCACGTATAGTCCATTGATTGCCATTCACATGCAAAATATGCAAGAGTAATATCACTCAAACCCCCCCTGATCCCCCATCCCCCCATCACATTCAAATTGTTTCATAACTTTAATAACTGATTTCGACAGTAATATTTAACCTTCAGCCTCATGTATTATCTGGAGAACAATCACACACATCAATATTTATGTGAGCAAATGGCGAAAATATAATGACACTACCTCCAGCGGAATGCTTGCTGAGTATGCATTTGTATTGAACTTTCAATAACAACACTGCACCACACCACATCCCATGAATTTATTTTTGCATGCAAATGCAAACCAAAATGGCTCTCCTCCCATCTAAATCTTATTAAGATTAATATTCAGACGGCCGGTCTGAGCCCAGAAATCAGAGGCAGGGGTAATTACTGCTCCTTGGAACGACGCTGGAAATCGAAGAAATCCCAACAGCTCATACTCCATGTTCCACCCCCCTGTATAAATACTATTTTTTGATTGGCTAAAACTGGAGAATTAATACAGAATTTTTCTCTTTCACGCTCTATGCTCCTGTTTTTATCACAGTCAGCCAACAAGGGTTTAAAGCTAACTGAATTATTAACAGATAGACACAATGTTTGGCTCTCGGCTCTGATTTTGAAACACTCTGAGGCCAACCAAGCCTAAGGAGCAGTGAGCTGGGAGTGTCAGAATGACCCCCCCCAAAAAAAAAAAACACTCTGGGGGAAATTCATATCCCTGTTAACGAGCAGCAGGCGAGAGTGATGCAGCACTGCAGCAGCTGGCACAGGCTTTTTTTCAGCCGCAGCAGCAGGGGCTGAGCAGTTGAGCAGCTTTAATTGCCCTCCTTACAGATGGGTGGGGCAGTGGCTGATACGTAAGGTAGTGTTCTTGAGGATGAGGGTGTGTATTGAGTAGTCTACAAGCTGCGCCTCATTTATGTATTTATTTACTTGGTTATTGACTGATTAACTTCCTTTCTTTTTTATCTGGCCCCTGAAATAGTTTATTTTGTCTAGGCCTTGTCTTTGACTCAGTTAGATGGCAAGTGGATTCAATGTGAAAGCAGACTTCAGGACCTTGATGCATGCTTGCAGCATTTGTGGCCCACCATCTCTGCATTGTTGAAACTCAGCCTTCCTGCGCTTGAAATAAATAGACTGTATGGTTTATTCACAAATTTTAAATTAAATGTTTTCCAGTGACATAGGTATGGAATTTGTCGCCAATTTTATTGGGGTGGAAGGACCCTAAAAATAGCCAAAATCTAACTAGACCTCTGAAATTGTTTTGTAAACTTTGGCCTTCTAAGCATGGACATTTAAAATAATAAAACGTGTTCTATTGTTTTACAGTTTTATGCCTAGTCCCATTTTCGTCCAGCCGCAAGAACTGGCTAGATACCAAGCATTGTCTAGCGTGACCTCATTCAAATGAGACTCCCACTGGTGTCATGTAATTTACACGGAAAACACCCCCTGTAAAATGACAACACCCTCGATATCCACCTCTCTGCCCAGTTTCGTGCAGAACTAGAGCGAAAAATGCCATTTTGACCTATTGGTCTGTGTGCGCATTGTCAGACGTAGAGCAACCAGAAAAAAACTGTAAAAAAACAAAACCTAGATCAAAGTTTCATTTTCATTCCAGATGTTTACCTCTTCCATCCAGTAGAAGTCAAAGTGACTAATTTATGCCAGGAAAATTAGTCTTCAGGAATCTTTAAGTAGTATAAAGCAAAAAGTGGTAATATCTTTGCAAGCATATACAACTAAGTAGTAATGCTATGCAAACTTCAGTGTTGAAAAAGTATTTTAGCACACCACTCAGGATTTTCAACTGGCCTTGTCTAGCCACTCTGTTGAAAATATTCTGAGGACTTTACAGGAAGAAATGCCAACTGTTGCTGAGATTCAAATCGACAGCCCCAAAAGTACGATGTCAGCAGCCATTTTAGCTGTAACGTGGCGTGGCCATTTTGCAAAGTGACCTATATAGAATGGAGATAGGCATGCACATTGATCCTAAGACCAATATTCACACACCTCAGCAGTTTAAGGATATTTGGATATGGAAGTTGCAAAGTCCTCTGCAAAGTAACTGCACAGTTAAAATAAATAATAAAACACCATATTCTTATTCCAGCTATGCACTCAGCCGGATGATTTTGCTCATTAGTTCTGCCTTCCGACAGCTGATTTGTGCTAAATAGAAAACCCATGAGGCTGGAACAAAAATACTGAGATGGCTTTTACTTCCTGAGCCTGGATTGTCCAGTCCTGAGAGAAGAAGTGTGAAATGTGCTCAAACTCTGCATTTTGTGTTTGGCTGAGATGGATGCATACAAACTCTGAGCTAAGCACCTTTTTAAAAGGCATATTTTGCACAAAAGGAAAGGTGAGATATCTGATCTGCGCCCCTTTCACTTAGCTGAAGAACAGTTAGGGGTAAAGCCTCAAAAACTGATATTAAAGCCATGTCATAGTTCATGGAACATGCAGGTTATATGTAAATTCAAATAAAACCACGAAAAAAGACATTTTTTTTAATCATGAAGGAGAAATAGTCAAGTTTTCTTTATTATGCATCAGCATTTAAGTTTGGCACAGAATATCCTGCAGTTATTATGTGTCTACCTTGAGCTGTTGCATATATGTTCTATTTATTGATAGTCTTTATCAATGATCCACATAACTGCATTAGGTACTTAAAATATGCAGTTGGATTAATAAAACCTATTTTGATTGAAATATACCTTCAGTGTTAGACTTATTAAGTTAGGTATTCCCAAATGAAAAAGAAAAAGTTGATTCAACCATTTTTTTAAAAATGCAATGGGAAAAAAACCTACAAAATGTATGTTTAAAGACATAACAAGAGTAACATTTTAGGCTTATTTTTGTAGTGCAAGCTGACAGGCGTTAAGCTGTTGAGCCACTACATATACCCCCCGATTTCATTAATTACTTCTCTTCCTCGGTTCAAGAAGTAGGCTCACGATTGAATTAAGGTGCTGTAGTACACGGATGGAACTAATACCTGTAGTCACCATGGCCCACAGGGCGTGGAGTTGGGCAACTCTTCGAGACAGTATTGGCATGAAACATATCTGGGATTTCAGAAACCGAGGTTTGAAAATGAATCTTGCTTTGTTCCAATCACCTGGATCCTCTAATTAGCTCAATTCTCTGGCCAGATGGTAGAGCTAATTAGTAGAGTCAGCTGGCAGAGCTGAAAGGTGGAAGAGTCACATGGCAGCGTAACCTACTCTCTGGCTTCTGGACCTTCTACCTCTGGATGTCAGGACTGAGCTGTAGCCTGAATGAGTGGGATTTATACTGGGAATAGCTCAGTAGTAGGCACTGTCCAGACACTGGAAGCCAGAGTGTGCTTTTCTGCATGCAAGTCCCACCAACAAAGGCTTCCAGAGTACATTTGTCATCTGTAGTACTTTGTTCAAGCCACCTGGACTTGATCTTTTGTGCAATTATTTAGCTCAAAGTACGCAATGAGTGAAGCCGGTTAAGTTTGTAGGTTGCAGATGACACACGGCAAGACCTTTAGTTTTCTTAGCACAGGACTTTACTCCTTTACTTTCCTGTACTGTGCACTCTTTAAAAAAAATTTTTTTGGGGAGGGGGGGGATTTTTACCTTTATTTGACAGTTACAGAGTAGAGAGAGACAGGACAGTTGGGGAGAAGAATGGGGATGACATGCAGCAAATGACCCGAGTCGGAATCGAACCCAGGTCGCCGCAAGAAGGACACAGCCTTTAGGGTCGTGCGCTTAGACCGATGTGCTACCGGGGCGCCCCTGTATTGTGCACTCATCTGCCAAATTATGTCTACCCTTGCCATGCATGCTGCAAAGTCATGCCAGACTGGGTGATGAATTCATTTGGATTACCTGATGGTTGATGCTAGCAGTAGTTATTTCCTTTCTACGACTCTCCAGTCTGGACTAAGGACTTCATTTCCCACTGCAAGGCACAATGCATGATTGGCTCATATGGAAATGATTGACAGCTGCCCTCATTTTTTAGAGCACATGAGGCCTCCCTCCCTCTCCCTCCCCCATCACAAGTGAGCAGGGTGTCTTTCGGATAGACGTTATTCCAGCAGATGTGTTCATGCGTCAATCCGCAAGAGCTTTTGGCAAAGCCAGGGTGACATTTTTTTCTCAGCTACATTTTACAGCTGCATGGACAGATTTCACATTTCTCAGCACGAGACAACGCTTTTCTCCGCCTATTAGAGGAGGTGACAGGAACCGCGTTCATTTGTGGGACGTTGCTGAGCAGAGTGTTTTAAAATGTCATCCTATTTCTGATTTAATTGGCTGGGTAGCAGGGGTGTGATTTGGTTGGGGTTGGAGGGAGATTGAAAATCATTGGGCAGGTCAATGGAACTGTAGTGGCTGGAGAGGCACTTTGTTTCCGTAGCGATCTGCTGTGCCTGGCTGAAAGAGGCTGTTCCTATTAGCTTGGCAGGAGGACTTTGGCCTTGCTCTGAGGAAACAGGTTTCCTTTCTTGCTCAAGGTTTCTGGACTGGGTCAAACGTTACAAAACGGTATATTCTTTACAAAAGTCTGAGTACTGCTGTGAGACTGACTATCTGAAATCCTTTTCTCTGAAGAGGAAAATATTATAGCTAGTTTTGCATCACAGTGTATGAATTGCAAATTAATTTTCTGACGCCATTCACCAATCTTTGCAATGAGTAAAATTGTCTCACCTCACTGTCAGATTCTTTGTTTTGCCTCATTGAGGTACAAAGTAATAGATATGACATTTTAATTGTTGTATGTGAAGCAAATTACTATTTGAGTGTCTTTCACAACAACCAACCCACGCACCCCCCATCCGGAGCGCCGCTGGCAATTTTGGGCCCTATGATTGGAAATCGATTCCCCCCCTCCCCCTTGGGCCCCCCCATATATATAGCACACACACACACACACACACACACACACACACATATACACACATATGCATTATATTTCTTTGGAGTATCTTTTACTTGCTCAACTGATTTTGTGATGCGTAAGTTAAATACAGCGAGTGAAGAAAATACAATACAGTTAGCAAAAGTCATTGTACTTATTATTAGGTCTTCAAGACGAAGTCTGTGAAGACCTATTGTTTTTACTTTGCGATTTTTGGATTATTATTATTTTTCTTTGCATTTTTTTTGTGTGCGCGATTCTGAAGTAACGGCTGGACCGATTTTTATGAAACTTTCAGGAATGATAGCCTGTATGATGTAGATGTGCATGACGTCGGCCGATTTTTGATTTTTGGCTCCAAAAAGGGGAGATAACTCTTCAAAGTTTTTTCTTCTAACCTCAATATCTCAAAAACTGTAAGAGATAAAAATGTTTTAAAAATTTCCTCAGATAGCCCTCATCATGCTCTAC